>CM065899.1:42568081-43257081 GCA_033439115.1 Firmiana major
GATGTAGAGTTATAAATACCATTGGGTATGTATTTATTTAAAGTCAAAGAATAGTAAACTCTGATATATGAATGTGAATGTAGAAATGGTTGGTAAATAGTGAGAGGTGATTAACACCGAATCATAGCCCAACTGTGTTGTAGGATGGTCACGATGAGAAAAGGTGAGAATTAAATAATAAATGAAAAAGCGAAAAATTTACTCTGATTTTTAGGTATTTGGGTCGTGACAGTTTTTGGTATCAGAGCTGAGTTGGCCTGATATGAGTCGGTGTTAGTGGTTAAGAAAGTTTACATCCCCATGTACTGTGCATTGTTTAGATACAATAAGTGCAGCTAAGAATTTGGTTTTGAATGCAAGAATAGACTTATTAACTGATAGCCGCTATGATAGAGAGGCGAGTACAAGTGCTCAAGGCCGTAGAGGTAGGCTCGAGAGTTGTGTTGAGTTGCCACATGAGACTCGAGATGAGATTGACGTGGAGGCTGGTATTGAGCATGCCTCACAGAGTCCGACAGAGAGATCGGGCAGAGTTTGACAAAGAGATCAAACTGAGTCCGACAGAGAGATCGGACAGTATTGATACACGCTTCGCGATGTTAAAGCAGAGTGCGGAGAATATGTTGTGAGCTAATTGCTCGGTGTATGTTTGAGATATGAGGGCGAGACAGAGCATTGGTGGCAGTACGCTTGACCCATCTTAAGAGTTAGACATCCCGAATGGGCTTGAAAAATAATCCTAGATGTATTCCGGTGACAGAATATCCCGAATATTGTTTAAAGAAAATTACAGATGAAATTCTTTACTCTGACCCAGAGGAACTAGTTGATTAACGAGTATGAAACTCAGTTTATATTCCTGGGCAGATATGACTCGGACACTATGAACAGTGAGAGTCGAGATGTCTGAAAGTTCATGGAATGGCTCAGATTTTCAATTAGAGTCCGATTAGCCCGTTAGATATCACTGCCTATACTGAGGCAGTGCGCAGACTATAGTTGTGTGAATAAAATTATGAGTTGCACGCCTCTGAGATTGGGAAAGGTATTAAGGGCTAAAATAGAGACAAAAAGAGAATAGAGAATGACAGAGATGTCAGAACGGGAAAAAGGTAGTTTAGTAAAAGATTAGAGCTGATAAGTCACAGGGGTAAGATGATTGGTAAGACCTCAGTGTATCCAAATACAATATTTTTAGGGGTATTGTGATTTGAGGACCCCGACCTGCTACGAAGCAGTGTAGCAGTGTGAACAGTGTAGAATATGTGGTAGTTACCACAGAGAAATAAGATGCTGGACGAGGGTGAGAGTATGCCTTGGACCAGGACACTATTGATGTTTCATATGATATGGTGGAAGATACCACACGGTTTGTGAATAATGAAGTAATTATTTTAATTGATCCTAGTGCCCCACATTTATTCATACCGCCTTTAGTTGCTTATAAGCTAGTGAAAGATGTGAAACCTGTACCCTTCAGCAAGATAATGATAGTTAGTTGATTTTCACTAACTGATTAAGGGTATAGAAATTGTAAGTTGAAAATAGGGGTGAACACATCACTGAAAAGTGTATTATAAGTTTTAACAAGTAATGAAAGAGTTGTTATAAGTGATATATGAAAGGAGATAAGTTTTGAGATGTGATAGATCCTGCATACGAGATATATTGGAATAAGAGGCGTATGCAAGCTAAGGATATCCTTGATATGCAAAGTAAGGATTAAGCGATATGTAGTGACTATGAATTGTGACCACATGGACTGATATGTAAAGTAATTGTGGTCAAGTCTGAGGGTTAATAAAGATATTTTAAAATACTTCCCTGCCTGAAGATTTGACAGCGTCTAGAAGTGCACACATAATCTATAAATTGAAATCGACAGTCGTAATATATATACATTTAAAATTTGGGTACCTTTACTGGTACGATGAAGAAATATAGAATTCGATTAATCATGAAGGTTTAAAATTTAAAATTTTATAACAGCCGTTAATATAAGAAAAAGGAAATGACGCAAGTTAGTAGCTTGACCAGAAACGATTTCGAAATGACCTTATACGTTTATGCGTACATAGGTCAAGGATATGGATGATTGAAATATTTAGTGGAACTCAACTATGATAAGGTATTTAAACCTTACCTGGACTGAGTGGTTGTCATCTTGAGCGATGACATTTTGATATATTCGAAGTCCAGGGAAGAGCATGAGTAGCAATAGGAAACTGTCTTACAGACGAGTTGTTGAGAGTTTCTCGAAACGTACTGCTTAGTTAACACATCCTGTTCGAAAAAAAGATTGTATACGAGTAGGATAATAAGTATGAAAGTAGCTTCAGTGAGTTTTGATTTACTGAAGTAATGAACTGACCACCGTAAGTATTCTCACGATGACTAACAGCTCAAGAGGTTTCAGTGTGTATATACCTCTAAATAAGGATGGGGCTGTGTATTGATGTAAATGGGAAGATAGTCGTTTATGGATCTAGATATTTCAAGGATCATGAGAGAAACTATCCGACCCATGATTTAGAGTTGGCAGCCATAGCGTTTACACTGAAGGTATGGCGCCACCACTTATATGGTGAGACATTTCGGGTATGCACTGGTCGTAAAAGCCCCGAGTATCTGTTTTCACAGAAAGAGTAGACTATGAGATAACCATGAGGGTTAGAGCTTCTGAGGAATTATGATTGTGAACATTGTACCACCTAGGAAAGGCTAATGTACTGGCTGATGCCTTGAGCAGAAAGAGCCTCGGGATGGTATCACATATGATGGTCAGGGAGCGTGAGCTGCTAGAGCAGTTGTGAACCTCAATAGTGATGTGATTCCTTCTGATGATGACAGTGATTTTGTGACAGCTAGCCTGAGGTTAGAACCGGATTTGTGTCATCGAATTTGCCAGGCTTAGCGTGATAATCGGCTTGGTGTCGATAGTGTGGGTCAGATTCAGAAGGGTATAGTGATAGAGTTCACAGTGAGTGATGATGACTTACAGAGGTTCAGAGACAGTATAAGTGCTCCCTAGGACCACAGTTGATGAGATAGTTTTATTGTCAGAAGCTCACTCTTCAGGATACACAGTGCATTCGAGAAATAATAAATATATTGAAATCTTTGAAAAAGGTATTGGTGGTCAGATATGAAAAGTGATATTGTAAAGTTGTAGCAAAATCTCGTATGTCAGCAGAGTAAGGTAGAGTACGAGAAGTCTGCAGGATTATTGCAGCCTCTACTTATATGGACACGGAAAAGGGAAAAAGTTACCATGAATTTTGTGATGGGTTACAGAGGACCCGTGATGAATCACGAGGCTATCTGGGTGATAGTCGATAGATTGATTAAATTTACCCACCTTCTGGCTATGGAAATCCCTAGATACTCAGAGTGTGTCGGCGGATTTATGTGTATGGAAAATTGTGAAACATTATGTAGCGTTTCAGGGAGCATGATATCAGATAGGGATTCCCGCTTCACTTCCCACTTCTGGGAATATTGTTTTGGAAGCTATGGGAACCTGATTGAGTGTTAGCACAGCTTCCATCTTCAGACAGATGGTCAGTCAGAGAGGACTGTATAGGTTCTGGAGGATGTGATGAGAGCATGTGCCATTGATTTTATAAGCTCCTGGGATGATCAGTTGTTACTAATCGAATTCGCCAATAATGACAGTTGTCACTTGAGTATTGAGATGACTTTATATGAGGCATTGTATGGCTGTAGGGATTGTTCCCCGACTTGGATAAGAAAAGTGGGTGACAGATAAAGAGTTATTCCTGAATTGGTAAGACAAACCTTTGAAGATGTTCAGTTGATTTGTGAGAGATTAAGAACATCTCAGAGCAGACAGAAAATCCATGCTGACAAGAGATAGAAACCATTCAAATTCACCAAGGGTGAATCATTATTGTTGGCAGTTACTTGTCTTAAGGACGTAACGAGATTCGAAAAGAGATATTGGACAAAGTGAGAGGTAAGACCTGGAAGTTGGCGTTACCACCTGAATTAGCTGGCATCCACAATGTGTCCCATCTTTTGATGCTTCGAAAATACTATCCGGACCCAGCATAGGTGAACGGATATGAGCTCCAACAGTTTAGCTCAATGAAAGTATAACGTATGATTGAAAAATCGATTTGGGTATTAAACAGGAAGGAGAAAATGTTGAGGTTTAAGATGATCTCCTTAGTTAAGTATGATGGTAGTATTACACTCCGAAAAAAGTTACATGAGAATTAAAAAGTATAATACGATAGATGTACCCGGAGTTATTTATGGACTCATTTGACTTGGTTCTAATTTGGAGGACCAAATTTCTTAAGTGGGGGAGATTGTAAGACCCGATTTTTTTTATCGTAAGGGCAAAACAGGAATAAATAGAAATTTTTGAGTGCATTTAAAAATGCAAAAGGGATTGAAATGATATTTCCGAACACGTGCAAGGGTAAAACGATCAAAAGACCGTAACTCGGTATAATTTCGACAAGAAAATTTAATTAAAAAAATGGGATTGAGAAATCTTAATCAATAACGAAGAAATAATTAAATTTCGGGTTAAATTGATCAAGATATGAATTTATTGGAATAAATCAAAATTTTCACTTTGAAAAATAATCCCAAAATAATCGAAAAATATACCGGAAAGGTAAAATCGGACTGAGAAATTCATTTACAGATTAAATGAATAAAATAGTATTTTTGTGAGATATTTTAGCCAAATAATAATATTTTAATTGAATAAAAAAATTTATAAAATATAGTAAAAAAAGAAGAAGAAGAGAACAAAATTCGCGAAAAATGCGAATTGGAAAAAAAAAGGGTACAAAAATGAAACAGAGAAGCGAAGGTCAACCGAGGAAGAAAGACTCACGGCGAGCCACCACCGGCCGCCAGGGACCCCAGGCGAGGGCCGGCAAAGGTCAACGATACTCGTGGGAACCACCAGAAGCCGACACGTGCGTCGAGAACGATAGACAACGTCGAAAACGAAGGAGAAGTCGCGGGGGAAGAAACTTCGATCAGCGGCCATCGGCCCCGATTTGGTCAAACCCGAGGCTCGATTTTGGACGCCCAGGCCGTGGCGCACCGATTGGTGTTGGAATCGCACCAAGAACCGGTCGGACGGCGCCGGAAAGACCAAATGTTGCCTAAACCGGTCGAACCGGACTGAATCGCTGAACCGAACCTAGCCGAACCGACGGTCCGAACTGGGTTGAACCAGACCGGACCGGTTCAGCCAAAAAGGAAAGGAAAAAAAGGGGGAAAGAAAAAGAGGAAAAATTGGAGAAAATTCCAGTGATGCAATCGAGCTACGGGTAAGTCGGTAAGCGGTCGAATTGACCGATTTAAATTTTGAAATATTTAATTTGATTAATATTCGACTGAAAATTTACCCGAAAAAATATTTAATTGTGTAGCTCGACAATTGACATAAAACGAGAGCTCGTGATACTATCGATTTACTTTGCTTAAAAACCAAGAAAATTCCTTAAATCTGAAAATTCCTTAAATTATGCATTTCATGCATGTCATGCTTTCACCATCCTTAGGTGAACTTCCCTCAATAGGGGTAAAATAGTCTTTACCTATTTCGAGTCCTCAAAATCTTTAAACCATTTTTAGGACCTTTGTACAAAATCAATGTATACATACATATTCAGCGTATACAAAAGCTATTAAAATACGCGTAGCTACCTCTAGCTACTCACACAATTCCCTTACCTCATTTTTCTGTACAGTTTGACCTTTCACTGATGTCTCGTCATGCAGTCCGATTTGCTCTGAATCAAATCTCCGGAACGGCATTTAAATATACATTAGGTCCAATACAATACAATTTATTACATTCCATATTTTCTGGACTTAATTTAAATCATTGGGTCCATTTACCCATATTGGGCCCGATTGTACCATAATGGGCATTAATCCGCTTTAAGCCCGTTTTCCACTTACTATTACATTATCGAGGCCTATTGGGCTCACTGGGTCCATCAGTATATATTAAGTCTCGTTCTAAACTCTCAGATAGCTTAATGAATTATTTACGACAATTTATCTCAATTTCCAGAATATAATTCATTTTATGCGGAAATTAAATCCATAATTTATGCGGTAAATTTTTAACACGTATAACGATGTAAAATTGTCGTAAATAAGGGTTACTAACCTGTGATTCCATGATAGTACACAAATCGAAGCTATCTCGAGCTCTCGTTCTACGTCAATTGTCGAGCTACACAATTAAATATTTTTTCGGGTAAACTTTCAGTCGGATATTAATCAAATTAAATATTTCGAAATTTAAATCAGTCAATTCGACCACTTACCGACTTACCCGTAGCTCGATTGCATCACTGAAATTTTCTCCGATTTTTTCAATTTTTCTTTTTCCCTTTTTTTTTATTTTTCCTTTTCTTTTTGGTTGAACTGGTTCGGTCCGGTTCAACCCGGTTCAGACTGGTTTGGTCCAGCGGTTCAGTCCGGTTCGACCGGTTCAGGCATCATTTCGCCGTTTCGGCGCCGTCCGGTCGGTTCTTGGGCTGATTCCATCGCCAAAGGGTGCGGCCTCGCCTCTAGAGGCTTCTATTGGCCTCGTCTGGGGTTGACCGGCGTCGAATTCCGCCGAATTCGTCCTTCTCCCCCGCGGCTTCCCTCTCACATATCTCCTCGTCGGCGACGATTCACGACGCATGGTGGCCGTCGAGCTCTCCCCTGGTGCCGGTCGTTCTTCTGCCCGGCACCCCTCGCGCCATACGCCGCTGGTTCGTCGCCGGTGAAGAATCCTCCTCGGGTCGGCTTCACTTCCTTCTTCGCGCGGGTTTCCTTTTTATTTTTCAGATTTCGTTTTTTTTTTTCAGATTTCTATTTTTTTTGTTTTATTATTTATAATTAATTTTTATTATTATTTTATTCATTAAAATATATTATAATTTATTTTAATCCGTAAATGAATGTCTCAGTCCGATTTTACCTTTTCGGTATATTTTTTCACTATTTTTGGGATCGTTTTCCGAGGTAAAAATTTCGATTAATTCCAATAAATTCATATCTTGATCAATTTAACCCGAAATTTAATTATTTCTTCGTTATTGATCAATTTTTCTCAATCCCATATTTTTAATTAAATTTTCTTGTCTCGATTACTACCGAATTTTGATCTTTTGACCATTTTACCCTTACATGTGTTCGAGAATTCCATTTCAATCGTTCCGCATTTTTCATTTCGTGTTTTAATTAAAATCGGGTCTTACAATCTCCCCCACTTAAGAAATTTGGTCCTCCAAATTAGAACCAAGTCAAATGGGTCCATACACAACTCCAGGTACGTCTATCGTATTTTATACTGTCATTCTCAAGTGACTTTTTCTAGAGTGTAATACTACCAACGGACTTGACTAGGGAGATCATCTTAAACCTTAACACTTTCTCCTTCCGTCTAATACCCGAATCGATTTTCCAATCATATGTTACACTTTCATTGAGCTAAGCTGTTGAAGCTCATATCCGATTACATATGCTGGGTCCGAATAGTATTTTTGAAGTATCTAAAGATGGGGCACATTGTGGATGCCTGTTTATTCAAGTGGTAACGTCAACCTACATGCCTTATTTCCCACTTTGCCTAATCTCTCAAAGGATTCAATCTAACGAAACTCAATTCCGATTCACCATCGGTGAATTCCAATGGTTTTCTGTCTCTTATCAGCATAGTTTTTCTGTCTGCTCTGAGGTGTTCTTAATCTCTCACAATTTAATCTGAACATCCTCAAATGTTTGTCTTACAAATTCGGGAACAATTCATTATCTGTTACCCACTTCTTCTTATCCAAGTCGGGAAAACAATTCCCTATGGCCATACAATGCCTCATATAAAACTATCCCGATGCTCAAGTGATAACTGTCATTATTGGTGAATTCGATTATTAATAACTGATCATCCCAGGAGCTTGTAACATCAATGGCACACACTCTCATCATATCCTCCAGAACCTGTACAGTCCTATCTGACTGACTATTTATTTGAGGACGGAAAGCTGTGCTAACACTCAATCGGGTTCCCATAGCTTTCAAAAACAATATTCCCAGAAGTGGGAAGTGAAGCGGGAATCCCTATATGATATCATGCTCACTGGAACGCTACATAATGTTCCACAATTTTACGTACACATAACTCCGCCTACGCACTTAGAGTATCTGGGGATTTCCTTAGCCGGAAGGTGGGTAGACTTAAATCAATCTATCGACTATCACTCAAATAGTCTCGTGATTTATCCGGGTCCTCTGTAACCCATCACAAAATTCATGATAACTTGTTCCTATTTTCGTGTCAATATAGGTAGAGGCTGCAATAACTTTGCAGACTTCTTTTGCTCTACCTTAAACTGCTGACATACGAGACACTTTTCCACAATCTCTACAATGTCTTTTTTTTTTCATATCTGACCACCAATACCCTTTTCAGAGATTTTGATATATTTATTACTTCCCGGGTGCACTGTATATCTCAAAGAGTGAGCTTCTAACAACAACACTATCTCATCAACTATGGTCCTAGGGAGCACTTATACTGTCTCAACCTCTGTAGGTCATCATCACTCACTGTGAACTCTGTCACTATACCCTTCTGAATCTGACCCACACTATCGACAACATGCTGATCATCACGCTAAGCCTGACAAATTCGGTCACTCAAATCCGGTTCTAACCTCAGGCTAGCTGTCACAAAATCACCGTCATCATTAGAAGAGATCATATCACTACTGAGGCTCACAACTGCTCTAACAGCTCACGCTCCCTGACCATCATATGTAATACCATCCTGAGGATCTTTCTGTTCAGGGCATCAACCATTACAGTAGCCTTTCCTGGGAGGTACAATGTTCACAATCATAATCCTTAGAAGCTCTAACCCTCTTGGTTATCTCATATTCGACTCTTTCTGTGAAAACAGATACTTGGGGCTTTTACGTTCAGTGCATACTCGAAATTTCTTACCATTTAAGTGGTGGCGCCATACTTTTAGTGTAAACGCTACGGCTGCCAACTCTAAATCATGGGTCGGATAGTTTCTCTCATGGTCCTTGAACTATCTGGATCCATAAACGACTATCCTCTTATTATACATCAATACACAACCCAATCCTTATTTTGAGGTATCCATACACACTAAAACCTCTTGAGCTATTGGTTATGGTGAGAATCATTACGGTGGTCAGTTTATTACTTCAATATCCAAAACTCACAGAAGCCATTTTTATACTTATCATCCTATTGACATACAATCTTTTTCAAACAAGATGTGTCAACTGAGCAGCCCATTTTGAGAAACTCTCAACAACTCATCTGTAAGACAGTTTCTTGTTGCTACTCATGGTCTTCCCTGGACTTTGAATATATCAAAATATCATCGCTAAAGATGACAACCAATCGGTCCAGGTAAGGTTTAAATACCTCATCGTAGTTGAGTTCCACTAAATATTTCAATCACCCATATCCTTGACCTATGTACGCATAAGTGTATAATGTCATTTCGAAATCGCTTCCGTTCAAGATACTAACCCACGTCATTTCGTTTTTCTTATATTAACGGCTTTTATAAAATTTTAATTTTTAAACCTTCATGATTAGTCAAATTCTATATTTCTTTATCGTACCAGCAAAGGTACCCAAATTTTAAATGTATGTATTATGACTGTCGATTTCAATTTATATGTTATGTGTATGCTTCTAGACGCTGTCAAATCTTCAGGCGGGGAGATATTTTAAAATACTTTTATTAACCCTCAGACTTGACCACATGGACTAAGTGTAGATATATCCACCCCTTATCCTTGGTCGCAATTCATATTCACTACATATCGTTTAATCCAAATTACTTTACATATCAAAGATATCCTTACCTTGCATACGCCTCTTATTTCAATATATCTCGTATTCAGGATCTATCACATCTCAAAGCTTATCTCCTTTCATATTTCACTTATAACAAACTCTTTCCTTACTTATTAAAACTTACAATACACTTTTCAGGGGTGAAAACATCACTATCTTAGGATAGTAATCTAAACAACATAGTTTGCAGCCGAATCAATCTATTTAAATATTACTTCAAATTATTCATATTCCATTGAATAAAATCGACTGATATATCCTTTTTCTCCCTATTTTCAACTTATAATCTCAATACCCATATTCAGTTAGTGCTAACCAGCTAACTATTATCATCTTGCCTAAGGGTACAAGCTTTACATCTTTCACTAGCTTATAAGCAATTGAAGGCGGTATGAATAAATGCGTGGCACCAGGATCAATTAAAATATTTATTTCATTATTCACAACCAGTGTGGTATCTTCCACCACATCAGATGAAACATCAGTAGTGTCCTGGTCCAAGGCATACACTCGCCCTCGTCCAACATCTTACTTTTCGTGGTATCTACCACACATCCTACACTGTTTCGTAGCAGGTCGGGGTCCTCCAATCACAATACCCTTCATAAGTGTTGAAATTGGATACACTAGGGGTTTTACCAATCATTTAACCCCGTGAATCAACAGCTTTAATCTTTTACCAAACTACTTTTTTCCCGTTCTGACATCTCTGTCATTCCCTATTCTCTTTCTGTCTCTATTTCGGCCCTTACTACCTTTCTCAATCTCAGAAGCATGCAACTTATGATCTTATTCACAAAACTGTAGTCTGCGCACTGCCTCGGCATAGGTAGTGATGTCTAATGGGCTAATCGGACTCTAATCGACAATCTGAGCCCTTCCATGAACTTTCAGACATTCCGACTCTCACTATTCATAATCTCGGAGTCATATCTGCCCAGGAATATAAACTGAGATTTATACTCGTTAATCAACTAGTTCCTCTGGGTCAGAGTAAAGAATTTTATCTGTAATTTTCTTTAAGCCGTTTTCGGGATATTCTGTCACCGGAATACATCTAGAATTATTTCTCATGTCCAATCTGGATGTCTAACTCTTAAGGTGGGTCAGCAGACTTCCACCAATGCTCCGACTCGCTCTCAAATCTCATGCATACTCTGAGCAATTAGCTCTCAAAATATTCTCCACACTCCGCTCCAACCTCGCGAAGCGTGTCTCAATACTGTCTGATTTCTCTATCGAACTCTGCCCGATCTCTTTGTCGAACTCTGTGGGGATACTCAACATCAGCCTCCACTTCAATCTCATCTTGAGTCTCATGTGGCGACTCAGTATGACTCTCATGTGGCGACTCAATATGACTCTCAGGCCTACCTCTATGACCTTGAGCTCGTGTACTCACCCTTTTATCATAGCGGCTATTAGTTAATGAGTATATTCTTGCATTCAAAATCAAATTCTTAGCTGCACCTCCATCTCGATATACACAATTGTATCTAAACAATGCATAGTACATGTGGATGTAAACATCCTTAGCCACTAACACCGACTCATATCAGGCAAACTCAGCTCTGATACCATTAAACTTGTCATATTCCAAATTACCTAAAAATCAGAGTAAATTTTTTGCTTTTCGATTATTATTTAATTCTTACCTTTCTCTTATCGTGACCATCTTACAAACAGTTAAGCTATGATTCGGTGTTAGTCACCTCTCATTTATTTACCATTTCATTTTCGTAATCACATTCACATATCAGAGTTTATTATCTTTTGACTTTAACTAAATACATATACAATGGTATTTATAACTATACATCCCCGACATCATATCTGTTTACAGTATTGTGCATTACATATTTAGATACAAAACCATACAAATGTGTATACCTGTCTCTCGATGGGAAGCAGTGGATACCAAAATGCAAGTCTTTAGCCGCTCACTAACTACTGCGAGTGCTCTGAAAAGATGGGAATATAAGGGAGTGAACAAACCACATGCTCAGTAAGGCAATTATGCAAGTAAGTAGGTAGCTCCACTATCTACATGCTCATAATGCCATGCCCTTAAAATCCATTTGTTTTCACTAAAATCTTAAGCACAAAATCATGTATTTCATCATGACTTAGTTTATAAAACTGTTCGTGTATATATAAATCATACTACTTATGCATCAATAGCATTTTATGTGACATCATTAAATCATATTTAGCATGAATTTAATTAAAATCATGCATTCTTTCATGTCATGTAAGACAAATCATGAAATTAAAACTGCAGTATAAACTAACCCTTCTCGATCAATCATCTCATAAAATAATTCATTAGAATTCATTATAAAACTTCGGTTATAAAACCACCCTTCTTTCAGGGTCACAAATCATAAAATCCTCTAAAACATATATTAGCATAGTAGAAAATCATAAAATCAGGGGCCTGACCCCTCCCTCGGGTCTACCCTGGTCTATTGACCAATAGTTATATCATGTGAGACATGTAGATGACTATCAGTAACAACATAGGACTATGGCTATAACCTCATGATCCTTGGCACCACGGTAACTAGTGTGCGGGGTATCACACCAGAAACGGGAGGTGGGTCGATCCTACCCGTCAGAACAGCATAACATCAGGATTGCGAGGGCAAGGCTTGCTGCCTCGTGGCTTATGGCACTCCACTCTAACAATCCCTATGGTACATCGTACTACGCGTGACATACACGGTACAACGTACTCCGTGAACCCAAGCTCAGTCAGGGGTGCCTGCAATAGGTCTTTTCCACCTATATCATCTCACTGTGACACATAGTCTACAAGAGGCTCCAACATGGCTATATGCATGTCATATAAATCCCTATGCGAGTGAAGCTCAAGCATGACTCCATGATATTCATGATATCAAAAAATCTCGTGCGAGCGAAGCTCTAGCACTGTTTCATAAAAATCAGTAAAATCTGCATACGAGTAACACTCCAGTACACCTTTAAAATTAGTTATAAATCCATATAAAGCTTAGTGCAAGCAAGCTCCAGTACGGTGTTATGCATCAATAAATCAAATCTCATGCGAGTTACACTCCAGCACGACTTTATGCATAAATAAATGAAATCCCGTGCGAGTTACATTCCAGCATGGCTTTTATGCAATATCATATCAAAATAGGATGCAAGCTAAGCTCCAGCACCTCTCATGCATGTCAAATTATTATAACTAGTGCGAGCAATCGCTCCAGCACCTTTTTATGCATATTCAGTCAAAACAGTCAAACTGTCAAAACAGTTAAAATAGGGTGCGAGCTAGGCTCCAGCACTTCTCATGCATTTCATAAGAATAAAAATCAGTGCAAGCAACCGCTCTAGCACATTTCATGCATATGATGTCACACAAGTCAGTGTGAGCAACTGCTCAAGCACATTTATGCACACTCACAAACGCAGATATAGTGTGAGCTATGCGCCAGCACTATCTGTTTCCATATAAACTTGATAGTTGGCCTCATTTCCAAAGAAATTTCATTTAAATCTAAATAACACTTAGGTAGTGTTATCTTGTGAAATTTATGCAATTACTGGCCAATCTATAGATTTACTTTGCTTAAAAACTAAGAAAATTCCTTAAATCTGAAAATTCCTTAAATCATGCATTTCATGCATGTCATGCTTTCACCATCCTTAGGTGAACTTCCCTCAATAGGGGTAAAATAGTCTTTACCTATTTCGAGTCCTTAAAATCTTTAAACCATTTTTAAGACCTTTGTACAAAATCAATGTATACATACATATTCAGCGTATACAAAAGCTATTAAAATACACGTAGCTACCTCTAGCTACTCACACAATTCCCTTACCTCATTTTTCTGTACAGTCTGACCTTTCACTGATGTCTCATCATGCAGTCCGATTTACTCTCAATCAAATCTCTGGAACTGCATATAAATATACATCAGGTCAAATACAATACAATTTATTGTATTCCATATTTTTTGGGTTTAATTTAAATCATTGGGCCCGTTAACCTATATTGGGCTCGATTGTACCATAATGGGTCTTAATCGGCCTTAAGCTCGTTTTCCACTTACTATTCACATTATCGAGGCCTATTGGGCTCATTAAGCCCATCAGTATATATTGAGCCTCGTTCTAAACTCTCAAATAGCTTAATGAATTATTTACAACAATTTATCTCAATTTCTAGAATATAATTCATTTTATGCGGAAATTAAATTCGTAATTTATGTGGTAAATTTATAACACGCATAACGAAGCAAAATTGTCGTAAATAAGGGTTACTTACCCACGATTCCATGATAGTATGCAAATCGAATCTGTCTCGAGCTTTCGTTCTACGTCAATTGTCGAGCTACACAATTAAATATTTTTCTGGGTAAACTTTCTGTCGGATATTAATCAAATTAAATATTTCAAAATTTAAATCGGTCAATTCGACCGTTTACCGACTTACCCGTAGCTCGATTGCATCACTAAACCCGATTTTTCCTCTTTTTCTTTTTTTCCTTTTTTTTCTTCTTTTTCATTTTCTTTTTAGCTGAACCGGCTTGGTCCGGTTCAACCTGGTTCAGATCGATTCGGTCCAGCGGTTCAATCCGGTTCGATCCAGCGGATCAATCTGGTTCGACCGGTTCAGGTATCATTTCGTCGTTTCGACGCTGTCCGGCCGGTTCTCGGGTCGATTCCACCGCTAAAGGGTGCCGCTTCGCCTCTAGAGGCTTCTTTTGGCCTCGTCTGGGGTTGACTGGCATCGGATTCCGCCGACTCCGTCCTTCTCTCCCTCGGCTGCCCTTTCACAGATCTCCTCGTCGGCGGCGATTCACGGCGCGTGGTGGCCGTCGAGCTCTCCCTTGGTGCCGGTCGTCCTTCTGCCCGGCACCCCTCGTGCCGTATGCCGCTGGTTCGTCGCCGGTGAAGAATCCTCATCGGGTTGGCTTTGCTTCCTTCTTCGCGTGGGTTTCCTTTCTATTTTCTAGATTTTTTTTTCAAATTTTTTGTTTGTTTTACTATTTATAATTAACTTTTATTATTATTTTATTCATTAAAATATATTAAAATCCAAAAAATATCCTAAAAATTCATATTAAATTTATTTAATCCATAAATGAATTTCTTAGTCCGATTTTGCCGTTTCGGTATATTTTTTCACTATTTTCGGGATCGTTTTTCGAGGTAAAAATTTTGATTAATTCCAAAAAAATTCATATCTTGATGAATTTAACCCAAAATTTAATTATTTCTTCGTTATTGATCAAGATTTCTCAATCTCATATTTTTAATTAAATTTTCTTGTCCCGATTACTACCGAATTTTGATCTTTTGACCATTTTACCATTACATGTGTTCGGGAATTCCATTTCAATCATTTCGCATTTTTCATTTCGTTTTTTAATTAAAATCGGGTCTTACAGTCCACTTGCTCGTGATGCTCATGATGATTGTGATGCCAAGGATCCATGGGTCATCCAAGGAGGTCCAATTACTCGAGCCCTCTATATTTGTTTGGAAGCCCAAACGAAATGAGTATTGGTTTAGTAATAAGTTGGGTTAAGTGTTTAAATAATCCGCATTTGAGTCTTTTAGCATTTTAGACCAATTATCCTATGTAACTAGGCTTAGGCGTGAATTTAGGTTTTAGTCTTATTTTCTATTTGGTTTTAATTCCAGCACACTTGTTTAAGGGCTTAAGTGCTAGATATAATTATAAATACCTTGTAAACGCTCTTGAATAAAATAGTACAGATCAGATTGAATTTTTAAAAATTTGAGTGTGCCTCTTTCTATGGTTCCATCTCAACTAGGCTTATCAAGGTCTTCTTCCTTGTGGCGCCTCCCTCTTCACCAACCACCATTGTTATACCTTAGGTTCTCGAATTTTATATTCGTAGGGTCGAGGTCCAATACTTTTGGTTCGTGTCTCTTTAGACTTTGGGTCTAAGTTGTTATTCTATTTTCCATTCAAAGTCTACCATCAATGTTTTCGCCCAGCTTGTGTTTTAGCTACTTCAGTTCCCAATCTACACATTCCTTTGATCGTCCTAAATCATCCTCTTATACGAGCATATCAGACTCCCATCTTTCTTCTTCACAAATAGAACCAGTGCTCCCCAAGGTGATACACTCGGTCTGATGAACCCCTTGTCTAATAACTCTTGCAACTGTCTCTTTAGCTCCTCCAATTCCAATGGAGCCATTCTATATGATGGATTGGATATTGGTTCAATACCAGGCACCAAATCAATACAAAACTCCATCTCTTTGTCTGGTGGCAACCCTGATAATTCTTTCGAAAAGACATCAGGTAACTCTCTAACCACTAGGATGTCAATTAATTCTGGATATGCCTTATCCAAATCAACCACATATGCGATAAAACCTTCAACATATCATGATTACATTTGTTAGTAAAATCATCCATCCTTGGATAATTTACTACTTCTTTCATTACTTTTCAAACCTTACAACATACTTGTCAGGGGTGGAAAACATTACTATCTTAGCATAACAGTCTAAAACAGCATGATTTGCAGTCAACCAATCCATTCTTAGTATTACATCAAAATCCTTCATGTCTAACATAATAAGATTGGCCAACATATCCTTTTCCCCTACTTTTAAGTTACAACCATTACATACATATTCCGTCACTACGTTATCCCGAACTGGAGTGCTTATAAGCAACACCCTGCCTAAAGGTACAAGTTTTACATGTTCAAACAATTTACATGCAAATGAAGGCGATATAAATGAATGCGTGGCACCACGACCTATTAACGCTAATGCTTAAAAATCAAAGACTAGAATGGTACCTTTGATCACATCTGTGGAAGCTTTTGTAGCTGCTTGGTCCAACGCAAACACTCGCCCTCGACCAACAGCTTATTTCCCTTTCTCTTCAGTCGTGGCCTTTCTCTTAGGAGTAGATGTCTGAATTGTAGCCTTCTCTGGCTCTTTGCCCTTTTGTGGGGCTGTATCAGCCAACTCCGAGCATTCACGAGCAATGTGCCCTAGTTTACCACATCTATAACACGACCTCATCATCAAATGGCATGACCTACTCCAATGATATCTACCACACATTCTGTACTGTTCATTGGTAGGTCGGGGTTGGCTAATAACTATACCCCTCGGTGCTAGAGGTAAAGCTAGATAAGCTGGAGGCTTCACAGGCCTCTCTCGTACCTCTTTAATCTTTGGCCTTTTACCAAATAACATTCAGCCCTTTCTAAATCCTCTATCATCAACAGACTTCTTCTAGTCTCTATCTCTGCCCTTACCACTCCTGCTTAGTTCTGAGGCATGTAACTCATAATCCTGCTCACATAGTTGAGCTCTGCGTATTGCCTCGTCATAAGTGGTAATGTCAAATGGGGCCAACCGAGCTCTGATCGAAGGTCTCAACCCCTCAATAAATTTATGAACCTTCCTATCCTGGCTGCTCATGGTAACTGTGTCATACCTACCCAGGGATGTGAATCAAGACTTATACTCATCAACTGTCTGGTTCCCATGAGTCAAAGTCATAAATTCCATCTACATCTCTTCCTCTAAGCTGTGGCTGAAATGTACTGTCTCCTAAAGGCACCCAGAAATATGTCCCAAATCACAACTGAGTGTCGTGCACTCAAAATCGGCAGTGTGGCCATCCACCAATGCTCGGCCTCACCCTCTAATACAAAAGTCACAAATGTGACCTTCTTTGTGGCAGAACAATGGAAACATTTGTGGAGTTTCTCCATATTACGAATCCAATACTCCGCTAACACTGGGTCTTTCACCCCACTAAATGAAGGTGGTCCAAACTTCCTGAACTGTCTTAATCTGTCTAGATTACACTCATAAACTCCTTCACCACCAACCTATTGTGGAGCTACAGGATCCTGAACTGGTGGAGGAATATCCTGAATTGGAGGGGGTACAAGAATCTTTACCTTTGTAGCCTGTGGTCTCGGTGCAGGCTGTGCAGGCTCATGTCTCTCAGGTGCAGCAGCCTGACTAGTAGGGTTCTTCTATCTACCTTCAAGTCTGGCCATTGCCTGTGTAAACATCTCTATGACAGTGTCTACACTATGCTATAATTGCACTATGCGTGCCTCAGCGACATCACTGAGATCAGGTGAATCTCTATTAGAACTGGACCTACTGCGCCTCTCTGGCTCATCTCTATGCCCTTGAGAGCGCGGACTCTCTCATCTACGAGTGCGTCGTCTATTTGACATCCTGTATAATCAATAACAAATGTCTCAATCACATTTCCAGCTTGGTATACACAATTGTACCCAAATAATGCACAGTACTTTAGGGATGTATATTTTCCTAACTATGGATACTGACGCACATAAGACAAACTCGGCTCTGATACCACCTCTGTCACGACCTTCTTCCCGTGACTTAACTTACTACTAATAGTTGGGCAGTGAGTCAACATCTATATCCACATATCATCTATTTATATAATTCGAGTTCATTAAATGAAATAGAAACTGTACTTTTATAATTATACGTAAGCGTTTACATCAATTTCTATTATATACATCCCTTGAGTGCAAAAGATAACTTTAATGTGCACTATTTTACAGGATACAAAATTTTCTCATAAGTGTATACCTTTGCATTGCTAGAAAGC
Source organism: Firmiana major (assembly GCA_033439115.1). Classification (NCBI taxonomy): domain Eukaryota; kingdom Viridiplantae; phylum Streptophyta; class Magnoliopsida; order Malvales; family Malvaceae; genus Firmiana; species Firmiana major. Next base: position 42,586,611 of record CM065899.1, read on the forward strand.
TGAAGAATACGGTAGCAGGAGCAACTGCAGTAAACTCACTACAGCGTAGAATCTGTGGAGGAGGAAATAAGGGGGTGAGCTAACACGCTCAGTAAGAAAAATATGAAAGCAGGTAGATAACTACACTATCTACAATGCTTAAAATACGTAAATTTATTTTCCTTATAAAACATATGAATTCTTTTAGAACATCTTCTATCCATATGAAACCATTAATCCGCTAGGTGGGTATATGCATATTCTTTTCAAATCACACAGCAGTTTACTCATTTCAAAATCACATAAAATCACACAGCATACTCTTAGAAAATGCTTTACACTTAGTAAAATCATTTAGTAAATCAATATACATGAGACATAAGATAGGATATCATATCACCCAGTATCACACAGCAGGGGACATATATGTCACATCACATCGTAGGACATAATGTCATATCACACAGAAAGGACGTATAACCATAGTTTGGATTCCAAGCAATCACTGATCAAGTGTACGGGAATCCCATGCTTGGGGAGGCAGATTGTCATGACCCAAATTACCTAAAAATCAAAGTAAATTTTTTACTTTTTCATTTATTATTTAATTCTTACCTTTCTCTCATCGTGACCATCCTACAAACTGTTGGGTTATGATTCGGTGTTAGTCACCTCTCACCTATTTACCATTCCATTTCCATATTTACATTCACATATCAGAGTTTACTATCTTTTGACTTTAACTGAATACCTACACAATGCTATTTATAACCCTACATCCCCGACATCATATCCGTTTACAGTACTGTGCATTTACATGTTCAGATACAAAACTATACAAATGTGTATACCTGTCTCTCAATGGGAAGCAGCGGATACCAATGCATGCAAGTCCTCAGCCGCTTACTAATTACTGTGAGTGCTCTGAAAAGATGAGAAATAAGGGGGGTGAGCAAACCACACGCTCAGTAAGGCAATTATGCAAGTAAGTAGATAGCTCCACTATCTACATGCTCATAATGCCATGCCCTTAAATCCATTTCTTTTCATTAAAATCTCAAGCACAAAATCATGCATATATCCATGACATAGTTTATCAAATCTATTTATGCATCTAGAAAGCATGTAATTCATGCATCAATAGCATTTTTATGTGACATCCTTAAATCATAATTAGCACGAAGTAAAACAAGATCATGCATTCTTTCATATCATGTAAGACAAATCATGAATTTGAAATAAAAGCATGGAAAATATCATCATGCTACTGCATTCAAATCATTTCATTAAAACTGCAGTATAAACTAACCCTTTCGGGTCAATCATCTCATAAAACAATTCATTAAAATTCATTATAAAACTTCGGTAATAAAACCACCCTTCTTCCAGGGTCATATATCATAAAATCCTCTAAAACATATATCAGTATAGTAGAAAACCATAAAATCAGGGGCTTGACCCCTCCCTCGGGTCTACCCTGATCTATCGACCAATAGTTATATCATGTGAGACATGTAGGTGACTATCAGTAACAACATAGGACTATGGCCATAACCTCGTGATCCCTGGCAACACGGTACCTAGTGTGTGGGGAATCACACCTGAAACTGGAGGTGGGTCATCCTACCCGCCAGAAGAGCATAACACAAGGATTACGAGGGCAAGGCTTGCTGCCTCATGGCTAATGCCACTCCACTCCAACAATCCCCACGGTACAATGTACTCCACGTGACATACACGGTACAACGTACTCCGTGAACCCAAGCTCAGTCAGGGGTGCCTGCAATAGGTCTTATCCACCCATATAATCTCTGTCTCAATATGCATGTGTGAGTATATCATCTCACTGTGACACACAGTCTACAAGAGGCTCCAACACGGCTATATGCATGTAATATAAATCCCTGTGCGAGCGTAGCTCTAGCATGGCTCCATGCATATTCATGATATCTGAAAATCTCGTGTGAGCGAAGCTCTAGCACAGTGTCATAAAAATCAATGAAATCTGCGTACGAACAGCGCTCCAGTACGACTTAAAATAATTATAAATTCAAGTAAAATTCACGTACGAGAAATGCTCTAGTACGGATATGTATAAGAACTCAGTGAAAACCTCATACGAGAAAAACTCCAGTACGATATTCAAATTGTCACGCCCCGAAAATGCGGAAAATAGGGCTAATTTAAAACTTTTTACTCATTAATTCATAATTTAAGAGTGCATTCCTATGCAGTGTCATACATCATCATAATTATTATGCCTCAGGATCTCATCACTAGGATTTATATATCATATCAAATACATTAATCCATCTCAAGTTAATTAATCCTAATACATCCCATATAATGTTATACATCGAGTGTCTGCAATTACAATAATAGTCTGGGTACATGAAAAGATAAATATACCTCAAAGTACAAAATATATAGCCTGGAGCTCGAATCCTCCACTAGCCACTACTCCGTACGTCGCAGGGAAGTCCTTATTCACTTGAAGAACTCTGGGGGGAAAGGAAAACAGGGTGAGCTTCTAAATCGCTCAGTAAAGGGGGTAAGGAACTCATTTCATAAACCAAAATACACATCACAAAAGGTTTATTTGTATGTGAAACTCATTTGAAAACCATAGCATGAAAATACTCAAAACGACACTCTCATGTGTCAAGTCATGTGAAAACATGAAGTAAAAGGCTCATTCTAGAGCAATAACAAAGCATGTAAAATAACGCATTAAACGCTTTCTCAAATACGTGATAAAATCACAGTAAAAATAATGCACGTGGCATAGCCACTAAACACGCGTGGCATAGCCACTGATTTAATTTCTCACGTGGCATAGCCACAAAACACACGTGGCAAAACCACTGATTTAATTTCTCGCGTGGCGTAGCCACAGATTAATTTCTCGCGTGGCATAGCCACAGAATAGGGTTTCTCAACGTGGCACAGCCACCAATTGGGGTATAACGTGGCACAGCCACCAATGGGGTATAACGTGGCACAGCCACCAATGGGGTTTCTCAACGTGGCACAGCCACCAATGGGGTATAACCTGGCACAGCCACCAATGGGGTTTCTCAACGTGGCACAGCCACCAATGGGGTTTTTCAACGTGGCATAGCCACAGAATAGGTTATTCTCACGTTACCAGAACGGAGAAGAAATCGGGCTTACATGCTACCAGAGCAATGCCCGGTGTGTACTCACAACTACACACCTAAGTCTTATCACATAAGACTGGTTTGCCTTCACGTAGAACTCATGATGGTTTTTCTCTCATAAAACTCATTTGAAATCGTTTTGTACTCAACACAAAACGTAATAAAACCGAGTTCTAACCGGCAAAGCACACGCACACATTTCTCAACTCACAATATTGCCTTAACGTAGAGCCCAGTTATAAACTCATAAAACATTGGGCTCCAACCGGCTATAAAATCGTGTGCAATTTAATTTTAACACAAAACACTCAACATGCTTGTTTTATAAACCACAAATCATGCTAAAACAGTTTGCAATTCACATACACAAATGGTTTAGATTTCCCTTACCTCTTTGCACCTCGTATAGTGCAATCGTTTCCCCCGTATCACGGACTAGCCTCGCATTCCACTCTGGAACTCCCGAGCTGTCCAAACGATGTTAAAACATCAATACTCAATTATCTCATAACCCTCAATTCTCAAAATCGAGCATAATTGCTCATAACACCTCAAATCTCTTGATTTCTCGTAACTCAACCCTAAACTACAACCTCATTCACAATATCTCAATGTCCTACATTCCTCATGCCAATTATCTAGGCTAATTCTCCACATTGTCTATATTTCCATTTACAGCACAAATTCTCAAAATTACCAAAATTATCAAATATCTACATTTCTCCAACTACATTGCAATTTCATCAATCCCTAATCCTTTCTCAACTATTTCAACGCAGTGACAACCACCAATAGCATCAAAATCAGCTCAAATATCAAGATCGAGGTTTAGAAATTACCCAAAGCTTGTGAGACGCACAACTCACGCCTCGATCCGATTCGTCCTTCGATTTCCAAGTATGTTGTTCTCCCTTTGATGAGGAACAACTTTCCTTCTTGCCACAACAGCTGATTCGGCCGGAAATGGGGGATTTGGATGAGTGAGAAAGTTAGGTTTTCGGTGGAAATGGGTTTGGAAGAGAGAGAAAGTGAAATTTCAGGAGAAAACACGGGTTCCTTATATAGACTGGAGGTAGGAGATCGATCTGCCTCTTGATGAGATCGATCTGTGTTTGAAATTTGGGGACGATCTGGGCAATTTTATGCCTAGGAGATCGATCTGTCGAGGGGTGAGATCGATCTCTTTATGGCTTTATGAGATCGATCTGCTCCTAAGGAGATCGATCTTCTCCCAAACAGAATCATTTGGAGATCGATCTCTTCCTCATGAGATCGATCCTTTCTCAAACAGAATCATTTGGAGATCGATCTCTTCCATTGGAGATCGATCTGCTCCTCAAATTCCTCCTTCCTCGTCATTTCTAACTCACCAGATCGATCTCTCCTTCTCCCAGATCGATCTGTCCTCATACTTCATGCTTATTTTACACACTTAACATATAAATCTCCAATTATAATGCCCACAATTCACTTAGCTCAATAAATTACACTTCAAATTCTTATTACATCATTAAAATATGTCTGAAATTCTCAGATCTCACACAAATGAATTATAAAAACCATATAAAACTTTGTGAGAGCAACGCTCCAGCACAAATGAATGCTCAAGTAAATCAAATCTTCGTACGAGAAACGCTCCAGTACGGTTTTGTGCATAAATACATCAAATCTCGTGCGAGTTACACTCCAACACGACTTTATGAAATTAAATCGATTAAATCATGTATGAGCAAGGCTCTAGTACGGCGTTATGAAATTAAATATCAAAACTGGATGCGAGCTAAGCTCCAGCATCTCTTATGCATATCAAATCGTAAAAACTAGTGCGAGCAATCGCTCCAGCACCTTTTATGCATACCAAGTTAAAACAAGTCAAAACATGTCAAAACAGAGTGCGAGCTAGGCTCCAGCACCTCTCATTTCACAATAATAAAAATCAGTGCGAGCACCCTGCTCTAGCACATTTCATGCATATGATGTCATACAAGTCGATGCGAGCAACCGCTCAAGCACGTTTTATGCACACTCACAAACGCAGATACGGTGCGAGCTATGTGTCGGCTCTATCTATTTCCATATAAACTTGATAGTTCGCCCATTTTCCAAATAATTTTCATTTAAATCTTAATAACACTTACGTAGTGTTATATTGTGAAATTTATGCAATTATTGGCCAATCTATCGATTTGCTTGGCTTAAAAAACCAAAAAAATTCCTTAAATCAGAAAATTACTTAAATCATGCATTTCATGCATGTCATGCTTTCACCATCCTTAGGTGAACTTCCCTCAATAGGGGAAAAATAGTATTTTCCTATTTCGAGTCCTTAAATCATTTAAACCACTTTTAGGATCATTATACAATAACCGTGTATACATACATAATCAGTGTTTACAAAAATAATTAAAATACGCGTAGCCACCTCTAGCTACTCACACAATTCCCTTACCTCATTTTTCTGTACAGTCTGACCTTTTTCACTGATGACTCGTCACGCAGTTCTATTTGCTCCTAATCCAATCTCCAGAACTGCGTATACTACACATCAGGTTAATTTCAATACTATTAATTGTATTTCATATTTTTTGGGCTTAATTAAAATCATTGGGCCCGTTTACCAATATTGGGCCCGATTGTACCATAATGGGCCATAATCGGCCTTCAGCCCATTTTCCACTTACTATTCACATTATCGAGGCCTATTGAGCTCACTGGGCACATCAGTAATTATTGAGTCTCGTTCTAAACTCTCGAATAGCTTAATTTAGTATTTACGACAATTTATCCAAATTTTTAGAATTTAATTCATTTAATGCGAAATTTAAATCCGTAATTTATGCGGTAAATTCTAACACGCATAACGATGCAATTTGTCATAAATAAGGGTTACTTACCCGAGATTCCATGATAGTACGCAAATCGAAGCTGTCTTGAGCTCTCGATTGATGCCAATTGTCGAGCTACACAATTTAATATTTTTTTCAGGTAAATTTCCAGTCGGATATTAATCAATTTAAATATTCCAAAATTTAAATCGGTCAATTCGACCGCTTACCAACTTACCCGTAGCTCGATTGCATCACTGGAATTTTTTTTCCAATTTTTTCTCTTTTTCTTTTTCCCTTTTTCTTACATTTTTCCTTTTCTTTTTGGCTGAATCGGTTCAGTCCGGTTCAACCCGGCTCAGATCGTCGGTTCAGTCCGATTCGACCGGTTCAATGGCTCACCGGTCGGTTCTCCGTCGATTTTCACCTTCAGTGGCTCCGCTGGGCCGTCCGATGCACGGATCTGGGGTCGGTTGCGTCCAAGGTCGCCGAAAAGTGGCTGGTCCGACCTGTTCTCCTTTCCTCCGTCTATAGCTATCTCTTTCCTCGCAGTTTTCGGCGCTGGCCGCCGTTCTACCGGCCAAGGCTGCCACTAATCGCACCATCGGCGCCTAGGGAACGCTCGGCTGGTGGACCTCGAATCGGCGCCGGTCGCCGGGAATCCTCCTTTCCTCTTTCGACTTCTCTTTCTTTCCTATCTCTTCGCCGTTCACCACCGTTCGTCGCCTTGTTGGTTTCGGTGGTGGCTCGACTGGGCTTCCTCTTGCCTGGGCTGCCGCAGGCCGGTGCTTCATCAGACGAATCGGCTTCTCTTTGGCAGAATCGCGATTTCGCGATTCTGCGTTTTTCGTTTCTCTTTATTTATTTATTTATTATTTATTTATTATTATTATATTCAATTAAATATTATTATTTGGCAAAAAATCTAAAAAAATTATTATTTTATTCATTTATTCCCTAAATGAATTTATTAGTCCGATTTTACCTTTTCGGTATATTTTTTGATTATTTTCAGGATTATTTTTCGATACGAAAATTTCGGTTTATTCCAATAAATTCATATCTTGATCAATTTAACCCGAAATTTAATTATTTCTTCGTTATTGATCAAGATTTCTCAAACCATTATTTTTAATTAAAGTTTCTTGTCAAATTTATACCGACTTTCGATCTTTTGACAGTTTTACCCTTGCACGTTTTCGGGAATACCATTTAAGTCCTTTGCATTTTTAAATGCACTCGAAAATTCCTATTCATTCCTTTTTTTGCTCTTACGATAAAATCGGGTCTTACAATCTCCCCCACTTAATAAATTTGGTCCTCCAAATTAGAACCAAGTCAAATGGATCCATACACAACTCCGGGTACGTCTATCGCATCATACTCTATAATTCTCATGTGACCTTTTTTCAGAGTGTACTACTACCATCATACTTAACTAGGGAGATCATCTTAAGCCTCAACACTTTCTCCTTCCATCTAATACCCGAATCGATTTTCCAATCATACGTTATACTTTCATTGAGCTAAGCTGTCGGAGCTCATATCCAATCACATATGCTGGATTCGAATAGTATTTCTGAAGCATCAAAAGATGGGGCACATAGTGGATGCCTGTTAATTCAAGTGGTAACGCCAACCTACTGGCCTTATCTCCCACTTTGCCCAATCTCTCTTTTCGAATCTCGTTATGTCCTTATAACAAATAACTACCAACAATACTGATTCACCATCGGTGAATTCCAATGGTTTTCTGTCTCTTGTCAGCATAGCTTTTCTATCTGCTCTGAGGTGTTCTTAATCTCTCAGAATTCAACTGAACATCCTCAGAGGTTTATCTTACCAATTCGGGAACAATTCTCTATCTGTCACCCACTTCTTCTTATCCAAGTCGGGAAAATAATTCCCTATGGTCATACAATGCCTCATATAAAACTATCCCGATACTCAAGTGATAACTGTCATTATGGGTGAATTTCATTAGTAACAACTGATCATCCCAGGAGCTTATAAAATCAATGGCACACGCTCTCATCATATCCTTCAAAACCTGCACAATCCTCTCTGACTGACCATTTGTCCGAGGACGAAAAGCTGTGTTAACACTCAATCGAGCTCCCATAGCTTCCTGAAAAATATTCCCAGAAGTGGGAAGTGAAGCGGGAATCTCTATATGATACCATGCTCACTGGAAAGCTACATAATGTTTCACAATTTTCCTTACATATAAATCCGCCTGCACACTTAGAGTATCTGGGGATTTCCATAGTCAGAAGGTGGGTAGACTTAATCAATCTATCGACTATCACCCAGATAGCCTCGTGATTCATTCGGGTCCTTTATAACCCATCACAATATCCATGGTAACTTGTTCTCTTTTTCGTGTTAATATAGGTAGAGGTTGCAATAACCCTGCAACTTCTTTTGCTCTACCTTAATCTGTTGACATACGAGACACTTCTCCACAATCTCTATAATGTCTCTTTTTTTTTATACCTGACCACCAATACCCTTTTCAAAGATTTCGATATATTTATTACTTCTCGGATGCACTGTATATCTCGAAGAGTGAGCTTCTAACAATAACACTATCTCATCAACTGTGGTCCTGGGGAGCACTTATACTTTTTCTGAACCTCTGTAAGTTATCATCACTCACTGTGAACTCTGTCACTATACCCTTCTAAATCTGACCCACACTATCGACACCATGCCGATCATCACGCTAAGCCTGGCAAGTCCGATCACTCAAATTTGGTTCTAACCTCAGGCTAGCTGTCACATAATCACTGTCATCATCAAAAGGGATCACATCACTACTGAGGCTCGCAACTGCTCTAGCAGCTCACGCTCCTTGACCATCATATGTGATACCATCCCGAGGCTCTTTCTGTTCAAGGCATCAGCCATTACATTAGCCTTTCCTGGGTGGTATAATTTCCACAATCATAGTCCTTAGAAGCTCTAACCCTCTTGGTTATCTCATATTCTACTCTTTCTATGAAACAGATACTCGAGGCTTTTACGATCAGTGCATACCTGGAATTTCTTACCATTTAATTGGTGGCGCCATACTTTCAGTGTAAACTCTACGGCTGCCAACTCTAAATCATGGGTCGGATAGTTTCTCTCATGGTCCTTGAACTATTTGGATCCATAAACGACTATTTTCCCATTTTACATCAATACTTAGTCCAATCCTTATTTTGAGGTGTACATATACACTGAGAAACCTCTTGAGCTGTTGGGTATGGTGAGAATAATTACGGTGGTCAGTTTATTCCTTTAATATACCAAAACTCATTGAAGCCATTTTCATACTTATTATCCCACTCGTATACAATCTTTTCCCGAACGAGATGTGTCAACTGAGCAGCCCATTTCAAGAAACTATCAACAACTCATCTGTAAGACAGTTTCCTGTTGCTACTCATGCTCTTCCCTGGACTTCGAATACATCGAAATATCATCACTAAAGATGACAACCACTCGATCCAAGTAAGGTTTAAATACTTCATCGTAGTTGAGTTTCACTAAATATTTCAAATTCCCATATCTTGACCTATGTACGCATAAACGTAAATCGTCATTTCAAAATCATTTCCGTTCAAGATACTAACCCGCGTCATTTCCTTTTTTTTTTCTTATATAACGACTTTTATAAAATTTTAATTTTTTAAACCTTCATGTTTAATCGAATTCTACATTTCTTTATCGTACCAGTAAAGGTACCCAAAATTTTAAATGTATATATTACGACTGTCGATTTTTATTTATAGGTTATGTGTGCACTTCTAGACGCTATCAAATCTTCAAGCGGAGAAGTATTTTGAAATACCTTTATTAACCCTCAAACTTGACCACATAGACTGGGTGTAGATATATCCACCCGTTATACTTGGTCACAATCCATATTCACTACATATCGCTTAATCCAATTTACTTTACATATAAAAGATATTCTTACCTTACATACGCCTCTTATTCCAATATACTCGTATTCAGGATCTATCACATCTAAAGCTTATCTCCTTTCATATATCACTCATAACAAACTCTTGCATTACTTGTCAAACTTACCATACACTTTTCAGTGATGTTTTCACCCCTATTTTCAACTTACAATCTCTATACCCATATTCAGTTAGTGAAAAATCAGCTAACTATCATCATCTTGCCTAAGGGTATAGGCTTCACATCTTTCACTAGCTTATAAGCAACTGAAGGTGGTACGAATAAATGCGTGGCACCAGGGTCAATTAAAATAATTACTTCATTATTCACTGCTAGTGTGTATCTTCCACCACATCTAATGAAACATCAATAGTGTCCTGGTCCAAGGCATACACTCGCCCTCGTCCAACATTTTATTTTCGTGGTATCTACCACATACTCTACACTGTTTACACTGCTACACAGTTACACTGCTTAAACTGTTACACTGCTACACTGCTGCACTGCTCCATAGTAGGTCGGGGTTCTCAAATCACAATTCCCCTCAAAAGTATTGAAATTAGATACACTGGGGCTTTACCAATCATCTTACCCCGTGACTCATCAACTCTAATCTCTTACCAAACTACCTTTTTCCTGTTCTGACATCTCTGTCATTCTCTATTCTCTTTTGTCTCTATTTCGGCCCTTACTACCTTCTCCAATCTCAAAGGCGTGCAACTCATGATCTTATTCACACAACTGTAGTGTGCGCACTGCCTCGGCATAGGTAGTGATATCTAACGGGGCCAATCAGACTCTAATTGACAATCTAAGCCCTTTCATGAATCTTTCAGACATTCCAACTCTCACTGTTCATAGTGTCAGAGTCATATCTGCCCAGGAATATAAACTGAGTTTCTTACTCATTAATCAACATGTTCCACTGGGTCAAAGTAAAGAATTTTATCTGTAATTTCCTTTAAATAGTGTCCGGGATATTCTGTCACCGGAATACATCTAGAATTATTTTTCATATCCATTCTGGATATCTAACTCTTAAGATGGGTCGAGCGAATTTTCACCAATGCTCCAACTCACCCTCAAATCTCATACATACTCTGAGCAAATAGCTCTCAAAATATTCTCCACACTCCGCTCCAACCTCGCAAAGCGTGTCTCAATACTGTCCGATCTCTCTGTCAGACTCTGTCCGATCTTTCTGTCGGACTCTGTAGGGCATGCTTAACACCAGCCTCCACTTCAATCTCATCTCGAGTCTCATGTGATGACTCAGTACGACTCTCGGGCCTACCTCTACGGCCTCGAGCACGTGTACTCGCCCTTCTATCATAGCGGCTATCAGTTAAAAAACTATATTCTTGCATTCGAAAATCAAATTCTTAGCTGCACTTCCATCTCGATATACACAATTATATCTAAACAATGCACAGTACATGGGGATGTACACTTCCTTAACCACTAACACCGACTCATATCAGGCTAACTTAAGCTCTGATACCATAACTTGTCACGACCCAAATTACCTAAAAATCAGAGTAAATTTTTTACTTTTTCATTTATTATTTAATTCTTACATTTCTATCATCGTGACCATCCTACAAACAGTTAGGCTATGATTCGGTGTTAGTCACCTCTCACCTATTTACCATTCTATTTCCATATTCACATTCACATATCAGAGTTTACTATCTTTTGACTTTAACCGAATACCTACATAATGCTATTTATAACCATACATCCCTGACATCATATCCGTTTACAATACTGTGCATTTACATATTCAGATACAAAACTATACAAATGTATATACCTGTCTCTCAATAGGAAGCAGCGGATACCAATGCATGCAAGTCCTCAGCCGCTTACTAATTACTGTGAGTGCTCTGAAAAGATGAGAAATAAGGGGGGTGAGCAAACCACACGCTTAGTAAGGCAATTATACAAGTAAATAGATAGCTCCACTATCTACATGCTCATAATGCCATACCCTTAAATCCATTTCTTTTCATTAAAATCTCAAGCACAAAATCATGCATATATCCATGACATAGTTTATCAAATCTATTTGTTCATCTAGAAAGTATGTAATTCATGCATCAATAGCATTTTATGTGACATCCTTAAATCATAATTAGCATGAAGTAAAACAAGATCATGCATTCTTTCATGTCATGTAAGACAAATCATGAATTTGAAATGAAAGCACGGAAAACATCATCATGCTACTGCATTCAAATCATTTCATTAAAACTGCAGTATAAACTAACCCTTTCGGGTCAATCATCTCATAAAACAATTCATTAAAATTCATTATAAAACTTCGGTTATAAAACCACCCTTCTTTCAGGGTCATATATCATAAAATCCTCTAAAATATATATCAGTATAGTAGAAAATCATAAAATAGGGGGCTTGACCCCTCCCTCGGGTCTACCCTGATCTATCGACCAATAGTTATATCATGTGAGACATGTAGGTGACTATCAGTAACAACATAGGACTATGGCCATAACCTCGTGATCCCTGGCAATACGGTACCTAGTGTGCGAGATATCACACCTGAAACGGGAGGTGGGTCGTCCTACTCGCCGGAATAGCATAACACCAGGATTGCGAAGGTAAGGCTTGCTGCCTCGTGGCTAATGCCTCTCCACTCTAACAATCCCCACGGTATAGCGTACTCCGCGTGACATACACGGTACAACGTACTCCGTGAACCTAAGCTCAGTCAGGGGTGCCTGCAATAGGTCTTATGCACCCATATCATCTATGTCTTAATATGCACGTGTGAGCATATCATCTCGCTGTGACACACAGTCTACAGGAGGCTCTAACATGGCTATATGCATGTAATATAAATCCCTGTGCGAGCGAAGCTCTAGCATGGCTCCATGCATATTCATGATATCTGAAAATCTCGTGTGAGCGAAGCTCTAGCACGGTGTCATAAAAATCAATGAAATCTGCGTACGAGCAGCGCTCAGTACGACTTAAAATAATTATAAATTCAAGTAAAATTCACGTACGAGAAATGCTATAGTACGAATATGTATAAAAACTCAGTGAAAATCTCGTACGAGAAAAACTCTAGTACGATATTCAAATGAATTATAAAAAACCATATAAAACTTTGTGCGAGCAATGCTCCAGCACAAATGAATGCTCTAGTAAATCAAATCTTCGTACGAGCAACGCTCCAGTACGGCTTTATGCATAAATACATCAAATCTCGTGCGAGTTACACTCCAACACGGCTTTATGAAATTAAATCGATTAAATCACATACAAGCAAGGCTCCAGTATGGCGTTATGCAATTAAATATCAAAACTGGATGCGAGCTAAGCTCCAGCATCTCTCATGCATATCAAATCATAAAAACTAGTACGAGCAATCGCTCCAGCACCTTTTATGCATACCAAGTTAAAACAAGTCAAAACATGTCAAAACAGAGTGTGAGCTAGGCTCCAGCACCTCTCATTTCACAATAATAAAAATCAGTGTGAGCACCCTGCTCTAGCACATTTCATGCATATGATGTCACACAAGTCCGTGCGAACAACCGCTCAAGCACGTTTTATGCACACTCACAAACGCAGATATAGTGCGAGCTATGTGCCGGCACTATCTGTTTCCATATAAACTTGATAGTTGGCCCATTTTTCAAATAATTTTCATTTAAATCTTAATAACACTTACGTAATCTTATATTATGAAATTTATGCAATTATTGGCCAATCTATCGATTTGCTTTGCTTAAAAACCCAGAAAATTCCTTAAATCAGAAAATTACTTAAATCATGCATTTCATGCATGTCATGCTTTCACCATCCTTAGGTGAACTTCCCTCAATAGGGGTAGAATAGTCTTTTCCTATTTCGAGTCCTTAAATCATTTAAACCACTTTAGGATCATTGTACAATAACCATGTATACATACATAATCAGTGTATATAAAAAAAATTGAAATACGTGTAGCTACCTCTAGCTACTCACACAATTTCCTTACCTCATTTTTTTGTACAGTCTGATTTTTTCCACTAATGACTCGTCACACAGTCTGATTTGCTCCCAATCCAATCTCTGGAACTACGTATAATATACATCAGGTCAATTTCAATACTATTAATTGTGTTTCATATTTTCTGGACTTAATTTAAATAATTGGGCTCGTTTACCAATATTGGGCCCGATTGTACTATAATGGGCCTTAATCGGCTTTCAGCCCATTTTTCACTTACTATTCATATTATCGAGGCCTATTGGGCTCACTAGGTCCATCGGTAATTATTGAGCCTCGTTCTAAACTCTCGAATAGCTTAAATTAGTATTTATGACAATTTATCCAAATTTCAGAATTTAATTCATTTAATGCGAAATTTAAATCCCTAATTTATGCGGTAAATTCTAACACGCATAACGATGTAATTTATCGTAAATAAGGGTTACTTACCCGAGATTCCATGATAGTACGCAAATCGAAGCTGTCTCGAGCTCTCGGTTGATACCAATTGTCGAGCTACACAATTTAATATTTTGTCAGGTAAATTTCTAGTTGGATATTAATCAATTTAAATATTTCAAAATTTAAATTGGTCAATTCGAGCGCTTACCGACTTACCCGTTGCTCGATTGCATCACTAAAATTTTCCTCAATTTTTCTCTTTTTCTTTTTCCCTTTTTCTTCCTTTTTCCTTTTCTTTTTGGCTGAACCGGTTTGATCCGGTTCAACCCAGTTCAGACCGTCAGTTTAGTGGCTCGTTGGCCGGTTCTCCACCTGTTTTCACCGCTAGTGGCTCTGCTGGGTCGTCCGATGCATGGATCTGGGGTCGGTTGCGTCCAAGGTCACCGAAAAGTGGCCGGTTCGGCCTGTTCTCCTTTCTGCCGTCGGTAGCTATCTCTTTCCTCGCTGTTTCCGGCACTGGCCGCTGTTCTACTGGCCAAGGCTGCCACTAATTGCATCGTCGGCGCCTGGGGAACGCTCGGCTGGTGGTGGCCGGCCTCGAATTGACGCCGATCGTCGGGAATCCTCCTTTCCTCTTTCGACTTCTCTTTCTTTCCTTTCTCTTCGCCGTTCGCCGTCGTTCGTCGCCTTGTTGGTGCTGGTGGTGGCTCGGCTGGGCTTCCTCTTGCCTAGGCTACCGCCGGCTGGTGCTTCATCGAACAAATAGGCTCCTCTTTGGCAGAATCGTGATTTCATGATTCTGCGTTTTTCGTTTCTCTCTCTTTTTATTTTTATTTATTTATTATTTATTATTTATTATTATTATTATTATATTCAATTAAATATTATTATTTGGAAAAAATCTAAAAAAAATATTATTTTATTCATTTATTCCCTAAATGAAATTATGAGTCTGATTTTACATTTTCGGTATATTTTTTGATTATTTTCAGGATTATTTTTCAATACGAAAATTTCGGTTTATTCCAATAAATTCATATCTTGATCAATTTAACCCGAAATTTAATTATTTCTTTGTTATTGATCAAGATTTCTCAAGCCATTATTTTTAATTAAATTTTCTTATCAAATTTATACCGGCTTTCGATCTTTTGACCGTTTTACCCTTGCACATTTTCAGAAATACCATTTAAGTCCTTTGCATTTTTAAATGCACTCGAAAATTTCTATTCATTCCCTTTTTTGCTCTTACGATAAAATTGGGTCTTACACAGATCAACCATCCCTTCAGCCCACTAAGAATTATTAAGATATCACAGCACATCGTACTCCGTGGCTAACGCTTACGGTACAACGTTCTCCAGTGGATCCTCTATCACCCATTTCCATTTTCTCAAAATCACGTGCGAGCAGGTCTGTGCAAGATCACCTAACAATACAAGACAACTCCAACATAGTTTTACTCATCACACAGTAAAACTCATAAAAATCTCGTGCGAGCAACTCAACGTAAGATCACATAGCAATACCTGAGGCCTCTAGCGCGGTTTTACTCATCACGTGGTAAAAATCATAAAACCTCATACGAGCAGCTCAACGTAAGATCACATAGAAATACTTGAGGCCTCTAGCACGGTTTTACTCATCACACAACAAAATCATACACCTCATGCGAGCAACTCAGCGTAAGATCACATAGCATTACCTGAGGCCTCTAGCACGATTTTACTTATCACACAGCAAAAACTTATAAAACCTCGTCGAGCAACTCAGTGTAAGATCACATAGCAATACCTGAGGCCTCTAGCACAGTTTACTCAAATCACTTTATGTTTAGGAAATTACATACGAGCATAGTCAGAGTAAGAACACTTAGTAGTACTTGATGGCTCTAGCATGATTTCCAAAATTCAATGCGAGCTCTCTAGTGTATCATACAGTTCACACTTAGCTCTAGCTCGGTTTGCTTTTCTCAAAATCTTTTTAAAACGATGTACGAGTATAGCTGGTAAATCCACTATTACCATGTTAGCTCGAGCACAAGTTCACACAGAAATTTGATAGACGGCTCCATTCAGGTGAAAACGGTATCCCTGACCGAGTTCACTTCGGTAAATCACAAAGTATGTGTGAGAGGGAAATTTCCCTTCAATCACTCGTTACACATTTTTCGCTTAATAAAACATGCAGTTTTATGGTAATCATTAAATCGAGAGCCAGTCTATTATCACTTTTTCTTAAAGCACCTACAAAGCATCTTTTCACAATGAAGACATTGAAGACATGCGATTTACGCATATAAGCTTCTTCTTATAGCTTGATTCATGTAGATATTTAAATATCTATATACTCTATAGTATTCATTTACACACAGAAGGTAAGAAATATACGTATAGCTATCTCTAATAGCTCGCATAAATCCCTTACCTCGAATCACGCTTGAATCACTTTCCTTTGATTTTCAATGCTCGTGATCCGGTTTAATCGGCTCCAATTATATCTCCAGGAGCTGCAATTGTTTACAATTCACATCAGTATTATCTCATATACTTAATTCTCACTTGCATGAAGTACAATTCAATGCATTGGGCTGTTTACACCCCTTTGGCCTCGTTACATCTTATTGGACTTTACTCTCCCTTAAGTCCATTTCAATTATACAATTCATTTCTCGAGAATCTATTAGACTCATCAAGTCTACTGATTTGTATTGATCCGGCCTTAAGCTCACAATGCCTTAAGTTCATCACTTTCCTTCACTAAGGCATTACATTATACACCTCATATGTCTTCTTTCATTCATCGTCTATTCCAACATATGGATTTCACAAAACTATCTTAGAATCATGTATACATGCTTAATAACATCTCTACATGCTTAAATCATCATTAACTCTATACCATATCAACTTTCACTAACTTTCTCACACTAAGTCCATTTTAGGTCATAGAGGATTAAGCATATTCATGGATGTTTCAGCTAACAACACATACACCAATCAAATCATACAATTGTCTAGATTAACATACTTGAAGTTGGTGTATTGAAATCTTACCTAGCTTGATTTTTCTTATTTTTACCAAATTTGGGGTGATGTCGACTATGCCCACTCTAAGTGACCTAGACGTGTTAACCGCACGTGCACGGGTCGTACAAGTAATAATGAGATTTGAGTCTCGGATTATCATCCCACAGAGAATCTAATTAGCCTAATCAAGTACCGGTTAATCTTACCCTAAGTGTATCCTAGCAAATTATGAAAATTCAGTGGATGATCTACTAAGTTTAAAATTAAAATTACTGGAAAATAATAAAAACAATGAAAACTAAAAATAAATAAAATAGAGCTAAAATTACTTACAGAGCTCCAAGCAAATAAACACAATAATCTACAAAAGAACAATAATGAAACTAAAATGCAAATAGAAGCAAAAATAAAATAATTAACACTAGAAAATTCTAATAAAATTGCATGTAATTTAATGTAATGCAAAATCCTCTAACCTATGGTCTAACAAAATTAAATTCAATTAATTTAAAGAAATTCCTAAATATAACTAAGAAGCTAGATGTCTAAAATGGTGATTCTAATTAAATGTAACTATAACTAATGACTAACCTAATAAAATGTCTAATTAATAAAATCTAAATAATGCATGAAAAATAAATGATTATAATTTTTTTTTTAAAATTTAAAATGAAAACTACATAAAAGATCCATTGAAGGCGACAATTTATCCAAATGAAAAACCACCAAAATCAACCCGCAAATCAAACTCAACTTAATATAGATTGTGTCAAGAAGTTAAATAATCTAGTATGAAAAGATATGAAACATGAAGTGGTTCAAATTTACATAGAACTGAAAATGAGATCAATCTTCTAGAAATAAAAAAAACAATTGTTTGATCTAATTAATAAATAACAAGGATAAAATATTTTTAAAATTTTAAATTTTTTGAAAAATATGCATAATGATAAATTTCTCTCTTAAACTATGCAAAATCCATCATTTTGGCTTCACTCTTTTAATTGAGATTACTTGGCTCTATGTTTAGTATTTGTGATCGATTTACTTGAATTTAACGAAAACTTATCATGTTCGTGCACATGATTGACTGTTTCATCTTGTTCAAAATTAAGAGTTCAGGTTTTTACATTGATATGAGATGTCAAATTTTAGCATATGACGATGATCTAACTTAAAAATTCCATGTCATTTGATGACGTGACATTTTTCAAACAATAAAAATGTTTTAATTGCAACAAAAACTCAATTTTTAGCCTGGTCCGAAACAGAAGCTTGTTATTTATGTTAAAAAATAAAAAAGAATCTTTAAATCCTAAGTCTTCATTGTGGATTAAGAGAGAAAAAATGATTTTAAGAAATTAGATCCATCAAAGAAAGCTTTATGGCGAATCATTAGGCTTCAACGATTATTAACTCCTCAGAAACCAATTACGATCATTTCACTTGGTTGAAACTTTCATAAAAAGTGTTTATCGAGTAGAACTATTCTAAAAATGTTGCTAAAAGAAGTTACATTAGCAGTTGGTGAACTTAATATAAAAGTACTGTAGAATGTTCAAAACTATTTAATAGAATTTTTATTTATTTTGAATAAATAAAAAATAAGATAACACTTTATAAAATTAAATCATAAGCTTTTAAGTGAAACAATAAATAAAAATACTTTTGTTGATTAAAACAAAAAACAAACAAATGCAAATAATATAAAAATTAAACAAAATAAATAGATAAATTTGAAATAATATAATTCTCTTTATAATTTTGTAAGCTATTGAAGAGCAAAGTAAAAATGCCAAAAAAATAACTAAATACATGTTATTAGTTGACGCTTCTTGAAGTAGTTTTGTCTTATAACATAATCAAAAAGCTGAAATTTGTTTTCTTCACAAGCTAAAAACTCAAAACAATTTAGAGCCAAACATCTACCGACTTTTTTTATAGTGAGACAATTACAATACAATCATACATCCGTGAAGGTTTCATAACTATTAGTGTGGATTACCATTAGAGGCTTTGACAACTTGATGGTTTTTATTTGCTACAATTGAGCTTCAATGTGCAAGAACAAAGGGAGATTTAAGCTTTTGAGAGTACAAGTTCTCAAGACAAAAGGTCTATATGATAATCGAGAATTTCTTAAGGAATTTAATTACATGTGTATAACAGATTAGTGATTTTAAAATTATATTGGATGAGAAGAATGAAGGATGAAATGTTCATTAGTTAGAGTTTCTACATGACTACTTTGTAGGAATTTAATGACCAATTTGTTTGATTTTACCCTAACTTTTGGTAGAAGATCCAATTGACATAATGTAAAATTCATTGCAAAATAAGTTAATGTAAAGATCTTCCAACCTATGTGGCACAAATTCTAGTTCATCGTAGATTAATACAAGAAAAATTTAAAATTTGCACTATGTGCAAGAAATCTGCTAGTCGACCTGTTTGTAAAGAGCTATACATAACTTTTGATAAGAAACTTCAAATGATATGATTCAAATTTTGTTGGAAAGTTGACTCAGAAATATTTCCAATCATGTCTGACATGATTCTTAATTCATTGTGGATTAATATAGTTAATTATTTAAAGTTAGATTTAGAAGGGATTAAATTTGGAAGGGACTAATTAATATAGTTAATTCAGGAACTAAATTAAATAATGTTTAAGTGGATGAGGCCATAATATGATTAAAAAAATTTGAAAGGGCTTGAATGCTCTGCCTGTAAGGCTCGTAAATTTCTATGTATTCTTTATGATTTCATAATGTACAAACAAGTTACATTATATATGAATCATAAGAATTGACTATTTGTAAGTGTGAATGAAGTGCAAAATGAGTAGTGAAGCAATTGAATGTGAAGTTTACCTTTGAAAATCTGGAAAAATTGCAGTTGGAATGCTGCAGATGAAGGGCAGATCGATCTTAGATGAAGGGGAGATCGTTCTCATTGCCTTGAAATGTAATGCCAAAGCATTCTGCAAAAGGGAGATCGATCCCTCATTCAAAGCAGATCGATCTCGGATGGATTCTAGTAAACAAAGATCGATCTCTTTTGATAAGACAGATCTATCTCTCATTGCCTCTGGTTAGAAAAGATCGATCTCTTCGCAAGGTCAGATCGATCTCTAAAGTCTTCTGCCTGGCAAAGATCGATCCCATCCCATGAGCAAGGATCGATCTCATCTCTTAAGTAGATGGATCCCATCCAAAGAGGTAGATCGATCCCCAGCCTACATTGTCGAATTTTGAAGGAGTTTAAACAAGGACAGATCGATCTCTCACCCTTGGAGATCGATCTCATTAGGCTAAATTCTATAAAAAGCCCGACATTTAAGCCTTCTTCCCCTGAATATCAAATTTCCTCCATTTTTAACAAGTGACCTAGCTTTCTCACTCTAAAAAATCATCGCCTTCCAATCAGATTTGAGAGAGATTCTTTTGAGCAAAGTTGTTCCTAGTGAGGAAGAGAACATCATAGTCAAAGATTGGAAGCTGAAACTTTAGATTGAAGGAGCAAAGTGATTTTTCCCCAAATTTGGCAAAAAGGAGCAAAGTCAAGCTAGGTAAGATTTCAATACACCAACTTCAAGTATGTTAATTTAGATATTTTGATGAGTTGATTGGTATATATATTGTTGGCTGAAACATCTATGAACATGCTAAATCTTCCATGACCTAGGATGGGTTTAGTGAGAGAAAGTTAAAATGGCATGAAGTTTATGATGATTTAAGTATGTAGAAATGTTACTAAGCATGTATACATGATTCTAAGATGTTTATGTGAAACCCATATGTTGGAATAGATGATGGTTGCAAATGGGCATAAGTGGTATTTGACGAAATGCCATAGTGAAGAGAAATGATGAACTTAAGGCATTGTGAGATTAATGCTGGTTCAATATGAATCAGTAGACTTGATAAGTCTAAAGGATTCTCGAGAAAATGAAACGAACAATCGAAATGGACTTAAGAGAAAATAATGTCCAAAAAGATGTAATGAGGCCATATTGATGTAAACGGGCCCAATGCATCGATTTGAAATTCATGCAAATGAGAATTGAGTATATTAAAGTATACTAATGTGAGTAGCAAATGCTTACATCTCCTAGAGATAAAATTGGAGCCGATTAGATGGATCACGAGAAGTGGAAATCAAGAAAAGTGATTCAAGCGTGATTCGAGGTAAGGGATTTATGCGAGTTATTAGAGATAGCTATACGTATGTTTCTTACCTTCTGTGTGCAAGTAAATACGATAGAGTATTTAGATATTGATATATCTACGTGAAAACTAAGTATGGGAAGAAGCTTATATGCACGATTGCATGCTTTCAGTATCTTTATGGTGATAAGTTATTTTGAAAATGAAAAAGGATAGATTGGCTTCCGGTTTAACTATTACCATAAAATGCATTTTTTACTAAGTGGAAAGCATTTAATGAGTGATTGAAGGAAAAATGCCCTCTCACTCATACTTTGTGATTTATCGAAGTGAACTCGGTCAGGGATACCGTTTTCACATAATTGGAGCCATCTATCGAATTTCTGTGTGAACTTGTGCTAGAGCCAGGGTGGCAAAGGTAGATTTACCAGCCTAGCTCGCACATCATATTAAAAGGATTCTGAGAAAAGCAAACGGTACTAGAGCTGAGTGTAAGCTGTGTGATCCACTCGAGAGCTCGCATTAGATTTTGGAAATCATACTGGAGCCATCGAGTACTGCTAAGTGATCTTGTTCTGACTATGCTCGCATGTAATTTCCTAGACTTATAGTGATTTTAAATAAAATTATGCTAGAGGCCTCAGGTATGTTGTGTGATCTTACCCTGAGTTGCTCGCACGTGGTTTTATAAGCTTTTTGTGTTATGAGATAAAACCGTGCTAGAGGCATCAGGTATGCTGTGTGATCTTACCCTGAGTTGGTCGCATGTGGTTTTATAAGCTTTCTGTATGATGAGACAAAACTGTGTTAGAGGCCTCAAGTATGTTGTGTGATAAGAAAAAACTGTGCTAGAGGCCTCAGGTATGCTGTGTGATCTTACCCTGAGTTTCTCGCATGTGGTTTTATAAGCTTTCTCTGTGATGAGACAAAACCGTGTTAGAGGCCTCAGGTATTGCTATGTGATCGTACACTGAGTTGCTCACACGAGGTTTTATGATTTGTGTTGTGTGATGAGTAAAATCGTGCTGGAATCATCGTGTATTGCTGTGTGATCTTGCACAGACTTGCTTGCACGTGATTTGAGATAATGGGAATGGGTGATAAGGATCCACGGGAGGACGATGTACTGTGAGCGTTAGCCATGGAGTACAATGTGCCGTGATGTCTTCGTGATTTCTTAGTGAACTGAAGGGATGGTTGATTCGCCTCTCCAAGCATGGGATTCCCGCACACTTGATCAGTGATTGCCTGGAATCCAAATTATGGCCATAAGTCCTTTTATCTGTATGATACGACATTTTGTTGCTACTGTGTGAGGTGACATATGTCCCCCCTACTGTGTGATACAGGGTGATATAATATCCCATACTATGTTTCATTTATATTGATTTTGACTAAGTGATTTGCTAAGTGCAAAGTAATTTCTAAGTGTGTTCTATGTGAATTAAAAATGAAGTTGTGTGATTTTGAATATGAACTGTGTGAAAAGAGTATGTTGTTGTGTGAATTGATGATAAATATGCATATACCTATCTAGCAAATTAATGGTTTCGCACCGATGATAGTTGTTTTAAACGAATTGCATATGTTTTATAAGGAAAATAAATATATGTATTTTAAGCATGTAAATAGTGTAGTTATCTATCTGCTTTCATATTTTCCTTATTAAGCGTGTTAGCTCACCCTCTTTTTTCCTCCTCCACAGATTCTACGCAGTAGTGAGTTTACTGCAGTTATTCCTGCTACCGTGTTCTCCAGTTCCCCAGCAGTGCAGAGGTATACACTTATGAGAAACATTTTGTATCCTGTAAATTAGTGCACAATAAAGCTATCTTTTGTATGAAAGGGATGTATATAATAGAAACTGATGTAAACGCTTCCGCATATATATAAAAGTACAGTTTCTATTTCATTAAATGAATTTAAATTATAAAATGGATGAGATATATATATATATATGTATATATATGAATTTTGATTCATAGCCCAACTGTTAGTAGTAAGAATAGTTACGGGAAGAGGGTCGTGACACAGCCATAATCTTACCATGCCAAAAGTGAAATAATAGAGACTAAGCATTAGATGGCCTAAAAATTTACATAAAGTACGAGCCCATATTTGAAAAAATTTCTTAAAGATAGTTTATGAAGCCTCTAGAAGCTTCTTAAGGAAGCTAGCCTAGATATTTCTCTCAAATTAAGGCTAAGGTGACTGGTCAAAAGAAAAAGAAAAAAAGGCTATTCGGCCAAGAGAGAAAAAGGGAGAAAAGAAAAGAAATAAAAGAAAAGAAAAAAGAAAAAAGAAGAAGAAAAAGGAAAATCTTTATGAATATTCCTAAACCCTACCTTAATTTCTCTTCACCAAGAGTTAGGAAACCTATCCCACTCTTGAATTTATGTGATATTGAGTGTTGAGAAATAAAGAAATTTGGGGAAAATTGTAAAGGAAGGTTCGGCCAAGCCTCCTAAGGTAAATGAGTGTTATTTTGAGATATGTTTGCTTATGTATTGGTTTTAAGCATGGATTATGGTTTGCACGTTGAAAATTCCTAAGGGTGGGGCTTTGAGTATTCATCCAACGCAAGGGAGAAGGAAATTTTGGTAAGTTTTGGAGTTGCTAAATGATTTATATAAGTTTTATATTAGTATCATATTGTATTATAGTTGTAAGAAGTATGTCTCTTAAATATCCTTTAAAAAATATGATGAATTGATGTTGATAATGGTGGATGTATGGCTCGGCCTCTAGGATATTGTTCATGATATTAAGTTATATTAAGGATTCCATGATGAAATATTGATGGTAAGTGATTTACATAAGTTTTATATTAGTATCATATTATATAAAGGTTGTAAGAAATATGTCTCTTAAATATCCTTGAGGAAATATGATGAATTTATGTTTGATAATGGTGGATGTATGGTTTGGTCTTGAGGATATTGTTCATGACATTGTGTTGTATTGAGGATCAATGAGGAAATGTTGATGGTAAGTGAAAAATAGTGTACTTGGTCATGAACAATATTACATACGAAATTTTGACTTTTTTTTTGGATATTGGAATACATAGGAAATTTATGACTATGTAGTTTTTGTGATTTTCAAATGATGCTAATGAAGGCATAGTAGCCTATTGTGAGACGCCATATATGTATAACTTTATATATATGTAAATGGAAGTATAATATGGATGATTTTGGATCAAGCAATTATGAATTCATAAGTATGATGATGTACTTGTAATGTGAAGCATAAGTGATGTAAAGTCCATAAATTCAATGTACACACTTGTAATAAGAGTTTGTGATGTACGTACAAGTTTCATTATGTATAAATATGAAGAAATGGACTTTTGTATGTAATGAATGTGAGAGGAATAAAAAATGAGTAGTGTGGTAAAATGGAATGAAGTTGCATGAGTTGTGTAAATCTTTGGACTTCCATTTAGTTTTGTATTGTATACCTTTGGTTATACAATGAATGCACACAAGTTTTATTATGTATAAAGTATGAATGAATGTCATTTTTCAAGTCTTAAAGGTGATTGGATGAGAAAATGACATATGACAGCAAATTAAGGATGTTTGGTGTGAGTTACAGCAGAAAACTGTAGCAAAATCTGAAAAATATGAATGCCAGATCGATCTCATAGGATGAGAGATTAATCTGGAAGAGCCAAAATGCTCTTATTCGAGCAATGGAACAGAGCAGATCGATCTCCAATGGAGCCAAATCTGTCACGACCCTCAACTTATCAAAATACGTGCAAATATTTTGCATTTTCATGCATAATTTATGATTCATCCTTACCTCGATCGTGAACAGCAACTCTCCTCAATAGTTGGGCTGTGTGTCGACGTCTAACTCACTCTACCATACCAATTCAATTTGTAATATAATTTTAGAAGTAAACACTTTTATAATTACATCAGAGTTACTGTTTACAAGTGTTTACATTGTTTTACATCCCCAATGTATACATACAAAATGCTATTGTGCTATATCTAGTTTAGATACAAAATAATTCAAGTGTGTATACCATTAGCGATGGGATGCAGTGGATACCAAAAGGGATAAGCCTCCAGTCACGCTCAATCTATACTCAACACTCTGTAGAGAGGGGGAAAATAAGGGGGGTGAGCAAACCACACGCTCAGTAAGGCAATCATGCGAACAGGTAGATACTGCACTATCTACGTGATCGTGATGCCATGCTCAAAAGCATTTAGTTCATCTTTTTATCTTAAAACATGAGTGTATGATTGTGTTATGGTATGTAAAGCATTCATTCTATTTAAAATCCAGTGCACAATTCAATTCAAAGCATGGTATAAATCATCATGCATAATTCACAATAAAGCATGGCATTACCCATCATGCGTTTTCTCAAATAAGCATGGCATTACCATCAAGCATTTTTCCCAAATAAGCATGGCATTAACCATCATGCATTTTTCACAATAAAGCATGAGATGAATCATCATGCTTCGATGCACTTTAAACCATTAACAATCGATATCTCAAAACAATTCAATACTTGTCAAGTCTCAGTCCCTCCCTCGGACTGTCCTGACCCACAAATCATTTCAAACATGGATTTATTCTCAAAGCAATAGACATGCGAGATAGGCAATTCAATAAAAGGTAACCACCTCAAGGTCTATGGCCATAACCTGTGATACCGGCTACACGGATTAGGTGTGCGGGATATCACCACTATCTGCTTCCACACGGGAGGTGGGTCAAATCCAGCCCGTCGATCCATAGCAGATCTCGTCCGAAGATGACACATCACATCTTAACACGGTACAATGTACTTCATGCTACATGCACGGTACAACGTACTCCATGGACCCAATCAACATATCATATCACGCCACATCTCAAAACGTACTTGTGAGCCTATTTAATCGGTACGACCTCTTGTCTACTTGAAGCTCCTAACACGGTTATCAACATGTCAAAATATCACAAATGCACGTGCGAACCTATTTAATCGGTGCGACACCTAGTCTGCCCGAAGCTCCAAGCACGAAAATAAATAAGGTGGGCATCTAGTGCGAGCTAAGCTCCAAGTACCATGCCAAAACCAGTATGAAATCCATGTAAAAACTAGTGCGAGCTAAGCTCTAGCACTCATGTGTATAAAACACGCCAAATCTCGTGCGAGTCATACTCTAGCACGCTTTCATTCTCATGAAAACCATGTAGGTGGCTCAATTCTTTGCAAAGTATGGTTAACAAACCAAAACAACTCATTTCTTTTGTAAATCATTTCAAATATCAGCCAACTTACCAAGTCATTTGCTAAAAAGCAATAAAACATGATTTTCAAGCATTATGCTTTTGTTTTCATGCACTTTTCTCAAACACCCAACTCTTTGCCCTTCAATCAGCCAATTTCATTTCCTAATTTCTCATGCATTCTAATAAAGCATTTAAGCGCCCAAATTGCACACAGATATCTCTAAGAGTCCACATAATTCCCTTACCTTGATTTACTTGATGTGACTCTTTTTCTGTTAGCTTCTCAAGCTCTTGGCTCAACTCGCTCCGGCGTATCCTCGGAAGCTGCAATTTATTCATCATACGTTCAAGTTAGTATTGCTAACTCTCGTTCCACTATACATTCCACCCAATGTCTTAAACGCTCATTTTACCCTTTTTGGGTAAGCCTCTCTATTCATTCCATATTATTTTCTTAAAATTATCTCCTCAACACCATTATCATCTTAAGATATCCCATTCATCATTTATTCCACCACATTTTACTTCTCACACTAACCCATTTCTAGGTTATATTCATTCCAATGCATTTTAGATAGTTTCTAACCATACTAAGCACCCCAATCAACCCCAAACATCAATAGATTAACAATGTACTTAAGTTGGTGCTTTAGAAACTCACCTCTTTGGATTTCCTCTTTGCTCCAAATAGAAATGCCCATTGTTCCTTCAATCTAACAAATGGGTAAATGCCTCCAAACTATGCTGTTCTTCTCCTTGATGTGAACAACTTTACCTCTAATAGTCTTCCCTCAAATCTCCTTGAAAATGGTTGGATTTAGAGAGAGAAAACTAGGTTTTTGAGTTGAAAAGGGAAGGAAATGGTTTTGTCTCGAAATCTGTAGATTTTCAATGCCCTTTTTATAGAATAGCTTGAGGAGATCGATCTACACAAGGAGGAGATCGATCTGGTCCCCTTAAATTCCTCTTTTCCACGGCATTTTAAGCATGAGATCGATCTGCCGAAGCTTGAGATCGATCTGTATGCTTGAGGATCGATCTTTTCATTACAGAATGTTTAGGAGATCGATCTGGCTCCATTGGAGATCGATCTGCCCTATTCCATTGCTCAAATACAAGCATTTTGGCTCATCCAGATCGATCTGGCCTGCATAATTTCCAGATTTTACTGTAGTTTCCTGTAGAAACTTATACCAAAACATCCTTAATTTGCTGTCATGGTCATTTTCTCATCCAATCATCTTTAAGACTTGAAAATGGCATCCATTAATACTTCATACACATTAAAACTCATGTAGAATCTTTGTATAGCCAATGGTCCATGATATAACTCAAATGGAAGTGCACAACTTATGCAAATCTTCCTTCCATTTTACCACACTACTTATATTCTATTCCATTCACATTTTTCACATTTTTAAGTCCATTTCTTCATACTCATTCATAATGTAACTTGTACGTACAATCACAACTCTTATTACAAGTGTGTACATAGTCTTATGGACTTACATTACATATACTTCACATTACAAATGTATCATCATACTTATAATTTCATTTACATTTCTATGTACCAAAATATAATTATACATATACAGGGTCTCACAAGATCGATCTGCTAAACTTCTTGTAAATGAAGAGATCGATCCTCAATGCAAGTAGATCGATTTTCTTAGCTCTCGGGTTGGAGTAGATCGATCTCCTCCCTAGCCAGATCGATCTCCTTAACTCTCTGCCTAAGACAGATCGATCCTAAGCCCTCGAGAGATCGATCTTCTGCTTTCAAATGTCGTAAAAATGAGGGATTTTAAGAGGATCAGATCGATCTCCACCCTATACAGATTGATATCATCAAGCTAAATCTATAAATAGGAGCAGTTGGATCTGTAGATTTCGGGAAACAACCTCACTCTACCATTTTCAATCCAAAACTTAGCTTTCTCACTCCTAAATCCACCCATTTTCAAGAAGATTTGAGGGAAGGCTATTAGAGACAAAGTGGTTCACATTAAAGAGAAGAACAACATAGCTTGGAGGCATTACCCCATTTATAGGATTGAAGGAACAAATGTGCATTTCCATTTGGAGCAAGGGGAAATCAATCTAAGTGAGTTTCTAATGCACCAATCCAAGTATATTTGTCTATTTATTGATTTTGGAGTTGATTTGGTGTGCATATTAATGGTAGAACTACCTAGAATGCCATGGAACAATTATAACTTAGAAAAAGGTTAGTGTGAGAAAGTGAAATGTATTGGAATACATGATGAATATGATATCTTGAGGTGATAATGGTGTTGTGGGTATGATTTTAAGGTGGTGTTATAGAATGAATTGTGAGACATACCCCAAAAAGGGTAGAATGTGTATTTAAGGCATTGGGTAAAATGCATAAATGAATGAGTGAGTAAGGGTAGAGTATTTTATATCAATTCTTAAACAAGTAACTAAGTGAGTTACTAGATAAATTGGTTTGAAATGACTTGATGATGACCAAGTGAAAAATGGGCCAAACTTAACGAAATAGGCTCAATAAAATACATTGTCTAGTTAAAGTCATAATGTGAGTTAACAAAATTAACTCAAGTGATTGGTGAATGATTTGCAGCTCTCGAGGATACACTGGAGCAAATTGGGCTAAAAGCGTAAGAAAGCCAAGATGAAGAGAGTCGCACCTGAGTAAATCGAGGTAAGGGAATTGTGTGGACTCTTAGTGATATCTGTGCGCATTTTGGGGCACGATATGTTTTCTAGAATGCATGTGATAATAGGAAATGAAATTGGGTGATTGAAGGGCAAAGAGTTGGGTTTTGAGAAATGTGTATGAAAACAAAAGCATGATGCTTTAAAAACCTTGTTTTATTGCTTTTAGCAAGTGATTGGTAGGTTGGCTAACATTTGAACTGATTTGCAAAAGAGAAGATATGATTTGGTTTTATAACCATGCTTTGCAAAGAATTAAGCCACCTACATGGATTTTGTGAGAATGAAAATGTGCTAGAGTATGACTTGCATGAGATTTGATGTGTTTTTATATGCATGAGTGCTGGAGCTTAGCTCGCACTAGTTTTCACATGGATTTATATGATGTTGTGCTGGAGTTTAACTCGCACAGATTTTATAATGGTTTTGACATGGTGTTGGAGCATAGCTCGCATTAGATGTCCACCAAACTTGTTGTCGTGCTTGAGATTACTCGCATGTGGTTTTATGACATGATTGATAGTCGTTCTAGGAGCTTCGGGTAGACTGGGTGTCACACCAATTAAATAGGCTTGCATGTGCATTTTGAGATGTGGCGTGATATGATGTGTTGATATGGGTCCACAGAGTACGCTGTACCGTGCAGGTAGCATGGAGTATGTTGTATCGTGTTGAGATCGTGATATGCCGTCTTTAGAGGATGTTTAGATCTGCTATGGACCTGCGGGTTGGACGTGACCCACCTCCCATGTGGAAGCAGATAGAAGTGATACCCCGCACACCTGATCAGTGCAGCCTGGGATCATAGGATATGACCATAGTCCTAGAGGAGATTTCCCTATTATATTGCCTATCTCACATGTCTATTATTTTTGAATGAATCCATGTTTTGAAATGCTTTGTGGGTCAGGACAGTCTGAGGGATGGGTTGAATCCTGACAAGTGTTGATTTTATTGAGATGAGAAAGCATGATAATGACTTTAAAGTGCACTGATGCATGATGATTTTCCATGCCTTATGAATTAAATATGCATGATGGTTTTCCATGTTTTGAATTTGATTTGTGCACTAAATTAAATAGCATGATTTGCTTTACATGCCATTAGCATAAGTATGAAATAATGCTTTTGAGATGTGAATGAGAAATTGTATGGTTTTGAGCATGGCATCACGATCACGTAGATAGTGCAGTATCTACCTGTTCACATGATTGCCTTACTGAGCGTGTTGTTTGCTTACCCCCTTATTTTCCCCTCTCTTCAAAGTATTGAGTATAGATTGAGGGCGACTGGAGGTTTTCTTTTTGGTATCCACTGCATCCCATCACAAAAAGGTATACACACTTGTAGAATTTTGTATCTAAACTTTCCATAGCATAGTAGCATTTTGAATGTAATCATTGGGGATGTAAAGCAATGTAAACACATGTAAAGAGCAACTCTGATTTATTTATACAAGTGTTTACTTCTAAATTATAATGCAAATTAAATTATTTTGGTTGGATGAGATAGACATTGACATAAAGCCCAATTGTTGAGAGTGTAACTGATCACGATTGAGGTAAGGTAAGAATGAATAATAATTAATGTATGAAAAACAAAAAATTCGCGCGTATTTTTGGTAAGTTGAGGGTCGTGATGTCACGACCCGAATTACCTAAAAATCAGAGTAAATTTTTCGTTTTTTCATTTATTATTTAATTCTTAACTTTCTCTCGTCGTGACCATCCTACAACACAGTTGGGCTATGATTCGGTGTTAGTCACCTCACACTATTTAACATTTCATTCCCATAATCATATATCAGAGTCTACTATCCTTTTGACTTTAAATAAATACATACCCAATGGTATTTACATGACTCTACATCCCCGACATCATATCCATTTACAGTACTGTGCATTACATATTTAGATACAAAACCATACAAATGTGTATACCTGTCTCTCGATGGGTAGCAGCAAGCAGCGGATATTAAGCATGCAAGTCCTCAGCCGCTCAATAATTATTACAAGTGCTCTGAAAAGATGGGAAAATAAGGGGGGTGAGCAAACCACACGCTCAGTAAGGCAATTATGCAAGTAAGTAGATAGCTCCACTATCTACATGCTCATAATGCCATGCCCTTAAATCCATTTCTTTTCATTTAAAATTACACGCACAAAGTCATGCATATTCGATGCCATAGTTTATCCAAAACTATTTGTGCATATATAAATCATGTAACTCATGCATTCAAAGCATTTTATGTGACATCATTAAATCAATATTCAGCATGAATTAAATCAAAATCATGCATTACTTCATGCGATATAAAACAAATCGCGGGATATAATCATTTCATGAATTTATCATTTAAGCATGGAAAAGCACATCATGCTACTGCATTTAAATCATTTCATTAAAATTGCAGTAAAAACTAACCCTTCCGGGTCAATCATCTCATAAAACAATTCATTAAAATTCATTATAAAACTCGGTTATAAAACCACCCTTCTTTCAGGGTCACATTTCATAAAATCATAAAATCGTCAAATCGTCAAATCGGGGGCCTGACCCCTCCTTCGGGTCTACCCTGGTCTAATAGACCACAAGTTATATCATGTGAGACAATTAGGTAAGTATCAGTAACATCGAGGACTATGGCCATATCCTAGTGATCCCTGGCAACACGGTACCTAGTGTGCGGGGTATCACACCTGAAACGGGAGGTGGGTCGTCCTACCCGCCAGAACAGCATAACACCAGGATTGCGAGGGCAAGGCTTGCTGCCTCGTGGCTAATGCCACTCCACTCCAACAATCCCCACGGTACAGCGTACTCCGCGTGACATACACGGTACAAAGTACTCCGTGAACCCAAGCTCAGTCAGGGGTGCCTGTAATAGGTCTTATCCACCCATATCATCTGTCTCAGAATGCACGTGTGAGCATATCATCTCACTGTGACACAGTCTACAGGAGGCTCCAACACGGCTATATGCATGTAATATAAATCCCTGTGCGAGCGAAGCTCAAGCACGGCTCCATGCATATTCATGATATCTGAAAATCTCGTGCGAGCGAAGCTCTAGCACGGTTTCATAAAAATCAGTGAAATCTGCGTACGAGCAGCGCTCCAGTACGACTTAAACTGATTATAATTTCATGTAATTTTCACGTACGAGCAACGCTCTAGTACGGATATGTATATAAATTCAGTGAAAACCTCGTACGAGAAAAACTCCAGTACGACATTCAAATGAATTATGAAAACCATGTAAAACTTTGTGCGAGCAATGCTCCAGCACAAATGAATGCTCAAGTAAATCAAATCTCGTGCGAGTTACACTCCAGCACGGCTTTATGCATAATTAAATCAAATCTCGTGCGAGATTCACTCCAGCACGGCTTTATGCAATATCAAATCAAAACAGGATGCGAGCTAAGCTCCAGCATCTCTCATGCATGTCAAATCATTAAAACTAGTGCGAGCAATCGCTCCAGCACTATTTTATGCATACCACGTTAAAACAAATCAAAACATGTCAAAACAGAGTGCGAGTTAGGCTCCAGCAGCTCTCATTTCACAATAATAAAAATCAGTGCGAGCACCATGCTCTAGCACATTTCATGCATATGATGTCACACAAGTCGGTGCGAGCAACTGCTCAAGCACATTTATGCACATTCACAAACGCAGATATAGTGCGAACTACGTGTCGGCACTACCTGTTTCCATATAAACTTGATAGTTG
The DNA here is from genome assembly GCA_033439115.1 of Firmiana major. Classification (NCBI taxonomy): domain Eukaryota; kingdom Viridiplantae; phylum Streptophyta; class Magnoliopsida; order Malvales; family Malvaceae; genus Firmiana; species Firmiana major. The sequence continues at coordinate 42,619,819 of CM065899.1, forward strand.
GCCTCTTTTCCAAAGAAATTTCATTTAAATATTAATAACACCTACGTAGTGTTAATTTGGGAAACTTATGCAATTATTGGCCAATCTATCGATTTACTTTGATTAAAACCAATCAAATCTTTAATTCGGAAAATTCCTTAAATCATGCATTTCATGCATGTCATGCTTTCACCATCCTTAGGTGAACTTCCCTCAATAGGGGTAAAATAGTCTTTTCACCTATTTCGATCCTCAAAATTATTTAAACCACTTTTAGGATCTTTATACATCATCAAGGCATACATACATATTCAGTGTACAGAACACTATTAAAATACGCGTAGCTACCTCTAGCTACTCACACAATTCCCTTACCTCATTTATCTGTACAGTCTGACCTTTACATCGATGTCTCGTCACGCAGTCCGATTTGCTCCGAATCCAAATCAAATCTTCGCACTGCGGATAAATGTTCATCAGGTCAAATACAATGCAATTAATTGTATTTCTTAATTTTCTGGGCTTAATTTAAATCATTGGGCCCGTTTACCCATATTGGGCCCGATTGTACCATAATGGGCCTTAATCGGCCTTAAGCCCGTTTACCACAATTTATCTAGGCCTATTGGGCTCATTGGACCCATCAATATTTATTTAGCCTCGTTCTAAATTTTCAGACAGCTTATGAATTATTTACGACAATTTATCCAATTTCCCAGAATATAATTCATTTATGCGGAAATTAAATCCGCAATTCATGCGTTAAATATCAATCACGCATAACGATATAAAATTGTCGTAAATAAGGGTCACTTACCCGTTATTCCATGATCGTACATAAATCGAGGCTGTCTCGAGCTCTCGGTTGATGCCAATTGTCGAGCTACACAATTAAATATATTTTCGGGTAAACTTTCAGTCGATTATTTATCAAATTAAATATTTCAAAATTAAATCGGTCAATTTCACCCCTTACCGACTTACCCGAAGCTCGATTGCATCCCTGGAATTTTCCCCAATTTTTCTTCTTTTTCTTTTTCCCTTTTTCTTCCTTTTTTCCCTCTCTTTTTGGCTGAACCGGTCCGGTCCGGTTCAACCCTGTTCGGACCGCCGGTTCAGCTCGGTCCGGTTCAGCTCAAATCGCCGGTTCAGTCCGGTTCACCCATCATTTTGTCGTTCCGGCGCCGTCCGGCCTGTTCCCTGTGCGATTCCGGTGCCGTTCGGCGTGCCATGGCTTGGGCTTCCTAAATCGGGCCTCGGCTGGGGTCGAATCGCAGCCATCGCCGACGAATCGACGTTTCTTCCCCGCGGCATCTCCTTCGTTTTTCGACGTTTTCCGGCGACTCCACGGCGCGTCCTGGCCGCTGGTGGTTCGCCCGAGGTCGGCCGACCTTCGCCGACCCTCTTCGACCCCTCAGCCTCGCCGGTGGTGGCTCGCCGGTGAGTCTCTCTTCTTCCCTCGGTCTCGCTTCGTTTTTCGCCTCTGTTTCTTTTCTTTCTGTTTTCAGACTTTCGTTTTTCTTTTTTTTTTTTTTTTTTTTATTATTAACTTTTAATATTATTTTATTCAATAAAATAATATTAAAATGCATAAATATCCTTAAAAAAATTTATATTTTATTCATTTAATCTGTAATTAATTTTCTCAGTCCGATTTTACCTTTCCGGTATATTTTTCGATTATTTTCGGGATTATTTTTCGATACGAAAATCCCGGTTTATTCCAATAAATTCATATCTTGATCAATTTAACCCGGAATTTAATTATTTCTTCGTCATTGATCAAGATTTCTCATTTTCATATTTTTAATTAAATTTTCTTGTCCCGATTAATACCGAATTTTGGTCTTTTGACCATTTTGCCCTTGCACGTATTCGGGAATGTCATTTAAGTCCTTTTGCATTTTTAAATGTACTCGAAAATATCGGGTCTTACAATCTCCCCCACTTAAGAAATTTGGTCCTCCAAATTAGAACCAAGTAATATGAGTCCATAACAACTCCGGGTATGTCTATCGCATCATATACTGTCATCTTCAAGTGACTTTCTCCGGAGTGTAATACTATCATCATACTTAACTATGGAGATCATCTTAAACCTCAACACTTTCTCCTTCCATATAATACCCAAATCAATTTTCCAACATACGTTACACTTTCATTGAGCTAAACCGTTGGAGTTCATATCCGATCACATATATCGGATCCGGATATTATTTCTTAAGCATCAAAAGATAGGACACATTGTGGATGCCTGTTTATTCAAGTGGTAATACCAACCTACAGGTCTTACCTTCCACTTTGTCAAATCTCTTATCCGAATATCGTTACGTCCTTATGCTCTTAGGACAAGTAACTATCAACAGTAATGATTCACCCTTGGTGAATTCCAATGGTTTCTGTCTCTTGTCAGCATAGCTTTTTCTATCTGCTCTGAGGTGTTCTTAATATCTCACAAATCCACTGAACATCCTCAGAGGTTTGTCTTACCAATTCGGGAACAATTCTCTATTTGTCACCCACTTTTCTTATCCAAGTCAGGGAACAACTCCCTACTGTCATACAATGCCACATATAATCTCATCCCGATACTCAAGTGACAACTGTCATCACTGGCGAATTTGATTAGTAGCAACTGATCATCCCAGGAGCTCATAAAATCAATTGCACACGCTCTCATCACATCCTCCAGAACCTGTACAGTCCTCTCTGACTGACTATCTGTCTGAGGGTGGAAGCTGTGCTAACACACAATCAGGGTCCCATAGCTTCCAAAAACATATTCCCAGAAGTGGAAAGTGAAGCGGGAATCCCTATCTGATACCATGCTCACTGGAACGCTACACAATGTTTCACAATATTCCACACACATAAATCCGCCTATACACTTAGAGTATCTAGGGATTTTCATAACCAGAAGGTGGGTAACTAAATCAATCTATCAACTATCACCTAGATAGCCTCGTGATTCATTAGGGTCCTCTGTAACCCATCACGCAATTCATGGTAACTTGTTCCCATTTTTTTTTTTGTGTCACTATAGGTAGAGGCTGCAATAACCCTGCAACTTCTAGTACTCTACCTTACTCTGCTGACATACGAGACACTTGCTATACAATCTCTACAATATCACTTTTCAAACCTGACCACCAATACCCTTTTCAGAGGTTCTGATATATTTATTACTTCTCGGATGCACTGTATATCCCGAAGAGTGAGCTTCTGTCAATAACACTATATCATCAACTGTGGTCCTCGGGAGCACTTATACTGTCTCTGAACCTCTGTGAGTCATCATCACTCACTGTGAACTCTGTCACTGTCCCCTTCTGAATCTGACCCATACTATCGACACCAAGCCGATCATCACGCTAAGCCTGGCAAATCCGGTCACACAAATCCGGTTCTAACCTCAGGCTAGCTGTCATAAAATCACCGTCATCATTAAGAAGGGATCACATCACTACTGAGGTTCACACTGCTCTAGCAGCTCACGCTCCCTGACCATCATATGTGATACCATCCCGAGGCTCTTTCTGTTTAAAGCATCAGCCTTTACATTAGCCTTTCTTGGGTGGTACAATATTCACAATCATAATCCTTAGAAGCTCTAACCCTCATGGTTATTTCATTTTCTACTCTTTCTGTGAAAACAGATACTCGGGGCTTTTACGATCAGTACATACTTGAAATTTCTTACCATTTAAGTGGTGGCGCCATACATTCAGTGTAATCACTACGGCTGCCAACTCTAAATCATGGGTCAGATAGTTTCTCTCATGATCCTTGAACTATTTGGATCTATAAACGACTATCTTCCCATTTTACATCAATACACAGCCCAATCCTTATTTGGAGGTATCCATACACACTGAAACCTCTTGAGCTGTTAGTTATAGTATGAATACTTACGGTGGTCAGTTCATTACTCCAATATACCAAAACTCATTGAAGCTATTTTCATACTTATCATAACACTCGTATGAAATCTTTTCCCGAATGAGACGTGTCAACTGAGTAGCCCATTTTGAGAAACTCTCAACACCTCGTCTGTAAGACAGTTTCCTGTTGCTACTCATACTCATCCCTAGACTTCGAATACATCATAATATCATCGCTGTAGATGACAACCAATCGGTCCAGGTAAGGTTTAAATACCTTAACGTAGTTGAGTTCCACTCAATATTTCAATTTTTCATATACTTGACCTATGTACGCATAAACGTACAATGTCATTTCGAAATAGCTTTCGTTCAAGATACTAGCTCACGTCATTTCTTTCCTCTTATATTGACGGCTTTTATAAAATTTTAAATTTTAAACTTTCATGATTAATGAATTTCTATATCTTTTTATCATACCAATAAAGGTACCCAAATTTTAATTGCATATATATCCCAATTGTCGATTTCAATTTATAGCTTATGCGTGCGCTTCTAGACGCTGTCAAATCTTCAGGCAGGGAGATATTTTGAAATACCTTTATTAACCCTCAGATTTAACCACATCGACTGGGTGTAGATATATCTACCCCTTATCCTTGGTCGTAATTCATATTCACTACTATTCGTTTAATCCAAATTACTTTGCATATCAAGGACATCCTTATTCCAATATATCTCCTTTAATATATCACTTATAACCAACTCTTTCCTTACTTGTCAAACTTACAATCCCTATACCCTTATTCAGTTAGTGAAAATCAACTAACCATCATCATCATGCCTAAGGGTACAGGCTTCACATTTTTCACTAACTTATAAGCAACTGAAGGCGGTATAATTAAATGTGTGGCACCAGGATCAATTAAAATAATTATTTCATTATTCTTAACCAGTGTGGTATCTTCCACCACATCCTATGAAACATCAATAGTGTCCTGGTCCAAGGCATACACTCGCCCTCGTCCAACATCTTATTTTCGTGGTAACTACCACACATCTTACACTGTTCACACTGCTACTCTGTTATACTGTTACGTAGCAGGTCGGGGTCCTCGAATCACAATACCCCTCAATAGTGTTGAAATTAAATACACTGGGGCCTCCAATCATCTTACCCCGTGACTCATCAACTCTAAGCTTTTACCAAACTACTTTTTTTCCCGTTCTGACATTCTTGTCATCCTCTATTCTCTTTTTGTCTCAATTTCAGCCTTTACTACCTTTCTCAATCTCAGAGGCGCGCAATTTATAATCTTATTTACACAACTGTAGTCTGCGCACTGCCTCGGCATAGGTAGTGATGTCTAACAGACAAATCGGACTCTAATTGATAATCTGAGTCCTTCCATGAACTTTCAAACATCTCGACTCTCACTGTTCATCGTGTCCGAGCCACATCTGCCCAGGAATATAAACTGAGTATCATACTCGTTAATCAACATGTTCCTCTGGGTCAGAGTAAAGAATGTCATCTGTAATTTCCTTTAAAACAATATCCGGGATATTCTGTCACCGGAATACATCTGAAATTATTTTTCATGTCCATTCTGGATGTCGAAATCTTCAAATGGGTCGAGCGAACTTTCATCAATGTTCCGACTCGCCCTCATACATACCCTGAGCAATTAGCTCGCAAAATATTCTCCACACTCCGCTCCAACCTCGCGAAGCGTATCTCAATACTGTCTGATCTCTCTGTCAGACTCTGTCCGATCTTTCTGTCGGACTCTGTGGGGCATGCTCAACATTAGCCGCCACGTCAATCTCATCTCAAGTCTCATGTGGCGACTCAGTACAACTCCCGGGCCTACCTCTACGGCCTCGAGCTCGTGTACTCGCCTCTCAACCATAGCGGCTATCATTTAATGAGTCTATTCTTGCATTTAAAACCAAATTCTTAGCTGCACATCCATCTCGATATACACAACTGTATCTAAGCAATGCACAGTACATGGGGATGTAAACTTTCTTAACCACTAACACCGACTCATATCAGGCCAACTCTGCTCTGATACCATTAAACCTGTCACGACCCGAATTACCTAAAAATCAGAGTAAATTTTTCGTTTTTTCATTTATTATTTAATTCTTAACTTTCTCTCGTCGTGACCATCCTACAACACAGTTGGGCTATGATTCGGTGTTAGTCACCTCACACTATTTAACATTTCATTCCCATAATCATATATCAGAGTCTACTATCCTTTTGACTTTAAATAAATACATACCCAATGGTATTTACATGACTCTACATCCCCGACATCATATCCATTTACAGTACTGTGCATTACATATTTAGATACAAAACCATACAAATGTGTATACCTGTCTCTCGATGGGTAGCAGCAAGCAGCGGATATTAAGCATGCAAGTCCTCAGCCGCTCAATAATTATTACAAGTGCTCTGAAAAGATGGGAAAATAAGGGGGGTGAGCAAACCACACGCTCAGTAAGGCAATTATGCAAGTAAGTAGATAGCTCCACTATCTACATGCTCATAATGCCATGCCCTTAAATCCATTTCTTTTCATTTAAAATTACACGCACAAAGTCATGCATATTCGATGCCATAGTTTATCCAAAACTATTTGTGCATATATAAATCATGTAACTCATGCATTCAAAGCATTTTATGTGACATCATTAAATCAATATTCAGCATGAATTAAATCAAAATCATGCATTACTTCATGCGATATAAAACAAATCGCGGGATATAATCATTTCATGAATTTATCATTTAAGCATGGAAAAGCACATCATGCTACTGCATTTAAATCATTTCATTAAAATTGCAGTAAAAACTAACCCTTCCGGGTCAATCATCTCATAAAACAATTCATTAAAATTCATTATAAAACTCGGTTATAAAACCACCCTTCTTTCAGGGTCACATTTCATAAAATCATAAAATCGTCAAATCGTCAAATCGGGGGCCTGACCCCTCCTTCGGGTCTACCCTGGTCTAATAGACCACAAGTTATATCATGTGAGACAATTAGGTAAGTATCAGTAACATCGAGGACTATGGCCATATCCTAGTGATCCCTGGCAACACGGTACCTAGTGTGCGGGGTATCACACCTGAAACGGGAGGTGGGTCGTCCTACCCGCCAGAACAGCATAACACCAGGATTGCGAGGGCAAGGCTTGCTGCCTCGTGGCTAATGCCACTCCACTCCAACAATCCCCACGGTACAGCGTACTCCGCGTGACATACACGGTACAAAGTACTCCGTGAACCCAAGCTCAGTCAGGGGTGCCTGTAATAGGTCTTATCCACCCATATCATCTGTCTCAGAATGCACGTGTGAGCATATCATCTCACTGTGACACAGTCTACAGGAGGCTCCAACACGGCTATATGCATGTAATATAAATCCCTGTGCGAGCGAAGCTCAAGCACGGCTCCATGCATATTCATGATATCTAAAAATCTCGTGCGAGCGAAGCTCTAGCACGGTTTCATAAAAATCAGTGAAATCTGCGTACGAGCAGCGCTCCAGTACGACTTAAACTGATTATAATTTCATGTAATTTTCATGTACGAGCAACGCTCTAGTACGGATATGTATATAAATTCAGTGAAAACCTCGTACGAGAAAAACTCCAGTACGACATTCAAATGAATTATGAAAACCATGTAAAACTTTGTGCGAGCAATGCTCCAGCACAAATGAATGCTCAAGTAAATCAAATCTCGTGCGAGTTACACTCCAGCACGGCTTTATGCATAATTAAATCAAATCTCGTGCGAGATTCACTCCAGCACGGCTTTATGCAATATCAAATCAAAACAGGATGCGAGCTAAGCTCCAGCATCTCTCATGCATGTCAAATCATTAAAACTAGTGCGAGCAATCGCTCCAGCACTATTTTATGCATACCACGTTAAAACAAATCAAAACATGTCAAAACAGAGTGCGAGTTAGGCTCCAGCAGCTCTCATTTCACAATAATAAAAATCAGTGCGAGCACCATGCTCTAGCACATTTCATGCATATGATGTCACACAAGTCGGTGCGAGCAACTGCTCAAGCACATTTATGCACATTCACAAACGCAGATATAGTGCGAACTACGTGTCGGCACTACCTGTTTCCATATAAACTTGATAGTTGGCCTCTTTTCCAAAGAAATTTCATTTAAATATTAATAACACCTACGTAGTGTTAATTTGGGAAACTTATGCAATTATTGGCCAATCTATCGATTTACTTTGATTAAAACCAATCAAATCTTTAATTCGGAAAATTCCTTAAATCATGCATTTCATGCATGTCATGCTTTCACCATCCTTAGGTGAACTTCCCTCAATAGGGGTAAAATAGTCTTTTCACCTATTTCGATCCTCAAAATTATTTAAACCACTTTTAGGATCTTTATACATCATCAAGGCATACATACATATTCAGTGTACAGAACACTATTAAAATACGCGTAGCTACCTCTAGCTACTCACACAATTCCCTTACCTCATTTATCTGTACAGTCTGACCTTTACATCGATGTCTCGTCACGCAGTCCGATTTGCTCCGAATCCAAATCAAATCTTCGGCACTGCGGATAAATGTTCATCAGGTCAAATACAATGCAATTAATTGTATTTCTTAATTTTCTGGGCTTAATTTAAATCATTGGGCCCGTTTACCCATATTGGGCCCGATTGTACCATAATGGGCCTTAATCGGCCTTAAGCCCGTTTACCACAATTTATCTAGGCCTATTGGGCTCATTGGACCCATCAATATTTATTTAGCCTCGTTCTAAATTTTCAGACAGCTTATGAATTATTTACGACAATTTATCCAATTTCCCAGAATATAATTCATTTATGCGGAAATTAAATCCGCAATTCATGCGTTAAATATCAATCACGCATAACGATATAAAATTGTCGTAAATAAAGGTCACTTACCCGTTATTCCATGATCGTACATAAATCGAGGCTGTCTCGAGCTCTCGGTTGATGCCAATTGTCGAGCTACACAATTAAATATATTTTCGGGTAAACTTTCAGTCGATTATTTATCAAATTAAATATTTCAAAAATTAAATCGGTCAATTTGACCGCTTACCGACTTACCCGAAGCTCGATTGCATCCCTGGAATTTTCCCCAATTTTTCTTCTTTTTCTTTTTCCCTTTTTCTTCCTTTTTTCCCTCTCTTTTTGGCTGAACCGGTCCGGTCCGGTTCAACCCGGTTCGGACCGCCGGTTCAGCTCGGTCCGGTTCAGCTCAAATCGCCGGTTCAGTCCGGTTCACCCATCATTTTGTCGTTCCGGCACCGTCCGGCCTGTTCCCTGTGCGATTCCGGTGCCGTTCGGCGTGCCATGGCTTGGGCTTCCTAAATCGGGCCTCGGCTGGGGTCGAATCGCAGCCATCGCCGACGAATCGACGTTTCTTCCCCGCGGCATCTCCTTCGTTTTTCGACGTTTTCCGGCGACTCCACGGCGCGTCCTGGCCGCTGGTGGTTCGCCCGAGGTCGGCCGACCTTCGCCGACCCTCTTCGACCCCTCAGCCTCGCCGGTGGTGGCTCGCCGGTGAGTCTCTCTTCTTCCCTCGGTCTCGCTTCGTTTTTCGCCTCTGTTTCTTTTCTTTCTGTTTTCAGACTTTCGTTTTTCTTTTTTTTTTTTTTTTTTTTATTATTAACTTTTAATATTATTTTATTCAATAAAATAATATTAAAATGCATAAATATCCTTAAAAAAATTTATATTTTATTCATTTAATCTGTAATTAATTTTCTCAGTCCGATTTTACCTTTCCGGTATATTTTTCGATTATTTTTGGGATTATTTTTCGATACGAAAATCCCGGTTTATTCCAATAAATTCATATCTTGATCAATTTAACCCGGAATTTAATTATTTCTTCGTCATTGATCAAGATTTCTCATTTTCATATTTTTAATTAAATTTTCTTGTCCCGATTAATACCGAATTTTGGTCTTTTGACCATTTTGCCCTTGCACGTATTCGGGAATGTCATTTAAGTCCTTTTGCATTTTTAAATGTACTCGAAAATATCGGGTCTTACAATCTCCCCCACTTAAGAAATTTGGTCCTCCAAATTAGAACCAAGTAATATGAGTCCATAACAACTCCGGGTATGTCTATCGCATCATATACTGTCATCTTCAAGTGACTTTCTCCGGAGTGTAATACTATCATCATACTTAACTATGGAGATCATCTTAAACCTCAACACTTTCTCCTTCCATATAATACCCAAATCAATTTTCCAACATACGTTACACTTTCATTGAGCTAAACCGTTGGAGTTCATATCCGATCACATATATCGGATCCGGATATTATTTCTTAAGCATCAAAAGATAGGACACATTGTGGATGCCTGTTTATTCAAGTGGTAATACCAACCTACAGGTCTTACCTTCCACTTTGTCAAATCTCTTATCCGAATATCGTTACGTCCTTATGCTCTTAGGACAAGTAACTATCAACAGTAATGATTCACCCTTGGTGAATTCCAATGGTTTCTGTCTCTTGTCAGCATAGCTTTTTCTATCTGCTCTGAGGTGTTCTTAATATCTCACAAATCCACTGAACATCCTCAGAGGTTTGTCTTACCAATTCGGGAACAATTCTCTATTTGTCACCCACTTTTCTTATCCAAGTCAGGGAACAACTCCCTACTGTCATACAATGCCACATATAATCTCATCCCGATACTCAAGTGACAACTGTCATCACTGGCGAATTTGATTAGTAGCAACTGATCATCCCAGGAGCTCATAAAATCAATTGCACACGCTCTCATCACATCCTCCAGAACCTGTACAGTCCTCTCTGACTGACTATCTGTCTGAGGGTGGAAGCTGTGCTAACACACAATCAGGGTCCCATAGCTTCCAAAAACATATTCCCAGAAGTGGAAAGTGAAGCGGGAATCCCTATCTGATACCATGCTCACTGGAACGCTACACAATGTTTCACAATATTCCACACACATAAATCCGCCTATACACTTAGAGTATCTAGGGATTTTCATAACCAGAAGGTGGGTAACTAAATCAATCTATCAACTATCACCTAGATAGCCTCGTGATTCATTAGGGTCCTCTGTAACCCATCACGCAATTCATGGTAACTTGTTCCCATTTTTTTTTTGTGTCACTATAGGTAGAGGCTGCAATAACCCTGCAACTTCTAGTACTCTACCTTACTCTGCTGACATACGAGACACTTGCTATACAATCTCTATAATATCACTTTTCAAACCTGACCACCAATACCCTTTTCAGAGGTTCTGATATATTTATTACTTCTCGGATGCACTGATATCCCGAAGAGTGAGCTTCTGTCAATAACACTATATCATCAACTGTGGTCCTCGGGAGCACTTATACTGTCTCTGAACCTCTGTGAGTCATCATCACTCACTGTGAACTCTGTCACTGTCCCCTTCTGAATCTGACCCATACTATCGACACCAAGCCGATCATCACGCTAAGCCTGGCAAATCCGGTCACACAAATCCGGTTCTAACCTCAGGCTAGCTGTCATAAAATCACCGTCATCATTAAGAAGGGATCACATCACTACTGAGGTTCACACTGCTCTAGCAGCTCACGCTCCCTGACCATCATATGTGATACCATCCCGAGGCTCTTTCTGTTTAAAGCATCAGCCTTTACATTAGCCTTTCTTGGGTGGTACAATATTCACAATCATAATCCTTAGAAGCTCTAACCCTCATGGTTATTTCATTTTCTACTCTTTCTGTGAAAACAGATACTCGGGGCTTTTACGATCAGTACATACTTGAAATTTCTTACCATTTAAGTGGTGGCGCCATACATTCAGTGTAATCACTACGGCTGCCAACTCTAAATCATGGGTCAGATAGTTTCTCTCATGATCCTTGAACTATTTGGATCTATAAACGACTATCTTCCCATTTTACATCAATACACAGCCCAATCCTTATTTGGAGGTATCCATACACACTGAAACCTCTTGAGCTGTTAGTTATAGTATGAATACTTACGGTGGTCAGTTCATTACTCCAATATACCAAAACTCATTGAAGCTATTTTCATACTTATCATAACACTCGTATGAAATCTTTTCCCGAATGAGACGTGTCAACTGAGTAGCCCATTTTGAGAAACTCTCAACACCTCGTCTGTAAGACAGTTTCCTGTTGCTACTCATACTCATCCCTAGACTTCGAATACATCATAATATCATCGCTGTAGATGACAACCAATCGGTCCAGGTAAGGTTTAAATACCTTAACGTAGTTGAGTTCCACTCAATATTTCAATTTTTCATATACTTGACCTATGTACGCATAAACGTACAATGTCATTTCGAAATAGCTTTCGTTCAAGATACTAGCTCACGTCATTTCTTTCCTCTTATATTGACGGCTTTTATAAAATTTTAAATTTTAAACTTTCATGATTAATGAATTTCTATATCTTTTTATCATACCAATAAAGGTACCCAAATTTTAATTGCATATATATCCCAATTGTCGATTTCAATTTATAGCTTATGCGTGCGCTTCTAGACGCTGTCAAATCTTCAGGCAGGGAGATATTTTGAAATACCTTTATTAACCCTCAGATTTAACCACATCGACTGGGTGTAGATATATCTACCCCTTATCCTTGGTCGTAATTCATATTCACTACTATTCGTTTAATCCAAATTACTTTGCATATCAAGGACATCCTTATTCCAATATATCTCCTTTAATATATCACTTATAACCAACTCTTTCCTTACTTGTCAAACTTACAATCCCTATACCCTTATTCAGTTAGTGAAAATCAACTAACCATCATCATCATGCCTAAGGGTACAGGCTTCACATTTTTCACTAACTTATAAGCAACTGAAGGCGGTATAATTAAATGTGTGGCACCAGGATCAATTAAAATAATTATTTCATTATTCTTAACCAGTGTGGTATCTTCCACCACATCCTATGAAACATCAATAGTGTCCTGGTCCAAGGCATACACTCGCCCTCGTCCAACATCTTATTTTCGTGGTAACTACCACACATCTTACACTGTTCACACTGCTACTCTGTTATACTGTTACGTAGCAGGTCGGGGTCCTCGAATCACAATACCCCTCAATAGTGTTGAAATTAAATACACTGGGGCCTCCAATCATCTTACCCCGTGACTCATCAACTCTAAGCTTTTACCAAACTACTTTTTTTCCCGTTCTGACATTCTTGTCATCCTCTATTCTCTTTTTGTCTCAATTTCAGCCTTTACTACCTTTCTCAATCTCAGAGGCGCGCAATTTATAATCTTATTTACACAACTGTAGTCTGCGCACTGCCTCGGCATAGGTAGTGATGTCTAACAGACAAATCGGACTCTAATTGATAATCTGAGTCCTTCCATGAACTTTCAAACATCTCGACTCTCACTGTTCATCGTGTCCGAGCCACATCTGCCCAGGAATATAAACTGAGTATCATACTCGTTAATCAACATGTTCCTCTGGGTCAGAGTAAAGAATGTCATCTGTAATTTCCTTTAAAACAATATCCGGGATATTCTGTCACCGGAATACATCTGAAATTATTTTTCATGTCCATTCTGGATGTCGAAATCTTCAAATGGGTCGAGCGAACTTTCATCAATGTTCCGACTCGCCCTCATACATACCCTGAGCAATTAGCTCGCAAAATATTCTCCACACTCCGCTCCAACCTCGCGAAGCGTATCTCAATACTGTCTGATCTCTCTGTCAGACTCTGTCCGATCTTTCTGTCGGACTCTGTGGGGCATGCTCAACATTAGCCGCCACGTCAATCTCATCTCAAGTCTCATGTGGCGACTCAGTACAACTCTCGGGCCTACCTCTACGGCCTCGAGCTCGTGTACTCGCCTCTCAACCATAGCGGCTATCATTTAATGAGTCTATTCTTGCATTTAAAACCAAATTCTTAGCTGCACATCCATCTCGATATACACAACTGTATCTAAGCAATGCACAGTACATGGGGATGTAAACTTTCTTAACCACTAACACCGACTCATATCAGGCCAACTCTGCTCTGATACCATTAAACCTGTCACGACCCGAATTACCTAAAAATCAGAGTAAATTTTTCGTTTTTTCATTTATTATTTAATTCTTAACTTTCTCTCGTCGTGACCATCCTACAACACAGTTGGGCTATGATTCGGTGTTAGTCACCTCACACTATTTAACATTTCATTCCCATAATCATATATCAGAGTCTACTATCCTTTTGACTTTAAATAAATACATACCCAATGGTATTTACATGACTCTACATCCCCGACATCATATCCATTTACAGTACTGTGCATTACATATTTAGATACAAAACCATACAAATGTGTATACCTGTCTCTCGATGGGTAGCAGCAAGCAGCGGATATTAAGCATGCAAGTCCTCAGCCGCTCAATAATTATTACAAGTGCTCTGAAAAGATGGGAAAATAAGGGGGGTGAGCAAACCACACGCTCAGTAAGGCAATTATGCAAGTAAGTAGATAGCTCCACTATCTACATGCTCATAATGCCATGCCCTTAAATCCATTTCTTTTCATTTAAAATTACACGCACAAAGTCATGCATATTCGATGCCATAGTTTATCCAAAACTATTTGTGCATATATAAATCATGTAACTCATGCATTCAAAGCATTTTATGTGACATCATTAAATCAATATTCAGCATGAATTAAATCAAAATCATGCATTACTTCATGCGATATAAAACAAATCGCGGGATATAATCATTTCATGAATTTATCATTTAAGCATGGAAAAGCACATCATGCTACTGCATTTAAATCATTTCATTAAAATTGCAGTAAAAACTAACCCTTCCGGGTCAATCATCTCATAAAACAATTCATTAAAATTCATTATAAAACTCGGTTATAAAACCACCCTTCTTTCAGGGTCACATTTCATAAAATCATAAAATCGTCAAATCGTCAAATCGGGGGCCTGACCCCTCCTTCGGGTCTACCCTGGTCTAATAGACCACAAGTTATATCATGTGAGACAATTAGGTAAGTATCAGTAACATCGAGGACTATGGCCATATCCTAGTGATCCCTGGCAACACGGTACCTAGTGTGCGGGGTATCACACCTGAAACGGGAGGTGGGTCGTCCTACCCGCCAGAACAGCATAACACCAGGATTGCGAGGGCAAGGCTTGCTGCCTCGTGGCTAATGCCACTCCACTCCAACAATCCCCACGGTACAGCGTACTCCGCGTGACATACACGGTACAAAGTACTCCGTGAACCCAAGCTCAGTCAGGGGTGCCTGTAATAGGTCTTATCCACCCATATCATCTGTCTCAGAATGCACGTGTGAGCATATCATCTCACTGTGACACAGTCTACAGGAGGCTCCAACACGGCTATATGCATGTAATATAAATCCCTGTGCGAGCGAAGCTCAAGCACGGCTCCATGCATATTCATGATATCTGAAAATCTCGTGCGAGCGAAGCTCTAGCACGGTTTCATAAAAATCAGTGAAATCTGCGTACGAGCAGCGCTCCAGTACGACTTAAACTGATTATAATTTCATGTAATTTTCACGTACGAGCAACGCTCTAGTACGGATATGTATATAAATTCAGTGAAAACCTCGTACGAGAAAAACTCCAGTACGACATTCAAATGAATTATGAAAACCATGTAAAACTTTGTGCGAGCAATGCTCCAGCACAAATGAATGCTCAAGTAAATCAAATCTCGTGCGAGTTACACTCCAGCACGGCTTTATGCATAATTAAATCAAATCTCGTGCGAGATTCACTCCAGCACGGCTTTATGCAATATCAAATCAAAACAGGATGCGAGCTAAGCTCCAGCATCTCTCATGCATGTCAAATCATTAAAACTAGTGCGAGCAATCGCTCCAGCACTATTTTATGCATACCACGTTAAAACAAATCAAAACATGTCAAAACAGAGTGCGAGTTAGGCTCCAGCAGCTCTCATTTCACAATAATAAAAATCAGTGCGAGCACCATGCTCTAGCACATTTCATGCATATGATGTCACACAAGTCGGTGCGAGCAACTGCTCAAGCACATTTATGCACATTCACAAACGCAGATATAGTGCGAACTACGTGTCGGCACTACCTGTTTCCATATAAACTTGATAGTTGGCCTCTTTTCCAAAGAAATTTCATTTAAATATTAATAACACCTACGTAGTGTTAATTTGGGAAACTTATGCAATTATTGGCCAATCTATCGATTTACTTTGATTAAAACCAATCAAATCTTTAATTCGAAAAATTCCTTAAATCATGCATTTCATGCATGTCATGCTTTCACCATCCTTAGGTGAACTTCCCTCAATAGGGGTAAAATAGTCTTTTCACCTATTTCGATCCTCAAAATTATTTAAACCACTTTTAGGATCTTTATACATCATCAAGGCATACATACATATTCAGTGTACAGAACACTATTAAAATACGCGTAGCTACCTCTAGCTACTCACACAATTCCCTTACCTCATTTATCTGTACAGTCTGACCTTTACATCGATGTCTCGTCACGCAGTCCGATTTGCTCCGAATCCAAATCAAATCTTCGGCACTGCGGATAAATGTTCATCAGGTCAAATACAATGCAATTAATTGTATTTCTTAATTTTCTGGGCTTAATTTAAATCATTGGGCCCGTTTACCCATATTGGGCCCGATTGTACCATAATGGGCCTTAATCGGCCTTAAGCCCGTTTACCACAATTTATCTAGGCCTATTGGGCTCATTGGACCCATCAATATTTATTTAGCCTCGTTCTAAATTTTCAGACAGCTTATGAATTATTTACGACAATTTATCCAATTTCCCAGAATATAATTCATTTATGCGGAAATTAAATCCGCAATTCATGCGTTAAATATTAATCACGCATAACGATATAAAATTGTCGTAAATAAGGGTCACTTACCCGTTATTCCATGATCGTACATAAATCGAGGCTGTCTCGAGCTCTCGGTTGATGCCAATTGTCGAGCTACACAATTAAATATATTTTCGGGTAAACTTTCAGTCGATTATTTATCAAATTAAATATTTCAAAAATTAAATCGGTCAATTTGACCGCTTACCGACTTACCCGAAGCTCGATTGCATCCCTGGAATTTTCCCCAATTTTTCTTCTTTTTCTTTTTCCCTTTTTCTTCCTTTTTTCCCTCTCTTTTTGGCTGAACCGGTCCGGTCCGGTTCAACCCGGTTCGGACCGCCGGTTCAGCTCGGTCCGGTTCAGCTCAAATCGCCGGTTCAGTCCGGTTCACCCATCATTTTGTCGTTCCGGCGCCGTCCGGCCTGTTCCCTGTGCGATTTCGGTGCCGTTCGGCGTGCCATGGCTTGGGCTTCCTAAATCGGGCCTCGGCTGGGGTCGAATCGCAGCCATCGCCGACGAATCGACGTTTCTTCCCCGCGGCATCTCCTTCGTTTTTCGACGTTTTCCGGCGACTCCACGGCGCGTCCTGGCCGCTGGTGGTTCGCCCGAGGTCGGCCGACCTTCGCCGACCCTCTTCGACCCCTCAGCCTCGCCGGTGGTGGCTCGCCGGTGAGTCTCTCTTCTTCCCTCGGTCTCGCTTCGTTTTTCGCCTCTGTTTCTTTTCTTTCTGTTTTCAGACTTTCGTTTTTCTTTTTTTTTTTTTTTATTATTAACTTTTAATATTATTTTATTCAATAAAATAATATTAAAATGCATAAATATCCTTAAAAAAATTTATATTTTATTCATTTAATCTGTAATTAATTTTCTCAGTCCGATTTTACCTTTCCGGTATATTTTTCGATTATTTTCGGGATTATTTTTCGATACGAAAATCCCGGTTTATTCCAATAAATTCATATCTTGATCAATTTAACCCGGAATTTAATTATTTCTTCGTCATTGATCAAGATTTCTCATTTTCATATTTTTAATTAAATTTTCTTGTCCCGATTAATACCGAATTTTGGTCTTTTGACCATTTTGCCCTTGCACATATTCGGGAATGTCATTTAAGTCCTTTTGCATTTTTAAATGTACTCGAAAATATCGGGTCTTACACGTGACACCTATGGGGTATTGTGATTTTATAATAATGCTAGTAAATGGTACAATAGCCTATGTGGTATTGGGATTTTCTAAATAATGCTTGTAAGGCATAATGGTTTATGTGGTATTGTGACTTTGAAATCGTACTGGTAAAGGCACAATGGCTTATGTGGTATTGTGATTATGTAACGATGCTAGTGAAGGCTTAATAACCTATGTGGTATTATGAATTTGAAATGATGCTAGTGAAGGCATCATAGCATATGTGGAAGTGAAAAGAATTGATGATCATGCCTTGAATACCTTTTGGCCTAGGCTTGCAATGATATGGGACTGGAGACATTTGAAGGCATACCTTATGATGCGTGTCGAAGGTACTAAAAAAAATACTCTAATTCACTGATTAGTAGTTAGGGAAACAGAGGCCGATCCCACATAGATTGAAGAAAATTGAATTAATATAAAAATTATAGTTTAAATATAAAGAAAATGTAAAAAGAGAGTTTTTTTTTTTAAGAAATTGTTTTTTTAAAGAAAATTTTAAAGAACTTAATTAAATAAAACAAAGGAATCAAATTTAACAATTTAAAGAAAGCTTTAGTTAGTATGTATCTTGATTATCGTGGATTTAATTTGTTGATCATTGAAACCTAAAGATGTCATTAAATTAAACATTAAATTATAGTACAACAACAAATATTGTTAACACCATCTTCCTTTACTTCTTAGTTTAGTTACAAAAAAACTGCATAATTAATCCCTAAGTACTTAAACTACCTAGACATATTCATGTAGTAGCATTCATATCTGTGAAAGATATTGATTGAAATTAAGTTAAAAAGATTGCTATGGAAAATTTTAGATACTTCGTTGATGATATATTATATTTTTACGCTTCTCACAACAAATATTCATCCAAGATTAATGAATGATACATGCTAACCAAATTGAAAAACTACGCACTAAACATTATTATAAAAATAAAAAATAACCTAAAATATTAAAAGAAATCATTACCTACTAGTAAATATAAAGAATTTGGCAATGGTTTAAAAAGAAAGATAGATTTCGACAATATACTAAAAAGAGGAGCAGAAGAAAGTTGAGAAATTTATATCTGAGTTGAGGCCATCGGCCCAAGTTGGTCCCTTTTGATATTATTACTAATGATGAGGTCGTTAAGAGGCCCTAGTTAATAGAGTATGATTATGAGCTCCACTGGTCAGATTATAAGTCTAGGGTTAAAGATAAGGGAAAAGGAACTTTTGACCGTAAGAGTTCTCAGTATAAGACTTCTAGTAGGAGATAGAGGACTATAGAGTCTCGATCTAGGGCTATTAAACTAGCTCCTACTACTGGTACTACCACCCGCACTACTACTGCTACTGCCACGATTACTTAGGGTACATAGACTATGTGTAAGAGTTATGATAAAAACCGAGGCCTTGCTATAAGACTACGGGTGGATATTTTAATTGTGGTCAGACGGGTCACCTCATCTGAGACTGTCCATTACCTAAGCCCACCTAAAGACCAGTCGAGTGACTAGCCAAAAAGCCTGTTAAGAGGCTCGCAACTTGAAGGAGGGAAACAGTAGCTAAGAAAGAGAAAAAGGTTGTCACTCAAGGGGCGTGTGTTTGCCTTAGATTAGGAAACTGCAGAGACGTCATTTGAGATTATTAAAGGTACGATATCTTTGATCTTGAGGTTTTAGCTTTGTTTGATCCTAACTCTACTCATTCGTTTATATCACCAACATGTGTTCATAAGTTGCACCTTTAAGTGACATTCTGCATAAAAGTACTCCAATGAAAAAATCTTAGATGACTGATACAGTATGTATGAATTATAAGTTGAAGGTAGGAGAGAAGGAATTCGTAGCACATTTAGTATTACTTAATATGTATCATTTTTGATGTCAATTTGGGTATGGATTGGTTAAGTACCAAACAAGTTAGTTTGGATTACTACATTAAAACTGTAACATTCTCTTTACCCGAACCATATGTTGCACGTTAGGAATGAAATGCTATGTTATGTTTTATTTATAAGACTAATTATGTTTAATGTTATGAAGTATTTATTACATATGTTGAGACACAAAGAGAGGACCTTTGGATATTCATGCCATCCTTGTGGTCAGGGAATTCCCCATTGTGTTTTTAGACGAGTTACCTAGGCTACCTTCAGATAGGAGATTGAGTTTACCATTGATTTGGCTCTTGATACTCAGCTGATATCTAAGCCTCTCTGTCGTATGACATTAGTGGAATTAGAGGCGCTTAAGAGATAGCTTCAGGATTTATTTGATAAGGGGTTTATCCGACATAGTTTTTCACCGTGAGGTGCTCCAATTTTATTTATTTGGAAGAAGGATGGCAGCCTATGGCTATATATTGGTTACAAATTGCTTAATAAGGCCACTATAAAGAATAAGTATCCCTTCCACAGGATCGATGATTTGTTTGATCAGTTATTGGGTGCTCAGGTGTTTTTTAAGGTTAACCTCTGATTTGGGTACCATCAGTTGAAGATCAAAAGAGAGGACAAACTTAAGACAACTTTCAGGACTCAATATGGTTAGTGGGAGTTCTTAGTAATGCCATTCGGGTTGACTAATGCCCCTACAACCTTTATGAATATGATGAATGGGGATTTTAAGCCTTATTAGGACTGATTTGTGATTGTTTTTATTGATGATATCTTGGTGTATTAACAGTCTAGAGAGGAACATGAGCAGCACTTGAGGATCGTGCTACAGACCTTAAAAGACAGACAATTGTATGGTATGCTAGATAAGTGCGATTTTTATCTTCAGTAGATCTCTTTTTTAGGTCATATTATAACTAACTATGGAGTTTTAGTATATCCGTCTAAGCTAAAGGTAATAGTTCAATGGGAAAGGTAGAGGATAGTTACCAAGATTCACAGCTTTTTAGGTCTGGTTGGGTATTACAGACAACTTATTGAAGGAGTTTTTAGACTTACTACTCCACTGACACGCCTCACATGCAAGTATGTAAAGTTTGAGTGGTTTGATATGTGTGAACAGAACTTCCAAGAATTGAAGCACAAATTGACTTCAACACCGATCCTTACCATTCAAAGTTGTTCAAGGGGTTTCCCTGTGTATCGTGATGCTTTCTTATCGGGTTTAGGTTATGTGTTGATGTAGCACGATCGAATAGTTGCTTATGGTTCCCGTTACCTGAAAGATCATGAGGGAAACTACCTTACCCATGATTTAGAGTTGGCCACTATAATATTTGCTCTGAAGATATGGTGGCATTATTTTTATGGGGAACGATTTCAAGTGTTCACAAATCATAAGAGTTTGAAGTACATCTTTTCTCAGTGAAAATTGAATATGAGACAGAAGAGATAGATAGAACTCCTTAAGGATTATGATTGTGAGATTTTGTACCACCCAGGTAAAGCTAATGTTATAACTCATGCTCTGAGTAGGAAGCACTTGGTTATGGTCTCTTATATGATGGTTAGAGTGTATGAGCTATTGGACCAGTTTGTTGATTTGAGTTTGGATGTCATTCCTTCTTAGACGGATAAGGCTTTGATTGTCAGTTTAAAAGTTGAGACAGATGTGGTGGATCAGATTTAATTAGCTTAGAAAGAGGATCAGTTTTTCATTGAAACAATTAATGTGATGCAGCAATGATAGAGACTTAGATTTGATCTCGATAGTGATAGTCTGTTGAGGTACAAAGGCCATATTGTAGTTTGAGAAGACTGATTTTAAAGGAGTCTCATATTTCACGGTACATTTTGCATCTTGGGAATAATAAGATGTATCATGGATTGCGCAAGGTGTGTAGGTAGCATGGGATGAAACGAAACATTACAGATTTTATGGTTAGATATCTCGTGTATCAGCAAGTTAAGGTAGAGCATCGAAGCTCGCAAGACTGCTTAATCCTCTACCTGTACCTATTCAAAAATGGGAGCACATTTCATGGATGTTATTATGAGGTTTTGAGGACCCGAAGGAATTGTGGACTATTTGGGTCATAGTCGACAGATTGACTAAATCGACACACTTTCTAGCCATGAAATCTATCGATTCTCTAAGTTACTTCCCTAATTTATTCATTCGAGAGATTGTTAGGCTACATGGTATTCCAATGAGCATTACTTTTGATAGAGATTCTAGGTTTGCCTCATTTTTTGAGGCGTTTTCAAGAAGCAATGAAATTTAAATTGAGTTTTAGCACATCATTCTATCCCTAGATAGATGGTTAGTCAGAGAAGTCCATTCAAACTCTGTATAATATGTTACGAGCTTATGTATTGGACTTTAAGGGCTCTTAGGATGATTATTTACCATTAGCTGAGTTTGCATATAATAATAGTTATCACTCTAGCATTGGTATGTGTAAAACCCGTATTTTGTACCATTTTCATTATGATTCTTATGTCTAAACATTCGTATGTTAATAGAATCATAAGAAGAGTATTTACTAAAACAAAAATACAAGAAAAATGATTAAATACATGTAAGCCATGTAAAGGGTAAGTAAGAGCCGAGATGGCCATAGGCTAAACTGAAGGGATTCGAATCATTCTTGTCATGACCCATTTTATCCTCTTATTACCGAAAATCACTATAAATTTTTCGCGTTTTACTTTCCTTACCCGGTCGTGAACAACTCATCACCATACAGTTGGGCTGTGAGTCAATAATAATCCACTCTTAACATTCATTCCCAGTTAATTAAAGCGATGTCATACATTTGAACATCAATCATTCATTTATACAAAATATGATTACTGACATCTACATCCCCATAATTATAACTCAAAAGACTACTGTGCTTTTACAATTGTTTAGATACAAAAAGAATCTTCATGTGTATACCTCTTAGCGATGGATAGCAGCTGATATCCAAAATACAACGCCTCAGTCCTCATTAGGCTGCTATGTATGCTCTGTAGGAGGGGGAAAATAGAGAGGGATGAGCAACCACATGCTCAGTCAAGCAATAATGCAAGTATGATAGATAACTACTCTATCTACATGCTGATAATGTTATGCATAAATCATTTATAATAGGAGCATGAGGAATAAAACTATGCCATATACGTATACATATATATCATGTATCAAAATCATGTAAAATTGGCATATAAAACATGGAATATCAACATGTGAAAACATCTCATGCTCATTCTCATTAAACTCATAAAAAGGGCAATTCATTTAAGAAACCTCATTTTTAAATCACAACACAAAACTCTTTCTCAAACACATACAATCCCATCACAAACCATTTTCTCACTCACAAACATCATTACCATTTCACAATTCAAATCTCACAAGGCTCGACCCCCTCTCGAGTTTACCTTGGGCAATCACAATCACACATATGTAATAAAAACTAGGTCACTATATCACAAGTGCCTATGTGGCCAACTACATCATAAATCATCCCAGACCACATGCATCCAGGTGAGCGGGGTATCGTGCTGGCACGAAGGTGGATTATCCCTCACCAGACTTTCTCATCACAAAATCACCACGTGGTACATCGTACTCCATGTGATATACACAGTACATTGTACTCTGCAGACTCATATCGTGGTTGGGGGTGCCATTCCTAGGTCTTATCTATCCCATACCAAGAATTTTCCATACCTATGTAGGAGAGCCTCCCTGCCGAACAAAGCCTCCCCATCATACAGAGCCTCCCTGCCTAATAGAGCCTCCCCGCCTCCTCGTGCTTATGGATATTTTCTTAAGGATGTAGGGCTTAAGGATCTTCCCGTAATAGAGCCTCCCCACCGAACAGATCCTCCCTGCCTAATAGAGCCTTCTCGCCACCTCGGGCTTAAGGATGTAGGGATTGAGGATCTTACCAAATTTCACGGCCTCATACGTATCATAATGTGCAAACTTGTATAAGGAAAGCTCTAGCACGACTCATGCATCATATCATAAAGAAACCACATACGAGCATAGCTCCAGTACCGTTATACGCATACAAAAACCACTCGAAATCCACGTACGAGCAGAAGCTCTAGTACGGTTTATAAAACATCATCATAGTTTCCAAATCAATGTGCGAGCTAAGCTCCAGCACGTTTCATACAAATGAAAACATCGAAATCTAGCACGAGCGAGGCTTCAGCATGATTTATGTCACACAAATATGATAGGCAGCTCATACACAATCGAAACAATCTCAGAATCGGGTTTAGCACCTTACAAATGCTTTTCCACAACATCATTAAAACACTAGCCAACCTATCTATTCATTTGCTCAAAACAAAGTATTGTGTTTTGTGAAAGCATTCAAAACATGTGATTTATGCAATTATTAGCCTTACTATCCCTTTTCAATAACCATTTCAAACAACCAAATCTCTTACAAATACTCGTAAAAATTTCCATACATCGTTAAACACATTTCTATAAACTCATGCACATTTTCAAAGCCCTATTCACCCACAAAATATGAGCAGCTACCTCTATATACTTACAAAATTCCCTTACCTGGAATCGCAACGTGTGATTCCACTTCCTTAAAGCTGCTTACTCGTGCGGTTCGATTCGTCTCCACCAGACTCTCTGGAACTGCGCAAAATCATATTTCGCATCATTATAGTCCATTATAATCCAACTCTTGCGTTTACTATAGTTGATTCGACCTATAGTCTCTATTAACGCTTATGAGGCCTCACTTCATTACTCTACTCATAACTCGAGTCTATGGGTTCTATTAGGCCTATTAACTCATTCCAAATCGATATTAAATTGATATTAAGCTCATAGTGTTCATATTTCCTTGATTTCTTCACTATGGCATTTATCAAGCATTTACATACTCATTTTTTGTAATTTCCCCAAACTCACAATGTAACTCCATTTAACTATCTCAAATTGTCCACCTTACTCAAATAACAACTTAGCATACCCACCATTTCATCAACTCATTCAATTTACACTTTCTCACACCAGACTTATTCCATTTTCTAGGTCACATTAACTCTAATACCTTTTAAGTGATTCCAATCATCAATACACATATATATCAACTCCAAAATCAACAAATCAACCAATGTTCTCAGGTTGAAGTATTAGAAACTTACCAATTTCTTTTCTTGCTCCAAAGGGAAATGTTCCTTGCTCCTTCAATACCAACAATGAGGTTTTGGGTTTCTACTATGTTGTTCTCTTCCTCAAGATGAACAACTTTGTATCTAATAGCCTCCCTTCAATTCTTACTGGAAATGGACTGATTTTAGAGATATAAACTTAGGTTTTGGGTGAAAAATGAAAGGGTGATGTGTTTTCCCGAAACTTTCAGATTTCAATGCTCCTTTTATAGAAATAGCTTGAGGAGATCGATCTGCACTAGGAGGAGATTGATCTGGTCCCCTTAATTCCTTCTTTTTCACGGCATTTTAAGCATGAGATCGATCTATCGAAGTTTGAGATCGATCTGCTCCAAACAGAGAGCTAAGCAGATCGATCTGTATGCTTAAGGATCAATCTTTTCAATACAAAATGTTTAGGAGATCGATCTGGCCCCATTGGAGATCGATCTGCTCTATTCCATTGCTCAAATAAGAGCATTCTGGCTCTTCCAGATTGATCTCTCATCCTATGAGATCGATCTGGCCTTCATATTTTCCAGATTTGCTGTAGTTTTCTGCAATAATTCACACTAAAACAATCCTTAATTTGCTGCCATAGTCATTTCCTCATTCCTCCACCTTTGAAACTTGAAAATGGCATCCATCCATACCTTATACACATTAAAACTTATGTGCATTTATTATATA
Organism: Firmiana major; assembly: GCA_033439115.1. Taxonomy (NCBI): domain Eukaryota; kingdom Viridiplantae; phylum Streptophyta; class Magnoliopsida; order Malvales; family Malvaceae; genus Firmiana; species Firmiana major. The sequence continues at coordinate 42,645,608 of CM065899.1, forward strand.
GCCAAAGGTGTCCCATACCAAACTAAATGGAAGTATAACTTTATTCCATTTTACCATACCACTCATTTTAAGTTCCAATCACATTCATCACTTATAAAAGCTCATTTCTTCATATTCATACACAATGAAACTTGTTTGTACATTACAAACTCATTTTACATGTATGTACATTACATTTATGGACTTTACATCAATTGTACTTCACGTTACAAGTACATCATCATACTTATGAATCCATAAAGTTACACATGAAATATGGATCTTACAATCCTCCCCTCCTTCAAGGAATTTGGTTCTCCAAATTAGAACCAAGTTACTCTTCAAAAAGTTGGGGGTACTTCTCCTGTATCAAATTCTCCAATTCCCATGTGGCCTCTTCCACCGAGTGATGTTGCAAAAGAACTTTCATCAAGGGAATTGTCTTATTCCATAACACCTTCTCTTTTCTGTCTAATATCTGAATCGGCTTCTCAACATATGTCATACTCTTATTGAGCTCCAATGGCTCATATCTTATCACATGTGCCGGGTCCGGGTGATACTTTCAAAGCATCGAGATGTGGAAGATGTTATGAACATTCGCCAAGTCTGGTAGCAATGCTAACCTATACGCCTTATCTCCCACTGTCTTTAAAATCTCGAAGGGACCGATATATCTAGGGCTCAGCTTACCCTTCTTACTAAACCTCATAATACCCTTCGAAGGTGAAACCATCAGAAATACCGACTCACCCACATCAAACTCTAGTGGTCTCTGTCTCTTGTCAGCATAACTCTTTTGCCGGCTCTGAACTGTCCGTAATATCTCACATATCAATTGGACATCCTCAAATGCCTACTGCATTAAGTCAAGAGCAAAAATCTTCCTGTCACCAACCTTTTCCCATCTAATGGGGGATCAACATCTGTGTCCATACAGTGCCTCATAGGGTGCCATCCCAATACTCGCATGATAACTGTTATTATAGGCGAACTCGGCTAGCTGCAGGTGATCATCCCAAGAGCCTCTAAAATCCAATACACACGCTCTCAACATATCCTCCAGGGTCTGTATAGTCTTCTCTGACTGCCCATCTATCTGAGGATGAAAAGCGATGCTAAAACTCAAGTGGGTCCCCATCGCTTCCTGAAACTATTCTCAGAAATGGGAAGTGAAGCGAGCATCCCTATTAGAAACAGCGCTCACTGGTACGCCGTGTAGCCGTACTATCTCTCGAATATACAGGTTCACCAACTGACTTAGTGTATCGGTAGCTCTCATAGCCAAGAAATAGGCGTACTTAGTCAACCGGTCCACAATAACCCATATGGCATCATGACCTCTGCTGGTCTTCGACAATCCCATCACAAAATCTATAGTGACATGCTCCCACTTCCAAGTCGATATTGGTAGAGGCTATAATAATCCTGCAGGCTTCTAATGCTCTACCTTTACCTGTTGATAAATGAGACACTTAGCGACACACTCAGCAATGTCTCTTTTCATTCCGGACCACCAATAAACCTTTCGAAGGTTTTGATACATCTTGGTACTCCCCGGATGTATCGTGTACTTCGATGAGTGAGCCTCTGATAAAATCAGCCTCCTGATGTCAGGATCCTCGGGAACACATACTTTGCCTCTGAACTTCAACAAACCATCTGTACTCAGCTCAAAAGCACTACCCACACCTTTCTGTATCTGCCTCAGCCAATCGATGCACTGTCAATTGCTCTGTTGGGCCTGCCGAATACGGCCAATCAGCTCTGGATCTAATCTCATACTAACCATGATATCCAATCTCTCCGATCCAGGTGGGGTTACATCCAAACTGAGGTTCGCAAAGTGTTCCAATAATTTATGCTCTTGTACATCATATAAGACACCAACCTAAGGTTCTTTCTACTCAAAGCATCGGTAACTACATTTACCTTACCCGAGTGGTACATGATTTCATAATCATAATCTTTCAGGAGTTCGAGCCATCTCCTCTGTCTCATATTCAACTATTTCTGTGAGAACATGTACTTAAGGCTCTTATGATATGTGAACACCTAAAATTTCTCACCATAGAGATAATGGCACCATATTTTTAAAGCAAACACCACGACCGCCAACTCCAAATCATGTGTCGGGTAGTTCCTCTCGTGATCTTTCAACTGACTAGATCCATCGACAACTACCTTCCCATCCTGCATAAGTACATAGTCTAGTCCCTGGTGTGATGCATCCGTATACACCGAGAATCCTCTTGAGCTGGTAGGAATGGTGAGAACTGGAGCAGTGGTCAATTGACGCTTAAGCTCCTTAAAACTCCTCTCACATGGCTCATCCCATACAAACTTAACATCCTTACGCGTGAGGCGTGTCAACGGAGCAGCTAGTCTGGAGAAAATATCCGATAATAACCTGCCAATCCAAGAAAACTTCTGATCTCAGTAACTGTCTTGGGCAGTTCCCATTGTACACCTGCCTCTATCTTGGATGGATCCACTGATACCCCATCCTTCGACACAACATGGCCCAGAAATGAGATCTATTCTAACCAAAAGTTACACTTGTTGAGTTTGGCATACAACTCTTTCTCTCGAAGGGTCTACAAAACTATCCTTAAATGCTCCTCATGATCTTCCCTGGACTTGGAATAAACCAATATGTCATCAATAAACACAATCACAAACTTGTCCAGGTATAGCTTAAACATATCGTTCATCAGTGTCGTAAATGCTGTAGAGGGATTCGTCAATTCGAATGGCATCACCAAGAACTCATAGTGGCCATAATGGGTACGAAATGATGTCTTGGGTACATCTCCACTCCTGATCCTCAACTGATGGTACCCTGATCGCATATCTATCTTTGAAAATACTTGGGCTCCTCGGAGTTAATCCAGCAAGTCATCTATATGTGGAAGGGGGTACTTGTTCTTGATGGTGGCCTTATTCAACAATCGATAATCTATACACAGTCGGAGGCTTCTATCCTTCTTCCTTACAAATAATATCGGTGCTCCTCAAGGTGAGACACTCGGCCTTATAAACCCCTTCTCTAGTAACTCTTGCAGCTGTTTCTTCAGTTCTCCTAACTCAATCGGTGCCATTCTGTATGGTGGTTTCGATATCGGCTCTGTGCCAAGCACTAACTCTATGCAAAATTCCATTTCCCTTTCAGGTGGTAGTCTTGGTAATTCATCCAAAAAGACATCAGGATAATCCGTAATTATGGGTTTGTCCCTCAATTTCGGGTGGCCTCATCTATATCAATCACGTAGGTAATGAACCCTTCACATCATTCTTTCCACCGTTAGTATCACAAGTCGTCACATCCATATTCAAAATAAATAGTACATTCATCTCTCAAGCATTAAATTAAATTATACTGTTTTCATTTATATCAATCAAATGCTTTCATTTCTTTTCATCAAAATTTATAATAAAGTTGCCTGAACCTGAAAACATCAATGTCTTAGCATGGTAATCTATAACAACACGATTGGTAGCCAACCAATCCATTCCCAATATTACCTCAAAATCATTCATATTTAATAAGATTAAATTGGCTGTCATTTCCTTTCCCTTTATCTTTAACTTACAATCTCTACATACATACTCAGTTAATTAACTATCATTCATGGGTGTGGAAATCATCAACATTTATCCAACAATGTTGGTTTCATATGCTTCAATAATTTATGTGTAAAGGAAGGTGATATGAAGGAATACGGGGTACCAGGATCAAATAATACCAATGCTTCTAAATCAAAGATTCAGATGGTACCTTTAATCACATCCGTCGATGTGTCAGTAGTGTTCTGGTCCATCATGTGCACTCTTCCTCTGCTCACACTCGCTGGCTGTTTCCCCTTCTCTTCAGCTGTGGCCCTCCTCCTCTGGGCAGCCGTCTCAAATAGAGCTTTCTCCGGCTCGTTGCCATTCTTTGGGGCAGTCTCCATCCTCTCGAGATAATACTTAGCTATATGTCTTGGTTTCTGACATCTGAAACACACCATAGGGGTCATCGGACAGGGTCTAGTCCCATAAAATCTATCACATCTCTTGTACCTCTCAATAGTAGGCCGTGGTCATCCAATAACCATATCTCTCAGTGCAGTCAAAGCAGGGTACACGAGAGGTTTAGTAGCTCTCTCCTGCAACTCCTCAATCTTAGGTTCTTCTCAAAATATCTTTGGCCTCCTCTCTTGGCCACTCTATAGAACCCAGATCTGTTTCGATCTCTGTCCTTCCTGACACTAATCCTCCCAAGCTCGGAGGCATTCCGCTTAAAGTCTTTCTCACATAACTGAGCCTTGTGTACTGCCTCCTTGTAAGTCTGAAGGTCAAATGGGGCTAGCTTAGTTCAAATGGAAAATCTCAATCCAGCGACGAACTTTTGAATCTTTTGGGTCTCACTACCCATGGTGACCGGATCATATCCCCCTAATGACATAAACTTGGATTCATACCCGTCCACAGTTCGATTCCTCTGAACCAGATTCATGAATTCCATTCGTAATTTCCTCTGTGTGGTGGATGGGATGTACTGTCTCCTGAAGGCCTCCAAAAATACCTCCCAAGTGACCTCGGAGTGTCTGGCCCTTAAAATAACTTCGGTGGATCTCCACCTGTGCTCTGCCTCACCTTTCAGCATAAACACGACAAAGGCTACCTTATCAGCTGATGTACATATGAAGAACTGATACAATTTCTCCATCTTATACACCCAATCCTCAGTAATTATTGGGTCCTTTACCCCTCTGAACACTGGGGGTTTCAACCCTTGGAACTCTCGCAATCTGCTCAACTCGTAGTCATAACCCAACTCACTACCGCTATGCTGTGGAGTGATAGGAGAAGCTGTATCCTAGGCTGGAGGTGTCACCGTCTAGTAGCCTGAGGTCTCTCTGCCTCTGCAACTGCCTGTCCAGTCGTAGGCTGTGCTGCGGGACCTCGTCTATCACCGACACCCAATGCCTGCATGACTATCTCCACTAGGTTCTTAATACTTTGTTCTATCCTAGCAAAGCGTGCCTCTGTATCTCTTGCTCTCCCAGTAGGGTCCTACGGAGCCTGATCAGTCTGTGGCTCCGTACGGCTCTCAGGCCTACCTCTACGGCCTCTAGCTTGTGCTTTTGCCCCTCTACCTTGACGCGTAATCGGCATAATGCCTAACTTCTTGTATTTAAAATCATTATTAGGCTCAATCTATCACGGTATACACAGTTATATCTAAACAAAAGCACAGTAATATGAGGATGAAATTTTTCTACGTTTTATTACTGACTCACATTAGGCCAACACAGCTCTGATACCAATCTCTGTCACGACCCATTTTATCCTCTTATTACCGAAAATCACTATAAATGTTTTATGTTTTTCTTTCCTTACCCGGTCATGAACAACTCATCACCATAAAGTTGGGCTGTGAGTCAATAATAATCCACTCTTAATATTCATTCCCAGTTAATAAAAACGATGTCATACATTTGAACATCAATCATTCATTTATACAAAATATGATTACTGACATCTACATCCCCATAATTACAACTCAAAAAGACTACTGTGCTTTTACAATTGTTTAGATACAAAAAGAATCTTCATGTGTATACCTCTTAGCGATGGATGACAGCGGATATCCAAAATACAACGCCTCAGTCCTTACTGGGCTGCTATGTACACTCTGTAGGAGGGGGAAAATAGAGAGGGATAAGCAATCACACGCTCAGTAAGGCAATAATGCAAGCATGATAGATAACTACTATATCTACATACTGATAATGTTATGCATAAATCATTTATAATAGGAGCATGAGGAATAAAACTATGCCATATACGTATACATATATATCATGTATCAAAATCATGTAAAATTAGCATATAAAACATGAAATATCAACATTTGAAATTATATCATGCTCATTCTCATTAAACTCATAAAAAGGGCAATTTATTTAAGAAACCTCCTTTTTAAATCACAACACAAAGCTCTTTCTCAAACACATACAATCCCATCACAAACCATTTTCTCACTCACAAACATCATTACCATTTCATAATTCAAATCTCACAAGGCTCGACCCCTCTCTTAAGTCTACCTTGGGCAATCACAATCACACATATGTAATAAAAACTAGGTCACTATATCACAAGTGCCTATGTGGCCAACTAAATCATAAATCATCCCAGACCACACACATCCAAGTGTACGGGGTATCGTGCTGGCACGAAGGTGGATTATCCCTCGCCAGACTTTCTCATCACAAAATCACCACGTGGTACATCGTACTCCATATGCTAAAGAAGCAGCTCAAAAATAGCAGGAACCTAAAGATCAAGCTGCAAAAGAATCCAAGCTAGGCACTTCTTCATCTATACCTTCTTCTTCTTCACTGCCTTCCTTGTCCTTTGATTCTATACAGGTTCCCACTACATTGCCTCTAGTTAGACCACCAATACCTTTTCCTCAGAGGTTCCTCTAGTTAGACCACCAATACCTTTTCCTCAGAGGTTTTAAAACCAAAAGCTTGATCAACAATTAGCTAAATTTCTTGAGGTTTTTAAGAAACTTCACATCAACATTCCTTTCGCAGATGCCTTAGAGTAAATGCCAAGTTATGTGAAGTTCCTGAAGGATATCCTCTCGAGGAAGAGAAGATTGGAAGATTATGAGACAGTGGCCTTAACTGGGGAATGTAGTGCAATTATCCAGAGGAAATTACCCCCCCAAGCTCAAGGATCTTGAGAGTTTTACCATACCCTACACTATTGGAAATATGTTCTTTGGTAGAGCTCCGTGTGATTTAGGAGCCAATATCAATCTGATGCCTTTGTCTATCTACCAAAAGTTAGGAATAAGGGATGTCAAGCCTACTACAGTGACCCTTCAGCTAGCTGATCGATCCATTAAATATCCGAAAGGGGTCATTAAGGATGTGTTAGTAAAGGTGGACAAGTTTATTTTCCCTGTGGATTTTATTGTATTAGACATGGAGGAAGACAGGGAAGTCCCCATATTATTAGGTAGACCTTTCCTAGCTACTGGTAGAACCTTAATTGATGTACAAAATGGGGAGTTGACTATGAGAGTCCTAGATCAGGAGGTGACATTTCATGTTTTCAATTCTTTGAAACTCCCTGATGACTCTCAAGAGTGTTTTAAGATGGATAATGAGGATATAAGGCTTAAGCATAAGAAATCCGAAAGAAGGAAAGAAGTAGATAGAGCTAAAGAGGAGTTAACTGTCAACATTCTATCACCACTCTGGCTGATCCTCCTACTCTTCGCCCTGCTGCTGAGTGTTTTGTTCTTTAGCTGCATTTGAAGTGGCTTAATTTTTCTTTCCACTTTGTATATAGTTCTTTTTCTTTTTTCTTTTTCGTTGTTTCTTTCTTTGTTTATTTTGCAGGTTTCTTTTCTAGTTTTATGTTTTCAATCAAGCTTCGATTGTTCATCGTCATCATCAGATAGGGGAGTACTCTGTTCTTGAACTTAAATTCTTATATTATTTACACACTGAGGACACTGTGTATTTTAAGTTTGGGGGAGGGATATCACTTGAGCATTTTTCAAAAATTTAGGTAAAATTGAAAATTTTTTCAAATTGGTTTCGAAAATATGAGCTTAAATTGTTTGATTTTGGGATAATTTAGTACTTAGCATGTAGTTTTCCCATATTCCGATGATCTGACCCCATGATTAAGTTTGATTTTGATTGACAGAGAAGCATGATTATAGGAAAAGCATGAAATTGAATTCTTGAATTTGTCTTGATTTTGATTGTGATTTCCTCATCTTATGCACATGTCATATCATGAAACTGTATATTTTTTTTAGAGAAAGCTTATGTGGACCTAGGATTGCATTTGCTCAATTGATTTTGTGCATCATATTCTAGAATTTGTTTGATCTAATCTCGAGGTGAAATATTAGATCACACTTAATTAGGGAGATGATTTAGGCCATCTTTGGATCATTTGAGCCTTTCGAGCCATCCCTATACATATTTTACCCCTAGTCACCCATCTGGGTCAAATAAGCTTTTCTCTGTAAATACACCTGCATAATTTTCCTTAGCTTAAATACTCGTTTCCTATCCCTTACCCCGAAAGCATGAAAAGGCATTAGGATATATTACGAGCTTTGTACATATGGGTATCTGGTGATAGTGAAAATTAGAAAAAAAAATGAATGAAAAAAATGAAAGAAAAAGAAGAAGAAAGATGAAAAATACAAAAATAGAATAAAATGTTTAGTGAAATAAATAATTTTGGGGGAAATAAATTGAGCTCTTACATAAAGATCCTAGAAAGTAATGCATGTTAAGGGGTAATTAAACCTAAATCGACTTTATCATACCTTAACCTCAGCCTTACATTATAAGCCTAATGAAGTCCTATTGATCTTTAGTTAAGTGTGACTACATTAGTGGAGAGAGAAGTGAAAAGCAAACTTATGGGAATGATCCCTTGTCATTAACTTTGCATTCACTGTGTTTGCATAATCTGATCCGGATAATATACTGTGAAGTGACTTTGACATTTTGTACACACTCACGAGGGGTCCAATTTGGGTTAGGACTTATGATTGAATGATTCTGAATGTTGGACTTGTAATTGTGAGTCTTTGAGATCATAGTCTGTACTTTTTCTTTGAGGATAATATTGGGGAAATTATTATGTTTTGTACTTGTCATTTATACATTTGTTTTGTTTTGCTTGAGGACAAGTAAAAGCTTAAGTTTGATGGTGTGATAATTCTATTTTTAATAGAATTATTTGTGCTTAATTTTCTAATTAATTATTTAAATCCATTTATTATTTTATTAATTATCCCCTTATTTAATTAAAATTCTTTAATGTGCAGATAAATTTAATCCAGATGAAACTCAGTCGTTTCAGTCAAAATTGGGCTGAAAACGGGCTAAAGGAGACTGGACCACTTCCAATTTGCAGACTGAGTCACCAGTCGTCTGGACACGCGTGATATTAGGTGTCCGTATTTTAATTGCTTCGAAACGATAAGATCGAAGGACACCGTGCCAACCCTCTAGAAGACACACGCCCGACCACATCGCACAACCAATTGGACAAAAAGACTAATGACGTAGAAATATCTACTCTGCAGTAAATCAAATGAAGACAAGTGGCCAAACAATGCCAACTCATCTAGGATGAAAAATTACCATTGTACCTCTAAGTGTGTATATAAATAGAAAAAGATGGCAATTGAAAATGACATGTAGCCTAGGGTAGGAAGTAGTAGGAATAGGTAGTCTAGGTTAGGAGTAGTGTAGAGTAAATTAGGAGTAGTTGTAATTTTATGGTAGCTTAGTTTTTAAGTTTTTTTTTTTTTTTAAATTTCCAAGCATTTCCCGTTAATTCGTTTTTAGCCACCATTTTATTTCATTGTTCATTGAATCTTCATTTTATGAAAAGCTCCTTCATTTTCTAGTCTTTGATAATTTTCATTAATGGCAATCAATTTTATTTCATGCTTCTTGGTTTTGTTTAAGTTGTCTCTTTTATTTTTCAATTTTACTACATTGCTTCTATTTCCCAGTTGTTAGCTCTTGGTTTGCTCTCTTTTGTGCATTCGGGTTGCTTTGTTATTCTGTTTTCATTAATGTTTTTTTTTTCTTGTTTACTGCTCATGCATTTATAGCTTGAACAACCCAGTTATGCTTTGATTGTTATTGCCATTGTCATGTTCTGATGCCTCGATGCAAGATTGATACTGGGTAGTGTTCTAGCACCGTTGGCATAGTGGAACGACATTGGCAGACTTGAGGAAGAAGCATTACTCGACCAAAGCTTCTCCCATGTTTTACTGCGTTGTTATTCTTTTTTTTCTGTTGTTTTCTTAGTTGTGTCTCGATTTGTCTTAATAAATCTTGCATTTTCATTTTCTGCTTTAGTTCGTTAGACATGCATTTCCCTTTAACAATGCTGTGATTTTAGTTTATTTTTCTTTTTCTTTTTTGTAGCTTTCGTTGGTTACCTCTGTTCACCTCTGTTTTATTTCTTTTGTACTGTTCATCTATATTTTGGTTTTTATTCTCTAACAATCCTATTGTTTGCTGTCATTGCACTAGGTTGCTGGAGTGCATGGCTGTCTATTTTTCGTTCCAACTGTGTTGTTGGGATGAGAGGAGCAAATGGAGAAGTTTAGTGGCGTGACTGGGTGACAAACTAAATGGTACCGATGTACTGCTAGTTACCTTGTCTGGAACAGTGCTGGAAGTGTGGGGTTGCAGTAGACAGAGGGCATTTGCTTATTTCATTTTCTGCTCATATATTTTTGCCTTTATTTCATTCTGTGTTCTTCTTTTGTTTCAGTGTTGTTTTAATATTCATCCATTAATATTTTCTACTCTGTGTCTTATTTAATTTACTGTTGTGATTTTCTTTGGTTAAGTTTTTCACCTCGGTTTCTATTGCTATTGATGTAGTCTGGTAGTGCATGCTGCAAGGATGTTTGTGATGATGTTGCTCGGTTTTGCAGCTGAGTTACACAGAATGCAAGAGAAAAATGCAGAGCATTGTATGGCAATTTACAGTAGCAACTGTTAGCGCATCTGTCCACTGCTTGGTGCTATTAATCTGGCCCCATTGGAGATCAATCTGCTCTATTCCATTGCTCAAATAAGAGCATTCTGGCTCTTCCAGATCGATCTGGCCTTTATATTTTCCAGATTTGCTGCAGTTTTCTGTAGTAATTCACACCAAAACAATCCTTAATTTGCTGTCATAGTCATTTCCTCATTCCTCCACCTTTGAAACTTGAAAATGGCATCCATCCATACATTATACACATTAAAACTTGCGTGCATTTATTATATAGTCAAATGTGTCCCATACCAAACTAAATGGAAGTATAACTTTATTCCATTTTACCACACCACTCATTTTGAGTTCCAATCACATTCATCACTTATAAAAGCTCATTTTTTCATATTCATACACAATGAAACTTGTATGTACGTTACAAACTCATTTTACACGTATGTACATTGCATTTATGGACTTTACATCAATTGTACTTCACGTTACAAGTACATCATCATACTTATGAATCCATAAAGTTACACATGAAATACGGGTCTTACAATTCTGACTGAAGAGAAGAACTTAAAATGTCAAAACATAGAGGGTTCATGAAGGAAAGTTGGTTTGGTTTGATCCCGAATATGTCGAAGTAGAGGAAAGGCCAAAATGGGATATACAAGCTCGGAATGAACCGTTCGAGGTATTTTTAGCTATTTCGCTTCCCAAAAATGACCAAAACGCAAAGATTAGCTTGTTAACCATGAGAATAGACACTTCTAGATTTTTGAGAAAAAGTCAAATGTGGTCAATGGTCAAGAAATGTCAAGGTTAGTTAAGAAATGTTGACTTTGACCATAGTTAACTAACCATGGTTAAAATTTAACCAAACTAAGGTTAAAAGTTGGGGAAGATATTTTTTTAACTAAAACACTCGATCTTCAATTCCTTAAGTAGGGAAAATTAATTTAATCAAAATTCAGATTAAATTAAATGGGTAGAAATCGATGGGCCAATTGGTGGAAAACTTAAAGCCCATTAAGGTGGATCCAAAGTGGGCCAAATTTTGTAGGCCCATTGGGCTAAATAGTTGGACCATTTGGTGGGCCCAATATTGACCCAATTGAAGGCCCAAATTGTAGAAAAATTTCCAGCTTAAAAAGCCCAAATCGAAGCCCAAAATGCAAAGCCCAAAACCAAGCCCATTAGTTTTATGCTTAAGCCCAAGACTAAGCCCAATTGTTACCAAGCCCAAATTCATTTCAAAGCCCAATTGGTGGGCTGAAAATTAACATTACAATGATTAATTTCCTAAGTTAAAAACTAGCCAAAACCTTTTTCTTCTTCTCCTTAGCTCTCGGCCAAAGCAAGGAAGCCATTAAAACATAACCATCCAAGCTTTATCTCACTAAAAATCACTAACCTAAAGGCACATTTGGAACAAGGGATCTTCATGAAAGTTGTTCCAAATTGACAGGGGATTAACATACTTTGGAATTAGCTATCAATGAGCCATATTGGAGGGGGAAAAATTCTTCAAAGTTTCGGCCAAAGTGAGAACACCAAGCTAGGTGAGCTTTCAAGCTTCCAACTTCGAATATGTTAACCTAGGAATTATTATAAGATGATTGGTGTATGTTTTATGGACCAAAACACACAAAATCACTAAGAACTTAAGTTGGCCAAAAATGTGTATTTGTGTTTTGATGACATGTATACATGATTATGGCATAGTTAGTTTTAATCAATTTGGTTAATTGGTTGATGAATTGAAAATGGCATATACGGTGTTTGATAAAATGCCTAAATGAACAAAAGCTAAAGGCTTAAAGCATGCATAGGTTGTGTTTGATGAAATACCTAAGTGAATGGTTAGCAAATTGGCCAAGGTTGGCATGATGATGGTGTGATTGACGACATGGGTGACATGCATGACTCTCGACCACATGCCATGGCCGAGAGGCCAAATGGGCCAAACCAAAATGGTTTTGGCCCAATAAGGATTGGTGGGCCTCGGACCGAGCCCAATAAGTGTTAGTGGGCCCGTAAGCCCAATAGGCTCTGATGAAATGAATAGTAAAGTGAAATGGGCTTAAGATAGTGTTAGGCCCATTAAGATGCAATTAGGCTCGATAAGAGTAAATGAGACCATTAAGTGAAATAGACTGTATTAAAAGTGAAATACAATTGAAAAAGTGTAATTAACCTTATAAGTGGTTATGTGCAGCTCCAGAGAATATATTGGGAGCTAAAAGGACGATGTGATTCTATAGCGTTCGAAAAGGGAGAGCATTCTACGCGATTTAAAGTAAGGGAATTTTACGGGTAGTTAGAGATATCTGCGTGTATTTTTGTCAGCATTTACATTCACTTAAAAAGTCTGAGGGTCAGAGAAAGTGAATAAAATTTATAGAGACTCGATATATGTAAATTACCATTTTACCCTTATTAAGGGTAAAATTAGAAAAATTAAGAAAAGTCCTAAAAAGCATGGAAAACATAGTGTTTTTAGTACTGTTTAGTAGATACATTGATAGATTGGCCGATGTTTTCATGATTTATGTGAAAACAACACAATATGGTGCCGATTTCATTTAATTGAATAAATCTCTTCTAAATGAGCCATCTATCGAGTTGTGTGAAAATAAATCGAGCTGGAGCACTGGTCGCACTAGATTTAATATGTTTTCTACTTAAATTAGTGATGCCCAACACACTAGGATCTGTATAGTCTGGGATCACCAATATGGGATATGATCATAGTCCTTAAAATTATCACAATAGTCACCATTCTCACTTGATTATGTCATATGATTTTATGAGAACAAGGGTAGACCTGAGGGATGGGTCGAGCCTCGATAAATGTTTTATGGTTATACATAAATGCATATGTTTATGAACCAGGGTAAACCCGAGGGATTGGTTAAGCCCCGATTAACATGTTTTTACATGATGAAATGCCATATCTTTATGATTGAAATGAAGTGGCATGATATGTTTTATGAGTTTTAATATGAGAATGCAATGTTTTGCATGAATTATCTGTGTTTATAAATAAGGCATAATTTTCGTATAAACGAGTGAATGTATATATGAATTGCATAAGTTTTATATAAAAAGCTTCATGCTTCAGACGGGAATTGAAATACATGATTTAAAGCTTTGCATTATGTTCATGTAGATAGCGTGGTTATCTACTCGCTTGCATAATTGTCTTCCTGAGCTAGTGAGCTCACCTCTTTTATTTTTCCCCTCTCTACAGAACATCCGTAATAGATAGAGTACGACTGAGGACTTGCATTCCTATTGTCCGCTGCATTCCCATCGACCGAAAGGTAAACACAATCGTACGATTTTGTATCTGAACATATAACAACACAGTGATGTAAACGAATGTAATGTTGGGGATGTATTTTTATGTAAATATATATGAGTTAACTTTAAGATAAAGATGAACTTACAGTTAATAGATAGTTTATATTGACATGCATGTATGACATAGAATGGATGATAAGGTAAGTAAAGAATATGGTACTAATACCGAATCACATCCTAACAGATGTTTGAAATCGTCACGAAGGGGAAAGGTAAAAAAAAGTGAAAAATTTGTAGTGATTTTAGGTAATGTAGGTCGTGATAGAAGTGGTATCAGGGCTAAGTTGGTCTGATGTGTGTCGGTGTTAGTGGTTAGGAAAGTTTACATCATCATATTACTGTGCTTTGTTTAGATACAAATGTGTATTTTGATATGGGAATTGACTAAGTAATGGTTCTGAATGCAAGAAGAGCCATTATGGCTAATACCAGTCATGGTATAGGGGCAAGAGGTCGGGCTAGAGGCCCTAGAGGTAGGCTAGAGGCCCTAGAGGGCCGAGATGAGTTTTTATCTGACCATGCTCCGTAGGGTCCCACTGAAGGGCCGAAGAGTGTTGAGGCACATGTTGCTAGGATAGAGCGAAGTATCGAGACTATGATGGAGCTATTCGCTCAGATTGTACACAGAGCTGAGGGCAGACAGGGCCCAGTGGCACAGGTTACTAGTTCTAGACAGGCAGCTATTCTTGACCTGCCTGTACAGCCTGCACAGACACCATAGCCTACTCTTACACCCCCACAAGTTTAGGATATGCCATCTCTTGTTGATCCACGATAGGGTAGTACTGGATTAGGGTATGATTGCGAGTTAGATCGATTATGTCAGTTTCAGAGGTTTAGACCACTGTCATTCAGTGGGGTAAAGGACCTAGTAGTTGCATAGGAATAGGTGAGCGGGATAGAGAAGCTGTACGAGTTCTTTCAGTTTACGACTTTTGAGATGGTTGTTTTTGTTGTATTTATGCTGAAGAGAGTGGCAGAGCATTGGTGGAAGTCTACTAGACCGATACTGAGAGCCCGACATACCGAGATCAGTTGGGAGATATTTTTGGATGCCTTCAGGAGGCAGTATGTACTAGATACTGCGCAGCGGAAGCTGTAGATAGACTTTTTGGGGTTAATCCAGGGGAGTCAGTCAGTTAATGAGTAAGACGAGGTTTATGTCCCTCAAAAGGTACAACCTTGATATGATGTGTAGTGAGACTAAGAAGGTTAGGGGGTTTGTAGATGGACTGAGACCGACGATACAGTCTAGATTGGTTCCACTAGATATCTCTACATACGAGGAGGCAGTGCGTAGGGCGCAACTCTATATGCAAGACTATGAGAGGAATACCTCTGAGTTTGAGAAGGTTAGCAGGAGTAGGGATAAAGATAGGAAGAGACCGATGAGTGATAAAAAGGTTCGGTTATCGATGAAGAAGGAGACTGTTTGGGAAGAGGCCATGGATCAAGGAGATACATGAGAAGACTGTTAGACCTCCTGTGTATCCAGCCATAACTCTAGCTAGAGACAGTTATTAGAGGGCAGCAGCTTACTACCGTGCAGTGTGGTAGATGTGTCAGGTATCATGGCAATCGACCTTATCCGATAACTAGCAGAGTGTGTTTTAGATGCGGTAAGTCAGGGCATATCGCGAGGGCTTGCCCAGAACGGATTAAGACTGCCCCACAAAAGGGCAAAGAGCCAGAGAGAGTTCCTACTGATATCTCTTCTCCGAGAAGGAGAGCCATAGCTAAGGAGAAGGGGAAATAGGTGGTTGGTTGAGGGCGAGTACATGCTGAGGACCAAGGCACAGCTGACGCGTCATCAGATGTGATTAAATGTACCATCCTAATTTTTGATCTTGAAGCATATGTTTTATTTGATCTTGGTGCCATGCATTCATTTGTATCGCCTTTCATTTGTATACAAGTTATCGAAATTTGTGGAGCGTACATCGTTAAGTAAAATGATGTTGATTAGTACGCCAATGAATAACAATCAGCTAGTCGAGTATGTGTATAGAGACTATAAACTAAGTATAAGGGAAAAGGATATGTCAGCCAATAGCATTTTGTTGAATATGAGTGATTTTGATGTAATCTAAGGAATGGATTAGTTTGCTGCAAACCATGCTATTTTATATTGTTATTCAAAGACGGTTATGTTTCCTACCCCTGCAAAGTTTGTTGTAAAGTTCACTGAAACGAAATGAAAGAAGTATTTGTAGTATTTAAAAAGGTAAATTATTATGCTGACTAAATAATCAATATGTTGAAGGTTTCATTGCATATGTGGTTGATGTGGATAAGGCGCATCCGGAGTTGAAAGATATCTCTGTGGTTAGGGAGTTCCCAAATGTCTTTCCGGATGAGCTTTCAGAGTTACTACTAGACAAGAGAGATGGAGTTCTGTATAGATTTGGTGCCTGGTACCAAGCCGATATCTAAACCACTGTACTAAATGGCTTTAGTTGAGTGGGAGGAGCTCAAGAAGCAGTTGCAGGAACTGTTGGATAAGGGGTTTATCAGACCGAGTGTTTCACCTTGGGGAGCACCGATTTTATTTGTGAAGAAGAAAGATGGAAGCCTCCGATTGTGTATTGATTACAGATTGTTGAATAAGGCTACCATCAAGAATAAGTATCCCCTTCTACGTATAGATGATTTGTTGGATCAGTATTGGGGAGCACAGGTCTTTTATAAGATTGATCTGATGTCGGGGTACCATTAGTTGAGAGTTCGGAATGGAGATGTACCTAAGACAGCTTTCTGTACCCGGTCTGGTCATTATTAGTTTATGGTTATGCCATTCGAGTTGAATAATGCTCTTATAGCTTTTATGGCTTTGATGAATGATATGTTCAATCCATACTTGGATAAGTTTGTTATCGTCTTTATCGATGACATCTTGGTGCATTCGAAGTCTAGGGAAGAACATGAGCAGCACCCGAGGATTATTTTACAAACCCTCTGAGAGAAGGAGATGTATGCTAAACTCAGTAAGTTGACTTTTGGCTAGAGTAGATTTCGTTTCTAGGCCATGTTGTATAAAGGGATAAAGTGTCAGTAGATCCATCCAAGATTGAGGCTGTAGTTCAGTGGGAACAGCCGAAGACTGTAAGACCCCGTATATGTATAATGGTAATGTGAATAATTGGATCAAATAATATGTATGGACTTGTAATGTAAAGTATGATTTATGTAAGTCCATGGATTCAATGTATGTATGTGTAATATAAATTGTAACGTACATACAAGTTTCATTGAGCATGAATACGAAGAAATGAGTTCTAGCAAGTGATGGATGTGATTGAGACTCAAGATGAGTAGTGTGGTAAAATGGAATGGAGTTATGCTTCCATTTGGTTTTATGTAGCATGCCTTTGAACATACAATGAATGCACACAAGTTTCAATGTGCATAAGGTATGAATGGATGCCATTTTCAAGTTATAAGGGTGGATGGATGAGGAAATGGCCATGGCAATAGATTGAGGGTGTGTTGGTATGAGTTGCAGCAATGAAACTGCAGGAAATCTGGAAAACATGAGGTCCAGATCGATCTCCTAGGATGAGAGATCGATCTGGGAGAGCCAGAATGCTCTTATTTGGGCGAAAGAATTGAGTAGATCGATCTCCAATGGAGCCAGATCGATCTCTCAAGCATTCTGTAGTGGAAAGATCGATCCCCAAGCACCCAGATCGATCTCCTTAGCTCTCTGTTTGGGACCAGATCGATCTCATGCTTCGACAGATCGATCTCATGCTTCAACAGATCGATCTCATTGCTTCGACAGATCGATCTCAGGCTTAAAAATGTCGTGAAAAAGAGGGATTTTAAGGGACCAGATCGATCTCCTCTTGGACCAGATCGATCTCCTCAAGTCATTTCTATATAAGGAGAGCTGAAAATCTGGAAATCTCGGAAAAACACCAAACTTTACAATTTCAACCCCAAAAACCCAACTTTCCCTCTCTAAAATCAGCCATTTTCAGTGAGATTTAGAGAGAGATCATTAGAGGCAAAGTTGTTCCTATCAAAGAGGAGAACAACATAGTGAGAGGGCATTTTCCCATTTTTGGAATTGAAGGAGTTGAGGGCATTACCAATTGGAGCAAGAAGAGAAATCATATTGGTAAGATTCTAACACTCCAATCCAAATGCATTAGCTATTTAATTGATTTTGGAGTTAATTGGTATGAGTATTGATGGATAAACTACCTAAGAATGTAGTGGAAGTGGTGTGACCTAGAAATCTAAAATGGGTATAATGTGAGGATATGTGGGATTGAATGAGCTTATGATTTATGGCATGCTAAAGTTGTTATTGGGGTAATGTTTATGATTCTAGATGGTTAGATGGAATTACTTGGTGAGTTGGAGGAATTGCGAAAATGGATATGTATATGATTGATAAAATGCCATAGTGAGGGAATTCATGGAATATGAACACTATGAGCTTAATGTCGATTTAACATCGATTTTGAATAAGTTAATAGGCCTAAGAAGATCCATAGACTCGAGTTATGGGTAAAGTAATGAAACGAGGCCATATAAGCGTTAATAGAGGCTATAGGTTAAATTGACTATAGCAAGCGCAAGGGTTGCATTGTATGGATCGAATATAATGCGGGATACGATTTTGTGCAGTCCCCGAAGAGTTCGTTGAAGGCGAACCGAATCGTACGAGTAAGCAGCTTAAGGAAGTGGAATCACGCATCGCGATTCCAGGTAAGGGAATTTTGTGAGTATATAGAGGTAGCTGCTCGTACTTTAAACTTGTAGGTGAATATTGGGTGTTGTATGAAATGCATGAATTGCTCAAATAAATGATGGATGGTATTCGTGAATGATGACGAGTATATGCGTGGTTTTGGATTTGAAGTGGATTTTATGAAATGGGATAGTAAGGCTAATAATTGCATAAATCTATGGTTTTGATGTTTTTCCAAAACGAATTGCTTGGTTTTAAGCAAGCTTATAGATAGGTCGGCTAGTATTGTATTGTTGTTGTGGAAAAGCATTTGTGAGTGCTAAACCCGAATCGCCAGGATTGATAAATTGTATATGAGCCGCCTATCACACTTGTATGACATAAATCGCGCTAGAGCCTCGTTCGCGCTGGATTTCTATGTTTTCATTTGTATGAAAGGTGCTGGAGCCTAGCTCGCACCTTGATTTGGAAACTATAATGATATTTATAACCGTACTGGAGCTTCTGCTCGTACATGGATTTTGAGTGGTTGTCTTATGAGTATAACCGTACTAGAGCTATGCTCGTACGTGCCTCTGTATGAGAAGATGCATGATGCATGAGTCGTGCTAGAGCTTTGCTCGCACAAGCTTGTACAATGGGATTCGTATAGGGTTGTGAAAGTGGGTAAGATCCTTAAGCCTTACATCCATAAGCTAACATCCTTAAGCCCAAAGAGGCGGGGAGGCTCTGTTAGGCGGGGAGGCTCTGTTTGGTGGGGAGGCTCTCTTACGGTGGGATCCTTAAGCCAACATCCTTAAGCCCAAAGAGGCGGGGAGGCTCTGTTAGGCGGGGAGGCTCTCCTACATGGTTATAGTAAGATCCTTAAGCCCTACATCCTTAAGCTAATATCCTTAAGCCCGAGGAGGCAGGGAGGCTCTGTTAAGCGGGGAGGCTCTGTTCGGTGGGAAGGCTCTCTTACGGTGGGATCCTTAAGCCAACATCCTTAAGCCCTGGAGGGGCGGGGAGGCTCTATTAGGTAGCGAGGCTCTCCTACATGGGTACGGTAAGATCCTTAAGCCCTACATCCTTAAGCCCAAAGAGGCGGGGAGGCTCTGTTAGGCGGGGAGGCTCTGTTCGGTGGGGAGGCTCTCTTACGGAAGGATCCTTAGGCCCTACATCCTTAAGCTAACATCCTTAAGCCCGAAGAGGCAGGGAGGCTCTGTTAAGCGGGGAGGCTCTGTTCGGCAGGGAGGCTCTCCTTCACGGAATATGGGAAAACTCTTGGTATGGGGTAGATAAGACCTAGGAATGGCACCCCCGATCACGATATGAGTTGCGGAGTACGCTGTACCGTGTATATCACATGGAGTACGATGTACCGCATGATGGTTATGTGATGAGAAAGTCTGGCGAGGGATAATCCATCTTCGTGCCAGCATGATACCCCGCACACCTGGATGCGTGTGGTCTGGGATGATTTATGATGTAATGATTCACATAGGCACTTTTGATATAGTGACCTAGATTTATACACATGCGTGAATTGTGGAATGTAAATGTGGTTGTGGTTTGTGAGTTGATTTGGTGGTGTTATGGTGTTGGTTTAAAAAGGAAGTTTCTTAAAGAATTGCCCTTTAATGAATTTAAATGAGATTGAGCATGAGATGATTTATACATGATGTCTCTACCATGTTTTATATGCCAATGCACATGATTTTGATACATGATATATATGTATATTCATATGGCATAGTTTTATTCCTCATGCTCCTACTATAAATGATTTATGCATAACACTATCAGCATGTAGATAGAGTAGTTATCTACCATGCTTGCATTATTGCCTTACTGAGCGTGTGGTTGCTCATCCTACTCTATTTTCCCCCTACAGAGCGTGCATAGTAGCCCAGTGAGGACTGAGGCGTATTATTTTGGACTCCGCTGCATCTCCATCGCTAAGAGGTATATACACAGTGATTCTTTTTGTATCTAAACAATGTAAAAGCACAGTATTCTTTTGAGTTGTACTTATGGGGGATGTAGATGTCAGTAAAACATGTATTCGTATAAATACACGATTAAATGCACATGTATGACATCGTTTTAATTAATTGAGAATGAATGAGATGTGGTGATTATTATTGGCTCACAGCCCAACAGTGTGTGGTGAGTTTAGTTTCACGACCGGGTAAGGTAACAGTAAAACGCGAAAAATTTTCAGTGATTTTCGGTTAAAGAGAATGGAATTGGGTCGTGACAAAGACAGTCACAGAGTCAGAAGTTTTCTGGATTTAGTTAGTTATTACCAAAGGTTCTTCGATGGATTTTTAAAATTGGCTGCTCCATGACTCGTCTCACTCAGAAGAATATTGCATTCATGTGAGATGATGATTGTGAGAGGAGTTTTCAGGAGTTGAAGTGTCGATTGACTACCGCTCCGATTCTCACTATTCCTACCAGCTCAAGATGTTTTTCTGTATATACCGATGCTTTGCATCAAAGACTGGCTGTGTATTGATGCAGGATGGAAATGTAGTTTCTTATGGATCTAGACAGCTGAAGGACCATGAGAAGAACTATCCAACCCACGATTTGGAGTTGGCAACAGTAGTGTCTTTGTTGAAGATATGGCGCCACTACTTATGCGATGAGAAGTTGTCACGACCCTCTCTCTCTTTCTTACGTGACTTTTACCTTACTTTTAATAGTTGGGCTGTGAGTCAACATCCAATCCATATCTCATCCATTTATAATTTAATAAATTCATTTAAATGAAGAAGAATAAAAACTAGACTCTTATATATATATATATATGTGCGGAAGCATTTACATCAGTTTCTATTATATATATATCCCCCAAAATACAAAATACAAACTTTACTGTGCATTAGTTTACAGGATACAAATTTTTTCATCTCAAGTATATACCTCTATACTGCTGGATGACTGAAGTAACACGATAGCAGGAACGACTGCAGTGTACTCATTATTGCATAGAATCTGTGGAGGAGAAATAAGGGAGTGAGCTAACATGCTCAGTAAGGAAAATATGAAAGCAGATAGATAACTGCACTATCTACATGCCTAAAAATATATATTCAATTTCCTTATAAAGCATATGCATTCTTTAAAATAACTTCCATCGATGCGAAATCATTAATTCACGGGATGGGTATATGCATATTCACACAACATACTCTTTTCACATAGCTCATCTTTAAAATCACACATTTAGAAATCACTTTGCACTCAACATATCAATATATATGAGACATAATTATGGGTTATCATATCCCCAGACACACAACAAGGGAAACATATGTCACCACACACAGTAGTGACAATGTCATATCACTGAGATAAATATAGGACTTATGGCCATAGTCAGTGTAAGACCCTTAATTCTCAATGCAATATATATAATTATATGATGTACAAGCAAGTTGAATTATGTATAAATCATAATAAATATATATTTTTAAAGTTCTAAGTGTGATTGGAATGATGAATGAATGTGGAAGTGATTAAGTAGGAGTTTGAATGAGGAAGTCTGCAGAAAAATGAAGTAGGATAAAGGCCAGATTGATCCCATGCAAGGAGAGATCGATCTCATGGCCTGAAGAATGCAGAATCAAGCATGTTGGAAAAGGTAGATCGATCTCTCACACAATGCAGATCGATCTCCTTAGCTCTCGGGTTGGAGCAAATCGATCTCTCATGAATACCAGATCGATCTCCTTAGCTCTCGACCTAAAATAGATCGATCCTGTCCCATTGAAGCAGATCGATCTTATTCACTAAAGCAGATCGATCTCAATCCCTCGACAAATCAATCTCATGCCTTTAAATGTCGTGAAAATGAGGGATTTAAGAGGACCAGATCGATCTCTACCCAATGCAGATCGATCTCATTAAGCTATTTCTATAAAAGGGAGCAGATGAAATCTGTATTTCACGGGAACAACCTCATTCTTCCATTTTCCAATCCAAAAACCTAGTTTTCTCTCTCCAAATCATCCCATTTCCAATAAGATTTGAGGAAATGCCATTAGATTCCTATCAAAGAGAAGAACAACATAGCTTGGAGTCATCACCCCATTTGTTGGATTGAAGGAGCTAGGAGCATTTTTCATTTGGAGCAAGAAGGAAATCCGAATAGGTGAGTTTCTAGTACACCAAGTCAAATATATGTTTGTTTAGTTGCTATTGTGAGTTGATTATGTGGTGTATTAATGATTGAAACTACCTAGGATGTGATGAAATTAGTATGACCTAGAAAATAGGATGAATCTAGTGTGAGAAAATGTGATTTGAATAAGTTGATTTATTGGGTATGCTAAAGTGTTTATGAGATAATGTGCATGATTTAAGATGATGGAATAAAGCCACATTGTGAGGATAATCAATTTATGAAAATGAGTATATATGGTGTTTGACAAAATGCCATAGTGAAGCAAGTGACGAAATATGAACACTATGAACTTAATATCGATTTAACATCGTTTTAGTATGAATCAATAGGCCTAAAAGAATCAATAGACTCGAGTTATGAGTATAGCAATAAAATGAGGCTTTATGAGCGTAAATGGAAACTATAGGGCAAGTCGACTATAGTAGATGCAAGAGTTGTGTTGTATTGGACTAAATTGATGCGATATACGATTTTGTGCAGTTTCGGAGAGTTCGTTGGAGATGGATCGAACCGCACAAGTAAGTAGCTTTAAGGAAGCGAAATCATGCGACGCGATTCCAGGTAAGGGAATTCTATGAGTATATAGAGATAATTGCTCGTACTTTGAACTCGTGGGTGAATATAAGGCGTTGTAAATTGCATGATTGTTTAAGAAAATGATTGTCGATATGTGTGAATAGCTGCAAGTATTTGTATGGGATTTGGTTTTGAAGTGGATTTTATAAAAAAGGATAGTAAGGCTAATAATTTCATAAATCACATGTTTGAATGTTTTCACATAACATAATGCTTTGTTTTGAGCAAATTAACAGATAGGCTGGTTAGTGTTTGAATGATTTTGTGAAATAGCACATGTGAGGTGCTAAACCAATTTTGAGATTGTTTGTGTTGAATTTGAGCCACCTAACGTGTTTACGTGAGTTAAATCGTGCTAGAGCATCGCTCGCACTGGATTTCAATATTTTCACGTGTATGAAATGTGCTGGAGCTTAGCTCACACCTTGATTTGCTTGTGATGATATTTTATAAATCGTACTGGAGCTTTGCTCGTACGTTGATTTCGAGTGGTTTTCTTATGCATATAACTGTACTGGAGCTACGCTCGTACATGATTTTCTTATGAATTTATGCCTAAATGTTGTACTAGAGCTTTGCTCGTATGAGGAGATTTATCTATGATGCATGTATCCTGCTAGAGCTTAGCTCGCATAGGTTTTCACATTGTGGTATTTATGGACCATAGAGATAATAAGACCCTTAAGCCCAACATCCTCAAGCCCTAGAAGTGTGGGGAGGCTTAGTTTGGTGGGGAGGCTCTTTTACGGTAGGATCCTTAAGCCTACATCCTTAAGCCCTGGAGGGGTGAGGAGGCTCTGTTTGTGGGAAGGCTCTGTTGGATACGAGAAGCTCCATGCGCACTTGAGACTATATCGGTTACACGTGGTAGGGGGTAGATAAGACCTACGGTTGGCACCCCCAACCATGATATGGGTCCGCGGAGTACGTTATACCGTGTACATCACATAGAGTACGTTGTACCGCGTGGTTGAGTTACTGATGAGAAAGTCTGGCGAAGAACTAACCCAGCTTCGTTCCAGCTTGATACCCCGCACACCGGTATCCGTGTGGTCTGGGATGATTTATGACATAGTTGGCCAACATAGTCCTTGAGATATAGTGACCTGTCTCACCTGATATTACATAGTACCACATGGTTCTTATACATGAGTGTGATTGTGATCGTCCAGGGTAGACCCGAGGGAGGGGTCAAGCTATGTGGGATTTGAATTGAGAAATGATGATTATATTTGTGACAGAGAAATGATTGTGATGAGACTTTAATGTGTTTTGAGAAAGAGATGAATTTAAAAAGGATGTTTCTTAAATGAATTTCCCTTTTGTGATGAGTTTTAATGAGACTGAGCATGAAATGGTTTTACATGTTGATATTTCCATGTCTTATGCCTATTTACATGATTTTCAATATATGATATATGTATATACATGTGGCATAGTTTTATTTCCTCATGCTCCAATTATAAACGATTTATGCATAACACTATTAGCATGTAGATAGAGTAGTTATCTACCATGCTTGCATTATTGCCTTACTGAGCGTGTGGTTGCTCATCCCTCTTTACTTTCCCCTTCTACAGAGCGTACATAGTAGCCCAGTGAGGACTGAGACGTTGTATTTTGGACATCCGCTGCTTCCATAACCAAAAGGTGTACACACAGAGATTCTCTTTGTATCTAAGCATGTAAAGGCACAGTAGTCATTTTGTATTGTAATGTGTGGGATGTAAAAGTTAGAAAACGAGTCATGTATAAGTGTATAACTTAACTTTCAAATGAATGACACTTCTTTTGATTGATTTGAGAATGAATGATGAGTGGTGATTATTATTGACTCACAGCCCAACTGTGTAGTGGTGAGTTTGTTCACGACTGGGTAAGGAAAGGAAAATGCTAAAAATTTATAATGATTTTCGGTTAAAGAGGATAAAAAGGGTAATGACAGAGATTGGTATCAGAGCTGAGTTGGCATGATGTGAGTCAGTAATAAAACATAGGAAAATTACATCCCCATATTACTGTGCTTTTGTTTAGATATAACTGTGTATACCGTGATGGATTGAGTCTAATAAATTATTATGAATACAGGAAGTTAGGCATTATGCTTGTTATGCGCCAAGGTAGAGGGGCAGGTGCATGTGCTAGAGGCCGTAGAGGTAGGCCCGAGAGCCATGCGGAGCCACAGATTGACTAGGCTCCATAGGACCCTTGTGAGAGATCAATGGATACAGAGGCACGCTTTGCTAGGATAGAGCAGAGTATCGAGACCCTCGTGGTGAAAGTCACACAGGCATTGGGTGTCAGTGATAGACGAGGTCCTGCGGCATAGCCTACTACTGGACAGGCAGCTGCAGAGGCGGAGAGACCTTAGACTGCAAAGACTGCTACAGTTACACCCCCAGTATAGGATACAGCTTCACCTATTGCTCTATAGCCGAGCGATAGCGACCTGGGGTATGATTACGACTTGAGCAGATTGAGACAGTTTCAGGAGTTGAAACCTCCAGTGTTTAGAGGGGTAAAGGACCTGGTGGTTACTGAGGATTAGATCTATGAGATAGAGAAATTGTATCGAATTTTCAAATGTACATCAGCTGAGAAAGTGGCCTTTGCCCTATTTATGTTGAAAGGCGAGGTAGAACACTGGTGGAGATCCACCGAGGCTATTTTGAGGGCCAGACACTCCGAGATTACATGGGAAATATTCTTGGAGGCTTTTAGGAGGATATTGCGGATGAAGTTCACTAATCTGGTTCAGGGAAACCATTCAATTGACAAGTATGAGTCAAAGTTTATGTCTTTGGGGAGATATGACCCGAATACGATAGGTATTGCGACTCGAAAGATTCAGAAGTTCGTTGATGGATTGAGATTGGCCATCCGGACTAAGCTAGCCCCATTTGACATACATACTTATGAGGAGGCAGTGCACATGGCACAATTATGTGAGTAGGACTTTGAGCGGAATGCATTCGAGCTTGGAAAGATTAGTGTCAGGAGGGACAGAGACCGGAAGAGATCTGGGTTGGATAGAATGGCCAAGAGAGGAGGCCTAAGATTGAGGAGGTGCAGGAGAGAGCTGCTAGACCTCTCGTATATCCAACTTTGACTGCACAGAGGGGTATGATTATTAGAGGACCACGACCTACTACTGAGTGGTGTATGAGATGTGGTAGATTTCATGGGACTAGGCCTTATCCAACGACACCTGTAGTGTGTTACAGATGTGAGAGACCAGGACATATAGCAAAGTATTATCCCGAGATGATGGAGACTACCCCACAGAAGGGCAAGGAGCCAGAGAGAGCTCTAGTTGAGACAGCTGCTCCGAGGAGGAGGGCTACAGCTGAGGAAAAAGGGAAGCAGGAAGTGGGTATGGGTAGAGGAAGAGTGCACGCACTGGACCAGGACACATCAGACGTATCAACGGATGTGATCAAAGGTACCATCCAAATCTTTGATTTAGATGCATTTGTATTGTTTAATCTTGGTGCCATATAGTCCTTCATATCGCATTCCTTTGAACATAAATTGTTGAAGCATGTGAAACCTATATTGTTAGATAAAATGTTGATGATTTCCACACCCATGAATGATAGTCAATTGACTGAGCATGTATGTAAGGATTGTAAGTTAAAGATAGAGGGAAAGGAAATGACAGCCGATTTAATTTTATTGAATATGAATGATTTTGATGTAATATTGGAAATGGATTGGTTGGCTGCCAATCATGTTATTATGGATTGTCATACTAAAACATTGAAGTTTCCCGAGATAGAAAATCATATTGTAAGATTTGTGAAGTGAAATGAAAGAACATGCTTTACTATAAATGAAAAGAGTATGATTTTAATCCATAATATTTGAGAGATGGATTCATTTGTTTATTTTGAATGTTAATGTGATGGTTTATGTTACTAACGGTGGAAAGGATGATGTGAAGGGTTCATTGCATACGTGGTTGACATAGATAAGGCACACCCGAAATTGACAGACATTCTAGTGATTGCAGAATTTCCTGACGTCTTTCTGGACGATTTACCAGGGCTACCACCTGATAGGGAAATGGAATTTTACATAGAGTTAGTGCTTGGTACCGAGCCGATATCTAAACCACCGTATAGAATGTCTCCGATTGAGTTGGAAGAGCTAAAGAAACAGCTATAAGAGTTGCTAAAGAATGGGTTTATTAGACCGAGTGTCTCACATTAGGGAGCACCGGTTCTGTTTGTAAGAAAGAAGGATGGAAGCCTCCGACTGTGTATAGATTACCGGTTGTTGAATAAGGCCACCATTAAGAACAAGTACCCCCTTCCACGCATAAATGATTTGTTGGATCAGCTCTGAGGAGTCCAAGTATTTTCAAAGATAGATTTACGGTCAGGGTACCATCAGTTGAGGATATACGGAGTAGAGATGTACCCGAAACAGCATTTCGTACCTAATATGACCACTACGAGTTTTTGGTAATGCCATTCAGATTGACAAATGCCCCCGCAACATTTATGGCATTGATGAATGATGTGTTTAAGCCATACCTGGACAAGTTTGTGATTGTGTTTATTGATGACATATTGGTTTATTCAAAGTCCAGGGAAGATTATGAGGAGCACTTAAGGATATTTCTGCAGACCCTCCGAGAGAAAGAGTTGTATGCCAAGCTCAGTAAGTGTAACTTTTGGTTAGAACAATTGGGTTCCCATAGCTTCCTGAAATTGTTCCCAAAAGCGAGAAGTGAAGTGAGAATCCCTATCCGATACGATACTCACTAGAACACCATGTAGCCTCACTATCTCCTGTACATACAACTCTGCCAAACTACTCAAGGTATTTGTAGATTTCACAGCTAGAAAGTGAGCGGATTTTGTCAATTTATCAATCTGTCAACCACTACCCAGATAGTATCATGGTTCCTCTTAGTCCTCGACAATCCCATGATAAAATCGATAGAGACATGCTCCCATTTCCAAGTTGGTATAGGTAGAGGCTGTAATAAACCTGCAGGCTTCTGATGCTCTACCTTCACTTACTGATATATCAGACCTCTTGCCACAAATTATGCGATATCCTTCTTCATCCCTGACCACCAGTACACTTTTCAGAGGTTTTGGTACATCTTGTTACTCCCGAGATGCAATATATATCTCAATGAATGAGCTACTGTCAAAATTAATCTCTTTAACTCTGGGTCATTGAGAACGCAAATCCTGCCTCTAAACCTCAGTAGGCCATCATCACTCACTAAGAAATCGACCACATCACCGCTTTGAGTCAGACTCGCACGATCCTCACACAGTAGATCGGCATGCTGTGCCTGTCGTATCTGGTTCCACTAGCAGGCTAGCTATCACACAGCCACTGTCAACATCAAGAGGGTTTATATCCAACCTAATGTGAGTAAACTGCTTGAGTAGCTCATATTCCCTGACCATCATGTACGATACCATTCAGAGGCTCTTTCTACTCAGGCATCCACCACAACATTAGCCTTCCCTGGATTGTACAGTATCTCATAATCATAATCCTTCAGAAGCTCTATCCATCGTCTCTGCCTCATATTCAACTTTTCTATGAAAACAGATATCTGAGACTCTTATGATTTGTATACACCTGAAATTTCTCGCCGTACAAGTAGTGGCACCATATTTTCAATGCAAATACCATGGCTGCCAACTCTAAATCATGGGTCGGGTAGTTCCTCTCATGGTCCTTAAGTTGTCTGGATCCATAGGCTACTACCTTCCCGTCCTGCACCAACACACAGCCCAGTCCCTATCCCGAAGCATCTGTATACACTGAGTAACCTCCTGAGCTGGTGGGTATGGTGAGAATAAGTGCGGTGGTCAGTCTATGCTTTGGCTCATAGAAACTACTTTCACATTTATCATCCCACTCGAATGACACATTCTTTCGAGTGAGACGAGTCAAGGAGCAGCCAGCTTAAAGAATCCCTCGACAAATCATCGGTAATACCCTGCTAAACCCAGAAAACTATGGTTTTCTGTAACCGTCTTGGGTCTTTCCCACTGTATCACAACCTCTATCTTGGACGAATCCACTGATACACCGTCTCTCTAGACTACGTGACCTAGTAACGATATCTCACTCAGCCAGAAATCACACTTGTTGAGTTTAGCATACAATTCCTGATCTCAGATGGTCTGTAACACTGTTCTCAAATACTACTCATGCTCTTCCCTGGACTTCGGGTATGCCAAAATATCATCTATAAACACAATCACGAAGCTGTCCAGGTATGGCTTAAATACATCATTCATTAGAGCCATAAATGCCGCAAGAGCATTCGTCAACCCAAATGGCATAACCAAAAACTCATAATGGCCATAACGGGTTCGAAACGCTGTCTTGGTCACATCTCAACTCCGAATCCTCAACTGATGATACCCAGACATCAGATCAATCTTCGAGAAGATCTGTGCTCTCTACAACTGATCCAATAGATCGTCAATCCATGGAAGGGGAAACTTATTCTTGATGGTAGCCTTATTCAACAACCGATAATCTATACACAGTCGGAGACTCCCATCTTTTTTCTTTACAAACAGAATCAGTGCTCCCCAAGGTGATGCACTTGGTCTGATAAACCCTTTGTCTAACAACTCTTGCAATTGTTTCTTTAGCTCCTCAAATTCCATTGGAGCCTTTCTATATGGTGGCTTGGATATCGATTTAGTTCCAGGCACCAAATCAACACAGAATTCATTTCTCTGTCTAGTGGCAACCTGGTAATTCTTTCGAAAAGACATAGGGAAATTCTCTAACCACTAGGATGTCAGCTATATCCGGGTACTCCTTATCCAAGTCAACCAAATAGGTGATAAATCCTTCAACACATCATTATTACATTCATTAGCAAAATCATCCATCCTTAAACATAATTCACCATTTCTTTAATTACTTTTCAAATCTTACATTGTACTTTTCAGGGATGGAAAACATTACTATCTTAGTATAACAGTCTAAAACAACATGGTTTACAGTCAACCAATCTATTCCTAGCATTACATCGAAATCCTTCATAGTTAATAGGATGAGATCGACCAACATGTCATTTTCCCCTACTTTTAACTTGCAACTCTTACATACAAACTCCGTCATTACATTGTCTCTCACTGGAGTGCTTATAAGTAAAACTCTACCTAAGGATATAGGTTTTACATGTTCAAATAGTTTACATGCAAATGAAGGTGATATGAATGGATGCGTGACACCAGGATCAATTAATGCTAATACTTCAAAATCAAAGACTAGGATGGTACCTTTAATCACATCCGAGGAAGCCTCTGCAGATGACTGGTCCAATGCAAACACACGCCCTCGACCAACAGCTTGCTTTCCTTTCTCTTCAGCTGTGGCCTTCCTCTTAGGTGTAGGTGTATCAACTGTAGCCTTCTTTGGCTCTTTGCCCTTCGGTAGGTCTGTATCAATCAACTCTGGTTATTCACGAGCTATGTGCCCTAGTTTACCACACCTATAACATGATCTCATCGATAATGGGCATGGTCTACCCCCATGATATCTACCATATAACCTGCACTACTCTGTGGTAGGTTGAGGTCCGCCAATAACTATGCCCCTCGAAGCTGGAGGTAAAGCTGGATGAACTATAAGCTTCGCAGGCCTTTCTCATACCTCCTCAATCTTAGGCCCCTTGCCAAATAACCTTCGACCCTTTCTGAACCCTCTGTCCTCAACTGACCTCTTTTGATCTCTATGTCTGCCTTTACCACTACTGCTCAATTTCGAGGCATGCAACTCATAATCCTGCTCACATAGCTGAGCTCTGCGTACTACCTCATCATAGGTGGTAATGTCCAATGGGGCTAATCGAGCTCTGATGGAAGGTCTCAACCCCTTAAGAAATTTCTGAACCTTTATATCCTCAAGGCTCATAGTGACTGTATCATATCTACCTAAGGATGTGAATCCAGACTCACACTCATCCACTATCTGGTTCTCTTGAGTCAATGTCGTAAATTCCATCTGCATCTTTCTATAAGCAGTAGCTGGAATATACTGCCTCCTAAAGGTATCCAAGAATATATCCCATGTCATAACCGGGTGCCGTGCACTCAACATCGACTGCGTGGCCATCCACCAATGCCCGACCTCATCCTCTAATACAAAAGCCGTAAAGGTGACCTTCTCGGTGGTGGAGCAATGGAAAAATCGGTAGACCTTCTCCATACTACGTATCTAATGCTCAACTAACACTGGGTTCTTCACCCAACTAAATGAAGGTGGTCCGAACTTTTGAAACTCTCTCAGTCTACCAAAGTCACAATCATAAACTTCTTCACCACCAACCTATTGTGGAGCTATAGGATCTTGAACTGGTGGGGGAAAGTCCTGAATTGGAAGGGGTGCAGGAATCTTTGCCTCTATAGCCTGAGGTCTCGATGCAGGCTATGCTGGCTCTTGTCTCTCAAGTGGAGCAGCCCGACCAGCAAGGTTCTCCTGTCTACCCTTGAGTTTGGCCATTGTCTGTCTAAACATTTCCATTACTGTGTCTACATTACGCTGTAATTGCACTATACGCACCTCAGCGGCATCACTAAGCTTAGGTGGATCTCTATTGGAACTAGACCCACTGCTTCTCTTGGGCTCACCTCTACGCCTTTGAGAGCGTGAACTCTCTCTTCTACGAGTACGTCATGTATCAGACAACCTGCATACTCAAAATAAGTGTCTCAGTCACATTTTCCATCTTGATATACATAATTGTATCCTAATAATGCACAGTACTTTGGGGATGTATAATTTCCTAACTATGGATACTGACTCATATCAGACCAACTCTGCTCTGATACCAATCTTTGTCACGACAGTTGGACTGTGAGTCAACATCTAATCCATATCTCATCCATTTATAATTTAATAAATTCATTTAAATGAAGAAGAATAGAAACTTGACTTTTATATATATATATGTGCGGAAGCATTTACATCAGTTTCCATTATATACATCCCCCAGAATACAAAATAAAAACTTTACTATGCATTAGTTTACAGGATACAAAATTTTTCATCTCAAGTGTATACCTCTATACTGCTGGACGACTAAAGCAACACGATAGGAGTAACGACTGCAGTGTACTCACTACTGCGTAGAATCTGTGGAGGAGAAATAAGGGGGTGAGTTAACATGCTCAGTAAGGAAAATATGAAAGTAGGTAGATAACTACACTATCTACATGCCCAAAAATATATATTCATTTTCCTTATAAAGCATATGCATTCTTTAAAATAACTTCCATCGATGCAAAATCATTAATTCGTGGGACGGGTATATGCATATTCACACACCATATTCTTTTCACACAGCACATCTTTAAAATCACACATTTACAAATCACTTTGCACTCAGCAGATCAATATATATGAGACATAATTATGGGTTATCATATCCCCAGTCACACAGCACGGGAAACATATGTCACCATACACAGTAGTGATATTGTCAAATCACTCAGATAATATATAGGACTTGTGGCCATAGTCGGATTCCAGGTAAGCACTGATCAGGTGTGCGGGAACCCTATGCTTGGGGAGGCTGATCAACCATCCCTTCAGCTCATATTGAAATCAGGACACATCATACTCCATGGCTAACGCTTACGGTACATCCTTCTCCTGTGGATCCTTGTCACCCATTCCATTGTCTCAAAATCTCATGCGAGCAGGTCTATGCAAGACACACAACAATACACGATGGCTCCAGTACGATTTTGTATTCATTACATCACATTCATAAAACCAAGTGTAAGCAGATCAATGTAAGACACACAACAATACATGACTGCTCTAACATGGTTTTACTCGACACATAGTATAATCATAAAAACCTCATGTGAGCAATTCAGCATAAGAGCACACAGCATACCTGGGGCATCGAGCACAATTTTACTAGGAAATTACATGTGAGCATAGTCAGAGCAAGAGACATAGCAATACTCGAAGGCTCCAACACGATTTCACAAGAATCTAGTGCGAACTCTAGTGTGGAACACACAGCATTACACGAGGCATCAAACGCCCTTTTTCTTTACTCAAAAATCCTTTTAAAAATGATGTTCAAGCATGACTAATATATCTACCATTTTCACATTGGCTCTAGCACAAGTCACACATAAAATCGCTAGCTGGCTCTACACATAAGTTTGAGTGAGAGGGTAATCTCCCTTCAATCACTCATTAAATACTTTTCACTCAGAAATACATACATTCTATATGCAATAGTCAAACTGAGAGCCATTTTATGATTACACACACTCAAAACATTTATAACATCTTTTTCACACCAAGACATTGTAGACATATAATCCATGCATATGAGGTTATACTTATGCTCGATTTTTACATAGATAATTTGATATCTATCTACTTATTGATATTTATCATTCACATACAGGGATTTATCAAAATACGTCTACCTATCTCTATAGCTTTGCATAAATCCCTTACCTCGAATCACTTTCCTTTGATTTCCACTGCTCGTGATTCGGTCTTATTGATTCCAATTTTATCTCCTATAGCTATCTCACTTTTCTCCTCTCTGGCAACTTTGGGGGGAAACTCCTTTTCTTCTTCAATCCAATGATTCACCCTCTCATTTTCAACTATGTTGTTCTCCTCCTATTTAGGAACAACTTTGCTGAATTGAACTTCTCTCAACATTGATTGGAAGGTAATGAGAATTTAGAGAGACAAACCAGGTTACTTTACTTCAAAATGGAAGGTTTTTGATCTTTTCTGGGGAAGAAGCTAAATGCCAGGCTCCTTTATATAGAATTCACCTTATGAGATCGATCTCCTAAGGTAGAGATCGATCTCCTAAGGTAGAGATCGATCTCCTCTTGCTCCAATTACACGATTTACAACCTTGCAGATCGATCTGCTCTAAGGGATAAGATCGATCTTAGCCAGGCAGAGAGCTTAAGAGATCGATTTGCCAGAGGGATGAGATCGATCTGCTTCAGGCCAAGACACAGTAAGATCGATCCGCTTGAGGATGAGATCGATCCTTGCTTGGCAGAAGCATACAGAGATCAATCTAGCTTGAAGGAGGGATCGATCTCCCCTTGTTTTGTAACGTACTTAGCTAAAATTTCTCCAAGATTTCCAAGGTTAACTTCATATCAATTTACTTCACTACTCATTTTACATTCATTCCACATTTATCACTTAAAAAAGTCCATTTCTTATAATTCATACATAATGAAACTTGTGTGTACATCACAAACTCACAGAACAAGTGTTTACATCAAATTTACGGACCGTACAACTCTTATGATTCATATTACATGAACAAGTGTATACTTAAGGAATTATCGGGATACATATGAAAATACAAGCCTTACAGAAGTTCCAAATTTTTATAGATCACAAGAGCCTCAAGTATCTGTTCTCACAGAAAAAGCTGAATATGAGACATAGAAGATAGCCTGAGCTTTTGAAGGACTATGATTGTGAGATATTTTATCATCTGGGTAAGGCTAATATTGTAGCTGATGCTTTGAGTAGGAAGAGCCTTGGGATGGTATCGTATATGATGGTTAGGGAACACGAGTTGCTAGAGCAGTTTGCTAGCATCAGTTTGGGTGTTGTGCCTTCTGATATGGATACAGACTGTGTGATAGCTAGCCTAAGGTTAGAACCTGATCTATTGGACAAGATCAAACAGGTTCAATAGAGTGATCTGTATTACGTTGAGTGACTAGTCAGATGCAGATGGGCACGGTAACTAAGTATGAGTTGAGTTCTGATGGACTACTGAAGTTTAGAGGTAGATTGTGTGTTCCCAAGGACCCAAAGCTCAGGAGATTGATTTTATCGAAAGCTCATTCTTCGAGGTACATGTTACATCCGGGGAGTAACAAGATATATCAGAATCTCTAAAAGGTTTATTGGTGGTCAGGGATGAAGAAGGATGTGGCAGAGTATGTGGCGAGATGTCTTGTTTGTCAGCAGATGAAGGTAGAGCATTAGAAACCTGCAGGGTTATTGTAGCCTCTACCTATGCCGACATGGAAATATGAGCATATCACCATGGATTTCATGTTTAGTTTACCGAGGACCCGCATGAATCACTATGCTATATGGGTGATCATTGATAGACGGACGAAGTCAGCCCAATTCCTAGCTGTGAGAGCTACCGATACTCTGAGTTCATTGGTAGAGTTGTATGTACGAGAGGTAGTGAGGTTATATGGTGTTCCGGTGAGCATTGTTTTGGATAGGGATTCTCGTTTCACTTCCCACTTTTGGGAACATTTTCAAGAAGGCATGGGAACCCAGTTGAGTTTTAGCACCGCTTTCCACCCTCAGACAGATGGTTAGTTAGAGAGGACTATACAGACTCTAGATGATATGTTGAGAGCATATGGGCTGGATTTTAGAGGCTTCTGGGATGATCATTTACCACTAGTCGAATTCGCCTACAATAACAATTATCATTCGAGTATCGAGATGACACCGTATGAGGCTTTATATGGTAGTAGATGTCGTTCCCCTATTAGATAGGAAGAAGTGAGTGGTCGAAAGATATTTGCTCCTGATTTGGTCACGCAAGCCTCTGAGGATGTTCAGTTGATATGTGGGAGATTGAGAATAGCTCAGAGCAGACAGAAGAGTTATCCTTACAAGAGACGGAGGCCACTAGAGTTCACAGTTGGCGAGCCAATGTTTCTGAAAGTTTCTCCTTCCAAGGGTATAACGAGATTCAAGAAGAGAGGTAAGCTGAGTCCCCGCTACATTGGACCCTTTAAGATATTAGATCGAGTGGGAGATAAGGCCTATAGGTTGGTGTTGCCACCATACTTATCAGGGGTCCATAACGTCTTTCACATTTCAATACTTCAAAAGTATCACTCGGATCCAACATATGTGATGCAGTATGAGCCGTTGGAGCTCAAAAGGATATGTCATATGTGGAGAAGCCGATTTGGATATTGGATAGGAAGGAGAAAGTACTGAGGTTGAAGATAATCACATTGGTTAAGGTTCTCTGGCAACACCCACTTCAGAGGAAGCAACGTGGGAGTTAGAGAGGCTGATGCATGAGAAGCACCCCTAGTTATTTTAGGATTGACTTGGTTCTAATTTGGAGGACCAAATTTCTTAAGGTGTGGAGGATTGTAAGACCCATATTTTGGACTATTTTCCTTATGATTCTTATGTGTAAACATTCGATTATGTTAATAGAATCATAAGACGAGTATTTACTAAAACAAAAGTGCAAGAAAAATGATTAAATACATGTAAGCCATGTAAAGGGCAAGTAAGAGACGAGATGGCCACATACTAAACTGAAGGGATTCGAATCATTTTGACTAAAGAGAAGAACTTAAAATGTCAAAACATAGAGGGTTCATGAAGGAAAGTTGGTTCGGTTTGATCCCAAATATGTCGAAGTAGAGGAAAGGCTAAAAAGGGGCTAAACAAGCTCGGAATGAGCCGTTCGAAGTGTTTTTAGCTATTTCACTTCCCGAAAATGACCAAAACACAAAGATGAGCGTGTTAACCATGAGAATAAACACTTTTGGATTTTTTAGAAAAAGTCAAATGTGGTCAATGGTCAAGAAAAGTTAAGGTTAGTTAAGAAATGTTGACTTTGACCATAGTTAAATAACCATGTTTAAAATTTAACCAAACCAAGGTTAAAAATTCGGGAAGAAATATTTTTAGCTAAACACTCGATCTTCAATTCCTTTGGTAGGAAAAATTAATTTAATTGAAATTTAGATTAAATTAAATGGGTAGAAATCGATGGGCCAATTGGTGGAAACTTAAAGCCCATTAAGGTGGATCCAAAGTGAGCCAAATTTTATTGGCCCATTGGGCCAAATAGTTGGGCCATTTGGTGGGCCCAATATTGACCCAATTAAAGGCCCAATTTGTAGAAAAATATTTGACCCAAAAAGTCTAAATCGAAAGCCCAAACCGAAGTCAAAATGCAAAGCCCAAAACCAAGCCCATTAATTGTATGCTCAGCCCAAAATTAAACCCAATTGTTACCAAGCCCAATTGGTAGGCTGAAAATTAACATTAGAGTGATTAATTTCTTAAGTTAAAAACCAGCCAAAACCTTAGTCTTCTTCTCCATAGCTCTTGGTCAAAGTGAGGAAACAATTTAAACATAACCATCCAAGCTTTATCTCACTAAATATCACTAACCTAAAGGCATATTTGGAACAAGTGATCTGCATGAAAGTTGTTCCAAATTGAGAGGAGATTAACATACTTTGGAATTAGCTATCGAGGAGCCATATTGGAGGGGGCGAAATTCTTTAAAGTTTCGGCTAAAGTGAGAACACCAAGCTAGGTGAGTTTTCAAGCTTCCAACTTCTAGTATGTTAATGTAGGAATTATTCTAAGATGATTGGTGCATGTTTTATGGATCAAAACACACAGAGTCACTAAGGACCTAAGCTGGCCAAAAATGGGTATTTGTGTTTTGATGAATACCCATGTGATTTTAAGACATGGATGGATTGGTATGCTTGTATACATGATTATGGCATAGTTAGTTTTAATCAATTTGGTCAATTGGTTGATGAATTGAAAATGACATATAAGGTGTTTGATAAAATGCATAAATGAAGAAAAGCTAAAGGTTTAAGGCATGCATAAGTTGTGTTTGATGAAATGCGTAAGTGAATGGCTAGCAAATTGGCCAAGGTTGGCATGATGATGGCATGACCGAGGGCATGGGTGGCATGCATGGCTCTCGACCACATGCCATGGTCGAGAGGCCAAATGGGCTAAGCCAAAATGGTTTCGGCCCAATAAAGATTGGTAGGCCTCGGACCAAGCCTAATAAATGTTTATGGGCCCCACGAGCCCAAAGTCCCAGATGAAATGAATAGTAAAGTGAAATGGGCTTAAGACAGTGTTAGGCTCATTAAGATGCAATTAGGCCCAATAAGAGTAAATATGCCCATTAAGTGAAATAGATTGTATTAAATGTGAAATACATTTGAAAAAGTGTAATTAACCTGATAAGTGGTTATATGCAGCTCTAGAGAATATATTGGGAGCTAAACAGACGACGTGATTCTATAGCGTTGGAAAAGGGAGAGCATTCCACGCGATTTCAGGTAAGGGAATTTTTCGAGTAGTTAGAGATATCTGGGTGTATTTTCGTTAGCATTTACATACACTTAAAATGTCTGAGGGTCAGAGAAAGTGAATAAAATTTATAGAGAATAAAATTTATAGAGATCCGATATGGATAAATTACCATTTTACCCTTATTAAGGGTAAAATTAAATTAGAAATATTAGGAAAAGTCCTAAAAAGAATGGAAATAATGTTTTTTAGTGTTTTTCTACTGTTTAGCATATGCATTGATAGATTGCCCGATGTTTTTATGATTTATGTAAAAACAACACAATATGGTGCTGATTTGATTTAATTGAATGAATCTCTTTTAAATGAGCAATCTATCGAGTTGTGTGAAAACAAATCGTGCTGGACCACTGCTCGCACTAGATTTAATATGTTTTCTACTTAAATTGGTACTGGAGTTTTACTCGCACTAGATTTTACATGATATGAATGACAGGGTACTGGATGTTGCTCATACTCGATTTTACATGATTTGTACAAGACATAGTGTTGGAGCTCGTTCGCACTAGATTTTATATGAATGACATTAAAGAGCCATGCTAGAAGCCTCGTGTAGACTGTGTGTCACACGTATGCGATGCTCAGACTTGCATTTTGAGATATGGCAGTGACTACCAACTTGAAATAGGATCCATAGAGTACGTTGTACCGTGTACGGAACACGGAGTATGTTGTACTATGAGTATTTAGTGTTGTGGAGTTGTTAGCTGGCAGGTAGGATTTGACCCACCTCCTGGTGCAGCAATGATGCCCCTCACATTAGGATATGTGTAGCCTGGGATCACCGATATGGGATATGATCATAGTCCTCGAAATTATCATCGTAGTCACCATTCTCACTTGATTATGTCCTATGATTTTATGAGAACAAGGGTCGACCCGAGGGATGGGTCGAGCATCGATAAATGTTTTATGGTTCTACATAAATACATATGTTTATGAACCAGGGTAAACCTGAGGGATGGGTTGAGCCTCGATTTACATGTTTTTACAAGATGAAATTCCATATCTTTATGATTGAAATGAAATGGCATGATATGTTTTATGAGCTTTATATGAGAATGCAATGTTTTGCACGAATTACCTGTGTTTATAAATAAGGAATAATTTCTGTATATAAGAGTGAATGTATAAATGAATTGTATAAGTTTTATATAAAAAGCTTCATGCTTCAAATGAAAATTGAAATACATGATTTAGAGCATGGCATTATGTTCATGTAGATTGTCACGACCCTCTTTCATAAAATTCACTATAAATTTTTCGCTTAATTCGTTAACCTTCCTGTCGTGTACAGTTTCCAACACCAATAGTTGAGCTATGATTCAGAGCCAGTTATCTCTTACCATACACGATATCACATAACATTTATATACAATAACTGTAGACACTTAAATTTCTTACATTAACTTCAATAATTGATACATGTCTACAAATGTTTACATCCCCTGAATTTACATTTCCAAAAATATTGATGTGCTATACTTGTTTAGGTACAAAACGACATTAATGTGTATACCTCTCAGCGATGGGCAGCAGCGGACACTGGGAGTGCAAGTCTCTGATCTCTTTCGACCACTATGGATGCTCTGTAGGGATGGAAAATGAAAGGGTGAGAAACCACACGCTCAGTAAGGAAATAATGTAAGCAAGTAGACAGCTACACTATCTACATGCATATAATGTCATGAAATCAAAATCACTTTCATCTTGAGCATGAGGTAGATCAAAACCATGCTACATGAATATGTATATAGTATATGAATCATCCATAAAATCAGACACGATAATAAATGGAAAATCAACATATAAATCATCTCATGCTCATCATATCAAAACTCATTTCCATTCATTTAAATCAAATCTAATCTCGCCCTTCGGGAATACCCTGTGCATAAAATCACATTTCCTTCTAAAAAAAACCAATTTACGGGTGTCACCCCTCATTCGGGTCTACCCAAGTCTATCAATAAAACATAATAGCGAGTGAGGCATGTAGGTTACATTTCAAAAATAAATTGGGAATAATGGCCATGTATAAAATCCCTATGATCCTAGGCTACACGGATCCCGGCGTGCGGGGCATCACAACTGCAATGAGAGGTGAGGTCAGCCCTACTCGTGCAACAACTCAACCAACTAGTCATCAAGATTATACAGTACAACGTACTCCATGTGACATACATGGTACAACGTACTATGTGGACCCATACGGTATGAGGGTGCCTGCCATAGGTCTTAGCCCACATCATTGTCAGGGGTGCCTGCCATAGTACTTAGCTCACATGACTGTTTATCTGGGGTGCCTGCCATAGGACTTAGCCCCATCATGGTTTGGGGGTGCCTGCCATAGGTCTTAGCCGCCCTATACCATGTCGATAACCATTTCATGTCTCAAAACATGTGTACGATATATCATCTCACTGTGACACACAGTCCACAAGAGGCTACAACACGGTTTTCTATAAAACATGTCAAATCTTCGTATGAACAAAGCTCCAGTACGACTTTCTTGCACAGTAAACCAATAAAACCAGTGCGAGCAGAACTCCAACACTATCAGTATAAATCAAAGCATTTCATTTTGGGAAAAACATTAAATTCATGGAAATCCATGCATTTTTGGATCCTTACTACCCCTTTCATAAATTTCCTACCAAAGTAGAACTTATATTTCCTTCCTTATTTTTGGAACCTATCACAAATATTCTTAATGTATTATTAGATTATAGGTAAAATTCGTGCCCTATAATTCCCCTCAAAATATGAATAGCCACCTCTAGGCACTTACAAAGCCCCCTTACCTCTAATCATGTCGAGCGTAGTACAAGTTCCACCACTGGCAGCTCGTTCAATCTAGCTTGCTCCTAATCCGGTCTCTGAAGCTGCAAACATTCATCAATCACTTCGTCATAATTGATACATCTTATCGAACCTTATAGTGTTAAGCTTGATCCTCTTTCACATTCGGCCTACGTTGTGTCGTTCCTAATAAATTTGGCTAGTAACTCACCTAGTTGTCAAATCAAGAACTTGTTTTGCATGCTTAAACCTTAGTTCCTCCATTCATTCATTCATGCACATTTCATCACTTTGTCCAATCCCATAAATTTGATTCCACATAACCATCTCAATGTCATGTATACAACATTATTAACACCTTAGTATAACCCATTTATCATCAACTCAACCATATTATATCTTCTCACACTAAACCACTTCAAGGTTATGCTTGATTCATCACATTCTAGGTGTTTTTAACTAATGATATACACACCAATCTACTCCTAAC
Organism: Firmiana major; assembly: GCA_033439115.1. Classification (NCBI taxonomy): domain Eukaryota; kingdom Viridiplantae; phylum Streptophyta; class Magnoliopsida; order Malvales; family Malvaceae; genus Firmiana; species Firmiana major. The sequence goes on from CM065899.1 coordinate 42,687,395, forward strand.
AACATCTTATTATACATATTTAGAGTTCGTGTGTCGAGAACTCACCTAGCTTGACTTTTTCCTTGTCCGAACTTGGAAGATCCTTTTGCCCCTTCAATCCAACTAGTTAAGTTTTGATTCCAAGGTGCGTTGTTCTCTTCAAAATGAACAACTTTGGCTCTAATAGCTTTTTCCCAATTCTTTTTGGAATGGAAGGTATTATAGAGAGAGAAAGCTTGATATTTGAGTAAAAATGGAGGGGAAATGTTTGATTGCTGAAGAATGAAGTTTTACCGTTAGGTTTTCATAGATTGAGAGTGATGAGATCGATCTCCTAGGGTAGGAGATCGATCTTTCCTTGGTTTTATCCATCGAATTCTCAGGTTTTTGGAAGAGGGAGATCGATCTGCTCATTGGGGAGAGATCGATCTTGGCTTGGCAAAATCAAATGGAGATCGATCTGCACATGATAGGGGATCGATCTCTGCAAGGCAGAGGCAAATGTAGATCGATCTACCCTTTAGGGAGATCTATCTGCCCATTAGGGAGATCGATTTGACCATGGCAGATTCACTAGAAAATTGTTTTGATTGAACAAGGGATCGATCTGCCTTGAATAGGAGATCGATCTGGCCTTTGTCTGGGGTATTTCTTGCTGCATTTTTCCAAATTTTCCATTACCTCACTAGTCATTTTGCAATCTATTCATACTTCGAGTATGGAAAGGCTCATTTCCTATAAGTTTCATGTTATGGAACTTATGTGTATTGCTTGGAAATCAGAATGGATACACAAATTCGCAATCCATGCTTTATCATCTCGTGTTTTAAGTCCTTATCTCCAGTTCAGATGTTTTAAGTTCTATTTGTTTAGTTTGTGGCCACTTTACCCCTTATTTAACCTTTACATGCATCCACGATACTCATTCATTCTCATTTCCAATTCATTCACATTTGCATGGTCTAAAATCATCTGTCTTATAATTCCATTAACATATAATAATGTCATACATACATGGGGTCTCACATAGATAGCGTGGTTGTCTACTTGCTTGCATAATTGCCTTACTGAGCTAGTGAACTCACCTCTTTCATTTTTCCCTTCTCTACAAAGCATCCGCAATAGATAAAGTACTGCTGAGGACTTACATTCATGTTGTTTGCTGCATTCCCGTCGATCGAAAGGTATAGAAAATCGTACAATTTTGTATCTAAACATATAACAACACAGTGATGTAAACGAATGTAATGTTGGGGATGTATTTGTATATAAATATACAAGAGTTAACTTATAAGATAAAAACGTATTTACAGTTAGTAGATAGTTTATATTGACATGTATGTATGATATAGAATGGATGATAAGGTGTCACGACCCAAATTACCTAAAAATTAGAGTAAATTTTTCATTTTTTCATTTATTATTTAATTCTTACATTTCTCTCATCGTGACCATCCTACAACACAGTTGGGCTATGATTCGGTGTTAGTCACCTCACACTATTTACCATTCTATTATCATATTCACATATCAGAGTTTACTATTCTTTGGCTTTAAATAAATACATACCCAATGGTATTTATAACTCTACATCCCCGACATCATATCCGGTTACAGTACTGTGCATTACATATTTATATATAAAACCAAACAAATGTGTATACCTGTCTCTCGATGGGAAGCAGCGGATACCAAGCATGCAAGTCCTCAGCCGCTCAATAACTATTACAAGTGCTCTGAAAAGATGGAAGAATAAGGGGGGTGAGCAAACCACACGCTTAGTAAGGCAATTATGCAAGTAAGTAGATAGCTCCACTATCTACATGCTCATAATGCCATACCCTTAAAATCCATTTCTTTTCATTAAAATCATCAAGCACAAAGTCATGCAAACATCAATGACTTAGTTTATAAAACTGTGCGTGCATATATAAATCATATAACTTATGCTTCCATGGCATTTTATGTGACATCAGTAAATCATACTCAGCATGAATTAAATCAAAGTCATGCATTCTTTCATGCGATATAAAACAATTCATGAGATATAATCCTTTCATGAATTTATCATTAAAGCATGGAAAAACTCATCATGCTACTACATTTAAATCATTTCATTTAAAACGCAGTATAAAACAACCCTTCCGGGTCAATCATCTTATAAAACAATTCATTATAAAATTCTCAAAAAAATCTATCATCGTAGTACAAAATCATAAAATCGGGGGCCTGACGCCTCCCTCGGGTCTACCCTGGTCTATCAACCAACAGTTATATCATGTGAGACAATCAGCTGATTATATCAGTAACATCGAGGACTATGGCCATATCCTAGTGATCCTTGGCAACACGGTACCTAGTGTGCGGGGTATCACACTTGAAACGGGAGGTGGGTCGTCCTACCCGCCAGAACAGTATAACACCAGGATTGCGAGGGCAAGGATTGCTGCCTCGTGGCTAATGTCACTCCGCTCCAACAATCCCCACGGTACAGCGTACTCCGCGTGATATACACGGTACAATGTACTCCGTGAACCCAAGCTCAATCAGGGGTGCCTGCAATAGGTCTTATCTACCATATCATCTCTGTCTCAGTATGCACGTGTGAGCATATCATCTCGCTGTGACACACAGTCTACAGGAGGCTCCAACACGGCTATATGCATGTCATATAAATCTCTGTGCGAGCGAAGCTCTAGCATGGCTCCATGCATATTCATGGTATCAGAAATCTCGTGCGAGCGAAGCTCTAGCACGGTATCATAAAATCAGTAAAATCTGCATACAAGCAGCGCTCCAGTACGACTTAAACTGATTATAAATCCAAGTAAAATCCACGTACGAGCAATGCTTAAGTACGGATATGTATAAAAACTCAGTGAAAACCTCGTACGAGAAAAACTCCAGTACAACATTCAAATGAATTATGAAAACCATATAAAACTTTGTGCGAGCAACGCTCCAGCACAAATGAATGCTCAAGTAAATCAAATCTCGTGCGAGTTACACTCCAGCACGGCTTTATGCATAATTAAATCAAATCTCGTGCGAGTTACCCTCCAGCACGGCTTTCATGCAATATCATATCAAAACTAGATGCGAGCTAAGCTCCAGCACCTCACATGTATATTAAATCAGTAAAACTAGTGCGAGCAATCGCTCCAGCACCTTTTTATGAATATTCAGTCAAAACAAATCAGAACAGTCAAAACATGTCAAAACAGAGTGTGAGCTAGGCTCCAGCACCTCTCATGCATATTACAATAATAAAAATCAGTGCGAGAACCGCTCTAGCACATTTCATGCATATGATGTCACATAAGTCAGTGCGAGCAACCGCTCCAGCACATTTATGCACATTCACAAACGCAGATATAGTGCGAACTACATGTCGGCACTATCTGTTTCCATATAAACTTGATAGTTGGCCTATTTCCAAAGAAATTCCATTTAAATACAAATAACACTTACGTAGTGTTATCATGTGAAATTCATGCAATTACTGGCTAATATATCGATTTGCTTTTATTAAAACCAATAAAATCCTTAAACCATAAATTTCCTTAAATAATGCATTTCATGCATGTCATGCTTTCACCATCCTTAGGTGAACTTCCCTCAATAGGGGTAAAATAGACATTTCACCTATTTCAATCCTTAAAAATCATTTAAACCACTTTTAGGATCATTATACAATAATCACGTATACATACATAATCAGTGTATACAAAATCTATTAAAATATGCGTAGCTACCTCTAGCTACTCACACAATTCCCTTACCTTATTTTTCTGTACAGTCTGACCTTTTCACTGATGACTCGTCACGTAATTCGATTTGCTCCCAATCCAATCTCCGGAACTGCGGATACAAATTCATCAGGTCAATTACAATACTATTAAATTGTATTTCATATTTTCTGGGCTTAATTTAAATCATTGGGCCCGTTTACCCATATTGTGCCTGATTATACCATAATGGGCCTTAATCGGTCTTAAGCCCGTTTACCACACTCTATCGAGGCCTATTGGGCTAACTGGGCCCATCAGTATTTCTTTAGCCTCGTTCTAAATTCTTGGATATCTCAATTTAGTATTTACGACAATTTATCCAATTTTTCAGAATTTAATTCATTTCTGCAGAAATTAAATCCGTAATTTATGCGATAAATATCAATCACGCATAACGATGTAAATTGTCGTAAATAAGGGTTACTTACCCGTGATTCCATGATAGTATGCAAATCGAGGCTGTCTCTAGCTCTCGTTAGATGCCAATTGTCGAGCTACACAATCTAATATAATTTTTCGGGTAAATTTTCAGTCGAAATTAATCAAATTCAATATTTCAAAATTTAAATCGGTCAATTCGACTGCTTACCGACTTACCCGAAGCTCGATTGCATCACTGAAATTTTCTCCAATTTTTTCTCTTTTTCTTTTTCCCTTTTTCTTCCTTTTTTTCCTTTCCTTTTTGGCTGAACCGGTCTGGTCTGGTTCAACCCGGTTCAGACCGCCGGTTCGGCTTTGTTCGGTTCAGCGGTTTAGTCCGGTTCAGTCGGTTCAGGTAACATTTGGTCGTTTCGGTGTCGTCCGACCGGTTCTCGGCGTGATTCCACTGCCGTTCGGCTCAGTTGCACCTGGGCATCCAAAATCGGGCCTCGATGTTACTCGAATCGGCGTCGATGGCCTCCGATCAAGCTTTCTCTCCCGCGGCCTCCTCCTCCGTTTTCGGCGTTTTTCGGTGACTTCGGGGCTCGTCTGGCCTCTGGTGGTTCGCCCAGTGCTGGGCTGCGTTCGTCGGCCCTCGCCGGCCTCTCAGTGTCGCCGGTGGTCATCGGCCTGAGGGATTTGGTTCCCTCGGTTTCCTGCTTCGCGTTTTGCCCTTTTGCTTTTTGTTTCGTTTATTCTCGGTTTTGCAATTTTCAGAATTTCGAATTTCATTTTTTTTAAAACTTTATTTATTTATTTATAATTAAATTTTATTATTATTTTATTCAATAAAATAATAATAAAATTTCCAAAAATATCTAAAAAATTCTATTTTATTCATTTAATCCATAAATAAATTTATCAGTCCGATTTTACCTTTTCGGTATAATTTTCAATTATTTTTGGGATATTTTTCGATACGAAAATTCTGGTTTATTCCAATAAATTCATATATTGATCAATTTAACTCGAAATTTAATTATTTCTTCATTATTGATCAAGATTTCTCAATCTCATATTTTTAATTAAATTTTCTTATCGAAATTATACCGGGTTTCGATCTTTTGACCATTTTACCCTTGCACATTTTTGATAATACCATTTAAGTTCTTTTGCATTTTTTTAAATGCACTCGAAAATATCGGGTCTTACAATCTCCCCCACTTAAGAAATTTGGTCGTCCAAATTAGAACCAAGGCAAATAGGTCCATAAACAACTCCGAGTACATCTATCGTATCATATACTGTCATCCTCAAGTGACTTTCTCCGGAGTGTAATACTACCATCATACTTAATTAGGGAGATCATCTTAAACCTCAACACTTTCTCCTTCCTGTATAATACCCAAATCAATTTCATACGTTGTACTTTCATTGAGCTAAACTGTTGGAGCTCATATCCGATCACATATATCGGGTCTGGATATTATTTTCGAAACATCATAAGATGGGACACATATGCCTGCTAATTCAAGTGGTAACGCCAACCTACAGGTCTTATCTTCCACTTGTCTAATCTCTTTCTATCCGAATCTCGTTACGTCCTTAAGACAAGTAACTCCCAACAATAATGATTCACCTTCGGTGAATTTCCAATGGTTTCTATCTCTTGTCAGCATAACTTTTTCTGTCTGCTCTGAGGTGTTCTTAATCTTTCACAAATCATCTGAACATCTTCAGAGGTTTGTCTTACCAATTTGGGAACAATTCTCTATCTGTCACCCACTTTTTCTTATCTAAGTAGGGAACAACTCCCTACGACCATACAATGCCTCATATAAAGTCATCCCGATACTCAAGTGACAACTGTCATTATTGACGAATTTGAGTAGTAACAACTGATCATCCCAGGAGCTTATAAAAATCAATGACACACGCTCTCATCACATCCTCCAGAACCTGTACAGTCCTCTCTGACTGACCATCTGTCTGAGGACAGAAGCTGTGCTAACACACAATCGGGTTCCCATAGCTTCCTGAAAAATATTCCCAGAAGTGGGGAGTGAAGCGGGAATCCCTATCTGATATCATGCTCCCTGGAACGCTACATATTGTTCCACAATTTTCCATACATAAAAATCCGCCTACACACTCAGAGTATCTCGGGATTTCCATAGCCAGAAGGTGGGTAGACTAAATCAATTTATCGACTATCACTCAGATAGCCTCGTGATTCATTCAGGTCCTCTGTAACCCATCACGATATCCATGGTAACTTGTTCCCATTTCCGTGTCACTATAGGTAGAGGCTGCAATAACTATGTAACTTCTTTGCTCTACCTTAATCTGCTGACATACGAGACACTTTGCTACAATCTCTACATTATCTCTTTTCAGACCTGACCACCAATACCCTTTTTAGAGATTCCGATATATTTATTATTTCTCGGATGCACTGTATATCCCGAAGAGTGAGCTTCTGACAATAACACTATATCATCAACTGTGGTCCTAGGGAGCACTTATACTGTCTCTGAACCTCTGTAAGTCATTATCACTCTTTGTGAACTCTGTCACTATACCCTTCTGAATCTGACACACACTATCGACACCATGCTGATCATCACGCTAAGCCTGACAAATCCGATCACACAAATCCGGTTCTAACCTCAGGCTAGCTATCATACAATCACCGTCATCATCAGAAGGGTCACATCACTACTGAGGCTCACAACTGCTCTAACAGCTCACGCTCCCTGACCATCATATGTGATACCATCCCGAGGCTCTTTCTGCTCAAGGCATCAGCCATTATATTAGCCTTTCCTGGGTGGTACAATTTCCACAATAATAATCTTTAGAAGCTCTAACCCTCTTGGTTATCATATTCTACTCTTTCTATGAAAACAAACAATCGGGGCTTTTACGATCAGTGCATACCCGAAATTTCTTACCATATAAGTGGTAGTGCCCTACTTTTAGTGTAAACGCTATGTCTGCCAACTCTAAATCATGGGTCGGATAGTTTCTCTCATGATCCTTGAACTAACTGGATCCATAAACGACTATCTTCCCATTTACATCAATACACAGCTCAATCCTTATTTTGAGGTATCCATACACACTGAAACCTCTTGAGCTGTTAGTCATGGTGAGAATAATTACGGTGGTCAGTTCATTACTTCAATATACCACAACTCATCGAAGCCATTTTCATACTTATTATCCCACTCGTATACAATCTTTTCCCAAATGAGATGTGTCAACTAAGCAGCTCATTTTAAGAAACTCATAACACTCGTCTGTAAGACAGTTTCCTGTTGCTACTCATGCTCTTCCCTGGACTTCGAATACATCGAAATATCATCGCTCAATATGACAACAAATCGATCTAGGTAAGGTTTAAATACCTCATCGTAGTTGAGTTTCCACTCAATATTTCAATCACCCATATTCTTGACCTATGTACGCATATACGTATAACGTCATTTCGAAATCGTTTCCGTTTGAGATAATAACTCGCGTCATTTCCTTTTTCTTATATTACCGCTTTTATAAAATTTTAATTTTTAAACCTTCATGATTAATCGAAGTCTATATTTCTTTATCGTACCAGTAAAGGTACCCAAATTTTTAAATGTATAACTTACGACTGTTGATTTCAATTTATAAATTATGTGTGCGCTTCTAGACGCTGTCAAATCTTCAGGCAGTGAGATATTTTAAAATACCTTTATTAACCCTCAGACTTTATCACAATTACTTTACATGTCAAGATATTCTTACCTTGCATATGCCTCTTATTCCAATATATCTCGTATGCAGGATCTATAACATCTCCAAGCTTATCTCCTTTCATATATCACTTATGACAAACTCTTTCCTTACTTGTCAAACTTACAGTACGTTTTTCAGTGATGTTTTCACCACTATTTTCAACTTACAATCCCTATACCCATATTCAGTTAGTGAAAATCAACTAACTATCATTATCTTGGTTAAGGGTATAGGTTTCACATCTTTCACTAGCTTATAAGCAACTGAAGGCGGTATGAATAAATACGTGGCACCAGGATCAATTAAAATAATTACTTCTTTATTAACAACCTGTGTGGTATCTTCCACCACATCATATGAAACATCAGTAGTGTCCTGGTCCAAGACATACACTCGCCCTCATCCAACATCTTATTTCCGTGGTAACTACCACACATCTTACACTGTTTACACTTTTACACTGCTTATACTGTTACACTGCTCTCACTGTTGCACTGCTCTCACTGCTACGGAGTAGGTCGGGGTCCTCAAATCACAATACCCCTCAAAAGTATTGAAATTGAATACACTGGGGCCTTACCAATCATCTTACCCCGTGAGTCATCAACTCTAAGCTTTTATCAAACTATCTTTTCTCGTTCTGACATCTTTTTCATTCTTCATTCTCTTTTGTCTCAATTTTGGCCATTACTACCTTTCCTAATCTCAGAGGCATGCAACTCATTATCTTATTCATACAACTATAATCTGCGCACTGCCACAGCATAGGTAGTGATATATAACGGGCTAATCGGACTCTAATTGACAATATGAGCCCTTCCATGAACTTTCAGACATTCTGACTCTCACTGTTCATAGTGTTGGAGTCATATCTACCCAGGAATATAAACTGAGTTTCATACTCGTCAATCAACCAGTTCCTCTGGGTCAGAGTAAAGAATTTCATCAGTAATTTCCTTTAAGTAGTGTCTGGGATATTCTATCACCGGAATACATCTAGACTTATGTTCCCTGTCCATTTTGGATGTCTAACTCTTAAGATGGGTCGAGCAAAATTTCACCAATGCTCCGACTCGCCCTCAAATCTCATACATACTCTGAGCAATTAGCTCTAAAAATATTCTCCACACTTCACTCTAACCTCGCAAAGCGTGTCTCAATACTGTCTGATCTCTCTGTCAGACTCTGTCCGATCTCTCTGTCAGACTCTGTCCGATCTCTCTATCGGACTCTGCGGGGCATACTCAATATCAGCCTCCACTTCAATCTTATCTCGAGTCTCAGGTGGCGACTCAGTATAACTCTCGGGCCTACCTTTATAGCCTTGAGCACGTGTACTCGCCCTTCAACCATAGCGACTATCAGTTAATGAGTCTATACTTGCATTTAAACCAAATTCTTAGCTGCATTTCCATCTCGATATACACAATTGTATCTAAACAATGCACAGTACATGGGGATGTAAACTTTCTTAACCACTAACAACGACTCATATCAGGCCAACTCAAGCTCTGATACCATTAAACCTGTCACGACCCAAATCACCTAAAAATCAGAGTAAATTTTTTATTTTTTCATTTATTATTTAATTCTTACATTTCTCTCATCATGACCATCCTATAACACAGTTGGGCTATGATTCGGTGTTAGTCACCTCACACTATTTACCATTCCATTATCATATTCACATATCAGAGTTTACTATTCTTTGACTTTAAATAAATACATACCCAATGGTATTTATAACTCTACATCCCCGACATCATATCCGTTTACAGTACTCTGCATTACATATTTATATACAAAACCAAACAAATGTGTATACCTGTCTCTCGATGGGAAGCAGTGGATACCAAGCATGCAAGTCCTCAGCCGCTCAATAACTATTACAAGTGCTCTGAAAAGATGGGAAAATAAGGGGGTGAGCAAACCACACACTCAGTAAGGCAATTATGCAAATAAGTAGATAGCTCCACTATCTACATGCTCATAATGCCATGCCTTTAAAATCCATTTCTTTTCATTAAAATCATCAAGCACAAAGTCATGCAAACATCAATGACTTAGTTTATAAAACTGTACGTGCATATATAAATCATATAACTTATGCTTCCAGGGCATTTTATGTGACATCAGTAAATCATACTCAGCATGAATTAAATCAAAGTCATGCATTCTTTCATGCGATATAAAACAATTCATGAGATATAATCCTTTCATGAATTTATCATTAAAGCATGAAAAAACGCATCATGTTACTGCATTTAAATCATTTCATTTAAAACGCAGTATAAAACAACCTTTTCGGGTCAATCATCTTATAAAACAATTCATTATAAAATTCTCAGAAAAATCTATCATCGTAGTACAAAATCATAAAATCAGGGGCCTGACCCCTCCCTCGGGTCTACCCTGGTCTATCGACCAACAGTTATATCATGTGAGACAATCAGCTGATTATATCAGTAACATCGAGGACTATGGTCATATCCTAGTGATCCCTGGCAACATGGTACCTAGTGTGCGGGGTATCTCACCTGAAAAGGGAGGTGGGTCGTCCTACCCGCCAGAACAGCATAACACCAGGATTGCGAGGGCAAGGATTGCTACCTCGTGGCTAATGCCACTCCACTCCAACAATCCCCATGGTACAACGCACTCCGCGTGATATACACGGTACAACGTACTCCGTGAACCCAAGCTCAATCAGGGGTGCCTGCAATAGGTCTTATCCACCCATATCATCTCCGTCTCAGTATGCACGTGTGAGCATATCATCTCGCTGTGACACACAGTCTACAGGAGGCTCCAACACAGCTATATGCATGTCATATAAATCCCTGTGCGAGCGCTAGCACGGCTCCATGCATATTCATGATATCAAAAAATCTAGTGCGAGCGAAGCTCTAGCACGGTATCATAAAATCAGTAAAATCTGCATATGAGCAGCGCTCCAGTACAACTTAAACTGATTATGAATCCAGTAAAATCCACGTACGAGCAATGCTCAAGTACGGATATGTATAAAAACTCAGTGAAAAGCTCGTACGAGAAAAACTCCAGTACGACATTCAAATGAATTATGAAAACCATATCAAACTTTGTGCGAGCAACGCTCCAGCACAAATGAATGCTCAAGTAAATCAAATCTCGTGTGAGTTACACTCAGCACAGCTTTATGCATAATTAAATCAAATCTCGTGCGAGTTACACTCCAGCACGGCTTTATGCATAATTAAATCAAATCTCGCGTGAGTTACCCTCCAGCTCGGCTTTCATGCAATATCATATCAAAACTAGATGCGAGCTAAGCTCCAGCACCTCACATGCATATTAAATCAGTAAAACTAGTGCGAGCAATCGCTCTAGCACCTTTTTATGCATATTCAGTCAAAACAAATCAAAACAGTCAAAACATGTCAAAACAGAGTGCGAGCTAGGCTCCAGCACCTCTCATGCATATCACAATAAAAAAAAATCAGTGCGAGCAACCGCTCTAGCACATTTCATGCATATGATGTCACATAAGTCAGTGCGAGCAACCGCTTCAGCCCATTTATGCACATTCACAAGCGCAAATATAGTGCGAACTACATGTCGGCACTATCTGTTTCCATATAAACTTGATAGTTGGCCTATTTCCAAAGAAATTCCATTTAAATACAAATAACACTTACGTAGTGTTATCATGTGAAATTCATGCAATTACTGGCCAATCTATTGATTTGCTTTGATTAAAACCAATAAAATCCTTAAACCATAAATTTCCTTAAATAATACATTTCATGCATGTCATGCTTTCACCATCCTTAGGTGAACTTCCCTCAATAGGGGTAAAATAGACATTTCACCTATTTCAATCCTTAAAAATCATTTAAACCACTTTTAGGATCATTATACAATAATCACGTATACATACATAATCAGTGTATACAAAATCTATTAAAATATGCGTAGCTACCTCTAGCTACTCACACAATTCCCTTACCTCATTTTTCTATACAGTCTGACCTTTCCACTGATGACTCGTCACGCAGTCCGATTTGCTCCCAGTCCAATCTCCAGAACTGCGGATACACATTCATCAGGTCAATTACAATACAATTAAATTGTATTTCATATTTTATGGGCTTAATTTAAATCATTGGGCCCGTTTACCCATATTGGGCCCGATTATACCATAATGGGCCTTAATCGGCCTTAAGCCCGTTTACCACACTCTATCGAGGCCTATTGGGCTCACTAGGCCCATCAGTATTTCTTTAGCCTCGTTCTAAATTCTCGGATATCTCAATTTAGTATTTACGACAATTTATCCAATTTTTCAAAATTTAATTCATTTCTGCGAAAATTAAATCCGTAATTTATGCGATAAATATCAATAACGTATAACGATGCAAATTGTCGTAAATAAGGGTTACTTACCCGTGATTCCATGATAGTTTGCAAATCGAGGCTGTCTCGAGCTCTCGTTGGATGCCAATTGTCGAGCTACACAATTTAATATAATTTTTCGGGTAAATTTCCAGTCGAAATTAATCAAATTAAATATTCCAAAATTTAAATCGGTCAATTCAACCGCTTACCGACTTACCTGAAGCTCGATTGCAAAACTGGAATTTTCCCAAATTTTTCCTCTTTTTCTTTTTCCCTTTTTCTTCCTTTTTTTTCCTTTTCTTTTTGGCTGAACCGGTCCGATCCAGTTCAACCCGGTTCAGACCGCCGGTTCGGCTTGGTTAGGTTCAGCGGTTTAGTCCAGTTCGATCGGTTCAGGCAACATTTGGTCGTTTCGACGTCGTCCGGCCGGTTCCCGGCGTGATTCCATCGTCGTTCGGCTTGGCTGCACCTGGGCATCCAAAATCAGGCCTCGGTGTTGCTCGAATCGGCGTCGATGGCCGCTGATCAAGCTTTCTCTCCCGTGGCCTCCTCCTTCATTTCTGGCGTTTTTCGACGACTTCGGGGCTCGTCCTGGCCGCTGGTGGTTCGCCCAGTGCTGGGCTGCATTCGTCGACCCTCGTCGGCCTCTCAGCGTCGCCGGTGGTCGTCGGCCTGAGGGATTTGGTTCCCTCAGTTTCCTGCTTCGCGTTTTGCCCTTTTTCTTTCTGTTTCGTTTATTCTCTGTTTTGAAATTTCCAGAATTTTGAATTTCATTTTTTTAACTTTATTTATTTATAATTAAATTTTATTATTATTTTATTAATAAAATAATAATAAAATTTCCAAAAATATCTAAAAAATTCTATTTTATTCATTTAATCCATAAATAAATTTATCAGTCCGATTTTACCTTTTCGGTATAATTTTTTATTATTTTTAGGATATTTTTCGATACGAAAATTCTGGTTTATTCAAATAAATTCATATATTGATCAATTTAACTCGAAATTGAATTATTTCTTCGTTATTGATCAAGATTTCTCAATCTCATATTTTTAATTAAATTTTCTTATCAAAATTATACCGGGTTTCAGTCTTTTGACCATTTTGCCCTTGCACGTTTTTGATAATACAATTTAAGTTCTTTTGCATTTTTTTAAATGCACTCGAAAATATCGGGTCTTACATAAGGTAAGTAAAGAAGATGGTACTAATACCGAATCACAGCCCATCGGATGTTTGAAATCATCATGAAGGGGAAAGGTAAAGAAAAAGCAAAAAATTTGTAGTGATTTTAGGTAAAGTAGTCGTGACAGCATGACACCGTATGAGTCATTATATGGGAAGAGATGTAGATCTCTTATTGGCTAAGAAGAAGTTAGTGTCAAAATGGTATTTGCTCCCGAATTAGTTGAGCAGACAACTGAAAGTGTTTAATTGATATACGATAGACTTAAGGCCGCTTAGAGCTTGCAGAAGAGCTATGTTGACACTCGAAGGTGAGACTTAGAGTTCTCAGTGAGAGAGTCTGTGTTTCTGAAAGTTTCAACATCCGAGGGAATTGTGAGGTTCGACAAGAGAGGAAAGCTATGTCCTCGGTTTATCGAGCCATTTGAGATTTTGGATAGATTACGAGACGTGGCTTATCGATTGACATTTCCTTCATAATTATCAAGTGTATACAATGTTTTTCATATCTCCGTGCTTCGTAAGTATCACTTGGATCCCTCTCATGTGATAAACTATGAGTCTTTGAAGATCAAAGAGGATCTCAATTATAACCAGAGGTCGATCTGGATACTTGACAAGAAAGAAAAGGTGTTAAAATCTAGGTCTATTCCTTTAGTCAAGGTCTTATGGCAGCATCATTCTTACGAGAAGGCTTCCTTGAATCTAAAGAGCTTGATGAACGAGAAGTACTCGCTCTTGTTCGATTAGTCTAATTTAATTTGGAGAACCAAATTTCCTAAAGTAGAGAGGAAGTGAGAACCCCAAATTTCAATTTTTCATTCTTTAATTAATTTACAAAATTGATATAATATTTTATTTGGATGATTTAAGGGTCAAGCCTATAGCTTTATGGAGCAAGGAATTAAGCTTGAGGTTCGAAATGGTTATGTAACTCGAATATTCTTCATGTATGACTTTATGTATTAAGTAAGGATAAGTAATGACTTTATGTATGTATTGACTAAGGAAGTATGACATGAGAATGCATTTGAATGAATGGAAATGAATGTTTAAGGTGATGGATAAAGAGAAGAAAAATAACTAAGTTATTAAAGTTAACAAGGTAGCAGTTTGAGAGCTTAGCTTAAAGAATGGAGTTTAAGCATGCGAAATGCCAACTTAATGCCATCCAGGGAACGGCCATCTAAAGGCACATTGAGTGTACAAGGTTCTAGGAGAAATTAAGAAACAAAAATTGTATGATTAAGTAAGATTAAGAGTTGGATTAAAGCTTGCAAATAAGCCAAGCATTTTGAGAGCATGTTTAGAGTTTAATAACATAAACATGGCCAAATGAAGATCAAAAGAATTTGATATTTAACCAAGAAAAATATATGATCTATTTAAATTAATTAAAAGATGAAATGAAGTTTTAAAGTGATTAAATACAGCTGATAAAGTGGCCAAAATAAATTTTCAATGAAAAGGGCCAAAACCATGGGATTCATGTGTACTAGGCCTAGAAAATGCACCCAAATGGTATGAAAATTATTCATATTAAAATTTGGGGACAATTTAGCCCTAAAGTAGACTTAAAATAGGACAACTTTGCTGAAGAAACCATAGCCAAAAACTAATTATAAGATTATGAAATAAAATAATAAAAAAGTGTACAAGCTTACCTATCCCTGCAGTAGATGATCCAACATTACCCCATGATTTTAAGGGTTGGTTCAATTTAAATTTAAATTTAATTTGACTATGCACTTCAGGCTCACTATATATCCTGTTTATAGTGAATTTAGTGTCAATGTATCCTCCATTTTCTAGCCAAAAATTGAGAGAAACAAACCCCCAAGTCTGAAACCTTTAACCTGAGGTGTCACTATAGCATTCCCTTTGTGAATTGTTTTTGAGCCACCAGACAACCTGATTTGTTTGGGGTCCCTTAAGAACGATTTTCCTACTGGAAGAGTACTACAACTTAGTTTTTTTTTTTTTTTTGGGGGGGGGGGGGAGGGGAGGGGATTTACAAGCTCATCTTGAGGGTGTTTTTTGGTCAAGAGGAATAGGGCACAGAAACTACCCTGGATCTAGGTAAATTAAGTTTTGAGGTTTTGTTTCTAAAGTTGCTTTGCTTAATAAATGATGATGTTTTCAGAATGATTTTAGGTGTTGAATGATAGCTAAAAACTTGAGGAAAAGAGGTGTTCTAAGCTGGTCCAAAGATAAGACAAGGACAAGGAACATTGATAACTTATTTTGGTGTTAGCTCGGTGATTTCAGCATGCTTTATTGTTGTTTGAATTGTGGTTTGTGGAATGGCAAGCTAGGCTGACCATTCAGGGTTTTGACCAAGAGGGATAAGTTAGGGTTAGACTATGCCAATTTGGGGTTTAATGTGTTGGATTAATTTTAAGATTTATACATATAAACTTAAGATGAATTAGTGGTAACATGGAGTAGAAACCAAAGTAATGCCTTGTTTTTGGGATTTTCGACCACCATGGGATTTTTGGGGTTAATAACCTTATTTAGGGTTATAATGAAGTATTACATTAAGTAAGACAAATTTAAGATAATTTTTTTGTTAAAGGTTAAAAAGAATTATTATAAGAGTAAGTAAGGTAAAAGCTTAAGTGAAGTTGTAAGAAGACTTGGAGTGTGTTTATGGAATTGTAAGATTAGTAAGGGTTTAATTTAGTTAAATTAAATGAATTATAAGGTTAAGGATGAATTGTGATGAAGATTAAAGATTATGGGCCAGTCAGCCAGGTTAAGAAATTAAAGAATTTAATTACGGAAAGTAAGCTATATAAGATTACGTTAAAGGAAAAGGAATAAGCTATGGAAAATATATTTCGAAAACATATTTTTGATTAAGAAAAAGAAATAAATTATTTAAGTGTTGAAGTTACTAAGTATGTTAAGTAGAAAATAAAGAAAAGAAATTAATTAAGAAATATGGTTTAGTACTGTAGATTAGATCGTCTGGAGAGTATTGATAGAGTAGGCTACATATATGTGCATCCAAAGATAGTATTGGAGGCCGGATTGACTCGTTGCACTGGAAATCTAGGCAAGGAACGTGTGCACGAGACATCCTTCTCTAAAAAAAAACATAGTTTTCAATTAAGCGTTTGTAATTTAAATTAAGTGAAATTTATCAAAATTTTTTTATTTTCTTAAGTATGCCTTTTAAGTTGATGAATTTAGACCTAAGTTTACGATTTAAGACCTAAGCTATGTTCTTTTCTGCATAAAATGAGCATAAGCTTAAGATTTTGTTTTAAGTTAGGCTAAAAGTTTTAACAACTCAATTTATAAGAAAACCAAAATGTAAGACCCGAATTTAGTTAAAACACGAAATGAGTATGTTCGTAAAAGGAAGGATTAAAATGCTCTCAAATTAAACGAACGAGATTCGGACTGGAGATAAGGATTCAAAACATGAAATTAAAAATGCAAAAGGACTGAAATGAAATTCCCGAAACACGTTGAAGGGAAAAACGATCAAAAGATCGAAAGCCGGTATAAATTCGATAAGAAAATTTAATTAAAAATAATGGATGAGAAATCTTGATCAATAACGAAGAAATAATTAAATTTCGAGTCCAATTGATCAAGATATGAATTTATTAGAATTAAATGAAATTTTCACTCGGGACAATATCCTGAAAACACAAAGAAAATATACCGAGAAAGTGAAAAAATAAATTAAATTAATTAATTAGAATAAAATATAATTTTATTTAGATATTTTAGAATATTTTTGACTATTTTAATGAATATAATAATAATAAACTAATTTATAAATAATAATAATAATAATAATAATAACACAAACTGAAACTGGAAATCGGGAAGGAACCCGAAAGCTGAAACCGAACTGCGACCCGCGAGGAATCGAGATCCACCGACCAGCCACCAGCGATCATTAACCTCCGACGAAGAGCCGAGGAGGAAGAGGAGAGGCTGGTGAACACGTTAGCACCGGTGACGCGCGCCGACGACGGTTGTGTCCGGCGAACGGAGGAAGAGAAGATCGCTAGGAAAATGGGGTCGATTCCTACGATCCACGGCAACGGGGCTTGAACGGAGGCTAATGACGAAATCAGGAGGAGGAGCTAGTTCTTTTGAGATCGGTATCGGCTGGTGAAACTGTCGAAATCCGACGGATCGAGAGGCAGAGTGCCGCGGAGGGAGAAGAGGAATCTGGCAGCCACCGACGTGATTCGACCAACCCCGACCCCAGCCGAACACTCCCCCAGTGCAGGCGCACCGATTGGCGCCAGAAATGAGCCGAGAACCGATCGAAAATACCATGAACGGCCAAGAAAGAGAGGAAAAAATGAGAAAAAGAGAAAAAGGAAAAAATGGGAAGAATTTTCAGGGATACATCGAACTTCGGGTAAGTCGATACGAGGTCAAAAGTGATCGATTTGATTTTCAAAAAATTTATTTAAATTATATTTAATCAAAAATTAACCCGAAATTAAATATATAATTGTGCAGTTTTACGACAAAGCCCGAACAAGAGCCGATTGAGCTTCGATTTTCGTACCCCACATAGCATTGGGTAAGTATATTTTAATTACGATAATGAGTCCTTTAATACAGAGTTTTGATTTTTTTACGAATATTTATGGATTAATTCTGTATAAAAAGGAATATTAATCGGAATTGTAACGTAATTACCGTAAATAGTATACGGGCTATTCAATGAGTTTGGAACGAAGCTCGATGATTATTGGTAAGCTGAATGGGCCCAGTAAACCCGAAGAATGGATTCAATAAGTAGAAACAGGCTGAAAATGGGTCGAGACCCATTAAGGTGCAATTGGGCCCAATAAAGTAAAACGAGCACAGTACGTTAGATTCGATTAGTAAATGTGATATATTGATAAAAATAAGTGAACTAACCCAAAATATGTGGTTATATGCAGTTTCGTAGACTTAGTTGACGTGCAGTTGGACTGAGAGGTCGGATATTATCGAGACGAGATAACTTTATGCGTGAATCGAGGTAAGGGAATTTTGTAGGTGCATAGAGATTTCTATAAGTATTTTTGAGGGGATTTACAGGGCCTAGAATTTCTTTAAGTATCTAGAAATGAAATAATAATTTTTGTGAAAAACCGGGGCATAGGTGAATAATGAAAAGATGATATTGCCCCTGGGAGTAAAATTTACAAAAAGGGTAGTAAGGCAGATAAATTGCGTGATTTCATGTTTTAATGTTTTATATGAATGTACTGCTTTGATTTAAGCAAATATACACATAGGTTGTCTATTGATTTCATGAATTATACGAAAGGGTACCGGTTTGTACCGGTTACGATTTTAAAAGATGTTTTTATCAAGATTGAGCCACCTATCATATTTACACGAGCAAAAAGAGTGCTAGAGTCTTACTCGCACTAAAGTTTACTGATTTATTACTTATGAAAAGCCGTACTGGAGCATTGCTCGTACGAGAAATTTGTGTGTGCGTAAAATCGTGCTGGAGCTTTGCTCGCACGAGATTTTAGATATCATGATATGCATAGCGTGGTGCTGGAGCTTCGCTCGCACTAGACGTGAGTTGACATGCATATAGTCGTGTGGAAGCCTCCTGTAGACTGTGTGTCGCAGAGAGTTGATATGCTCGCACGTATACTTTGAGACATGGGATGGTTATCGACATAGTATTGGGGTGGATAAGTCCAACGGCAGGCACCCCCAGACTATGATATGGGTCCACGGAGTACGTTGTACCATGTATGTCACACGGAGTACGCTGTACCGTACAATCATGATGACTCGATGATGTTACTTGATATTCTGGCGGGTAGGATTTGACCCCATCTCCCGTTGCAGTTGTGATGTCCCGCACATCAGGATCCGTGTAGCCAGGGATCACAGGGACATAATATGGCCATAGTCCTCGATTTTCATACAGTAACCTACATGCCTCACATGATATCATACGGTCTGAATAGACCGAAACAAACCCAAAGGAGGGGTAATGTCCCGATTTATGTTTTTAAATGAGATGCGATTTAATGAATCAAGGTATTCCCGAGGAATGGGTTTAGCCTTGATGTGGTTGTTTTATGATAAAACAAATAAGTTTTTAAGTGTTGAGTTTATGATGAAACAAATAAGTTTTAATGTGAAGAGCATGAGATGTCATACATGATGATTTTTCCATGTTTGATTTATATGTCGATTTCATGATTTCTCTTATATGATATATACATACATGTGGCATCGTTTTAGTCATACCTCATGCTCCAAATGTAAAGGATTTTATATCATGACATTATCAGCACGTAGATAGTATAGTTATCTACCTGCTTACATTATTGCCTTACTGAGCAAGTTTCGCTCACCCTTTCATTTTCCACCCCACAGGGTACATTCAGTAGAAGAGAGCGACAGTACTCTTGCATTTCGATTATCCGCTGCTTCCTATCAAGACCAGGTATACACATTCGTATAATTTTTGTATCTGAACATATAAAGGCACAGTACTATACACGGATTGTAATATTGGGGATGTATTTAGTTAAAATAAATTGATATGTAAATGAAATATGGAAAATAGATGTTAAGGTAAGTAATATGACAGGAGGGACTAACATCGACTCATAGCCTAACTGTTAGTGGTGTAACTGTTCACGACGGGTAAAGAAATGAAGAAAAGAAAAATTTATAGTGATTTTAGGTAATTTGGGTCATGACAAAAGGTGGTATCAGAGCAGAGTTGGCCTGATATGAGTCGATGTTAGTGGTTAAGTAAATTTACATCCTCATGTACTGTGCATTGTTTAGATACAATTGTGCATATCAAGATGGAACTGCAGCTAAGAATTTAGTTTCGAATGCAAGAATATAGTTTTTATAACTGATAGTCGCTATGGTAGAGGGGCGAGTACACATGCTCGAGGCCGTAGAGATAGGCCTGAGAGTCGAATGTGTCAACACATGAGACTCAAGATGAGAGTGAGGTGGAGGCTGATGTTGAGCATACTCCACAAGGTCCTATAAAGAGATCAAACAGTATTGAGACACGCTCCGAGAGGATGGAGTGGAGTGTAAAAAATATTTCAGAGTTGTTTAGTCAATCTATGCAGGTAGTTGAGGATAGGCAGGGTAAAGCCTAAACAGATGCCTCAGACTATAAAGATTCTCACACCCCTCCGATATATAGCGAAGTAAAGAAACCAATAGTTACTGAGGACTGGGTGAATGAGAGAGCAAAATTGTATGGATTCTTTCAGTGTATGTCAGCTGAGAAAGTGACTTTTAAATACATTTATGTTGGAGGGCGAGGCGAGACATTGGTGGAAGTCCGCTCGACCCATCTGAAGAGTTAGACGTCCAGAGCCGACATGAGAAATGTTTCTGGATGTATTCCGGTGACAGAATATTTCAGACATTACTTAAGAAAAATTACAGGTAAAATTTCTTACAATGACCCAGAGACACTGGTTGATTGACAAGTATGAATCTCAGTTTATATACCTGCCCAGGTATTACCCCGACACTATGGACAGTGAAAGTCGAAAAGCCCAAAAGTTCAAGGAAGGGCTCAAATTTTTGATTAGAGTCCGATTGGCTCACTACTTATGTCGAGGCAGTGCGCAAAATACAGTTGAGTGAATAATATTATGTGTTGCACGCCTCTGAGATTGGGAAAGGTAGTAAGGGTTGAAATAGAGATAGAAGAGAATAGAGAATGACAGAGATGTCAGAGCGGGAAAGAGACCAGTTGGTAAGAGATTAGAGTTAATGAGTCATGGGGTAAGATGATTGGTAAGGCACCAGTGTATCCAATTTCAACACTTTTGAGGGGTATTGTGATTTGAGGACCCCGACCTGCTCCGTAGCAGGGTAAGCAGTGGAGCAATGTTAGCAGGGTAAGCAGTGGAGCAATGTTAGCAGTGTAAGCAGTGTAAACAGTGTAAGCAGTGTAGGATGTGTGGTAGATACCATGGAAGTAGGGCCTACACCTACACTTTATTGACTAAAATAGGCGTTAAGTGTGGTAAGATGGGCCAATTATTTAATGATTGCTCAGAGTTGGGTGAGACTGCCCCACAGAATGGTAAAGAGATAAAGAAAACCATGTTGATATCTCTACACCGAAAAAGGGAGGCCACAGCCGAAGAGAAAGGGGAAAGTAGGCTGTTGGACGAGGGCGAGTGTATGCCTTAGACCAGGACATTACTGATGTTTCATATGATGTGGTGAAAGATACCACACTAGTTAAGAATAGTGAAGTAATTATTTTAATTAATCCTGGTGCCACGTATTTAGTCATACCACCTTCATTTATATATAAGTTAGTAAAAGACGTGAATACCTACATCCGTGGGCACAATGCTGATAGTTAGTACCCCAATAGAGGAGGGTTAACTAACGAAATAATTATTAAGAGATTATAAGTTGAAAACGGGGGAAGAAGTATAAGTCAGCCGATTTTATTCAATAGACTATGAATAATTTGAAGTAATATTGAGAATAAATCTCAATTGGTTGGCTACAAATTATGATGTTCAGAGTTCTATTCTAAGATAGTGATATAGTTACACCTGAAAAGTATACTGTAAGTTTTGACAAGTAATAAAAGGGGTGTAGCGATTGAAATTAAAGGAGTAAATGATTGTACTCACGAAATGAGTAATGACAGAGTTTTGTTATAAGTAATATACGAAAAGAGATAAGCTTTGTGATGTGATAGATCCTGAATACAAAATCTATTGGAATAAGAGGCGTATGCAAGGTAAGAATATCTATGATACGTGAAGTAATTTGGATTAAAGCAATTAGTAGCGAATATAAATTGTCACCACATGGACTGATATGTAAAGTAATTGTGGTCAAGTCTGAGGGTTAATAAAGGTATTTCAAAATACCTCCCCGCCTAAAGACTTGACAGCGTCTAAAAGTATACACAACCTATAAATTGAAATCGACAGTCGTAATATATACATTTAAAAATAGGGTACCTTTATTTGTACGATAAAGAAATATAGAATTCGATTAATCGTGAAGGTTTAAAAATTAATTAAAAAAAAATTTATAAAAGCCGTTAATATAAGAAAAAGGAAATGACGCGGGTTCGTATCTTGAACGGAAGCGATTTCGAAATGACATTATACGTTTATGCGTACATAGGTCAAGGATA
Source organism: Firmiana major (assembly GCA_033439115.1). Classification (NCBI taxonomy): domain Eukaryota; kingdom Viridiplantae; phylum Streptophyta; class Magnoliopsida; order Malvales; family Malvaceae; genus Firmiana; species Firmiana major. The sequence continues at coordinate 42,710,024 of CM065899.1, forward strand.
TGGGTGATTGAAATATTTAGTGGAACACAACTACGATGAGGTATTTAAACTTTACATGGACCAATTTGTTATCATCCTTATTGATGATATTTTGGGTGTATTTACAGTCCAAGAAAAATTATAAGCAACAATTGAAAATTGTTTTTACAGATGATTTGTTGAGAGTTCTCGAAATGGACTACTTTATTGACACGTTTAACTTAGAAAAAGTTGTATTTGAATGGGATGATAGACGTGACAGGAGTTTTGGTGTACTGAAGTAATAAACTGACCACCGCATTTATTCTCACCATACCCAACAAATTAAGAGGTTTCTCATGAGTTTATGGATACCTTAAAATAATGAATGGGCTGTGTATTGATGCAAAAGGGGAAGATAGTCGATTATGAATCCAGACAACTCAAGGATCATGAAAGGACTATCCGACCCATGATTTAAAGTTGACAGCGATAGTGGTTGTATTGAGTATATGACACTACTATGTATACGGTGAGAAATTTTAGGTATGCACTGATTATAAAAGTCTCAAGTATCTGTTTTCATAGAAAGAGTCGGATATGAGAACAAAGAGGGTTAGAGCTTCTGAGGGATTATGATTGAGTAAATTGTAACACCGAGGAAAGGCTAATGTAATGGCTAATGCCTTGAGCAGAGAGAGCCTCGAGATGGTATTACATATGATGGTCAGGGAGCGTAAGCTGCTAGAGCAGTTGTAAGCCTCAGTAGTGATGTGATCCCCTCTGATGATGACAGTGATTGTGTGACAGCTAGCCTGCGATTAGAACCGGATTTGAGTGACCGGATTTGATAGGCTTAGCGTGATGATCGACTGGGTGTCGATAGTGTGGGTCAGATTCAGATTGGTATAGTGACAGAGTTCACAGAGAGTGATGACGACTTACTAAGGTTCAGAGACAGTATAAGTGCTCCCCAGGACCACAGTGATGAGATAGAGTTATTGTCAGAAGCTCATTCTTCGGGATATACAGTGCATCCGAGAATTAATAAATATATCGAAATTTAAAAAAAAGGGTATTGGTGGTCAGATATGAAAAGATACATGGTAGAGATTGTGGAAAAGTGTCTCGTATGTCAACAGATTAAGGTAGAGCAAAAGAAGTTGCAGGGTTATTGCAGTTTCTACCTATATTGACACGAAAATGGGAACAAGTTACCATGAATTTCGTGATGGGTTACAGAGGACCCAGATGAATCATAAGGCTATCTGGGTGATAGTTGATAGATTGACTAAGTCTACCCACCTTCTGGTTAGGAAATCCCCAGATACTCTTAGTGTGTAGGCAGATTTCTGTGTATGGAAAATTGTGGAACACCAAGTATTTTTCCAGTGAGCATTGTATCATATAGGGATTTTCGCTTTACTTCCCACTTCTGGGAATATTTTTCAGGAAGTTATGGGAACCCGACTGAGTGTTAGCACAGCTTTCAATCCTCAGATAGATGGTCAGTCAGAGAGGACTGTACAAGTTCTGGAGGATATGATGAGAGCGTGTGCTTTGATTTTATAAGCTCCTGGGATGATCAGTTGTTACTAATCGAATTCGTCAATAATGACAGTTGTCACTTGAGTATCGGGATAACTTCAGATGAGGCATTGTATGGTCGTAAGGGTTGTTTCCCCGATTTTGATAAGAAAAAGTGGGTGACAGATAGAAAATTGTTCCCGAATTGGTAAGACAAACCTTTGAGGATGTTCAGTTAATTATGAAGGATTAAGAACACCTTAGAGCAGATAGAAAAGCTATGCTGAGAAGAAACAAAAACCATTGGAATTCACCGAGGGTGAATTAGTATTGTTGTAAGTTACATGCGCTTAAGACATAGCATAAGGACGTAACGAGATTCGGAAAGAGATTGGACAAAGTGGGAGACAAGGCCTGTAGGTTGGTGTTACCACCTGAATTAGCAGGCATCCACAATGTGTCCTATCTTATGATGCTTCGGAAATACTATCCGGATCTAGCATATGTGATTGGATATGAGCTCCAACAGCTTAGCTCAATAAAAGTATAACGTATGTTGAAAACTTGATCCGGGTATTAAAACAGGAAGGAGAAAGTGTTGAGGTTTAAGATGATCTCCCTAGTCAAGTATGTTGGTAGTATTACACTCCGAAAAAAGTCACTTGAGAATGATAGTATATGATACGATAGACGTGCTCAGAGTTGTTTATGAACCCAATTGACTTGGTTCTAATTTGGAGGACCAAATTTCTTAAGTGGGGGAGATTATGTAAGACCCGAATTTAGTTAAAACACGAAATGAGTATGTTCGTAAAATGAAGGATTGAAATGGTCTCAAATTAAACGAACGGGATTCAGACTGGAGATAAGGATTCAAAACATGAAATTAAAAATGCAAAAGGACTGAAATGAAATTCCCAAAACACGTTGAAGGGTAAAACGGTCAAAAGATCGAAAGTCGGTATAAATTCGACAAGAAAATTTAATAAAAAATAATGGATGAGAAATCTTGATCAATAACGAAGAAATAATTAAATTTCAAGTCCAATTGATCAAGATATGAATTTATTGGAATTAACCGAAATTTTCACTCGGGACAATATCCTGAAAACACGGAGAAAATATACCGGGAAAGTGAAAAATAAATTTAATTAATTAATTAGAATAAAATATAATTTTATTTAGATATTTTAGAATATTTTTGATTATTTTAAGGAATATAATAATAATAAACTAATTAATAAATAATAATAATAATAATAAAAACTGAAACTAGAAATCGGGAAGGAACCCGAAAGCTGAAACCGAACTACGACCCGCAAGGAACCAAGATCCACCGACCAGCCACCAGCGATCATCAACCTCTGACGAAGAGCCGAGGAGGAAGAGGAGAGGCCGGCGAACACGTTGGCACAGGTGACGCGCGCTGACGACGGTTGTGTCCGGTGAACGGAGGAAGAGAATACCGCAAGGAAAACGGGGTCGATTCCGGCGATCCACGATAGCGGGGCTTGAACAGAGGCTACCGACGAGTTCAGGAGGAGGAGCTGGTTCTTTTGAGACCGGTATCGGCCGACGAATCGAGAGGGAGAGTGCCGCAGAGGGAGAAGAGGAATCTGACGGCCATCGCGTGATTCGACCAACCCCGACCCCAGCCGAACACTCACCCAGTGCAGGTGCACCGATTGGCGCCAGAAACGAGCTGAGAACCGGCCAAAAATGCCATGAACGGTGATGGAAAGGCCTGAACCAGTATGGACCGGTTCAGCAAGAGGTGAACCAGGTTGAACCGGGCCGATTTGAACTGGGTCAAACCGGACCGGTTCAGCCAAGAAAGAGAGGAAAAACGAAGAAAAAGAGAAAAAGGAAAAAGGGGAAGAATTTTTGAGGATACATTGAACTTCAAGTAAGTCGATACAAGGTCAAAAGTGATCGATTTGATTTTCAAAAAATTTATTTAAATTATATTTAATCGAAAATTAACCCAAAATTAAATAATAATTGTGCAGTTTTACGACAAAACCCGAACGAGAGCCGATTGAGCTTCGATTTTTGTACCCCACATAGCATTGGGTAAGTATATTTTAATTACGATAATATGAGTCCTTTAATACAGAGTTTCGATTTTTTTACGAAATTTATGGATTAATTCTATATAAAAAGGAATATTAATCGGAATTGCAACGTAATTACCGTAAATAGTATACGGGCTATCCAATGAGTTTGGAACGAAGCCCGATGATTATTGGTAAGCTGAATGAGCCCAGTAAACTCGAAGAATGAATTTAATAAGTAAAAAAAGGCTGAAAATGGGTCGAGGCCCATTAAGGTGCAATTGGGCCCAATAAAGTAAAACGGGCCCAGTACGTTAGATTCGATCAGTAAATGTGATATATTGATAAAAATAATTTATGCAGTTTCATAGACTTGGTTGATGCACAGTTGGACTGAGAGATCGGATATTATCGAGATGAGATAAGTTTGCACGTGAATCGAGGTAAGGGAATTTTGTAGGTGCATAGAGATTTCTATACATATTTTTGAGGGGATTTACAGGGCCTAGAATTTCTTTAAGTATCTAGAAACGAAATAATAATTTTTGCAAAAAATCGGGGCATAGGTGAATAAAGAAAAGATGATATTGCCCCTGGAAGTAAAATTTACAAAAAGGGTAGTAAGGCAGGTAAATTGCATGATTTCATGTTTTAATGTTTTATATGAATGTATTGCTTTGATTTAAGCAAATATACACATAGGTTGGCTATTGATTTCATGAATTATACGAAAGGGTACCGGTTTGTACCGGTTACGATTTTAAAAGATGTTTTTATCAAGATTGAGCCACCTATCATATTTACACGAGCAAAAAGAGTGCTAGAGTCTTACTCGCACTAAAGTTTACTGATTTATTACTTATGAAAAGCCGTACTGGAGCATTGCTCGTACGAGAAATTTGTGTGTGCGTAAAATCGTCTGGAGCTTCGCTCGCACGAGATTTTAGATACCATGATATGCATAGCGTGGTGCTGGAGCTTCGCTCGCACTAGACGTGAGTTGACATGCATATAGTCGTGCGGAAGCCTCCTGTAGACTGTGTGTCTCAGAGAGTTGATATGCTCGCATGTATATTTTGAGACATGGGTTGGTTATCGACATAGTATTGGGGTGGATAAGACCTACGGCGGGTACCCGCAGACTATGATATGGGTCCACGGAGTACGTTGTATCGTGTATATCACGCGGAGTACGATGTACCATGCAGTCATGATGACTCGATGATGTTACTTGATATTCTGGCGGGTAGGATTTGACCCCACCTCCCGTTACAGTTGTGATGCCCCGCACACCACGATCCGTGTAGCCTGGGCTCACAGGGACATAATATGGCCATAGTCCTCGATTTTCATACAGTAACCTACATGCCTCACATGATATCATACGGTCTGAATAGACCAGGACAAACCCGAAGGAGGGGTAATGTCCCGTTTTATGTTCTTAAATGAGATGCGATTTAATGAATCAAGGTATTCCCGAGGAATGATTTTAGCCTTGATGTGGTTGTTTTATGATAAAACAAATAAGTTTTTAAGTATTGAGTTTATGATGAAACAAATAAGTTTTAATGCGACGAGCATGAGATGTCATACATGACGATTTTTCCATGTTTGATTTATATGTCGATTTCATGATTTCTCTTATATGATATATACATACATGTGGCATCGTTTTAGTCATACCTCATGCTCCAAAAGTAAACGATTTTATATCATGACATTATCAGCACGTAGATAGTATAGTTATCTACCTGCTTACATTATTGCTTTACTGAGCAAGTTTCGCTCACCCTTTCATTTTCCACCCCACATGGTACATTCAGTAGAAGAGAGCGACATTACTCTTGCATTTCGGTTATCCGCTGCTTCCTATCAAAACCAGGTATACACATTCGTATAATTTTTGTATCTAAACATATAGAGGCACAGTACTGTACACGGATTGTAATATTGGGGATGTATTTAGTTAAAATAAATTGATATGTAAATGAAATATAGAAAATAGATGTTAACGTAATATGACAGGAGGGACTAACATCGAGTCATAGCCCAATTGTTAGTGGTGTAACTGTTCACGCCGGGTAAGGAAATGAAGAAAAGAAAAATTTGTACTGATTTTAGGTAATTTGGGTAGTGACACAAAAATCCCAATAAGTGCATTAAAATATTTATATTTTAATAAATTACACAGTTCTAAATAAAATTGCCCAAATTATGATTTTTAAATCAATTTCAAATAAATTAAGTTAATTATTTGATTTCTTTACTTCGTTTTAGCATCGTTTGCTTAGTGGGACTATCGGGATATGATTATAAATAAATTTACTATGGGAATGATGATCCCAGTTTCTAAGAATTATGACTATGATTTATGTTTTAAAGTAAGGGGACAATATGTCACGACCCATTTTTTTTTTTACCAAAAATCACTACAAATTTTTCACTTTTTCATTTCTTTTCCCGGTCGTGAACATTTTCACCGATAGCAGTTGGGCTATGAGTCAGTATTAGTCATCTTTTACCATCCATTTTTTAGTTGTTCAAGAGTCAAAACATACATATGAAAATTTAGGTTCTATACTTATACATGTTTGCTAACATTTACATCCCCCATATTACATTTCAAAATGATTAATGTGCTATTACATTGTTTAGATACAAAAAGATTCCTGTGTGTATACCTCTTGGTGATGGAGAGCAGCGGATATCCGGATTCAACTCCTCAGTCCCACACTAGACTACTGTGTGCGCTCTATAGAGGAGGAAAATGAAGGGGATGAGCAACTACACACTCAGTAAGGCAATAATGCAAGCATGGTAGATAACTACTGTCACGACCCAAAACTCTCCAAAAATCAGAGTAAATTTTTCGCGTTTGGTTATTTTCTTTCATGCTTACCTGTCCTCTGATCGTGACCACACTCCACTAACAATTGGGTTGTGCGTCAATGCCAGTCCCACCATTCATTTACCATATAACTTAATTCTTTCTCAGTCATTTATAAGTGTTTACAATATTTATACATCCCCTAAAGTTACTTACAAACATGTTACTGTGCTATACTTATTTAGATACAATATGTACAAGTGTATATACCTTAAATGATGGGCAGCAGCAGATATCCGGAATGCAGTACTCAGTCGCCTCAACATCTACTGGAGATTATCTGTGTGAAAAAATGAAAGGGGTGAGCACATTAAGCTCAGTAAGGTAATCTTTCGAACAAGTAGGTAACCATACTACCTACATGAACGTGGTGCCATGTATAAACCACCCTTTCTCCACACATTTCAAAACTGATGCAATGATTCATGATGTCATGTAAAACACGATCGCATGGAAAATTCAACATGCAACTCTTTTTAAATTACTTCTTTCTCATTTAAAATTTCACCATAAATCCAGGGCTCAACCCATCCCTCGAGTGGTCCTGACTCACACAAAACCATGGAAATCAGTTTATATCACACATGGGTTTAAAAAGCATGGAAATAGCATCATGCAAATTTAGTTTAAAACCCAGTTTCAATCGTCGTCAAGATCATCAACATGCGAGACTAGGCAACATCTGTATATCGGTAATAACCAGGACTATGGCCATGTGTCCTCAGGAGTCCCTCTGCTACACGGATTCTAGTGTGCGGGATCTCACTATGATCGAGAACCGCCCGGGGGTGGGTCACTCCATCCCGTCGGTCTTATCCGACCCTCCGCATCTGTAGATGCCACACGTATCCGAAGATACCACGCATCCGAAGATGCCACACGTATCCGAAGATACCACGCATCCGAAGATGCCACACATATCCGAAGATACCACGCACCCGAAGATGCCACACGTATCCGAAGATACCACGCATCCGAAGATGCCACACGTATCCGAAGATACCATGCATCCGAAGATACCACACGTATCCGAAGATACCACGCATCCGAAGATGCCACGCATCCGAAGATGCCACGCATCAGAAGATGCCACACGTATCCGAAGATACCACGCATCCGAAGATGCCACACGGTACAACGTACTCCATGCTACTTGCACGGTACAACGTACTCCGTGGACCCATATCATATCTCTATACCCATGTCATGTCTCAAAACGCACGTGCGGGCCTATTTAATCGGTGACACATAGTCTACTCGATGCTCCAAGCATGGCTCATCACATGTTCTCATAAAAATCATTGGGGGGTGCGAGCGATGCTCCAGCACTCTCGTCAATTCAAGTAAAACTAGTGCGAGCTAAGCTCTAGCACTCTCATCAAATCATGTGGAAAATCTGGTGCGAGTTAGACTTTAGCACCCTGTCACAAAAATCATGTAAAATCTGGTGCGAGTTAGACTCTAGCACCGTGTCACGAAAATCATATATATATATATAAAATCTGGTGCGAGTTGGACTCTAGCACCAATGCATGTAAAACTCTAGTGCGAGCTCTCGCTCCAGCACTAATGCATGCATCACACAACTCAAAATATCGTGCGAGTTGAGCTCTAACACGTCACATGTAAATAAAAACATGTAGGCGGCTCTGTTTCCTCAAAACAGTTTTCAAAACAATTTCATCGTTGAAACTATGAAATGTTGTGTATCTTTCTTTCAAGGTTAGCCAGCCTACTCATGCATGCATCAAAACACCTCCAGAACGAGCAGAAACCTCTTGTTCTTACTCCTCCCAATTTTTCCTAAAATTGTAAATTTTACCCTTAACAAGGGTATTTTGGTAATTTGCCCATTCGGGGTACTAAAATTATTTATTTACTTCTAGACCCTTCAGATAATTCAAAAGACTGCATATGACTTGAAATTTCGTAAAGTTACCTCTAGCTGTCCGTAGAATTCCCTTACCTTATTTTTTTGTAGAGTTTGACCTTTCCTTTTCCACTGCTGTCTCGTCACGCAATCCGATCTGCTCTCAATCCAATGTCTGAAACTGCGTATAATTATTCCTCAGGTCAGATATCATACAATTTAATTGTATTTCCTATTTTCTGGGCTTAATTTAAATAATTGGGCCCATTTACCCCTATTGGGCCCGATTGCACCTTAATGGGCCTTAATCGGCCTTAAGCCTGTTTTCCACTTAATTTTCACATTATCGAGGCCTATTGGGCTCATTGGGCCCACCAACAATTTATTGGGCCTCGTTCTAACTCTCAAATAGTTCAATTTATTATTTATGACAATTTATCTAAATTTCCATAATTTAATTTATTTTATGCGATAATTAAATCCGAAGCACGCATAATGATGCAAATTATCGTAAATAAGGGTTACTTACCCGAGATTCCATGCTAGTACGTAAATCAAGGTTGTCTCGAGCTCTTGTTTGACGTCGATTGTCGAGCTACACAATTTCATAAATTTTCGGGTAAATTTTCAGTCGAAAATTAATTAAATAAAATATTCAAAAATTTAAATCGGTCATTTTCGACCGCTACTGACTTACCCGTAGCTCGATTACATCGCCGAGATTTTTCCACAATTTTTTCCACTTTTTCTTTTTCCCTTTTTCTCCTTTTTTCCTTTCCTCATTGGCTGAACCGGTTCGGTCCGGTTCAGACCTGGTTCGGACCTATCGGTTCACCCCGATTCACTCCGGTTCGACCGGTTCAGGGCCTTGCTGGATGGTTCTCCGCCGGCTTCCATCGCTAGTGGCTCCGCTGGGCCATTTGCAGCACGAATCTGCCCTAGGTTTCGTCCAAGGCCGCCGAAAAGTCGTCGGTCCGGCCTCCTCTCTCTCGGTCGTCGGAACCCATTTCTGGTCTTGGTCGTCGACGACGATTTCGACCGTTTCGTTGACTGCTACCGGTCTTAAGATGACCGGCTCCTCCTCCTGAACTCGTCGGTGGCCTCCGTTCAAGCCCAGCCGCCGTGGATCGTCGGGAATCAGGTCGTTTCCACTCGAATTTTCCTTCGCTCCGATCGGTGTCCTCCGACCAGTGCATGGCGCGTCTCTGGTGGCTGAAGGATCGTCGGCCTCTCCTCTTTCACCTCGGTTGCTCGTCGGTGGTCAAGGATGGTCAGTGCGTCCTTGGGCTCGTCGGGTTCCCTCATGGTCTTCTTCGGGTTTCTGTTTCGGGTTTATCCCAATTTTTCCATTTCTGATCTTTTTTTTCATTTATTAATTTATTTTTATATATTTATTTATTTATTTTATTAATATTTTAAATCATTAAAATACATTAAAAATACCCAAATATCTCTTAAAATATCCTTAAAATTATTATTTAATTCTAAATTCATTTATTTAATTTTATTTAATTTATTTAATTTATTTTAACCCTTTTCGGTATATTTTTCGATTATTTTCGAGATTATTTTTTGAAATAAAAATCTCGATTTATTTGAATAAATTTATATCTTGATCAATTTAACCCGAAATTTAATTATTTCTTCGTTATTGATCAAGATTCTCAAATCCATTATTTTTAATTAAATTTCCTTATCGAATTTACACCGGCTTTCGATCTTTTGACCATTTTACCCTTCAACGTGTTCGAGAATTCCATTTTTAGTCCTTTTGTATTTTTAATTTTCGTGTTTTAACAAAAATCGGGTCTTACATAATCTCCCCCACTTAAGAAATTTAGTCCTCCAAATTTGAACCAAGTCATATGAGTCCATAGACTACTCCGGGTACATCAATCGTATCATACTTTTTAATTCTCATCTAACCTTTTCTGGAGCGTACTACTACCAAAGGACTTTAATTAGGGAGATCGTCTTAATCCTCAATATTTTCTCTTTCCTATTTAATGCCGGAATCAACTTTTTCAATATATTTATATTTGCACTGAGCTGAACTATTGGAGTTCATATCTAATCACCTATGCTGGATCTGGATAGTATTACCGAAGTATCAAAAGATGGGACACATTGTGGATGCCTGTTTATTCAGGTGAAAATGCCAACCTACAGGTCTTATCTCCCACTTGTCCAATCTCTCAAAAATTTCATTCAGTAAAACTCAATTTGCCTTCTTCCCGAGTCTCGTTATGTCCTTATTCCCTTAGGACAAATAACCTCAACAATACTGATTCATCCTCAGTGAATTCCAATGCTTTTTGTCTGCTCTGAGGTGTTCTTAATCTCTCACTCAACTGAACATCCTCAGAGACTTATTATACTAATTCGAAAGAAATTTCTATCTGTCACCCACTTTTTCTTGTCTGAGTCGGGGAAACAACCCCTACGGCCATACACTGCCCCAAAATCATTATCCCGATACTTAAGTGCCAACTATCGTTATTAGTGGATCCAATTTGTAACAACTGATCATTCCAGGAGCTTATAAAATTAACGGCACACACTCTGAGTATCTGGGAATTTCATAACCAGAAGGTGGGTAGACTTAGTCAATTTAGCGACTATCATCTAAATAGCCTTGTGACTCATCTGAGTCCTCTATAACCCATCACGAAATTCATGGAGACTTGCTCCCATTTCCGTGCCGTGTCGATATAGGTAGAGGCTGCAATAACTCTGCAGACTTTTAATACTCTACCTTACTCTGCTGACATACTAGGCACTTTTCCACAATCTCTACCATATCTCTTTTCACATCTGACCACCAATACCCTTTTCAGAGATTTCATATATTTATTTGTCACTTTTCGTATGCACTGTATATCCCGAAGAGTAAGCTTCTGACAATATTACTATCTCATCAACTGTGGTCCTAGGGAGCACTTATACTGTCTCTGAACCTTTGTAAATCATCGACACTCTCTGTGAACTCTGTCACTATACCCTTCTGAATCTGACCCAAACTATCGACACCATGCCGATCATCATGCTAAGCCTGTTAAATCCGGGCACTCTCATCCGGTTCTAGTCTCAGGCTAGCTGTCACACAATCACTGTTGTCATCAGAAGGGGTCACATCACTATTGAGGCTCACAACTGCTTTAGCAGCTCACACTCCCTGACCATCATATGTAATACCATCCCGAGGCTCTTTCTGCTCAAGGCATCAGCCATCACATTGGCCTTTCCTGGGTGGTACAATTTTCCACAATCAAAATCTCTCAGAAGCTTTAACCCACTTTATTATTTCATATTCGACTCTTTCTGTGAAAATAGATACTTGGGGCTTTATGATCAATGCATACCCAAAATTTCTCACCATGTACATAATAGTACCATATCCTCAGTACAAATACTATCGCTGCCGACTTTTAAATCATGGGTCGATAGTTTATTTCATGATCCTTGAGTCATCTGAATCCACAATCGACTATCCTCCCATTTTGCATCAATACCTAGCTCATTCATGATTTTGAGGTATCCACACACACTGAGGAACCTCTTGAGCTATTGGGTATGGTGAAAATAATCACGGTGGTCAGTTCATACTTCACTACACCGTAGTGATATCTAACGGGGCCAATCAGACTCTAATTGACAATCTGAGCCCTTTCATAAACTTTTAGACATCTCGACTGTCACTGTTCATAGTGTTGAGGTAATATCTGCCCAGGGATATAAACTGAGTTTCATACTAATAATTCATACTCATCAATAAATTAATTCTTCTGGGTCAGAGTAAGGATTTTATCTATCATTCCCTTTAAACAGTGTCTGGGATATTCTATCACCGGAATACATCCAAAATATTTCTCTTGTCAACTCTTAAGATGGGTCGAGCGGACTTTCATCAATACTCTGACTCGCCCTCAAATCTTATACATACTCTGAGCAATTAGCTCCCAAAATATTCTCCACACTTCGCTCCAACCTCGCGAATCGTGTCTCAATACTGCCCAATCACTCTGTCGGACTCTGTGAGGCATGCTCAACATTAACCTCTATTTCAATCACATCCTGATTCTCACAGGTCAACTTAGCACGATTAGCAGGCTCAGGTCTACCTCTACGACCTCTGCCTCATGCTCTACCTTCTCTATTGCGACTAACATTATGTATTCCTGCATTCTCAACCATTTCTTAATTAAACCCATCTCGATATACACTATTGTATCTAACCAAGCACAGTAACATGGGGATGTAATTTTCTAATTACTTACACTGACACACATCAGACCAATTTCTGCTCTGATACCACCTTTATATGTCACGACCCAAAACTATCCAAAAATCAGAGTAAATTTTTCACGTTTTGTTATTTTCTTTCATGCTTACCTGTCCTCTGATCGTGACCACACTCCACTAACAATTGGGCTGTGCGTCAATGCCAGTCCCACCATTCATTTACCACATAACTTAATTCTTTCTCAGTCATTTATAAGTGTTTACAATATTTATACATCCCCTAAAGTTACTTACAAACATGTTACTGTGCTATACTTATTTAGATACAATATGTACAAGTGTATATACCTTAATTGATGGGTAGCAACGGGTATCCGGAATGCAGGACTCAGTCGCCTCAACATCTACTGGAGATTATCTGTGTGAGAAAATGAAAGGGGTGAGCACATCAAGCTCAGTAAGGCAATCCTACGAACAAGTAGGTAACCATACTACCTACATGAACGTGGTGCCATGTATAAACCACCCTTTCTCCACACATTTCAAAACTGATGCAATGATTCATGATGTCATGTAAAACACGATCGCACGGAAAATTCAACATGCAACTCTTTTTAAATTATTTCTTTCTCATTTAAAATTTCACTACAAATCCAAGGCTCAACCCATCCCTCGGGTGGTCCTAACTCACACAAAACCATGGAAATCAGTTTATATCACACATGGGTTTAAAAAGCATGGAAATAGCATCATGCAAATTTAGTTTAAAACCCAGTTTCAATCGTTGTCAAGATCATCAACATGCGAGACTAGGCAACATCTGTATATCGGTAATAACCAGGACTATGGACATGTGTCCTCAGGAGTCCCTCTGCTACATAGATTCTAGTGTGCGGGATCTCACTATGATCGGGAACTGCCCAGGAGGTGGGTCACTCCATCCCGTCGGTCTTATCCGACCCTCCGTATCCGTAGATGCCACACGTATCTGAAGATACCACGCATCCGAAGATGCCACACGTATCCGAAGATACCACGCATCCGAAGATGCCACATGTATCTGAAGATACCACGCATCCGAAGATGCCACACGTATCCGAAGATACCACGTATCTGAAGATACCACACGTATCCGAAGATACCACGCATCCGAAGATGCCACACGTATCCGAAGATGCCACACGTATCCGAAGATACCACGCATCCGAAGATGCCAAACGGTACAGCGTACTCCATGCTACTTGCACGGTACAACGTACTTCGTGGACCCATATCATATCTCTATACCCATGTCATGTCTCAAAACGCACGTGCGGGCCTATTTAATCGGTGACACACAGTCTACCCGATGCTCCAAGCACGGCTCATCGCATGTTCTCATAAAAATCAGTGGGGGGTGCGAGCGATGCTCCAACACTCTCGTCAATTCAAGTAAAACTAGTGCGAGCTAAGCTCTAGCACTCTCATCAAATCATGTGGAAAATCTGGTGCGAGTTAGACTCTAGCACCCTGTCACGAAAATCATGTAAAATCTGGTGCGAGTTAGACTCTAGCACCGTGTCACGAAAATCATATATATATATATATAAAATCTTGTGCGAGTTGGACTCCAGCACCAATGCATGTAAAACTCTAGTGCGAGCTCTCGCTCCAGCACTAATGCATGCATCACACAACTCAAAATATCGTGCGAGCTGAGCTCTAGCACGCACATGTAAATAAAAACATGTAGGCGGCTCTGTTTCCTCAAAACAGTTTTCAAAACAATTTCATCGTTGAAACTATGAAATGCTGTGCATCTTTCTTTCAAGGTTAGCCAGCCTACTCATGCATGCATCAAAATACCTCCAGAACGAGCAGGAACCTCTTGTTCTTGCTCCTCCCAATTTTTCCTAAAATTGTAAATTTTACCCTTAATAAGGGTATTTTGGTAATTTACCCATTCGTGGCACTAAAATTATTTATCTACTTCTAGACCCTTCAGATAATTCAAAAGACTGCATATGACTTGAAATTTAGTAAAGTTACCTCTAGCAGTCCATAGAATTCCCTTACCTTATTTTTCTGTAGAGTCTAACCTTTCCTTTTCCACTGCTGTCTCGTCACGCAGTCCGATCTGCTCTCAATCCAATGTCTAAAATTGCGTATAATTATTCCTCAGGTCAGATATCATACAATTTAATTGTATTTCCTATTTTCTGGGCTTAATTTAAATCATTGGGCCCATTTACCCAGATTGGGCCCGATTGCACCTTAATGGGCCTTAATCGGCCTTAAGCCCGTTTTTCACTTAATTTTCACATTATCGAGGCCTATTGGGCTCATTGGGCCCATCAACAATTTATTGGGCCTCGTTCTAACTCTCGAATAGTTCAATTTATTATTTACGACAATTTATCTAAATTTCCATAATTTAATTTATTTTATGCGATAATTAAATCCGAAGCACGCATAATGATGCAAATTATCGTAAATAAGGGTTACTTACCCGAGATTCCATGCTAGCACGTAAATCGAGGTTATCTCGAGCTCTCGTTTGACGTCGATTGTCGAGCTACACAATTTCATAAATTTTCGGGTAAATTTTCAGTCAAAAATTAATTAAATAAAATATTCTAAAACTTAAATTGGTCATTTTCGACCGCTACTGACTTACCCGTAGCTCGATTACATCGCCGGGATTTTTCCCCAATTTTTTCCTCTTTTTCTCCTTTTTTCCTTTCCTCATTTGTTGAACAGGTTCGGTCCGGTTCAGACCCGGTTCGGACCCACCGGTTCACCTCGGTTCACTCCGGTTCGACCGGTTCAGGGCCTTGCTGGCCGGTTCTCCGCTGGCTTCCGTCGCCAGTGGCTCCGCTGGGCCGTCCGCAGCACGAATCTGCCCTTGGTTTCGTCCAAGGCCGTCGAAAAGTCGTCGATCCGACCTCCTCTCTCTCGGTCGTCGGAACCCATTTCTGGTCTTGGTTGTCACCGACGATTTCGACCGTTTCGTCGACTGCTACCGGTCTCAAGATGACCGGCTCCACCTCCTGAACTCGTCGGTGGCCTCCGTTCAAGCCCAGCCACCGTGGATCGTCGGGAATCAGGCCGTTTCCTCTCGAATTTTCCTTCGCTCCGATCGGTGTCCTTCGGCCAGTAGACGGCGCGTCTCCGGTGGCTGAAGGATCGTCAGCCTCTCCTCTTTCACCTCGGCTGCTCGTCAGCGGTCAAGGATTGCTGGTGCGTCCTCGGGCTCGTCGGGTTCCCTCGTGGTCTTCTTTGGGTTTCTGTTTCGGGTTTATCCTGATTTTTCCATTTCTGATCTTTTTTTTTCATTTATTAATTTATTTTTATATATTTATTTATTTATTTTATTAATATTTTAAATCATTAAAATACATTAAAAATACCCAAATATCTCTTAAAATATCCTTAAAATTATTATTTAATTCTAAATTCATTTATTTAATTTTATTTATTTTATTTAATTTATTTAATTTATTTTAACCCTTTTCGGTATATTTTTCGATTATTTTCGGGATTATTTTTTGAAATAAAAATCCCGATTTATTCGAATAAATTTATATCTTGATCAATTTAACCCGAAATTTAATTATTTCTTCGTTATTGATCAAGATTCTCAAATCCATTATTTTTAATTAAATTTCCTTATCGAATTTACACCGACTTTTGATCTTTTGACCATTTTACCCTTCAACGTGTTCGAGAATTCCATTTTCAGTCCTTTTATATTTTTAATTTTTGTGTTTTAACTAAAATCGGGTCTTACAACTACACTATCTACATGCTTATAATGTCATGGCATAAAGATCAGTTATATCCAGAGCATGAGGAAATATTAAAACTACGCCACATGTATATACTTATATCATGTACTGAAAACATGAAAATAGGCATGTAAACACGGAAAATCGTCATGTAAAACCTCTCATGCTCATCATAAATAAACTCATTAGTTCCATCTCAAATCATAGATTTCATGCTTATCATATTAAAGAAAACTTATCACAAACATCATTCTTAAAAAAAAAATCCCACAAGGCTCGACCCTTCCCTTGGGTTTACCCTAGATAACACCACGTGTTTAGTTTATAAAACCATGTGATATCATGTGAGACAAGTGGTCACTATATATAAATAATCGAGGACTTTGTTGTCCAACTATGTCACTATCATCCCAGACCACACGGATCCCGGTGTGCGGGGCATCATGCTGTAACGGGAGATGGGTTAATCCTACCTGCCAGACTTTAAATCAAACATCATCACCACACGATACATCATATTCCATGTGATATATATGGTACAATGTACTCTGTGGACCCATATCATAGTTGGGGTTGCCTGTCGTAGGTCTTATCTATCCCATAATATATATAACCGACGTAGTCTCAAGTGCACGTGCTAGCATCTCATCCGTGTGACTATTTGTCTACACGAGGCATCCAACACGGCTCGTGTGAGCATCTTATCCGTGTGACGCACAGTTTACACAAGGCATCCAACACGACTCATTACATATCACAGTGTGTAAAACACAGTGTGAGTAAAGCTCCAGCACGATTTCATGCATAATTGGTAAAATCCTCCTACGAGCAATGCTCCAGTACGATTTTATACAAAATAAACAATGATCAAATCATGTACGAGCAAAAGCTCCAGTACGGCTTGCATGCATCTTAATTCAAAATATGGTGCGAGCAAAGCTCCAGCACGTTTTATACATGTAAAAATATCAAAAACCAGTGCGAGCAAAGCTTCAGCACAATTAAACTCATATAAATATGATAGGCGGCTCTATTTCATCCAGACACGCTCAAAACCAAAGTTAGCACCTGACTCATGCTATTTCATGAAGTTATGAAATCAAATAGCTAGCCTATCCGTCCATTTTGCTTAAATTGAAGCAGTGTATTTCATAAAAACATCAAAACGTGTGTTTATTTAATTATTAGCCTTACTACCCCTTTTTGTAAAATTTATTTCCAAGATAAAATCCTCATTTTCATCTATATCCGAAATCGTTCGTACAAATCATTATTTCTTTTCTACATAACCAAGCAATTATAAAACCCTATAAACGCCCTCAAAATACATACAGCTACCTCTAGATACTCACAAAATTCACCCTTTCGTATAATTCATGAAATCAACAGCCAACCTATGTGTATATTTGCTTAAATCAAAGCAATACATTCATATACAACATTAAAACATGATAATCATGTAATTTATTTGCCTTACTACCCTTTTTGTAAATTTTACTCCCAGGGGCAATATCGTCTTTTTCTTTATTCACCCATGCCCCGATTTTCGCAAAAATTATTATTTTGTTTCTAGATACTTTAAGAAATTCTAGGCCCTGTAAATCCCCTAAAAAATACGTATAGGTATCTCTATGCACCTACAAAATTCCCTTACCTCGATTCTCTGTACAGTCTGACTTTTCCAATTCTACCGATCACCCGATCCGTTTAGCTCCCAATATGTACTCCGGAGCTGCAGATAATTATTTACCATGTCAATTAACCCAATAAATATAATTCTCGCATTTACTACAGTCGATTTAACTAATTGGATCAATTTACTCTTATTGGTCCCGATCGCACCTTAATGGGCCTCAACCCATTTCCAGCCCGTTTCTACTTATTAAATCCCTTCTTCGGGTTTACTCGGCTCATTCAGCTTACCAATAATCATCGGGCTTCATTCCAAACTCATTGGATAGCCCGTATACTATTTACGGTAATTACGTTGCAATTTCGTTTAATATTCCTTTTTATACAGAATTAATCCGTAAATTCTGTAAAATAATCGAAACTCTATATTAAAGGACTCATATTATCTTAATTAAAATATACTTACCCAATATTATGTGGGGTACAAAAATCGGAGCTCAATCGGCTCTCGTTCGGGCTCTGTCGTAAAACTGCACAATTATATATTTAATTTCGGGTTAATTTTTGATCAATTATAATTTAAATAAATTTCTCAGAAATCAAATCGGTCACTTTTGACCTCGTATCGACTTACCCGAAGTCCGATGTATCCCTGAAAATCCTTCCCCTTTTTCCTTTTTCTCTTTTTCTCCCTTTTTCCTCTCTTTATTGGCTGAATCGGTTCGATCCGGTTCAACCCGATTCAGACCTCTGATTCAGTCCGGTTCTACCGGTTCGGTGTCTCGTCGATCGGATCTCCGTCAGCTTCCACCGCCAGCAACTCCGTTGGGTCGTCTGATGCACGGATCTGGGGTCGATTTCGCCTGAGGTCGCCGAAAAGTGGCCGGTCCGGCCTGTTCTCCATCGGCTTCGGTACCCATTTTCCTTTTCCGCCGTTTTCGGCGCCCTCCGTCTATTTCGCCGACCGTGGCCACCACCGATAGCCTCGCCTGGGCCTGGGGAAGCCTCGGCTGGGGTCAGTTGGGGTCGATCACCGACGAAATGGCCGAATTTCTCTTCTCTCCCCCGTCGATTTCTCTCCCTCGATTTCGTCGAATTTCAGCGTCTTTGGGCTACGTCGCCGGTACCAAGGAGGTTGCGTCGGTGTTCTCTTCATTTTTCGACCCTCATCTGGCCGATTGGTCACCGGACGGTTGTCGATGGGTCGGGTCTTCCTCGGTTGTTTCCGTTTCCCGTTTTGCATTTTCTCTCTCTTCAACAAAACCCGATTTCTCTTTTTGTTTTTTAATTTTTAATTTATTATTATTATTATTATTTATAAATTAGTTTATTATTATTATATTCATTAAAATAGTAAAAAATATTCTAAAATATCTACAAAATTAATTTTTTATTCCAAATAAATTTATTTAATTTATTTATTATATTTTTAACCCTTTTTCGGTATAATTTCTCCGTATTTTCAGGATATTATCCCGAGTAAAAATTTTGATTAATTTCAATAAATTCACATCTTGATCAATTGGACTCGAAATTTAATTATTTCTTCGTTATTGATCAAGATTCTCAAATCCATATTTTTAATTAAATTTTCTTATCCCGATTAATACCAAATTTTGATCTTTTGACCGTTTTGCCCTTGCACATTTTCGAGAATACCATTTCAGTCCTTTTACATTTTTAATTTCATGTTTTGAATCCTTATCTCCAGTCCAAATCCTGTTCGTTTAATTTGAGGCCATTTCAATCCTTCCTTTCATGAACATACTCATTTCGTGTTTTAACTAAATTCGAGTCTTACAGCAATATCCTACTAACCCCAAGATATTTCAAATCTCTGTAATAGTCTTAGGCATTTTCAATTAACTATGGCCTCGATTTTAGATGGATCTACGGATTCTCCATCCTGTCACTATATGATCCAAGAATATAATTTGCTCTAGCTAAAACTCACACTTTGTGAGACCCCGTATATGTATAATGGTATATATGTACATAGAAATGTAAATAGAGTTGTACTATGAATTCATAAGTGAAGTATATGTGATGTAAGTCCATAAGTTAATGTACACACTTGTAATAAGAGTTGTAATTGTACATACAAGTTACATTATGTGTGAATGTGAAGAAATGGACTTAAACATGTGGAGAATGTGTGTAGAATGGATTATGAGTAGTTTGGTAAAATGGAAGTAGAATTGCATAAGATGTGCACTTCCATTTTTGTTTATATTAAGTACCATTGGTCATACAAAGATTCTACACAAGTTTTAAAGTGTATGAAGTGAGGATGGATGCCATTTTCAAGTCTCAAAGATGAATGGATGAGAAAAGGATCATGGTAGCAAATTAAGGATGTTTGGTAAGTGTTGCTGCAGAAGAACTGCAGAAAATCTAAAAATTGTGAAGGGCAGATCGATCTCATGGGATGAGAGATCGATCTGGAAGAGCCAGAATGCTCTTATTTGGGCAAAGGAATAGAGCAGATCGATCTCCAATGGTGCTAGATCGATCTCCTAAGCATTCTGTAGTGAAAAGATCGATCCCCAAGCACCCAGATCGATCTCCTTAGCTCTCTGTTTGGGAGCAGATCGATCTTATGCTTCGACAGATCGATCTCATGCTTAAAATGCCGTGAAAAAAGAGGGATTTAAGGGGACCAGATCGATCTCCTCTTGGACCAGATCGATCTCCTCAAGCTATTTCTATATAAGGAGTGCTGAAAATCAGAAAATTTCGAGAAAAACACAAACCTTCCATTTTCAACCCAAAAACCTAACTTTCTCTCTTTAAAATCAGCCATTTTCAGTGAGGTTTGAAGAGAGACCATTAGAGGCAAAGTTGTTCTTATCAAAGAGAAGAACAACATAGTTGGAAAGCATTTTCCCATTGTTGGTATTGAAGGAGTTAAGGGCATTGCCATTTGGAGCAAGAAGAGAAATCAAATTGGGTAAGATTCTAACACTCCAACTATGGTACATTGTTTATATAATTGATTTTGGAGTTGTTTGGCATGAGTATGGATGGTTAGAAACTATCTAAATACATTGGAATGATTATGACCTAGAAATGGTCTAGAGTGAGAAAGTGGAATGTGTGGAGATTAATGATGAATGAGATATGTAGAAGTTATTAATAGTGTTGTGGTATGATTTTAAGATGTGGTTAGTGGATAAATTATGAGATTTACCTAAAAGAGGTAAAATGTGGATTAAGGCATTGGTAAAATGTACAAGTGAATAATATTGACTAGTGAGGTCAATTATTGGTTAAATACATTAACTCAATTGATTTAATGAATGAATCGCAGCTTCCGAGGATATGCCGAGGCGAGTTGAGCCAAGAGCGTGAGAAGCTAAAAGGAAAGGAGTCACACCAAGTAAATCGAGGTAAGGGATTTGTGTGGACTCTTAGAGATATCTGTGCGTAATTTGGGCGCTTAAATGTTTTGCTAGAATGCATGAGATTAGGAAATGATGTTGGGTGAATGAAGGGTAAAAGTTGGGAGTTTGAGAAATGTGCATGAAAACAAAAGCATATTGCTTTGAAAATCATGTTTTATTGCTTTTTAGCAAATGATTGGTAGGTTGGCTGACATTGAAATGAGTGTGTTTTGGTTTTGTTAACCATACTTTGCAAAGTTTAGAGCCACCTACATGATTTCGTGAGTATGAAAGCGTGTTAGAGTATGACTCGCATGAGATTTGACGTGTTTTATACACATGAGTGCAAGAGGCACTAGTTTTCACATGGATTTCATAATTGTTTCGGCATTGTGCTTCGAGTTTGTCTCGCACTGGATGCCCACCTTGCATGTTGCCGTGTTTGAAGCTTCGAGTAGACTGGGTGTCACATCGATTAAATAGGCTCACACGTGCATTGTTTTGACATGATTAATTAGCCGTGTTAGGAGCTTTGGGTAGTCAAGAGGTCGTACCGATTAAATAGGCTCACACGTGCGTTTGAGATGTGGCATGATATGATGTGTTGATTGGGTCCACGGAGTACGTTGTACCATGCATGTAGCATGGAGTACATTGTACCGTGTTGAGTTGTGATGTGCCGTCTTCGGACGAGATCTGCTATGGACCGGCGGGTAGGATTTGACCCACCTCCCGTGTGGAAGCAGATAGTGGTGATATCCCACACACCTGATCTGTGTAGTCGGTATCACAGGTTATGTACATAGGCCTTGAGGTTATTACCTATTGTTGAACTGCCTATCTCACATGTCTACTGCTATTTGAGAATAAATCCATGTTTAAAAATGATTTGTGGGTCAGGAAAGCCCGAGGGCCGATTTAGGGAGCCCATGCGATGGCGCACCGAACGGCGGTGGAATCACGTCGGGAACTGGCTGGACGGCGTCGGAACGACCAAATGATGCTGAACCGATCTGAACTGCTAGACCGAACCGGTCTGAACCACTGGACAGGACCGATCTGAACCGGGTTGAACCGGATCGGACCGGTTCAGCCAAAAAGAGAGGGAAAAAAAGGAAGAAAAAGGGAAAAAGAAAAAGAGAAAAAATTGGGGAAAATTTCAGTGATACAATCGAGCTTTGGGTAAGTCGGTAAGCGGTCGAATTGATCGATTTAATTTTTGAAATATTTAATTTGATAAATAATCGACTGAAAGTTTACCCGAAAATATATTTAATTGTGTAGCTTGACAATTGGCATCAACCGAGAGCTCGAGACAGCCTCGATTTGAGTATTATCTTGGAATCACGGGTAAGTAACCCTTATTTACAACAATTTTCATCGTTATGCGTGTTGATGAATTTCGGATTTAATTTTCGCATAAATGAATTAAATTCTGAAAAAATTGGGATAAATTGTCGTAAATAATTCATAAGCTGTCTGAGAGTTTAGAACGAGGCTAAATAAATGCTGCTGGGCCCAATGAGCCCAATAGGCCTCGATAATGTGAATAGTAAGTGGGAAAATGGGCTTAAGGCCGCTTAAGACCCATTAAGGTGCAATCGGGCCCAATATGGGTAAACGGGCCCAATAATTTAAATTAAGCCCAGAAAATTATGAAATACATTAAATTGTATTGTATTTGACCTAATGAACATTTATCCGTAGTTCCGGAGATTTGATTTGGATTCGAAGCAAATCGGACTGCGCGACGAGACATCAGTGGAAAAGGTCAGACTGTATAGAAAAATGAGGTAAGGGAATTGTGTGAGTAGCTAGAAGTAGCTACGCGTATTTTAATAGTTTTTCTGTATACTGAATATGTATGTATACCTTGATTATGTATAATGATCCTAAAAGTGGTTTAAATGATTTTAAGGATCGAAATAGGTGAAAAGTCTATTTTACCCCTATTGAGGGAAGTTCACCTAAGGATGGTGAAAGCATGACATGCATGAAATGCATGATTTAAGGAATTTTATGATTAAGGAATTTTATTGGTTTTAATCAAAGCAAAGCGATAGACTGGCCAGTAATTGCATGAATTTCACATGATAACACTACGTAAGTGTTATTTGTATTTAAATGGAAATTTCTTCAGAAAATGGGCCAACTATCAAGTTTATATGGAAACAGATAGTGCTGACACGTAGTTCGCACTATATCTACGTTTGTGAATGTGCATAAATGTGCTTGAGCGGTTGCTCGCACCGACTTGTGTGACATCATATGCATGAAATGTGCTAGAGCATGGTGCTCGCACTAATTTTTATTATTGTGAAATGAGAGCTACTGGAGCCTAGCTCGCACTTTGTTTTGACATGTTTTGATTTGTTTTGACGTGGTATGCATAAAATGGTGCTGGAGCGATTGCTCGCACTAGTTTTTAATAATTTGACATGCATGAGAGATGCTGGAGCTTAGCTCGCATCCTGTTTTGATTTGATATTGCATAAAGCCGTGCTGGAGTGTAACTCGTACAAGATTTGATTTAATTATGCATAAAGTCGTGCTGGAGTGTAACTCGCATGAGATTTGATTTATTTGAGCATTCATTTGTGCTGGAGCGTTGCTCGCACAAAGTTTTATATGGTTTTCTTAATTCATTTGAATGTCCTACTGGAGTTTTTCTCGTACGAGGTTTTCACTGAGTTTTTATACATATCCGTACTGAGCATTGCTTGTACGTGGATTTTACTTGAATTTATAATCAGTTTAAGTCGTACTGGAGCGCTGCTCGTACGCAGATTTCATTGATTTTTATGAAACCGTGCTAGAGCTTCGCTCGCATGAGGTTTTCTGATATCATGAATATGCATGGAGCTGTGCTAGAGCTTTGCTCGCACAGGGATTTATATGACATGCATATAGCCGTGTTGGAGCCTCCTGTAGACTGTGTCACAGTGAGATGATATGCTCACACGTGCATACTGAGACTGAGATGATATGGGTGGATAAGACCTATTGCAGGCACCCCTGATTTAGCTTGGGTTCACGGAAAACTTTGTACCGTGTATGTCACGCGGAGTACGCTGTACCGTGGGGATTGTTGGAGTGGAGTGGCATTAGCCACGAGGCAGCAAGCCTTGCCCTCGTAATCCTAGTGTTATGCTGTTCTGGCGGGTAGGACGACCCACCTCCCGTTTCAGGTGTGATACCCCGCACACTAGGTACCGTGTTGCCAGGGATCACTAGGATATGGCCATAGTCCTCGATGTTAATGATATAATCAGTTGTTTGTCTCACATGATATAACTTGTGGTCTGTTAGACCAGGGTAGACCCGAAGGAGGGGTCAGGCCCCCAATTTGACGATTTTATGATTTCATGATTTTATGATTTGTGACCCTAAAATAAGGGTAGTTTTATAACCAAAGTTTTATAATGAATTTTAAATGAATTGTTTTATTAGATGATTGACCCGGAAGGGTTAGTTTTACTACAGTTTTAATGAATTGATTTAAATGCAGTAGCATGATGATGTTTTCCATACTTTCATTTGAAATCCATGATTTGTCTTACATGACATGAAAGACTGCATGAGATTGATTAAATTAATGCTTATTATGATTTAATGATGTCACATAAAATGCTTTGATGCATAAGTAGTATGATTTATATATGCACGGACAGTTTTATAAACTAAGTCATTGACGTTTGCATGACTTTGAGCTTGATGATTTTAATGAAAAGAAATGGATTTAAGGGTATGGCATTATGAGCATGTAGATAGTGGAGCTATCTACTTACTTGCATAATTGCCTTACTGAGCGTGTGGTTTACTCACCCCCCTCATTTTCCCATCCTTTCAGAGCACTCGTAATAGTTATTGAGCGGCTGAGGACTTGCATGCTTGGTATCCGCTGCTTCCCATCGAGAGACAGGTATACACATTTGTATAGTTTTGTATCTAAATATGTAATGCACAGTACTGTAAACAGATATGATGTCGGGGATGTAGAGTTATAAATACCATTGGGTATGTATTTATTTAAAGTCAAAGAATAGTAAACTCTGATATATGAATGTGAATATGGAAATGGAATGGTAAATAGGTGAGAGGTGACTAACACTGAATCATAGCCCAATTGTGTTGTAGGATGGTCACGATGAGAGAAAGATAAGAATTAAATAATAAATGAAAAAGCGAAAAATTTACTCTGATTTTAGGTAATTTGGGTCGTGACAAATATGCTCCGCGAAATCATAACTATGCGGAATGCCTTACTAACGGAAGCGATCCTAGCTACAGAGGGACTCTGTGGATGAAAGTAAGGAGGTGAGCTCAACATGCTTAGTAAGAAAAACACATGGCAGGTAGATAAAAACACTACATATATACTTATGCTACAAATGAGTTTCTCGTAAAATTTACTAAAACTTTTCAGTTCAATAAAATCAGAAATGGAAATTCACAAATAGTATCTTTACAGTTTACTGTAACAATTTCACAATTTCGAAACTTCATGCATTGAAATACACATTTTCAAATCACAACACAATTCACATTTTCATTTCAAAAATTTCATATAGACGAGGCAAAGCATTTCACACTATATCAGATATCAGAAGTGACTATTGGCTAATGTCGGTGACTCTGAGCAATTCACGGGCCAGGTGTGCCGGGAGGTCAGGTGCCATGGGAGTGGTTAGCTACTGTCACGACCTCAATCCGTGACTGACACGCCCAAAGGGTATTGTCCACAAGTGCACAGGTCGTAGAAGTAATAATGGGATTTGAGTCCCGAGTTATCGTCCCTTAGAGAAGTTGGTTAGCCTAATTAACTACCGGTTAATCTTACCCTAAGTATATCTTAGCAAATTATGAAATTAAGGTGGGTAATCTACATAGCTAGAATTAAAAATACTGAAAGCAATAAAATAATAAAAGCTATAAGATAAAGAAATTAAAACCGAGCAAAATTACTTACAATGCTCCTCGCAATTAAAATAAGAACCTACAAAAGAAATTAAAACAGTAAAACTAATTAACGCAATTAAAATAAAATGCAATTATGAAAATAAAACAATAAAATTAAACCACAATTAAACTAACCCAAAATGCAATTTTAAACTACTTAATCAAAATGCAATTTAAACTAAACTAAAACTTAATGAAAATCAAGACTAAATTAAAAATGCATGAAACACATGTAATCTAAATTAACTCTAAATGCATCTAAACTAAAATAAAATCCTAAAACATTTAATATAAAACTAACTACTAACTAAAAATTAACACTACAAATTAACATGCAAAAATAATAAAACTAACCTACCATTATAATTGATTAAACTAACTAACTAACAACTAACAAATGCATGAAAATGGATTAACTAAAATGAACTAGCCAAACAAGCCTTAACCAATTTAAATCAACAAAATCCCTCCCTTTACTGTTCACGTGTCTTCTAAAACATTTTCAGTCCAGGTGTTTGGTTCGGTTTGTCCTCTGGTCCAGGCTTTTGCCTGCTGTTCGATCTCCATTCTCGGTCTGTCATGCAATAGTATCCCACTGCTGCACCAGGTTCCAGCTATGCTCTCGATTTCAGCTCTAGGTTGTTGTTCGTGCTCTCCAATCAGCCTGCAACCTCTGCTTTAGCTGCTGCTGACAAACTACTTCTGCATCCTTCTGCTGTACTGGCTCCTGCTACACGGGGTGCTGCTCCAGCTGTGCTGCACGTCCGTGACTTCTCCTCCAGGTTCAACTGCTGCTGGTTCGCGCAACCTCTGCCTAGCTAGAAGGAAGTGTCGTCCTTCATGAAATGGTCCTGCACTCTCGGTCTGTCCAGGTGTGGTCACAGTGTCTGTCCTGCACTGCTGCATTCAACTAGGCACTGGTTACTAGAGTAAAATGCTCACACAGCAGCTGCTGTTTAGGTGCTGCAATCAGCAATGCTCAGTAAAACAAAACGGGAAATAAGATAGAACACAACATAACATGAATGAAACCAAAGTGATGAACAATAGATGAAACCAAATGAGAAAACAGATAAAACACAAACAAAAATTAATAACGTGTAAGCTTAAGGCAGTGAATGAAAGACAGAAAGCATAAAAGGAATGAACCCAAAAACTAAAACAAAGAAAGAAAATGAACAGTAGAAGAAGTTGTAAACAGAGGAGAACAGAGGGGAGCTCTCGGATGCTTGCTGCTGCATTTGCTACTCTCAATTTCCTGGTCTGTTGCCTTGCTCTCGGTTCATGGTCTGTTGCCAGGATCTCGAGTTTCTTTCGTGGTTCATCAGATCAAATGAGCTCCCCATATTCTCGAGTAACAATGACAGCTAACGGAAAGGAAGGAAAAATAAAACTACAGATGGGAAGCAAAAAGACCGAGAACTATACTAGGAAATGAATGTTGTGCATTAAGACTTAAAAAATAAAAGACTAGATTATAACCAAACCGAGAAGAAGGATGAGTAAATGAGGCTGCAAATCAACATGAAAAGCTTTTCATAAATGAAGACAAATGAAGATGAATAGTAACGTAGAACATGGTTTCGGGAAAAACTTCTAAACATAAACACTAACTAAGCTAACTAAGCTACTCTACTCCTAAATTACATTACATTACACTACTCCTACTCCTAAAATTACATTGCTTTCTTTCAATTGCCATTCTTTCCTATTTATAAACACATTAGGGGTAAAATGGTAATTTTCACATCCTTGATGAGTTGGCATTTTTTTGGCCAATTGTCTTCACACCATTGGCTTCTTGAAAAGATATTTCCATGTCATCGGTCTTCTTGTCCAATTAGATGTGCTAGGTGGCATGACTCGTGTTGTCTGCATGGCTCAATATCGATTTCAGCCCAATTTCGATCCATTTTCTACCGAAATATTCAAAATTCATCCGGATTTAATTTATCTGCAAACATGAGAATTTTAATTAAATAAAGGGGATAATTAACAAAATAAATTGAGGATTTAAATAATTAATTAAGAAATTAAGCACAAATAATTCTAAAAATATAGAATTATCAGTGACTTACGAAAACCCACTACAATTTTTTTCTTTTTACTTTACTTACCTTTCTTTCCTTAACTGTTAGGATGTGATTCGATATTAGTCATCCACTCATATACAATCACAATACATATAGAATTTAATATTCTTTTCGATAATATGAACTGTTATACAGTATTTATACATATACATCCTGACCGTATACTTAGTTACATAGCTGTGCTTATACATTATTCAGTATAAAATGTTCGACTGTGTATACCTCTTGTAAGATGGATAGGTAGCAAATACAATGAATGTTATACCTCAGCCGGACTCACTCTACTGCGGATGATCTGTAGAGGATGGAAAATAAGAGGGGTGAGCATACAACGCGCTTAATAAGGAAATCAGGTAAGCAAGTAGATAATCGCACTATCTACTAAAAATAAGGTTTTGCCTTTCCTTCTCCCATCTCAAAGCATGTATTAAAATGATATAATATAGTACATATTAAATTCCATGTACTTGAAATCACGTTTATTTATCAAATGTAGGCATTCATGC
Source organism: Firmiana major (assembly GCA_033439115.1). Classification (NCBI taxonomy): domain Eukaryota; kingdom Viridiplantae; phylum Streptophyta; class Magnoliopsida; order Malvales; family Malvaceae; genus Firmiana; species Firmiana major. The sequence goes on from CM065899.1 coordinate 42,738,902, forward strand.
AAAAACAGTGCATATTTATAAAATTAGGAATGCCTTTATCTCAATCATGCCATTTACATTTAAATCAAGTAAATATGGCAGTTCATAACACAACACAAATATCGGTTTCTAACCTATCTCTCACAGGTCCAACCGTATCATGAAAACAAGTGATATAACATGTGAGACTCAGTCGCTAAATGCAGTACTCTCCTGGACTATGGCCATATCTTATAATGTGAAATCCCATACAACACAGATCTCACTGTTTGGGTAACTATTGTAACGGGAGGGGGGTCAGTCCATCACAACCACCAACTATAAACTCCTCAACTCCACAACTCCACCACACGGTACAGTGTACTACATAAAACTCCCACGGAACAATGTACACCCATGGACCCTCTCCTCATGGTCGGGATACCTGCCATAGGTCTTAGTCCTCATACCACGAAAATACATCATAGTCGGGGTGCTTGCCATAAGTCTTAGCCCTCATACTATGAAAATAATGCCACGTCTCTAAATCCACGTGCGAATATCTCAACTATGTGACACTCAGTCTACACGAAAGAAATCGTCACGATTTTTCTCTCTTTAACATGTATTATATATCACGTAAAGCAACAGTGCGCATGTCACGACCTAAATTACCTAACATCAGGATTGCGAGGGCAAGGCTTGCTGCCTCGTGGCTAATGCCACTCCACTCCAACAATCCCCACGGTATAGTGTACTCCATGTGATATACACGGTACATCGTACTCCATGAACCCAATCTCAGTCAGGGGGTGCCTGCAATAGGTCTTATCCACCCATACCAAATATGTCTCAGTATGCACGTGTGGGTATATAAGCTCACTGTGACACACAGTCTACAACAGGCTCCAACAGGGCTATATGCATGTCATATAAATCCTTGTGCGAACGAAGCTCTAGCACGGCTCCATGCATATTCATTATATCTAAAAATCTCGTGCGAGCGAAGCTCTAGCTCGGTTTCATAAAAATAAGTAAAACCTGCGTACGAGTAGCACTCAAGCACCATATCAAAACAGGATGTGAGCTAAGCTCCAGCACCTCTCATGCATGTCAAATCATTAAAATTAATGCGAGCAATCGCTCTAGCACCTTTTTATGCATATCATGCCAAAACAGTTAAAACAATCAAAACAGAGTGCGAGCTACGCTCCAGCACCTCTCATGCATTTCACAATAATAAAAATCAGTGCGAGCAACCACTCTAGCACATTTCATGCATATAATGTCACACAAGTCGGTGCGAGCAACCGCTCTAGTACATTTTATGCACACTCACAAACGTAGATATAGTGCGAGCTATGCGCTAGCACTATCTGTTTTCATATAAACTTGATAGTTGGCCCGTTTTCCAAAGAATTTTCATTTAAATCTTAATAACACTTACGTAGTGTTATATTGTGAAATTCATGCAGTTACTGGCCAATCTATCGATTTGCTTTGCTTAAAATCCATAAAAATTCCTTAAATCAGAAAATTCCTTAAATCATGCATTTCATGCATGTCATGCTTTCACCATCCTTAGGTGAATTTCCCTCAATATGGGTAAAATAGCCTTTTACCTATTTCGGGTCCTTAAAATCTGTAATCTATTTCTAGGACCTTTATACATTTTTAGTGTATACAAAAGCTATTAAAATACGCATAGCTATCTCTAGCTACTCACACAATCCCTTACCTCATTTTTCTGCACAATCTGACCTTTCAGTGATGTCTCGTCATGCAGTCTGATTTGCTCTCAATCAAATCTCTGGAACTGCGTATAAATATACATAAGGTCAAATACAATACAATTAATTGTCCTTCATATTTTCTGGGCTTAATTTAAATCATTGGGTCCATTTACCCATATTGGGCCCGATTCTACCATAATAGGCTTTAATCGACCTTAACCTCGTTTTTCACTTACTATTCACATTTTCGAGGCCTATTAGGCTTACTGGGCCCATCAGTATTTATTGGGCCTCTTTCTAAACCCTCGAATAGCTTATGAATTATTTACAACAATTTATCTTAAATTTCGGAATATAATTCATTTTATGCGAAAATTAAATTCGTAATTTAAGCGATAAATTTCTAACACGCGTAACAATGTAAATTGTCGTAAATAAGAGTTTACTTACCCGAGATTCCATGATAGTACACAAATCGAGGCTACCTTGAGCTCTGGTTTGACGTCAATTGTCGAGCTACACAATTATATATTTTTTCGGGTCAATTTTCAGTCGGATATTAATCAAATTAAATATTTTGAAATTTAAATCGGTCAATTTTGACCGCTTACCAACTTACCCGTAGCTCATTGCATCACTGGGATTTTTTCCCAATTTCTCCTCTTTTTCCTTTTCCCTTTTTCCTTTCTTTTTCTTCTTTTTTGGTTGAACCGATTCGATCCGGTTCAACCCGGTTCAGTCCGGTTCGACAGGTTCAGGGCTTCGTCGACTGATTCTCTGCTGATTTTCACCACTAGCTACTCCGCGGGATCGTTCGGTGTACGGATCTGTCCTCGGTTTCGCCATGGCTGGCCGAAAAGTGGTCGGTCCGGCCTCTCCTCTCCTCGTCGTCGGTGCATTTCCTTTCTTCCTCCGTTGCCGGCGCTGGCCGCCGTTCTACCGACCGATGCAGCCACCGATCAGTCGGTCTCCACCTGAGGAACAATCGGTTGGTGGTGGCCATGGCCAAATCGACGCCGGTAACCGGATTCTCCCTTTCTCCTCTCGGTTGGGCTTCCTCGGTTTCTCTCTCTCTCGTCGCCGATCGTCACCTCGTCGATATCGCCTGGGGTCGGCGTCGACGTGGGCTTCCTCCTTCAGCAACTCGCCTGGGCCGATCGCTGGTGATCGGTGAGGCACCCTCGGTTGCCTCGATTTCTACAAAAATCGCGTTTCACGATTTTCTGCCTCTTTTTTCTAATTAATGAATTATTTATTTATTTATTTATAATTTCTTTTTAATATTATTTTAATCCATTAAAATATGTTAAAAATTAAAATATCCCAAAAAAATTCTTATTTAATTCATTTAATTTATAAATGAATTTATCGGTCTTATTTTATCTTTTCGGTATATTTTTCTATTATTTTCGGGGTAATTTCTTGAAGTGAAAATTTTTGATTTATTCCTGTAAATTCATATATTGATCAATTTAACCTGAAATTTAATTATTTCTTTGTTATTGATCAAGATTCTCAAATCCATTATTTTTAATGAAATTTTCTTGTCACGATTAATACCAAATTTCCATATTTTGACCGTTTTACCCTAGCACGTGTTCGGGAATTCCATTTCAGTCCTTCATTTGATCTTTTCTCATTTCGTGTTTTAAATAAAAATATGGTCTTACAATCTCCCCCACTTAAGAAATTTGCTCCTCCAAATTAGAACCAAGTCAAACGGGTCCATAAACAACTCTGGGTAAGTCTATCGCATCATACTCTTTAATTCTCATGTGCCCTTTCTCGGAGTGTAATACTACCAATAGACTTGACTAGGGAGATCATCTTAAACCTCATCACTCTCTCCTTCCGTCTAATACCCGAATCAATTTTTTTTAACATACGTTATACTTTCATTGAGCTAAGTTGTTTGAGCTCATATCCGATCACATATGCTGGGTCCGGATAGGATTTTCGAAGCATCAAAAGATGGGACACATTGTGGATGCCTGCTTATTTAAGTTGTATCGTCAACCTACAGGCCTTATCTCCCACTTTGTCCAATCTCTCAAAGGATTCAATCTAACGAAACTCTATTTGCATTCTTTCCAAATCTCGTTATGTCCTTAGGACAAGTAACTGCCAACAATACTGATTCACCCTCGGTGAATTCCAATGGTTTTCTGTCTCTTGTTAGCATAGCTTTTCTGCCTGCTCTGAGGTGTTCTTAATCTTTCATAATTTAACTGAACATCCTCAGAGGTTTGTCTTGCCAATTCGAAAACAATTCTCTATCTGTCACCCACTTCTTCTTATCTAAGTCGGGGAACAACCCCTACGGCCATACAATGCCTCATATAAAGTCATCCCGATACTCAAGTGACAACTGTCATTATTGGCGAATTCTATTAGTAACAACTGATCATCCCAGGAGCTTATAAAATCAATGGGACACGCTCTCATCATATCCTCCAGAACCTGTACAGTCCTCTTTGACTGACCATCTGTCTGAGGACGAAAAGTTGTGCTAACACTCAGTCGGGTTCCTATAGCTTCCTAAAAAATATTCCCAGAAGTGGGAAGTGAAGCGGGAATCCCTATCTGATACCATACTTACTGGAAAGCTACATAATGTTCCACAATTTTCCTTACATATAACTTCGCCTACGCACTCAGAGTATCTGGGGATTTCCTTAGCCAGAAGGTGGGTAGACTTAATCAATCTATCGACTATCACCCAGATAGTCTCGTGATTCATCCGGGTCTTCTGTAACCCATCACGATATCCATGGTAACTTGCTCCTATTTTCTTGTCGATATAGGTAAAGGCTGCAATAACCCTGCAACTTCTTTTGCTCTACCTTAATTTGCTGACATACGAGACACTTTTCCACAATCTCTACAATGTCTTTTTTTTTCATATCTGACCACCAATACCCTTTTCAAAAATTATGATATATTTATTACTTCCCGGATGAACTGTATATCCCGAAGAGTGAGCTTCTGACAATAACACTATCTTATCAACTGTGGTCGTGGGGAGCACTTATACTATCTCTGAACCTCTGTAAGTCATCATCACTCACTGTGAACTCTGTCACTATACCCTTCTAAATCTGACCCACACTATTGACACCATGCCGATCATCACGCTAAGCCTGAAAAATTTGGTCACTCAAATCAGGTTCTAATCTCAGGCTAGCAGTCACACAATCACTGTCATCATCAGAAAGGATCACATCACTACTGAGGCTCACAACTGCTCTAGCAGCTCACGCTCCCTGACCATCATATGTAATACCATCCCGAGGCTATTTTTGCTCAAGGCATCAGTCATTACATTAGCCTTTCCTGGGTGGTACAATTTTCACAATTATTATCCCTTAGAAGCTCTAACCCTCTTTGTTATCTCATATTCTACTCTTTCTGTGAAAACAGATACTCGGGGCTTTTTATGATCAGTGCATATATGAAATTTCTCACCGTATAAGTGGTGGCGCTATACCTTCAGTGTAAACGCTACGGCTGCTAACTCTAAATCATGGTTCGGATAGTTTCTCTCATGGTCCTTGAACTATCTAGATCCATAAATGACTATCTTCCCATTTTTACATCAATACACAGCCCACTCATTATTTTAAGGTATCCATACACACTGAGAACCTCTTGAGCTGTTGGTTATGGTGAGTATAATTACGGTGGTCAATATATTACTTCAATATACCAAGATTCACGGAAGCTATTTTCATACTTATCATCCCACTCGTATGCAATCATTTTTCGAATGATAAATGTCAACTGAGTAGCCAATTTCGAGAAACTCTCAACAACTCGTTTGTAAGACAGTTTCCTGTTGCTACTCATGCTCTTCCCTGGACTTCGAATACATCAAAATATCATCGCTACAGATGACAACCAATCGGTCCAGGTAAGCTTTAAATACCTCATCGTAGTTGAGTTCCACTAAATATTTCAATCACACATATTCTTGACCTATGTACGCATAAACGTTTAATGTCATTTTGAAATCGCTTCCATTCAAGATACTAACCCGCGTCATTTTGTTTTTCTTATATTAACAACTTTTATAAAATTTTAATTTTTAAACCTTCATGATTACTCGAATTCTATATTTCTTTATCGTACCGGTAAAGGTACCCAAATTTTAAATGTATATATTACGACTGTCGATTTCAATTTATAGGTTATGTGTACTTCTAGACGCTGTAAAGTCTTCAGGCGGGGAGGTATTTTGAAATACATTTATTAGCCCTCAGACTTGACCACATAGACTGGTTATGGATATATCCTCCTCTTATCCTTGGTCGTAATTCATATTCACTACATATCGCTTAATCCAAATTACTTTACATATCAAAGATATTCTTACCTTGCATATGCCTCTTATTCCAATATATCTTGTATTCAGGATCTATCACATCTCAAAACTTATCTCCTTTCATATATCACTTATAACAAACTTTTTCATTACTTGTTAAAACTTACAGTATACTTTTTTTTCAGGGGTAACCATATCACTATCTGAGGATAGAAATTTGAACAACATAGTTTGCAGCTGAATCAATTTATTCTCAAATATTATGTTGGCTCTACCGAGAGGGGGGGTGAATCGGTTTTCTAACAATTATGGGAGATTTTAAAACAATCACAATTTAAACACAAGTGATAATGAATAAAACAGTGCAATATAACAATTTAATGCAAAGAGAGGGAAAGAGAAACAAACACAGCGACTTATAGAGGTTCGGCCAACTCTTGCCTACGTCCTCTCTCCTTGACCTTCTTGTCAAGTGGTTTCTTTCTCTCTTTCAACAGAGCTTACAAAGTTCCTTTTACAGGTTGAGGAATAACCTCTCTACCCTTAGCAATACAGAAAATGTATTCACCCTTTTACAATAACACTCACTGAGGAACAATCCTCGTTTCTTTTAAGGTGTGGATGAATACAGAATAAGGCTTTTTAGTGGGTAGGACTAACAAAGCTTGTAGTACATAAGCTTGTACAATTAATCTCAATAAAATGAGCAATAGAGATACAATGAATGAAAGAATTAAAGCTTGAGAATGTTTGGAATATTCAGTGATAGTCTCACTCTTTTGCTTTGACTTCAATGCTTGGTTATATACTGAAGGTTGGGTAGTTGGAGCATTAAATGCAGTTTTTCCCGTTGAGATTTGAAGAAAATAGCCGTTGGGAACCTCCAGTGGTCAGACAGATCGATCTCCTATCTTGGCCAGATCGATCTCCTAGTTTTAAATCCTGCAATGACAAAGCACAAATACACAGGGAGATCGATCTTATACATTACCAGATCGATCTGTTAGTTTAAATAGGCAGAGGCAGATCGATCTGTCGAATAGGCAGATCGATCTCCTATCCTCTCTGTTTGAGGCAAGATCGATCTCTCAATATATCAGATCGATCTCCTAAGTTCTCTGACTTAGAGCAGATCGATCTCTTAACCCTTGCAGATCGATCTCTTTTTACCTTAAATCCTTTATACCATTTTAAGGCTTGCCAGATCGATCTCTTCCATCATGAGATCGATCTCTCATCAAATAAAAACCCAGGAGATCGATCTCTCACACCTCAGATCGATCTCTCATCAGCAGAACTCTAAGTTCTGGTCCTGATATCATCTAAACATGTTTGTATACCATCTTAACATTATTGTTTTAACATGTTTTGTCATTTCAAAATACATTAACTCAACAATCTCCCCCTTTTTGATATGACAAAACTCATCCAATAAACATGTTTAGTGAATTTTCAAAATTCCCCCTTTTTGTGAGCTTTTGACTTTGTTAAAGATTTAACTCATCCTTAGTTAAATCTTAACTCCCCCTTAGTCAGCTCTAGCTCTTAACTCCCCCTCAATTAAATCATCCTATCATCCTTACACATGTCTTAACTCCCCCTCAATTAAATCATTCTTGTAAGCTATGAACACAAACATAACAACATGCATGTTTGTTTCTTATGTGACTTCTCCCCCTTTTTGTCATATCAATAAGACAAGAATGGAATACTCATCATTTCAAAATAATATTTTGCATTAACACAAGAATGACATTTCATTAACACAAGTCAATCAACATTTCATTCAAGCAAATTTTTCACAAAGACCATTAAGTAGCTTAACAATGTTGCAACTACACTAAATCTAAGCACCTAATGCCTAATGTGAGGGAGGATCACGATCCAAGAGCTCCTCAACATGCGTGCGCGTCACTTGAAGTTCATCAAACATTGCCTCTTGAGTTTCTTGAAATCTATCGAACATCGCCTTTTGAGTGTCTTGAATCCTATCCACTCGTTGAGTCAATTCGGCAATCATACGCTGCTGAGTGGTATGTCCTTCATCGATCCTCTGACTGAGGTCGCTTATCATCTTCACGATCAGCGCCAAGTCAGCAGGAGACGATGTTTGTGCAGTTGGCGCAGCTGTGGAGGACGACGGTTCTGGAGCGGGTGCTGCAGGTGCTGGTTCAGCAGTGTGGTCATCCTCAGCCTCAGCAGGTTGCTGTTCCCTCTTTTTCGTCCACTCTCCCCGGAAATCTTTGTAGTACCCCATATGATGTAGGGTCCCAATATTTAGCTCGCTTTTAGGAGATGGAAGTTCGCCAGTTTCGCCGCTGCAGTCGATGCCAAGGCGACGGAGAAGATAGGCTACCGGTTGTGGAAAAACGATTGTGGTAGCTTGTCCACGCACAATCTTCAGCCAGTCTTCGTATATGAAGTGAGGTAGGTTAGGCTTTTGGCTGGTGGTGTGAATGTGATGGAGCCAAAAACGGTCTAGACGCCTAACGGTAGAGTGACGGGTACCGTAAGGGCGGAGATTCCACGAGATTATGAGGTGGAGTAACCGAAGGTGCATGGGAAGGTTACTCGCCTTGTCCCCGGGGAGTTCAAACGCAAAGGGGACTTCCTCATCCTCATTAGTTAAGCCTTCATCGCGTATATCAAATACTTTGGCTATAACTTCAGAATCAATTATTATTGATTGACCCATGACGAAGGTTCTGAAGGCAAGGGTTTTGCAGGTGTCATCGGGGTCATTAACGAGTTCGACATTTGAAAAGAATGCACGAACGAGATTTGGAGGGACAGGAGTGTTGATTCTCAAGAATTTCACCCAACCAAATTCCTCAAATTTTGTTAGGTATGGAAAGTCTATGTGATTGAGGAAGGAAAAATCAATGGTGCGCCAATGCTTGATTGGCATAGTTGAGAAAAATTCCTCATACCGCTTTCTTTTGGCTGGTGTTCTAAAACACCTATTGAAAGAAGCGATGGAAGTGGGTTGGGATGAGGAACCTGCCTCTCCTGTGGTTCTAGGGGGTTTGTTTGCTACTGACTTCCTAGGCATTATCTTAGACATTAAAGATTTGCTAAATGAATTCAACAAAGAGAGAAGCAATGAAACAGTACCTAAGTTGCCCTAGAATGAATAACAACACAAATCAGAGAAAATTTTTGAGAAATTCGTGAGAAATGTAGGTTACTATACCGAAATTGTGACACCGAGACGCAAGGAAGACTGTACGAGGATCGACCTGAGGAGGAATTGAAGAAGAGGATGCGAGGGAATTGGAGAATTTGAATTTTAGGTTTTGGGAGATTTGGGGATTTTTCGCGGGTATTTATACTCCAAGGCATAGGAGATCGATCTGTCGAGGCGACAGATCGATCTGGTACTCCCAGAAGCGAAGAGAGATCGATCTGTCGTAGGGACAGATCGATCTGGTCGCAAACAGAGGCTTAAAGAGATCGATCTGTTACATGCACAGATCGATCTGTAGAATGCGGAAGCTTGATGAGATCGATCTGTCGTGTGGACAGATCGATCTGCCTCTAAACAGAGACGAAAGGAGATCGATCTTATGGTTAGAGGATCGATCTGCTTAGCTTAACCTTGATAATTTAGGCTTGATAGAAGCATGGAGATCGATCTATATCACAAGGAGATCGATCTCTCATCCTCTTTGCCAGAAAATTTTTGCAAAAACTCTTTAAAAATCAACTTGAAATCAAGATTTTTACAACATGAAAGTCCTAAGGCAAACTCATGAGTCCTAATTCACCTCTAAGGATACAGAACCTATCTCTATCAAGGGGTTTGGTGAATATATCAGCTATTTGATGTGTAGTATCAATATACTCTAAGATTATATCCCCTTTTTGTACATGATCTCTAAGGAAGTGATGTCTAATTTCTATGTGCTTGGTTCTGGAGTGCTGTATAGGATTCTTAGACAGATTAATGGCACTGGTATTATCACATTTAATAGACACTTGTTTCATGTCAATGCCATAATCTCTCATTTGTTGTTTAATCCACAACACTTGAGCACTACAACTACCAGCTGCTATATACTCAGCTTCAGTTGTGGACTGAGCAACACTGTTCTGCTTCTTGGAGAACCAAGAAATTAACCTATTTCCTAAGAATTGGCAAGTACCTAAAGTACTTTTCCTATCTATTTTGCAGCCTCCAAAATCAGCATCTGAAAATGCATGAAGGGCAAAAGTGGAGTCTTTGGGATACCAAAGTCCTAGTGAGGGAGTATCTTTGAGGTATCTAAAAATTCTCTTAGTTGCCAATAGATGTGATTCCCTAGGAGATGGTTGAAATCTAGCACAAAGGCACACACTAAACAATATATCTGGTCTACTAGCAGTTAAATAAAGCAAAGAGCCAATCATAGACCTATAGAGTTTAGTGTCTACACACTTACCACTTTCATCTTTGTCAAGCTTGATGTTGGTGCCCATTGGAGTGGTTTGAGGTTTGCAATTGTCCATCCCAAATCTCTTGAGCAAGTCCTTGGTGTACTTTGCTTGATTGATGAATGTTCCATCCTTTGTTTGCTTCACTTGAAGTCCCAAGAAGAATGTGAGTTCTCCCATCATGCTCATCTCAAATTCCCCTTGCATGATCTTAGCAAACTCTTGACATAAAGACTCATTAGTTGAACCAAAAATAATATCATCTACATATACTTGTACAACTAGTAAGTCCTTATTTTTATTTTTGATGAATAATGTGGTGTCTACCTTTCCTCTTGAGAATCCTTTTTCTATTAAGAACTTTGACAACCTTTCATACCAAGCTCTAGGAGCTTGTTTTAACCCATAAAGTGCCTTAGACAATTTGAAAACATGTTCAGGAAATTCATGATTTTCAAATCCGAGAGGTTGCTCTACATAGACTTCTTCATTAATGAAACCATTTAAGAATGCACTCTTTACATCCATTTGATATAACTTGAAATCTTTATAACATGCAAAGGCAAGTAACATTCTTATTGCCTCTAATCTAGCTACCGGTGCATATGTTTCATCATAGTCTATGCCTTCCTCTTGTCTATAGCCTTGAGCAACTAGCCTAGCCTTATTCCTTATGATCACACTATTTTCATCCATTTTGTTCTTGAATATCCATTTAGTTCCAATTATAGAGTGATCACTAGGCCTTGGAACTAGTTTCCATACTTTGCTTCTCTCAAATTGATTTAACTCTTCTTGCATTGCTAGGAACCAATTATTATCCTCTAAGGCTTCATTGACATTCCTAGGCTCTATTTGAGATACAAAGGCTATATATTGGCACATATTCCTTAAGGATGACCTAGTTATAACTCCAAGAGTTGGATCTCCTACTATTTCACAATCTTTTACATATCCTAACTCTCTTGGTGCTCTAGGTTCTCTTTCTAAAACTTCTATTTCTTCTTCATCTTCTTTATTCAAATCAAGCTTTTCTAGAAAGTCATCTTCTAAACCTTCATCAAATATCTCAACATTTTCATCATTGTTGGTTGAATCTTTAGATATATTATTTGATTCATCAAATACAACATGAATAGATTCTTCAACCATTAATGTTCTTTTGTTATAAATTCTATAAGCCTTTGAATTCAATGAATATCCTAGAAATATTCCCTCATCACTTTTGGCATCAAATTTTCCTAAATTATCTTTTCCATTATTTAGAACAAAGCATTTGCAGCCAAAAGGATGGAAGTAACTAATATTAGGCTTCTTACCTTTGTAGAGCTCATAAGGAGTTTTCTTTAGCATGGGTCTTATCATAGCTCTATTGATTATATAACATGATGTGTTTATAGCTTCAGCCCAAAAGTACTTTGGCAAGTTATTTTCACATAACATGGTCCTAGCCATCTCTTCCAAAGTTCTATTTCTTCTCTCAACTACACCATTTTGTTGTGGTGTCCTAGGGGCTGAAAAGTTATGACTAATTCCTTGATCATTGCAATACTCATCAAATCCTATATTTTCGAATTCTTTGCCATGATCACTTCTAATGCTTGTTATTGTATATCCTTTTTCATTTTGAGTCACCTTTGAGTAAGTTATGAATTTCTCTAAGGCTTCATTCTTTACTCTCAAAAAGAACACCCAAGTATACCTAGTGTAATCATCAACTATTACAAATCCATAGTGTTTTCCACCTAGGCTAGTGGTTCTAGTGGGTCCAAATAAGTCTAAATGCAGTAATTGAAGAGGCCTAGTAGTGGATACACTATTCTTAGGCTTAAAGGTTGTTCTCTTGTGTTTTCCTTTAACACAAGCTTCACATATTTCTTCATGATCAAAGGATATTTTGGGTAAGCCTACAACTAGATCCTTTCTAGCTAACTTAGATAGCACACTCATGCTTGCATGGCCTAGTCTTCTATGCCATAACCAAGATTCCTTTTTGTTATCTACCATTAAGCATATGTTTTCGTTTTTGAGTTCATTAAGGTAGACTATATATATGTTACCTTGCCTATGACCTAGAAGAAGAATTTTATTTGATTTAGGATCTATAACATTACATTTCATGCAATCAAAAATTACTTTGTAACCTTTGTCACAAAGTTGACTAATGCTTAGCAAGTTATGCTTTAGACCCCTAACAAGTAATACTTTTTCTAAGGAGAAATGATCATTACCTATTGAGCCACTCCCTTCCACTTGGCCTTTGGAGTTGTCCCCAAAAGTGACTTCTCCACCAATTTTCGATTTGAAGGAATTGAAATGGCTTTTATCACCCGTCATGTGCCTTGAGCATCCACTATCTAAGTACCAAGCTTCTTTTGTTTTATCTTTGTGGTTATGCTCAATCACCTACAACAAACAAAAGTAAACACACTCAAGTCTTAGGTACCCAAATTCTCTTGGGTCCTTGAAGGTTAGTAAATGCAATTCTTGATCCCATTGGGATCCATTTTGCTAATGCATTGCAGTCCTTGGAATGAATTACCTCTTTTGGAATCCATATCCTTTTTACAATTTTTCCTTTAGGATTCCTCATCTTTTTAGTGCAATAATGTGACTTATGTCCCTTCTTATTACAATATGAACAAGTAATTTCAGGTTTATTCATGCTCTTCCTAGCCATAAAACTCTTAAGATGGGTCTCCCTACTTTGTGCATTATACCCTAAGCCATTTTTGTCAAAAAATGCTCTTTGGGTTTCTAACATGCTATCTAGCTTTTGTTGCCCCATGTGAAACCTATTAAAGGAGTTATGTAAATTGCTATTTTTCTCCTTAAGATCACCAATTTCTAGATTTGCCATCTCTAGTTTCTCCTCACATTCCAATTTATCTTTTAACATTATCTCATTTTCCCTTTTTAATTTAGATATTAACTTTTTATACTTCATGCTCATAGATTCATACTCTAATGCTAAATCATCAAATGCATCTTGCAGTTCATCAAAAGAGTATTCATTGATATTAGATGTTACCTTTTCATCCTCATCAATTGCCATGAAGTATAGGTTGGCAATGTCTTCATTTGATTCATCATCGGAGCAATCACTGTCACTCCATGTTGCTACCATCGCCTTCTTTTTATGAAACCTATCATTAGATCTTTTGAGAAGAGGGCAGTTAAACTTTATGTGTCCAGGTTTTTTACATTCAAAAAACACAATAGAGTCTTTTCTTCCTACTTCCTCTTGTTCTCTCCTATTGTTTCTCCTATAGCTATTTCCAGCTCTCATCCTCATGAATTTATTGAATCTTTTGGCAAACATTGCCATTTCAATATCCTCCTCACTGCCACTCTCATTTTTAATTTCCTTTTCAGTAGTGGATTTTAGAGCAACACCCACTTTCTTGGGTGGCTCTTCACTTCTTTTAAGCTTCATCTCATAAGTTAGCAAGGAACCTATCAATTCATCTAAGGACAGTGTGTGTGGGTCCTTTGATTCCTCTATTGCTGTCACTTTAGCTTCCCATGACTTAGGTAAGCTATTTAGAATTTTCTTTACCATTTCAATATTAGAATATATTTTTCCTAAAGATTTTAATCCATTAATTATATCGGTAAACCTAGTGAACATATCACTAATGGATTCTTCTTCCTTCATCCTAAAGAGCTCATAATCATGTGTGAGCATACCTACTTTTGTCTCCTTCACTTGGGTTGTACCCTCATGAGTTATTGCCAATTTATCCCATATTTGCTTGGCATTATCACACCCGGATACTCTATTATATTCATTAGGACCTAAAGCACAAAATAATGTGTGCATAGCTTTAGCATTTAGTTGTGCACATTTAATGTCATTAGAGTCCCATTCATCTTCTTCTTTGGGAATATCTCTTCCCTCTATTTTCTTTGTAGGGATTTGAGGTCCCTTAACTATAATTCTCCAGACTTCATAGTCATTTGCTTGAATGAATAGCATCATTCTAGTCCTCCAATAAGAATAATGTTCACCATTGAACATGGGAGGTCTAACAGTGGAGTGCCCCTCTCCTATCAAATTAGTTGCTACATTGTTATGAGCCATTTGATCGTTTCTACTCTTAGGAAGTTGTTCCTATGTGATTAGAGAGTCCTAGCTCTGATACCAATTGTTGGCTCTACCGAGAGGGGGGGTGAATCGGTTTTCTAACAATTATGGGAGATTTTAAAACAATCACAATTTAAACACAAGTGATAATGAATAAAACAGTGCAATATAACAATTTAATGCAAAGAGAGGGAAAGAGAAACAAACACAGCGACTTATAGAGGTTCGGCCAACTCTTGCCTACATCCTCTCTCCTTGACCTTCTTGTCAAGTGGTTTCTTTCTCTCTTTCAACAGAGCTTACAAAGTTCCTTTTACAGGTTAAGGAATAACCTCTCTACCCTTAGCAATACAGAAAATGTATTCACCCTTTTACAATAACACTCACTGAGGAACAATCCTCTTTTCTTTTAAGGTGTGGATGAATACAGAATAAGGCTTTTTAGTGGGTAGGACTAACAAAGCTTGTAGTACATAAGCTTGTACAATTAATCTCAATAAAATGAGCAATAGAGATACAATGAATGAAAGAATTAAAGCTTGAGAATGTTTGGAATATTCAGTGATAGTCTCACTCTTTTGCTTTGACTTCAATGCTTGGTTATATACTGAAGGTTGGGTAGTTGGAGCATTAAATGCAGTTTTTCCCGTTGAGATTTGAAGAAAATAGCCGTTGGGAACCTCCAGTGGTCAGACAGATCGATCTCCTATCTTGGCCAGATCGATCTCCTAGTTTTAAATCCTGCAATGACAAAGCACAAATACACAGGGAGATCGATCTTATACATTACCAGATCGATCTGTTAGTTTAAATAGGCAGAGGCAGATCGATCTGTCGAATAGGCAGATCGATCTCTTATCCTCTCTGTTTGAGGCAAGATCGATCTCTCAATATATCAGATCGATCTCCTAAGTTCTCTGACTTAGAGCAGATCGATCTCTTAACCCTTGCAGATCGATCTCTTTTTACCTTAAATCCTTTATACCGTTTTAAGGCTTGCCAGATCGATCTCTTCCATCATGAGATCGATCTCTCATCAAATAAAAACCCAGGAGATCGATCTCTCACACCTCAGATCGATCTCTCATCAGCAGAACTCTAAGTTCTGGTCCTGATATCATCTAAACATGTTTGTATACCATCTTAACATTATTGTTTTAACATGTTTTGTCATTTCAAAATACATTAACTCAACATATTACTTCAAAATTATTCATATCCCCTTGAATAAAATCGGCTGACATATCCTTATACCCATATTTAGTTAGTGAAAATTAGCTAACCATCAACCTCATCTTATCTAAGGGTACAGGCTTCACATCTTTCACTCACTTATAAGCAACTGAAGGCGGTATGAATATATACCTGGCATCGGGATCAATTAAAATAATTATTTCATTATTCTTAACCAGTGTGGTATCTTCTACCACATCAAATGAAACATCAGTAGTGTCCTGGTCCAAGGCATACACTCGCCCTCGTCCAACAGCCTATTTTCCCTTTCTCTTCGGCTGTGGTCTCTCTTTTCGGTGTAGAGAGAT
This sequence comes from Firmiana major, assembly GCA_033439115.1. Lineage (NCBI taxonomy): Eukaryota > Viridiplantae > Streptophyta > Magnoliopsida > Malvales > Malvaceae > Firmiana > Firmiana major. Next base: position 42,754,955 of record CM065899.1, read on the forward strand.
CAACAGGGTTTTCTCTATCTCTTTGCTCTTCTGTGGGGCAGTCTGACCCAACTCTGAGCAATCATTAAATAAATGGCCCGTCTTACCACGCTTAATGTCTATTTTAGTCAATAAGGCGTAGGTGTAGGCCCTATTTTCGTGGTATCTACCACACATCTTACCCTGCTTACACTTGCTATGGAGCAGGTCGGGGTCCTCCAATCACAATACCCCTCAAAAGTATTGAAATTGAATACACTGGGGCTTTAACCAATCATCTTACCCCGTGACTCAACAGCTCTAAGTTTTTACCAAACTACCTTTTTTTTCCTGTTCTGACATCTCTGTCATTCTCTATTTTCTTTCTGTCTCTATTTCGGCCCTTACTACCTTTCCCAATCTCAGAGGAATGTAACTCATAATCTTGTTCACATACTGTAGTCTGCGCACTGCCTCGGCATAGGTAGTGATATCTAACGGCCCAATCGAACTCTAATTGACAATCTGAGTCCTTTTATGAACTTTTAGACATTCCAACTCTCACTGTTCATAGTGTCGGGTCATATCTGGGCAGGTATATTGTCAGACCCGAGTTTTTGATTTACGTATATAGCTTGTACCTTATGATTCCTATGTGTACGAACACTATATTTGCATAGTTGAATCATAAGAAGAGTATTTACTACCATGCAATCGATTAATTTAAGAAATTAAAAATGCATGTAAGCTACATAATAGCGAGATAAGGGTTAAAGTGATCCCCGAGTAAGTGCAGGGGTAAAATGTCAAATGACCAAAATTCGGTATAAATCCGATGAGAAAATTTCATTAAAAATATGAAATCGAGAGATCTTGATCAATAACGAGGAAAATATTGAATTTCGAGTCCAATTGATCGAGATATGAATTTAATTAATATTTTTGGAATTTTCATCTCAAAAACTGAGCCTAAAAATAAGAGAAAAATATACCGAAAAAGCAAAATCGGACTGATAAATTCATTTACGGACTAAATGAATTTAATATAAATTTTTGGGATTTTTAGGATATTTTAGGACTTTTATTATTATTTTAAGAATAAAATAATAATAAAAATATATTATAAAATGAATTGAAAAAAAAACAGAATAGAAAACGGATTGGAAAGAATCGGGGAGAGAGAAACGAAGCCGACCCGAGGAGAAATCTTCACCAGCGACAAACCAGCGGCCGACAGCGTGAGGAGTGCTGGGCAACGTGACGACCAGCATCGGGGGAGAGTTCGACGGCCACCACGCGCCTGGAAACGCCGCCAGCAGTGAGATCTGAGAGAGGGAAGCCGCGGGAGAGAAAGACAGATTCGACGGAATCCGACGCCGGTCAACCCCAGACGAGGCCAAAAGAAGCCTCTAGAGGCGAGGCCGAACCATTTGGCAGTGGAATCGGCCGGAGAATCGGTCGGACGACGTCGAAACGACGAAAGGAGCCCTGAACCGATCGGTCGGTTCAGTGGAAAGTGACTGTACTGAACCGAACCGGACCGGTTCAGCCAAAGAGAAAAAGGGAAAAAGAAAGAAAAAGGAAAAGAAAATTTTTGAGATTGCACCGGACTTCGGGTAAGTCGATACAAGGTCAAAGGTGACCAATTTAATTTCTGATAAATTTATTTAAATTATATTTAATCAGAAATTAACCCGGAGTTAAATATACGAAATTGTGTAGTTCGACGATTACTTCTGAACAGAAGCCCGATCGAACTCCGATTCGTGCACCATCGCACAATCTCGGGTAAGTAAAGCTCATTTACGACAATTTAAGTGATTTATGCGTATTTAAAATTAAATTTATTCATTTCGGATTAAATTTTGGATTTAGTGAATTATATTCAAAAAATTGAATAAAATGTTGTAAATGATATACGGGCTATCCAAAGTGCTTGGAATAAAGCCCAATGGGTATTGATAAGCCCAATGAGTCGATAGACCCTGATGAACGGGCTTAATATGGATTAAGGCCCAATAAAAGTGTTTAAGGCCCATTAAGCGTAAACAGGCCAATTTAAATGAAATGAACTGTATTAAATGTGTAATACAGTAGGAAACGTGAAATTAACCCAGTGAATGATTAAATGTAGCTCCAGAGTCATATTGAGAGTTGACCGGACTGCGAGATTAGACAGCACAGAGGAAGAGAGGTCACACGACGTGATCCGAGGTAGGGGACTCTTGCAAGTAGCTAGAGATATCTGTGCATATTTTTGTTGGATTTTACATTCACTGAAATTGTTTGAGGGTCAGAGAAAATTGATAATATTATAGGGACCTGATATGGGTAAATTACGATTTTGCCCCTAGTTAGGCAAAAAGTGAAACTTTGGGAAAAGTTGTAAAAAGCATGAAAATGATGTTTTGAATGGTTTTTACTGCTGTGTAGCAGAAGAGTTGGTGGATGAGCTAATGTTTTGAGGTCGATGTAAACTAAGCACACTTTATAGTGCTGATTTTAATGATTTTAAATATCCCTATTTTTAAAGAGCCATCTACCGAATTATGTGGAAACAATCGTGCTGGAGCATAGCTCGCACTTGATTTCAGATGTTTTTCACATACATAAGTGCTAGAGGTTTGCTCGCACTGCATTTATTTGACATGCATTTTAGAGTACTGGAGCATTGCTCGTACTCAGTTTTATGTGATTTATGCATGATAGAGTGCTGGAGCGATTAGCTCGTACTCGAGTTTTACATGAGATGCATGACAGAGTGCTGGAGCGTTGCTCGTACTCGATTCTTCATGATTTGTACATGACATAGTACTTGAGCGATTTGCTCGTACTTGATTTGAATGAGAACTATGCATGACCTAGTGCTGGAGGTTTACTCGTACTAGTGTTGATATTTTTTACATGCATATACAGTGTTTTGAGGTGGAGTGTTGACTGTGTGTCACACTCAAGACGCGCACTGTAGTTTTTCGTGATATATACACATGTTAGAAAAATCGTGACGATTTCCTCCGTGTAGACTGAGTGTCACACTGTTGAGATGTTCTCACGTGGATTTAGAGACGTGGCATTGATTCCATAGTATGAGGGCTAAGACCTATGGCAGGCACCCCGACTATGATGTATTTTCATGGTATGAGAGGCTAAGACCTATGGCAGGCACCCCGACCATTATGTATGGGTCCACGGGTGTACGTTGTACCGTGCATGTGGCATGGAGTACATTGTACCGTGTTTTGTGTTGTGGAGTTGTGGAGGAGAGTGTTGATAGCTGGCGGTTGTGATGGACTGACCCCCCTCCCGTTACAGCAGTGATAACCCGCACACCGAGTACTGTGTTGCCTGGGATTTCATCACATGTTAGGATATGTACAAAGTCCAAAGATGTTCTCTTACGGTAAGATCCTTAAGCCCAACATCCTTAAGCCAGAGTGGGCGGGGAGGCTCTGTTCGGCGGGGAGGCTCTCTTACATAGTCTAGAGAGATTGCGTTTAGCCACTGAGTCTCGCATGATATATCACATGTGTTTTATGATACGAGTAGACCTAAGGGATGGGTCGAAACCCAGTTTATTTGTGTTGTGAGAAATGTCATATTTACTGTGTTTTGAATGTAAATGTCATATTTTATATAAAGGCATTCTTAAATGATTAAATATGCACTGTTTTGCATGAATGCCTCTGATTGATAAACCAGCATGTGTTTAGTACATGGGATTTTAAATCTGTACTATATTATATATATTTTAAACATGCTTTTGAATTGAGAGAAGGAAAGGCAAAGCACTATTTTCAGTAGATAGTATGGATGTCTACTTGCTTGCCTGATTTCTTTACTGAGCGCATTGATAGCTCATCCCATTCATTTTCCCCCCATCTCTACAGATTCTCATCCGCTGCCACTCCCCATCTAGCGAAAGGTATACACATGCGTACTCTTTTGTATCTGAACAATGCATAAACACAGTGATGTACACGTTTTAATATGGGGGATGTAATGATGTAATTATATTTAAGTATACGAATTTACTTATGATATAAATGTCATGTATGTATGATACGAAAAAGAATGGTAAGGTATGTCTGGATGAGGAGACTAATGCCTATTCACAGCCCAACTGTTGAGGAGATAAAGGTAAGTAAAAAGTGAAAAATTTATTGTGGTTTTTGGTAAAGTCGCGTGTGGGAGGAGGACGTGACATATATAAACTGAGATTCATACTCGTTAATCAACTAGTTCCTTTGGGTCAGAGTCAAGAATTTTATCTGCAATCTCTTTTAAGCAGTGTCCGAGATATTCTGTCACCGGTAAACATCTAGAATTATTTTCCAGGTCCATTCTGGATGTCTAATTCTTAAGATGGGTCGAGCGGACTTCCACCAATGCTCCGAATCTCCCTCAAATCCCATGCATACTATGAGCAATTAGCTCACAAAATATTCTCCACACTCTGCACTAACCTCGCGAAGCGTGTCTCAATACTATCTGATCTCTCTGTCGGACTCTGTCTGATCTTTCTGCCGGGCTCTGTGAGGCATACTCAATACCAGCCTCCACGTTAATCTCATCTTGAGTCTCATGTGACGACTCAATACGACTCTCAGGCCTACCTCTACGGCCTCAAGCTCGTGTACTTGCCCTTCTACCATAGCGGCTATCAGTTAATGAGTCTATTCTTGCATTTAAAAATCAAATTCTTAGCTGCAATTCCATCTCGATATACACAATTGTATCTAAACAATGCACAGTACATGGGGATGTAAACTTCCTTAACCACTAACACAGACTCATATCAGGCCAACTTAGCTCTGATACCAAAAACTATCACGACCCAAATTACCTAAAATCACTACAAATTTTTTATTTTTCGACTATTATTTAATTCTTACCTTTCTCTCATCGTGACCATCTTACCAAACAGTTGGGCTATGATTCGGTGTTAGTCACCTCTCACCTATTTACCATTCCATTTCCATAATCACATTCACATATGAGAGTTTACTATCTTTTGACTTTAACTAAATACATACACAATGGTATTTACCTAACCTTACATCTCCGACATCATATACATTTTCAGTACTGTGCATTACATGTTCATATACAAAACTATACAAATGTGTATACTTGACTCTCGATGGGAATTACCGGATACCAAGATTGCAAGTCCTTAGCCGCTCACTAACTACTGTGAGTGCTCTGAAAAGATGGAAAAATAAGGGGGTGAGCAAACCACACGCTCAGTAAGGCAATTATACAAGTAAGTAGATAGCTCTACTATCTACATGCTCATAATGCCATGCCCTTAAAATCCATTTCTTTTCATTAAAATCTCAGGCACAAAATCATGCATACATCAATGACATAGTTTATCAAAACTATTTGTGCATATAGAAATCATGCAATTCATGCATCAAAGGGATTTTATGTGACATCATTAAATCATAATTTGCATGAATTAAATCAGGATCATAAATTAGTTCATGCCATGTAAATCAAATCATGAGAGACAAATCTTTTCATGAATTTATAATTAAAGCATGGAAAACTCATCATGCTACTGCATTTAAATCATTTCATTAAAACTGCAGTATAAACTAACCCGAAGGGGTTAAGCATCTCATAAATCAATCTTATTGAAAATTCATTATAATAGTCTCTTATAAAATCATATCTCAATGAAAATCACAAAATTGGGGCCTGACCCTTCCCTGGGGTCTACCCTGGTCTATCGAGACCATAAGTTATATCATGTGAGACAAGTAGATGACTATATCAGTAATACGAGGACTATAGCCATAACCTAGTGATCCCTGGCTACACGGTACCTAGTGTGCGGGGTATCAAACCTGAAACGGCAGGTGGGTCGATCCTACCCGCCAGAACAGCCTAACATCAGGATTGGGAGGGCAATGCTTGCTGCCTCGTGGCTAATGCCACTCCACTCTAACAATCCCCATAGTACAACTTACTCCATGTGATATACACGGTACATCGTACTCCATGAACCCAATCTCAGTCAGGGGGTGCCTGCAATAGGTCTTATCCACCCATACCAAATATGTCTCAGTATGCACATATGGGTATATCATCTCATTGTGACACACTGTCTACAGGAGGCTCCAACACGGTTATATACATGTCATATAAATCCCTGTGCGAGCGAAGCTCTAGCACGGCTTCATGCATATTCATGATATCTAAAAATCTCGTGCGAGCGAAGCTTTAGCACAGTTTCAAAAAAATCAGTAAAACCTGCGTACGAGTAGCACTCCAGTACGACTTTAAAATGAGTTATAAATTCATATAAACCTTCGTGCGAGCAAGCTCTAGCATGATGTTATGGATCAATAAATCAAATCTCATGCGAGTTACACTTCAGCACGGCTTTATGCATAAATAAATCAAATCTCGTGCAAGTTACACTCCAGCAAGGCTTTTATGCAATTATCATATCAAAACAGGATGCGAGCTAAGCTCCAGCGCCTCTCATGCATGTCAAATCATTAAAATTAACACGAGCAATCGCTCTAGCACCTTTTTATGCATATCAGACCAAAACAGTCAAAACAATCAAAACATAGTGTAAGACCCGAATTTAATTAAAATACGAAATGAATGAGTATTCGTGAAAGGAAGTCGGGTTAAATTAATCCCGAACACGTGTAAGGGCAAAACGGTCAAAAGACCGAAAGCTGGAATAAATTCGATAAGGAAATTTTATTAAAAATAATGGATTTGAGAATCTTGATCAATAACGAAGAAATAATTAAATTTCGGATTAAATTGATCAAGTTATGAATTTACGGAAATTAATCGAAATTTTCACTTGGGACAATATCCCGAAAACACGGAGAAATTATACCCGAAAAAGGGTAAAAATTTAATAAATAAATTAATTAAAATTAAATAAATCTATTTGAAATAAAATATTAATTTTGTAGATATTTTTGAATATTTTTGACTATTTTAATGAATAAAATAATAATAAACTAATTTATAAATAATAATAATAAAAAAATAAAAATAAATTAAAAAAAAGAGGGAAATCTGAAAAACTATCGGGGAGAGAGAAAATAACAGAGAAACCGAGGAGACCTGCGCGTGGCCGACCGACGAGCCACCACCGGCGACCATCACCCTCCGACGAAGGACCAAACAGGAAGAGGAGCGGCCGGCGAAGCCATTGGCACCGGTGACGCGCGCCGACAATGGCCGTGTCCGGTGAACGGAGGAAGAGAAGACCGCGAGGAAAACGGAGATGATCCCGACGATCCACGGCAGCTTGGGGCGAATGGCGGGCACCGGCGTGATCGGGAAGAGGAGCCGGTCCTTTTGAGACCAGTATCGGCCGGCGAAACTGTCGGAATCCGTCGGATCGAGAGGTGGCAGCCGCGGGGGAGAAGAGCTGATTCGCCGGCGATGGCTGCGTTTCGACCCCAGCCGAGGCCCGATTCTGAATGCCCAGGTGTAGCCGAGCCGAACAGCACCGGAATCGCACCGGGAACAGGCCGGACGGCGCCGGAATGAGCAAATGGGGATTGAACCGATCGAACCGGCCTGAACCGGTAAAAACTGAATCGAACCGGATCGAGCTGAACCGGCGGTCTGAACCGGTCTGAACCGGACTGAACCGGTTCAGCCAAAAAGAGAGGAAAAAAGGGAGAAAATGAGAAAAAAGAAAAAGAGAAAGAATTTTCGGGGATACACCGGACTTCGGGTAAGTCGTTAAGAGGTCAAAAGTGACCAATTTGAATTTCAAAAAATTTATTTAAATAATATTTGATCGGAAATTAACCCGGGATTAAATATAATAATTGTGCAGTTGTACGATAAAGCCCGAACGAGAGCCGATTGTGCTCCAATTTTCGTATCCCGCATCGTATCGGGTAAGTACAGTTTAATTCCAGCAATTAGAGTCCTTTAATACAGAGTTTCGATTATTTTACGGAATTTACGAATTAATATTGTATAAAGAGGGATATTAATCGGATTTACAACGTAATTACCGTAAATGGTTTACGGGCTATCCAATGAGTTTGGAACGAAGCCCGATAATTATTGGTATGCTGTATGAGCCCAGTAAACCCGAGGAAGGTATTTAATAAGTAAAAACGGGCTGAAAATGGGTCGAGGCCCATTAAGGTGCAATCGGGCCCAATAGGGGTAAACGGACCCAATGATTTAAATTAAGCCCAGAAAATAGGAAATACAATTAAATTGTATGTTATCTAACCTAAGAAATATTAATACGCAGTTTCGGACATTGGATTGAGAGCAGATCGGACTGCGCGACGTGACATCAGAGAAAAGGTCAGATTCGACATGAAAATCGAGGTAAGGGAATTTTGTAGGCGTATAGAGATTTCTATACGTATTTTGAGGGTAATTACAGGGCTTAGAAATTTATTAAAGCATCTAGAAATGAAGTAATAATTTTTACGAAAACCGGGGCTTAGATAAATAAAGAAAAAAGACGATTTTGCCCCTAAGAGTAAAATTTACAAAAAGGGTAGTAAGGCAGGTAAATTTCATGATTTCATGTTTTTAATACTTTATATGAATATATTGCTTTGATTTAAGCAAATATGCACATAGGTGGGCTATTGATTTCGTGAATTTTACGAAAGGGAACCGGTTTGTACCGGTTACGATCTTAAAAGATGTTTTATTAAAATCGAGCCACCTATTGTATTTACATGAATAAAAAGAGTGCTAGAGTCTTACTCGCACTCAAGTTTACTGATTTATTCTCATGAAAAGTCGTACTGGAGCATTGCTCGTATGAGAAATTTGTGTGTGCATAAAATCGTGCTGGAGTTTCGCTCGCACGAGATTTTAGATATCATGATATGCATAGCGTGGTGCTGGAGCTTCGCTCGCAGTAGACGTGAGTTGACATGCATATAGTCGTGCGGAAGCCTCCTGTAGACTGTGTGTCACAGAGAGTTGAGATGCTCGCACGCATACTTTGAGACATGGGTTGGTTATCGACATAATATTGGGGTGGATAAGACCTACGGCAGGCACCCCCAGACTATGATATGGGTCCACGGAGTACGATGTACCGTGTATGTCACACGGAGTACGCTGTACCGTGCAGTCATGATGACTCTATGATGTTACTTGATATTCTGGCGGGTAGGACTTGACCCCACCTCCCGTTGCAGTTGTGATGCCCCGCACACCGGGATCCGTGTAGCCTGGGATCACAGGGACATAGTATGGCCATAGTCCTCGATTTTTCATACAGTAACCTACATGCCTCACATGATATCATACGGTCTGGATAGACCAGGACAAACCCGATGGAGGGGTAGTCCCGATTTGTGTTTTTAAAAGAGATGTGATTTGATGAATCAAGGTATTCCCGAGAGATGAGTTTGACCTTGATGAAGTTGTTTTATAATGAAACAAATGAGTTTTAAATGTGATGAATTTATGATGAAACAAATAAGTTTCAAAGTGATGAGTTTTGTGATTAAACAAATGAGTTTTAAAGTGAAGAGTTTATGATGAAATAAATGAGTTTTAATGTGACGAGCATGAGATGTCATACATGATGATTTTCCATGTGTGCTTGATAAGTCGATTTCATGATTTCTTGTATATGATATATACATACATGTGGCATTGTTTTAATCTTACCTCATGCTCCGAAAGTAAACGATTTTTACATCATGACATTATCAGCACGTAGATAGTATAGTTATCTACCTGCTTACATTATTGCCTTACTGAGCACATTTCGCTCACCCTTTCATTTTCCACCCCACAGGGTATATTCAGTAGAAGAGAGCGACAATAGTCTCGCATCTCGGTTATCCGCTGCTTCTTAGCAAGACCAGGTATACACATTTGTATAATTTCGTATCTGAACATATAGATGCACAGTACTGTATATGGATGTAATATTGGGGATGTATTTAGTTTTAAATAAATTGATATGTAAATGAAATATGGAAATTGAATGGTAAATAGGGGAGAGGTGACTAACACCGAATCATAGCCCAACTGTTTAGTAGTATATCTGTTCACGACGGGTAAGGAAATGAAAAGCGAAAAATTTGTAGGGATTTTAGGAAATTTGGGTCGTGACAAATTTAATGGTATCAGAGCAGAGTTGGCCTGATATGAGTCGGTGTTAGTAGTTAAGTAAAATACAAGTAAAATTACATCCCCAGGTACTGTGCATTGTTTAGATACAATTGTGTATATCACGATGGAATAGCAGCTAAGATTTTAGTTTCGAATGCAAGAATATAGTTTTTATAACTGATAGCCGCTATGGTAGAGTGGCGAGTACACATGCTCGAGACCGTAGAGATCGGTCTGAGAATCAAATGAGTCATGATATGAGACTCAAGAGGAGATAGTGCACGAGGCAGAGGTCGTAGAGGTAGACCAGAGTCTGCTAAGTCGTGCTGAGTTGACCCATGAGAATCGGGATGAGATTGAAATAGAGGTTGATGTTGAGCATACCTCTCAGAGTCCGACAGAGTGATCGGATAGTATTGAGACACGCTTCGTGAGGTTGGAGCGGAGTGTGGAGATTATTTTGAGGAGCAAATTGCTCAGAGTAGACATAAAGATCAGAGGGCGCAGCGGAGCATTGATTGAAACCCGCTCGACCCATCTTAAGTGTTAAACATCCAGAGCTAAGATGAGAAATATTTCTGGATGTATTCTAGTGACTGAATATTTCGGGCACTACTTAAAGGAATTTATTGATAAAGTTTCTTACACTGCCCATAGTCATTGGTTGATTGATGAGTATGAATCTCAGATTACATCCCTGGGCAAGTATGAACCCGATATTGTGGACAGTGAGAGTCGAAAAAGTTTAAAAGTTCATGGAAGGGCTCAAATTGTCGATTAGAGTCTGATTTACTCATTACTTATGTCGAGGCAGTGCGCAAAATACAGTTGCATGAATAATATCATGTGTTGCACGCCTCTGAGATTGAAAAAGGTAGTAAGGGCCGAAATAGAGACAGAAGAGAATAGAGAATGACAGAGATGTCAGAGCGGGAAAGAGACCAGTTGGTAAGAGATTAGAGTTGATGAGCTACGGGGTAAGATGATTGGTAAAGCCCTAGTATATCCAATTTTAGCACTTTTAAAGGATATTGTAAATTGAGAACCCCGACTTGCTACGAAGCAGTTAAGCAGTGTAGCAGTGTGAGCACTGTAAGCAGTGTGAGATGTGTGGTGGATACCACGGAAGGAGGGTCTATACCTACACTGTATTGATGAAAATGGTCGTTAAGTGTGGTAAGACGGACCATTGATTTTGTTTACACAGAGTTGGGCGAGATCGCCCCACAGAAAAGTAAAGAGACAGAGAAAAACTTCATTGGTATAGCTGCAACGAGAAGGGAGGCAATAGCCAAAAAGAAAAAGGAAAGTAAGTTGTTGGACGAAGGCGAGAGGATGTCTTGGACCAGGACACTATTGATGTTTCATGGATGTGGTGTAAGATACCACACTTGTTATGAATAATGAAGTACATATGTTCATTGATCCTGGTGCCACACATTTATTCATACCGCCTTCATTCGCATATAAGTGAGTAAAAGGCATGAATGCCTACATCATTGAGCAAAATACTGATAAATGAGTATCCCAAAAGAGGATGATTAATAAACGGAATATGGATATAGAGATTTTAAGTGATAAAAAGGGGTGCAACAGTTGAAATTAAAGGAGTAAAGGATTGTACTCACGAAATAAATAATGACAAGAGTTTCGTTATAATTGATACACTAAGGAGATAATCTTTGAGATATGCTTGATTCTGAATACAAGATGTATTGGAGTAAGAGGCGTATGCTAGGTAAGAACATCCTTACGATATGAAGTAATTAGGATTGAAGCAATTAGTAGCGAATATAAATTGTGACCACATGGACTGATATATAAAGTAATTGTGGTTAAGTCTAAGGGTTAATAAAGGTATTTCAAAATACCTCCCCGCCTGAAGAATTGACAGCGTCTAAAAGTATATATATATATAACCTATAACGTGAAATCGATCGTCGTAATGAATACCTTTAGCATTAGGATACCTTTACTAAGACGATAAGAATATAAAAAAATTCGACAAATCATAAAGGTTAACATAGTAAAATTTAATAAGAGCCGTTAAGATAAGAAAAGGAAATGACGCAGGTTAGTACCTAAAAACGTAAGCGATTTTGTAGGATCTTATACGCTTATGCGTAAATAAGTCAAGGATTGGACCTATTTGTAATCATCATTATCGATGATAGGTTGAGTGTAGTTAAAGTCCAGGGCAACTTATAAACAACAATTGGAAAATTGCCCTTACAGATGGTTGCTGCGAGTTCTAAAAAGGGTATACTTTGTTGGCACGTTTAACTAAGAAAACGTGGTCTTTGAATGAGATAATAAATAAGATGATAGATGTGACATGAATTTCGGTGTAGTGAAGTATGAACTGACCACCGTGATTATTTTCACCATACCCAACAGCTCAAGAGGTTCTCAGTGAGTATGGATACCTCAAAATTATGAAGGAGCTGTGTATTGATGTATAATGGAAAGATAGTCAATTTTGGAGTCAGACAACTCCTTGATCACAAAATAAACTATCTGACTCATGATTTTAAGTTGGCAACAGTATTTGCACCGAGGATATGGTACTATTATGTACACGATAAAGAATTTTGGATATGCACTGATCATAAAGTCTCAAGTATCTGTTTTCACAGAAAGAGGCGAATATGAAAATACATAGTGGGTTAGAGCTTCTGAGAGGTTTTGATTTGTGAAAATTATGCCACCCAGGAAAGGCTAATGTGATTACTGATGCCTCGAGTATAAAGAGTCTCGGGATGGTATTACATATGATGATCAGGGAGCGTGAGCTGCTAGAGCAGTTGTGGACCTCAGTAATGATGTGATCCCTTCTGATGATGACAGTGATTGTGTGACAGCTAGCCTGAGACTAGAACCGGATGAGAGTGCCCGGATTTGACAGGCTTAGCGTGATGATCGGCATGATGTCGATGGTTTGGGTCAGATTCAGAAGGGTACAGTGATAAAGTTCACAGAGTATGATAATGATTTACAGAGAGGTTCAAAGATAGTATAAGTGCTCCCCAGGACCACAGTTGATGAGATAATATTGTCAGAAGCTCACTCTTCGGGATATACAGTGCCTACGGAAGGTAATAAAAATATATTGAAATCTCTGAAAAGGGGTATTGGTGGTCAGATGTGAAAAGAGTTATGGTGGAGATTGTGGAAAAGTGCCTAGTATGTCAGCAGAATAAAGTAGAGTATTAAAATTCTGCAGAGTTATTGCAGCACCTACCTATATCGACACGGCACGAAAAATGGGACCAAGTCTCCATGAATGTCGTGATGGGTTACAGAGAACCCAGGTGAATTACGAGGCTATTTGGATGATAGTCGCTAAGTTGACTAAGTCTACCCACTTTCTGGTTATGAAATCCCCAAATACTCAGAGTATATATGAGGATTTATGTGTAAGAAAGATTGTGGAACATTAAGCAGCGTTCCAGTGAGCATGGTATCATATAGGGATTCCCGCTTCACTTCTTACTTCAGGGAATATTTTTTTAGGAAGCTATGGGAACCCAACTGGGTATTAGCACAGCTTTCCATCCTCAGACAGATGGTCAGTCAGAGAGGACTGTACAGGTTCTGGAGGATCCGATGAAAGCGTGTGCCCTTGATTTTTATGCTCCTGGGATGATCAGTTATTACAATTGAAGTCGCCAATAGTGACAGTTGTCACTTGAGTATCGGGATAACAAGATATGAGGCAGTGTATGGCTGTAGGGGTTGTTTCCCCGACTTGGATAAGAAAAAGTGGGTGACAGATAGAATTATTTTGACTTTGGATAATAAGTCTCTGAGGATGTTTAGTTAAGGATGAGAGATTAAGAACACCTCAGAGCAGATGGAAAAGTATTGGAATTCACCGAGAGTGAATTGGTATGGTTGAAAGTTACTTGTCCTAAGAGAATAAGGACATAGCGAACTTTTGGAAGAAGGTAAATTGAGTTACGCTGGATAGAATATTTTGAGAGATTCGACAAGTGGGAGATAAGACCTGTAGGTTGGTGTTATCACTTGAATTAACAGGCACCCACAATGTGTCTCATCTTTTGATATTTCGAAAATACTATCCAGATCCAGCATAAGTGATAGGATATGAGATCCAACAGTTCAGCTTAATACAAATATAAGTATATTGAAGAAGTTGATTCGGACATTAAACAGGAAAGAGAAAGTATCGAGGTTTAAGACGATCTCCCTAATTAAAGTTCTTTGGTAATGTTACACTCCGGAAAAAGGTCACATAAGAATTTAAGAGTATGATACGATCGATGTACCCGGAGTTGTATATGGACTCATATGAATTGGTTCTAATTTGGAGGACCAAATTCCTTAAGTGGGGGAGAGTTGTAAGACCCGAATTTAATTAAAATACGAAATGAATGAGTATTCGTGAAAGGAACTCGGGTTAAATTAATCCCGAACACGTGTAAGGGCAAAACGGTCAAAAGACCGAAAGCCGGTATAAATTCGATAAGGAAATTTTATTAAAAATAATGGATTTGAGAATCTTGATCAATAAAGAAGAAATAATTAAATTTCGGATTAAATTGATCAAGATATGAATTTACGGAAATTAATCGAAATTTTCACTTGGGACAATATCCCGAAAATACGGAGAAATTATACCCGAAAAAGGGTAAAAATTTAATAAATAAATTAATTAAAATTAAATAAATCTATTTGAAATAAAATATTAATTTTGTAGATATTTTTGAATATTTTTGACTATTTTAATGAATAAAATAATAATAAACTAATTTATAAATAATAATAATAAAAAAAATAAAAATAAATTAAAAAAAAGAGGGAAATCTGAAAAACTATCGGGGAGAGAGAAAATAACAGAGAAACCGAGGAGACCTGCGCGTGGCCGACCGACGAGCCACCACCGGCGACCATCACCCTCCGACGAAGGACCAAACAGGAAGAGGAGCGGCCGGCGAAGCCATTGGCACCGGTGACGCGCGCCGACAATGGCCGTGTCCGGCGAATGGAGGAAGAGAAGACCGCGAGGAAAACAGAGATGATCCCGGCGATCCACGGCAGCTTGGGGTGAACGGCGGGCACCGACGTGATCGGGAAGAGGAGCCGGTCCTTTTGAGACCAGTATCGGCCGGCGAAACTGCCAGAATCCGCCGGATCGAGAGGTGGCAGCCGTGGGGGAGAAGAGCTGATTCGCCGGCGATGGCTGCGTTTCGACCCCAGTCGAGGCCCGATTCTGAATGCCCAGGTGTAGCCGAGCCGAACAGCACCGGAATCGCACCGGGAACCGGCCGGACGACGCCGAAATGAGCAAATGGGGATTGAACCAGTCGAACCGGCCTGAACCGGCCAAAACTGAACCGAACCGGATCGAGATGAACCGGCGGTCTGAACTGGTCTGAACCGGACTGAACCGGTTCAGCCAAAAAGAGAGGAAAAAAGGGAGAAAAAGAGAAAAAAGAAAAAGAGAAAGAATTTTCGGGGATACACCGGACTTCGGGTAAGTCAGTAAGAGGTCAAAAGTGACCAATTTGAATTTCGAAAAATTTATTTAAATAATATTTGATCGGAAATTAACCCGGGATTAAATATAATAATTGTGCAGTTGTACGATAAAGCCCGAACGAGAGCCGATTGAGCTCCAATTTTCGTATCCCGCATCGTATCGGGTAAGTACAGTTTAATTCTGGCAATTAGAGTCCTTTAATACAGAGTTTCGATTATTTTACGAAATTTACGAATTAATATTGTATAAAGAGGGATATTAATCGGATTTACAACGTAATTACCGTAAATGGTTTACGGGCTATCCAATGAGTTTGGAACGAAGCCTGATAATTATTGGTATGCTGTATGAGCCCAGTAAACCCGAGGAAGGTATTTAATAAGTAAAAACGGGCTGAAAATGGGTCGAGGCCCATTAAGGTGCAATCGGGCCCAATAGGGGTAAACGGACCCAATGATTTAAATTAAGCCCAGAAAATAGGAAATACAATTAAATTGTATGTTATCTAACCTAAGAAATATTAATACGCAGTTTCGAACATTGGATTGAGAGCAGATCGGACTGCGCGACGTGACATCAGAGAAAAGGTCAGATTCGACAGGAAAATCGAGGTAAGGGAATTTTGTAGGCGTATAGAGATTTCTATACGTATTTTGAGGGTAATTACAGGGATTAGAAATTTATAAAAGCATCTAGAAATGAAGTAATAATTTTTACGAAAATCGGGGCTTAGATAAATAAAGAAAAAAGACGATTTTGCCCCTAGGAGTAAAATTTACAAAAAAGGGTAGTAAGGCAGGTAAATTGCATGATTTCATGTTTTTAATACTTTATATGAATATATTGCTTTGATTTAAGCAAATATGCACATAGGTGGGCTGTTGATTTCGTGAATTTTACGAAAGGGAACCGGTTTGTACCGGTTACGATCTTAAAAGATGTTTTATTAAAATCGAGCCACCTATTGTATTTACATGAATAAAAAGAGTGCTAAAGTTTTACTCGCACTCAAGTTTACTGATTTATTCTCATGAAAAGCCGTACTGGAGCATTGCTCGTACGAGAAATTTGTGTTTGCACAAAATCGTGCTGGAGCTTCGCTCGCACGAGATTTTAGATATCATGATATGCATAGCGTGGTGCTGGAGCTTCGCTCGCACTAGACGTGAGTTGACATGCATATAGTCGTGCGGAAGCCTCCTGTAGACTGTGTGTCACAGAGAGTTGAGATGCTCGCACGCATACTTTGAGACATGGGTTGGTTATCGACATAATATTGGGGTGGATAAGACCTACGGCAGGCACCCCCAGACTATGATATGGGTCCACGGAGTACGATGTACCGTGTATGTCACACGGAGTACGCTGTACCGTGCAGTCATGATGACTCTATGATGTTACTTGATATTCTGGCGGGTAGGACTTGACCCCACCTCCCGTTGCAGTTGTGATGCCCCGCACACCGGGATCCGTGTAGACTGGGATCACAGGGACATAGTATGGCCATAGTCCTCGATTTTTCATACAGTAACCTACATGCCTCACATGATATCATACGGTCTGGATAGACCAGGACAAACCCGATGGAGGGGTAGTCCCGATTTGTGTTTTTAAAAGAGATGTGATTTGATGAATCAAGGTATTCCCGAGAGATGGGTTTGACCTTGATGAAGTTGTTTTATAATGAAACAAATGAGTTTTAAATGTGATGAATTTATGATGAAACAAATAAGTTTCAAAGTGATGAGTTTTGTGATTAAACAAATGAGTTTTAAAGTGAAGAGTTTATGATGAAATAAATGAGTTTTAATGTGACGAGCATGAGATGTCATACATGATGATTTTCCATGTGTGCTTGATAAGTCGATTTCATGATTTCTTGTATATGATATATACATACATGTGGCATTGTTTTAATCTTACCTCATGCTCCGAAAGTAAACGATTTTTACATCATGACATTATCAGCACGTAGATAGTATAGTTATCTACCTGCTTACATTATTGCCTTACTGAGCACATTTCGCTCACCCTTTCATTTTCCACCCCACAGGGTATATTCAGTAGAAGAGAGCGACAATAGTCTCGAATCTCGGTTATCCGCTGCTTCTTAGCAAGACCAGGTATACACATTTGTATAATTTCGTATCTGAACATATAGATGCACAGTACTGTATATGGATGTAATATTGGGGATGTATTTAGTTTTAAATAAATTGATATGTAAATGAAATATGGAAATTGAATGGTAAATAGGGGAGAGGTGACTAACACCGAATCATAGCCCAACTGTTTAGTAGTATATCTGTTCACGACGGGTAAGGAAATGAAAAGCGAAAAATTTGTAGGGATTTTAGGAAATTTGGGTTGTGACACATAGTGCGAGCTAAGCTCCAGTACCTCTCATGCATTTCACAATAATAAAAATCAGTGTGAGCAATTGCTCTAGCACATTTCATGCATATGATGTCACACAAGTCGATGCGAGAAACCGCTCTAGCACATTTTAGGCACACTAACAAACGCAGATAAAGTGCGAGCTATGCGCCAGCACTATCTATTCTCATATAAACTTGATAGTTGTCCCGTTTTCCAAAGAATTTTCATTTAAATCTTAATAAAACTTACGTAGTGTTATATTGTGAAATTTATGCAGTTACTGGCCAATCTATCGATTTTCTTTGCTTAAAATCTACGAAAATTCCTTAAATCAGAAAATTCCTTAAAACATGAATTTCATGCATGTCATGCTTTCACCATCCTTAGGTGAATTTCCCTCAATATGGGTAAAAATAGCCTTTTACCTATTTCGGGTCCTTAAAATCTGCAATCTATTTCTAGGACCTTTATACATATTCAGTGTATACATACATATTTAGTGTATACAAAAACTATTAAAATACGCGTAGCTACCTCTATATACTCACACAATTCCCTTACCTCATTTTTCTGTACAGTCTGACCTTTCACTGATGTCTCGTCATGCAGTCCGATTTGCTCTCAATCAAATCTCCGGAACTGCGTATAAATATACATCAGGTCAAATGTAATAGAATTAATTGTATTTCATATTTTTTGGGCTTAATTTAAATCATTGGGCCCGTTTACCCATATTGGGCCCGATTGTACCATAATGGGCCTTAATCGGCCTTAAGCTCGTTTTCCACTTACTATTCACATTATCGAGGCCTATTGGGCTCACCGAGCCCATCAGTCTTTATTGGGCCTCTTTCTAAACCCTCGAATAGCTTATGAATTATTTATGACAATTTATCTTAAATTCCAAAATATAATTCGAGGAAATTAAATCCGTAATTTATGCGATAAATTTCTAACATGCATAACAATATAAATTGTCATAAATAAGGGTTTACTTACCCGAGATTCCATGATAGTACACAAATCGAGGCTTTCTCGAGCTCTCGTTTGTTGTCAATTGTTGAGCTACACAATTATATATTTTTTCGGGTCAATTTTCCATCGAATATTTTTTCGGGTTAATTTTCAGTCGGATATTAATCAAATTAAATATTTTAAAATTTAAATCGGTCAATTTTGACCGCTTACTGACTTACCCGTAGCTCGATTACATCACTGGGATTTTTTCCCAATTTTTTCTCTTTTTCTTTTTCCCTTTTTCCTTTCTTTTTCTTCTTTTCTGGCTGAACTAATTCGATCCGGTTCAACCGGTTCAGACCGATTCGGTTCAACCAGTTCAATCTGGTTCGACCAGTTCAGGGGTTCGTCGACTGGTTCTCTATCGACTTCCACCGCCAGTAGCTCCGCGGGATCGTCAGGTGCATGGATCTGTCCTCGGTTTTGCCATGGCTGGCCGAAAAGTGGTCGGTCCGGCCTCTTCTCTCCTAGCAGTCGGTGCCTTTCCTTTCTTCCTCCATTGCCAGCGCTGGCTGCTGTTCTACCGGTCGATGCAGCCATCGATCGGTCGGTCTCTGCCTGAGGAACACTCGGCTGGTGGTGGCCATGGCCGAATAGGCGCCGGTCGTCGGATTCTCCCTTTCTCCTCTCGGCTGGGCTTCCTCGATTTCTCTCTCTCGCCACTGATCGTCACCTCGCCGGATATCGCATGGGGTCGGCATCGGCGTGGGGTTCCTCCTTCAGCCGCTCATCTGGGTCGGTCACCGGTGATCGATGAGGCACCCTCGGTTGCTTCGGTTTCTGCAGAAATCGCGTTTCGCGATTTTCTGCCTCTTTTTTTAATTAATTAATTAATTTTTTATTTATTTATAATTTTTTTTTAATATTATTTTAATCCATTAAAATATATTAAAAATCAAAATATCCCAAAAACAATTCTTATTTAATTCATTTAATCTATAAATGAATTTATCGGTCTTATTTCGTCTTTTCGGTATATTTTTCGATTATTTTCGGGGTAATTTCTTGAAGTGAAAATTTTCGATTTATTCCTGTAAATTCATATCTTGATCAATTTAAATCGAAATTTAATTATTTCTTCGTTATTGATCAAGATTCTCAAATCCATTATTTTTAATGAAATTTCCTTGTCACGATCAATACCGAATTTCTGTCTTTTGATCATTTTACCCTTGCACATGTTCGAAAATTCCATTTCAATCCTTCATTTGATCTTTTCTCATTTCGTGTTTTAAATAAAATAGGGTCTTACAGCACGCCTTGAGTGTGACTCACAATCAACATTCCGCCTCTTAAACACTGTGTATGCATTTCAAAATATCAAACATTAATGCGAGTAATCTCTAGCACTAGGATAATGCATAATTCTCTTTTCAATTCAAGTCCGAGCTATCGCTCTAGTACGATATCATATATAAATCATGAAAAGTCGAGTACGAGCAAAGCTCCCAGCACTCTACCATGTAAAACTGAGTATAAGCATAGCTCCCAATACTTTATATGCATCAATCACAAACTGAGTACGAGCAAAGCTCCCAATACTCTAACGTGAATAAAATAGCATTAAAATATAGTACGAGTATATCCTCCAGTACTATGTGATGCATATCTCAAAATATAGTGCAAGTATTCTCTAGCACTTATGGTTTTCACACAAAACCAGGTAGATGGCTTATTCAAATCACAATTCACTCATTTCAAATCAAATTAGCACTTAACTGTGCTGTTTTCGCATACACATGAAAACATTAGCCATTCTATCATGCAACTCATGAATTTTGGGTCACAACATGCTTTTCAGGCTTTTTATCCTATTTTTGGATAAAACACACTTTATCTCATTAATCTCTATCACACACATTAGGCCTATTCATGGGAATTCATATAGAGTATAATATCAAAACTCTATTTAAAATACGTGCAACCATCTCTAGCTACTCACGAAATTCCCTTACCTCGGATCACATCATCACTTCCTCGGTTCTGCTCACTCTTGGAGTCTGATCAGCTTCCACTGTGATTTCCAAAGCTGTTATAAATGTTGGTATTAGTATATCACTTTATACTCATTTCATTTGCCAAATCTCAATAAGATTCATTAATCTCACTATTTTATCCTAATATGGCATAATACCATATTTTCACATAATTATATCCATCACTCCTTACTTCCAATATATGCATTTCATAAGATCAACTCATAATCTTTCCTACATGCATATTCCATCATTAAATCAATGTTAATACCATTTTCTCATCACTTTCTCACTTTCATGCCAAAACTTGGTCATGCTCATTTTTCATGATCCTTTGACACGCCCTGAAGGTATTGTCTGCAAGTGCACAGACCCGTATAAGTAATAATAGGATTTGATTCCCGAGTTATCATCCTTTAGAGAAGTTGGTTAGCCTAATTAACTACCGGTTAATCTTACCCTAAGTATATCCTAGCAATTTATGAATTTAAGGTGGGTGATCTACTAAGTCTAAAATTAAAATTACTGGAAAGCAATAAAATAATAAAAACTAAATAAAACCGAGCAAAATTTACTTATAGTGCTCCAAGCAATTAAAGGCAAATAACCTACAAAAGAAAATTAAAACAGTTAAAACTAATTAACGCAATTAAAATAAAATGCAAATATGAAAACAACAAAAACAAGATTAATTAAACTACAATTAAACTACCCTAAAATCAAATATGCATGTAATTAGACTAATTAATAAAAATGTAAATTAAACTAAACTAAAACTTAATGAAAAGAAAATCCTATGAAATTAAGAAAATAACTATAAAACTACATATCTAAAATATTAATTCTAAATTAATCCTAACTATATCTAATTACTAACAACTAATCAAAATAATAAAAATGCATTAAACATGAAATTAAACAAAGAAAATTACATGGCCAAACATGGCCTTAATCGGTTTTGCCAGCTGCCTCGATTTCTTATGCAAATGGCACTGTACACATCTTCTTTGTTTCATTTTGCTTCGGTCTGTCCAGGCGTGTCCAACTTGCTCTCATGGCTGTCCAGACAGGCCCATCTCCTGCTCTGTAACCATACACCAACTCTACCTTGGTTCCGTGCTCATCTCCATTCCTGCAACAAATCCAACACATCACGTTACCAACTGCTATAGTTTCTGGCCAGACCTGCTCTCGCTTCTTCTCTATTTCCAGGTTTGATTGTTTTCTGTGGCTATGTCCATCAGGCGTTATCCGACTCCTGTACTGCACTACAATGTAGTAAGCTCATCTAGTTCTGTCTGCTTTACTGGATCCTGGTACCGTTTGCAGCATCATCTTCGGCCTCCTCATGCCCAGCTCCTCTTATTCCTCATCTGCAGTGCATCCATTTTCCAATACATCTTTTGTAGTCAGCTGTAAACCCGAGCAACACTGCGCACTGATGCTATCTCCTCTTCTATTCCAGCTGTGCGAGAAATGGCGATGTTGAATCATCCAGCATTGCAGATCACACCAAGAGATGTCCAAGGAAGGCAGCAGCAACACACAGCCCGCACTGCTCCTGATTAAATGAAACTAATGAACAGTACGTTATCAATATAACAGAGCAGAGCAGAGGATGCTATTGTCTATCCTGCCTATTCCGAGAACTCAGCACAAAGCCCATCTACAGCTCCGGTAAGACCATATAACAACCCAAAAAACATTAGACAATTCATGCCAAATACCGATAGCAAAGAAATATAATAGAGCAGTTATGCAGAACAGAGGAAGACTGTCGATCCCAATTTACTGCTATGGTGCACTCAACCTATGCTTTGAAAATCGACAAGTAACCAACGATAGTAGTAGCACAGTCTCAGAAATTCAGAACTGAGAAGGGATGGTAGCAACTCATTAAATGGAATAAAAACAGAAAAAGATGATGACAGTAAGAAATGCATAATCTAAATTTACTATTAAATAAAACATCATTAAAAGTTAAACTGGAAATTCCTATTCAAAATATGATATCCATGAAATAAAATAGAAAACGAAGAAAATAATGAGGATTAAGCTGTTGTCACCAAGCTCTTCCTTGGCCCAACAATAATCAATTAGGAACAAGGAAATAGAAAGGGGAAAGATGCCAACCCGAGACCAAAGAAAAGAAAAAAATATATAAATGGTTATCATTAACTTCAAAGTGCTACAACTGACAGATGAAAATTTATGATGAAACTTTTCATAAAAAAAAAAAAGAAAATTGCCATAAACGTGAACTACAAAGAACTAGAAATGATAAAATCTAACAACTTGAAAGTTAATTAGAAAAATGGCTGTAAAGAAAACCAATGGGAAATGCTTCTAAAAATAAAGGAAAAATAAAACTAACTAAAGCTACCTTAAATTCTACCGTAGACTACTTTTTCACTAACACTACTTAGTCCTACTCCTACTTACATAGTTTTTCAATTGTCATCCTTTCCTATTTATACACACACTTAGGGGTAAAATTATAATTTTTCCATCCTAGATGAGTTGGGATTGTTTGGCCACTTGTCTTCATACCATTGGCTCCTTGAAAAAAATATTTCCATGTCATCTGTCTTCTTGTCCAATTGGATGTGCTCGGTGGCATGGCTCGTGTTATCCGCGTGGTCCAATCTCGATTTTAGCCCAATTCCCTTCCATTTTCTACCGAAATTTTTTAAATTCATCAGGATTTAATTTATCTGCAAACATGAGAATTTTAATTAAATAAAGGGGATAATTAACAAAATAAATTGGGGATTTAAATAATTAATTAGAAAATTAAGCACAAATAATTCTATTTTCATAGAATTATCACACCCCCAAACTTGAGTTTTTGCTTGTCCTCAAGCAAAACAAAATAATTGTAGGGATGAAAAGTACAAAACACAATAATTTCCCCAATGTTATCCTTAAAGATAAAGTACAAACTATGAAATCAAAGACTCACAATTACAAGTCCAACACTTAGAATTATTCCATCATAAGTCCTAACCCAAATTGGATCCCTTGTGTGTGTGTGTGAAAATGTCAAAGCCACTTCACAGTACATTACCCGGATCAGATTATGCAAACACAGTGAATGCAAAGTCAATGACATGTGATCATTCCCATAAGTTTGCTTTTCACTTCTCTCTCCACTAATGTAGTCACACTTAATCAAAGATCAATAGGACTTCATTAAGCTCGTAATGTAAGGCTGGGGCTAAGGTATGATAAAGTCAATTTAGGTTTAATTACCCCTTAACATGCATTACTTCTAAGATCTTTAATGTAAAAGCTCATATTAATTTCCCCCAAACTTATTTATTTCACTAAACTTTTTATTCTATTTTTCTATTTTTCTTCTTTCTTCTTTTCTTTTTCTTTTTCTTTCTTTTTCAATTTTTTTTTTTATAAATACCCATTCACTATCACTTAATGCCCATATAGTTCACAAAATATCCTAATCACTTTTCATGCTTTTAGGGTAAGGGATAGGAACAAAGTATTTAAGCTACAAAAAAATTTTACCGGAATATTTACAGAGAAAAGTTTATTTGGCCCAGATGGGTGACTAGGGGTAAAATATGTACAAGGAAGGCTAGAAAGGCTCAAACGATCCAAAGATGACCTAAATCATCTCCCTAATTAAGTGTGATCTAATATTTTACCTCAAGATCAGATCAAACAAATTCTAGAATATGATGCACAAAATCAACTGAACAAATGCAATACTATGTACACATAAGCTTTCTCTAAATCAATATACAGATTCATGACAAGACATTTGCATAAGATGAGGCAATCACATTCAGAATTAAGACAAATTCAAGAATTCAACTTCATGCTTTTCTTATAATCATGCTTCTCAGTTAATCAAAGTTAGACTAAATCATGGGGTTATATCATCGGAATATGGGAAAACTACATGCTAAGCACTAAATCATCCCAAAATCAAACAATTTAAGCTCATATTATCGAAAAAAATTCGAAAATTCTTTCTCAGATTTTTGAAAAAATTTTAAAATATTTTCCAATTTTTCACAAAATTTCTCAAGTGATATCCTCTCCCCCAAACTTAAAGTGCACAGCGTCCTCAGTGTGCAGATAATATAAGATTTTAAGCTCAAGAACAGAGTACTCCCCTTTCTGATGATGATGAACAACTGAAGCTTGATTGAAAGCGTAATACTAGAAAATAAATCTGCAACATAAACAAAGAAAGAAACAACAGAAAAGAAAAAGAAAAAGAAAAAGAACTATATACAAAGTGAAAAGAAAAACACAGCCACTTCAAATGTAGCTGAAGAAAACAACACTCAGCAGCAGGGCGAAGAGTAGGAGGGTCATCCAGAGTGGTGACAGACTGTTGACAGTTAACTCCTCCTTAGCTCTATCTACTTCCTTCTTTCTCTCAGATTTCTTATGTTCAAACATTTTATCTTCCTTAACCTCCATCTTAAAACACTCTTGAGAGTCATCAGGGAGCTTCAAAGGTTTGAAAACATTAAACTTTACTTCCTGATCTTGGACTCTCATCGTTAAGTCCCCATTCTGTACATCAATTAAGGTTCTACCAGTCGCTAGGAAAGGTCTGCCTAGTATAATGGGGACTTCCCTGTCTTGCTCCATATCCAAAACAATAAAATCTGCAGGGAAAATAAACTTGTCCACCTTTACTAAGACATTCTCAATGACCCCCTTCGGATATTTAATGGATCGATCAGCTAGCTGAAGGGTCACTGTGGTGGGCTTGGCATCCTCTATTCCTAACTTATGATAGATAGACAATGGCATTAAATTTATACTAGCTCCTAAATCACACAGGGCTCTACTAAAGAATAAATTTCCAATAGTGCAGGGTATGGCAAAACTCCCGGGATCCTTGAGTTTGGGGGGTAATTTTCTCTGGATAATGGCACTACATTCCTCAGTTAAGGCCACCATCTCATAATCTTCTAATCTTCTTTTCCTAGAGAGGATGTCCTTAAAAAACTTCACATAACTTGGCATTTGCTCTAAAGCATCTGCGAAAGGAATATTGATGTGAAGTTTCTTAAAAACCTCAAGAAATTTGGCGAATTGTTGGTCAAGCTTTTGGTTTTGAAACCTCTGAGGAAAAGGTACTGGTGGTCTAACTGGAAGGGATGTAGTGTTAACATGTATAGCATCAAAGGACTTTGAAGGCTGTGAAGTAGAAGAAGGTATAGATGAAGAAGTGCCTAGCTTAAATTCCTTTGCAGCCTGATCCTGATGTTCCTGCTCTTTCTGAGCTGCTTCGTTAGAACCTATGGGTTTTTCAACTATGGGTTGTTCAGGTCCAAACTTAACTTGTGGCTCATCTAGCCTCTTTGCCACTCCTAAGGGTGATGGATTTGACATGTTCCTTACTCTTATTTTGCTTAACAGGATTAGCTTCAGTGTTACTAGGAAGGATTCCTTGAGGACATTGGCTAAGAGCATCTGCTATTTGTCCCACCTGAACTTCTAAGTTCTTAATAGAAGCAGTTTGATTTTGCAGGATCGTTGAGAACATTTGCTCAAGCGAAGGCTTCTTCTCAGCTGCTGGTGCATGGTAAAGTTGTGGTGGTGGTGGTGGTTGATGGAAGTGAGGTGGATGATGCTGAAGTTGTGGTGGGGATGGTCGATGAGGCGGGTGATATGGAAATTGCGGCTGTGATGGTACATGAATCGGTGGAGATTGAAAACTAGGGGGTCCTACAAGTCTAGAATTAGAAGTTTGCCGTAGTTTTGGCTCCAGGAAAAGTTAGGATGGTTCCTCCACCCTGGGTTGTAGGTGTTTGAAAATGGGTTGTTATGTTGCTTCTGAGATGGGGCAACATACTGAACCAATTCTAAGTTAAGCGGACACCTATCTACAAAGTGGGTACCACTACATAGCTTGTAGGAAAGAAAAGGACTTTGGACAGAATAAATCGGATTAGGACTGGTAGAAGGATTATGCTGAGTACTGAGCGACTCTACCTTCTTCGTAAGATTAGCGATTTGATAGGTCAAAGTAGACAACGTGTCGTGCTCATAAATACCCACTGACTTCTTTGGTAATTGCCTCTCCGAGGACCATAGATAGTTATTAGCAGCCATCTTGTATAAGAGTTCGTAAGCTTCCTCTTCTGTTTTACACATTAGCGCTCCACCAACAGCAGCGTCAACAATGGTCCTATTTTGGCTTGTAAGTCCGTTGTAGAAGGTCTGGACTTGCAGCCACAAAGGTAGGCCATGGTGAGGGCACTTCCTAAGAAGCTCCTTATATCGTTCCCATGCCTCATAAAGAGTTTTCGAATCGAACTGGGCAAAGGAAGATATATCATTACGGAGTCTGGCCATTTTAGAGGGAGGGAAAAACTTAGCTAGAAAAACTTAGCTAGAAATTGATGGGCTAACTCGTCCCATGTAGAAATGGATCCTTGAGCCAAGGATATTAACCAGTGTCGCGCCCTATCCCTAAGTGAGAAGGGGAATAATCTAAGCCTAAGCGCATCATCAGATAATCCATTGTGCTTGAATGTGTTGCACAAGTCCAGAAATTACCCGAGTTGAGCATGTGGGTCGTCAAGCGGAAGCCCACTGAACTGCAGAGAAGTCTGGATCATCTGGAGGATGGAAGGCTTAATTTCAAAATTATTTGCATGGACAGCTGGTGGCTTAATGCCAGAATAATACCATCTGATAGTCGGCATTGCATAATCTCCAACGGTTCTAATTTCTCTATTTTCTGCCATGATATTTTGCAGTGGAGCTATAAATTTCCTAGAATCCTTTCAAATTTTTCTAAGGGTTCTTTCAATTTCAAGATCTAGAGGAAAGCTATCATAACTCCTGGCTCTATGCGTGCAAACATCTAAAAGTCCTTAGAAATTTTTTTAAGTTTTTTAATTTTTCAATTTTTTTTATTTTGATTTTTTAATTAACTAATCTAGATTAAATTTCTAAGTATTTACAACCTAAATATTTACAAGCTAGAATTACACCTAAGCATAATTTCACCGACATTAATTAACGACTAATTAAAACTTCCCCGGTAACGGCGCCAAAAACTTGACATGCCCTGAAGCTACTGTCTGCAAGTGCACGGGTTGTACAAGTAATAATGAGATTTAAGTCCCGAGTTATCGTCCCTCAGAGAAGTTGGTTAGCCTAATTAACTATCAGTTAATCTCACCTTAAGTATTTCCTAGCAATTTATGAATTTAAGGTGGGTGATCTACTAAGTCTAAAATTAAAATTACTGGAAAGCAATAAAATAATAAAAACTAAATAAAACCGAGCAAAATTTACTTACAGTGCTCCAAGCAATTAAAGGCAAATAACCTACAAAAGAAAATTAAAACAGTTAAAACTAATTAACGCAATTAAAATAAAATGCAAATATGAAAACAACAAAAACAAGATTAATTAAACTACAATTAAACTACCCTAAAATCAAATATGCATGTAATTAGACTAATTAATAAAAATGCAAATTAAACTAAACTAAAACTTAATGAAAATAAAATCATAGGAAATTAAGAAAATAACTATAAAACTACATATCTAAAATATTAATTCTAAATTAATCCTAACTCTATCTAATTACCAACTTAGCAATAAAATCTAACTAATGCATGGAAACTAATTTAATCTAAATTAATTCTAAATGTAACTCATAAAATACTAAACTAAAATTAAATCCTAAAACATATAATATAAAATTAACTTTTAACTAAAAATTAAACTAAAGATTAAATTAACAACTTAAAACAATTAACAACTATCCTAAACTAACAACTAATCAAAATAATAAAAATGCATTAAACATGAAATTAAACAAAGAAAATGACATGGCCAAACATGGCCTTAATCGGTTTTGCGAGCTGCCTCGGTTTCTTGTGGAAATGGCACTGTACACATCTTCTTTGTTTCATTTTGCTTCGGTCTGTCCAGGCGTGTCCAGCTTGCTCTCGTGGCTGTCCAGACATGCCCATCTCCTGCTCTGCAATCATACACCAACTCTGCCTTGGTTCCGTGCTCAGCTCCATTCCTGCAACTAATCCAACACATCACGTTACCAACTGCTATAGTTTCTGGCCAGACCTGCTCTCGCTTCTTCTCCATTTCCAGGTTTGAGTGTTTTCCATGGCTATGTCCATCAGGCATTATCCGGCTCCTGTACTGCACTGCAATGCAACAACCTCCTCTAGTTCTGTCTGCTTTACTGGATCTTGGTACCGTTGGCAGCATCATCTTCGGCCTCCTCATGCCCAGCTCCTCTTATTCCTCATCTGGAGTGCATCCATTTTGCAATACATATTTTGTAGTCAGCTGCAAACCCGAGTAACACTGTGCACTGATGCTATCTCCTCTTCTATTCTAGTTGTGTGAGAAATGGCGATGCTGAATCATCCAGCATTGCAGATCACACCGAGAGATGTCTAAGGAAGGCAGCAGCAACACACAACCCGCACTGATCCTGATTAAATGAAACTAATGAACAGTACGTTATCAATATAATAGGGCAGAGCAGAGGATGCTATTGTCTATCTTGCCTATTCCGAGAACTCAGCACAAAGCCCATCTATAGCTCCGGTAAGACCATATAACAACCCAAAAAACATTAGACAATTCATGCCAAACACCGATAGCAAAGAAATATAATAGAGCAGTTATGCAGAACAGAGGAAGACTGTCGATCCCAATTTACTGCTATGGTGCACTTATCCTATGCTCTGAAAATTGACAAGCAACCAACGATAGTAGTAGCACAATCTCATAAATTTAAAACTAAGAAGGGATGGTAGCAACTCGTTAAATGGAATAAAAACAGAACAAGATGATGACAGTAAGAAATGCATAATCTAAATTTTCTATTAAATAAAACATCATTACAAGTTAAACTGGAAATTCCTATTCAAAATATGATATCCATGAAAAAAAATAGAAAACGAAGAAAATAATGAGGATTAAGCTGCTGTCACCAAGCTCTTCCTCGGTCCAACAATAAGCAAGCAGGAACAAGGAAATAGAAAGAGGAAAGATGCCAACCCGAGACTAAGGAAAAGAAAAGAAAAGAAAAAAATATAAATGGTTATCATTAACTTCAAAATGCTACAACTGACAGATGAAAATTTGTGATGAAACTTTTCATAAAAAAAAAAGAAAGTTGCCATAAACGTGAACTACAAAGAACTAGAAATGATAAAATCTAACAACTTGAAAGTTAATTAGAAAAATGGTTGTAAAGAAAACCAACGGGAAATGCTTCTAAAAATAAAGGAAAAATAAAACTAACTAAAGCTACCTTAAATTCTACCCTAGACTACTTTTTGACTAACACTACTTAGTCCTACTCCTACTTACATAGTTTTTCAATTGCCATCCTTTCCTATTTATACACACACTTAGGGGTAAAATTGTAATTTTTCCATCCTAGATGAGTTGGCATTGTTTGGCCACTTGTCTTCACACTATTGGCTCCTTGAAAAAAATATTTCCATGTTATCTGTCTTCTTGTCTAATTGGATGTGCTCAGTGGCATGGCTCGTGTTGTCCGCGTGGTCCAATCTCGATTTTAGCCCAATTCCAGTCCATTTTCTACCAAAATTTCCCAAATTCATCCAAATTTAATTTTTCTGCAAATATGATAATCTTAATTAAATAAAGGGGATAATTAACAAAATAAATTGGGGATTTAAATAATTAATTATAAAATTAAGCACAAATAATTCTATTTTCATTGAATTATCATCCTTTCATTTCCAACAAATCATATATACATCAACAATCTCATTAACACATCTAGTTTAACATATATTAACTTGGTGCATTAAATTTTACCTAGCTGAACTTTCCTTCCTTTTTCACCAAGATGGTAAAATCCTCCTTGCTTTCTCAACTCTTGATTCCAATCCTTTGTTTCCAAGTATGTTGCTCTCCTCTTTGCTAAGAACAACTTTGCTCACTTATACCTCACTCAAAACTGATCACAAACTGAAGTTTTCTGGTGTTTCTTGGCTAGGTTTCACTTTAGTTTCTAAATAGAGTAGTAACTCTCGGGAAAATGAAATACAGAAGTCCATTATTTATAAAATTGTCTTGATAAGATCGATCCTGCTACCCTAGGAGAATGATCTGCTCTGCATTTTTCTCTTGAAACCGACCTTCCAAACTACATGAGATCGATCTACTCTTACATGAGATCGATCTGTTGCAACACAGAACATCGATCTTCTCTTGCATGAGATCGATCTTCTCCAAGTCAGTAGCTTAAGGAAATCGATCTGGTCCTTCAGAGATCAATTCCTTCAACACATAATGCCTAGCAAATCGATCTTCTCTCCAATGAAATCGATCTGTCCTTGTTCTATTGCTCGAATTTGAGCATTTTTGGCTCCTTGAGATCGATCTCTCATCCCATGAAATCGATCTTTCATTCATATTTCTAGATTTTACTGCAGTTTTCTGCAGTAAACACATACCAAACTTCATACATTTTGCTACCATGGTCATTTTCTCATCCATCCTCACTTAAGGCTTGAAAATGACATCCTTTCATACCTTATACACATTTAAACTTATGTGTATCCTTTGCATAGCCAAAGGTATACAATATATCACCAATTGGAAGTATAAAACTCATTCCATTTTACTTAACCACTCAAAACTCAATATTATCACATTCCACTCATGGAATTATCCCTCTTACACTTATTCTATACTTTAAAACTTGTATGTATTCATTCCATACACATTTACAACTTCCAATATACATTCCTCATGATTTTCATTATTTATGACTTATATATACACATCACAAAGTCATAAGGTTAAATTACAAAATTATGGACCTTACAGCTACTCAAAAGGTTCACACAGTACACTATTTTCCAGTAACACGGTACATCGTACACATATGCATACAACATGGTACATAGTACTTCATGAACCTCGGCATCATTCACCATTCATTATAATTCACTATTCATAATTTCCATATAACTTCACTGTTGCCTTTTTGCCTCAAATCACGTGCAAGCAGGTAGGGTTTACATTATATATATTTATATATAAAAATATATTTTCTTTGTTTTTTTTCGGTTTTGAATCCTTTCCCGCCATTCCTTCTTTTCCTTTCTTCTTCTTCCCCGTGCCTACTGTTCATGGCTGCTTCCAGGAGCTCGACACTGCCAGCTCCTCCATCATTCACATTTCCACCACCATCCTCATCATTCTCACTCCCTCGGCATTGTTTATCATCATCCTCCACCTCTCGGTTGCCACTCCTCCTTCGTTTCTTCCCAGTCTGTTGCCATTATCCTCCTCGCGGTTCTTCCACCATTCTCACGACTTTTCTCTTAGTTCTGCCTCTTATCACTGTTTCCAGCCCACACCTTCTAGCCAGGAGTCATTGTTCCAATCCCCTGTCGCAAGGTTCCATGGCGATAGCTCTCTTCCTCTCTATCCCCTGCTGGTTTCCTTCCTCTGTTCGCCTCTGTTTAACACTCCTCTGCTGATCATATCACTTCTCAACTTCCCAACTTCAGCTCTTATTTCTCTCTTCCTCTACTGCCACATTTTTACCTCCATCATCACCCTCTTCTCGACCTCAGCTCTTGGTACTAGGGTATCACGTTGCAAACCTCTTCCCTTTCTCAGTATGGTTTTCATTCTTGGTTTTCTTTTCTCCTTTCTACTTCATTCACTAGTCATCAATCTCTTCCTTATACCACCATTTCTGCACCAGCTCTATCTCTCTCCACTGCTTCAATTTCTTCCTTTCTCTTATTTCCTGTCTATACCTCCTCGGTTAATCTCCTCTGCTTCAGTTGCATTTTTTCTGTTCTGGTCACTACACCCACATTCGACCTCTCTTTTCTTCTCTGTCATCGCCAGCATCTCATTATCATACCACCTTTCACACGCCTATTATTGCAGACTCCTCTCGCTTTTCAGCTTCTCTCTCACAATCGTTATTTCATTTCCTCTCTAAACGGTACCAAGATAACAGCCATCACACTCCACCATACTCCTCTACATCATTCACGTTTCTTGTTTTGTTTTCTTCCCATGAGCAGCAGTTTCATGCCCTCTCCTCTCTACATTTCTGCTGTCCGATGGTTTATATTGTAGCTTCAGTTTTGCTTAGTTTTTAGCTGGGTCCTCCTTCTTTGTTCTCTCTTCCCCTTCACGTTTTTGGTGCTAGGAAATGGGTTAATAATTCATGAAGTCTTACATGTTGTAGGTTGATGGCATGGTGTTGTCTTTGGCAGAGCAGGTAAGGTGAAATGAAGAGGTTTGATGGCATGAAATGGGGAAAAATGGGGGTGGTTCGATCTGTCGCCTGCCATCCTTACCAAATACCATCACTCTCGTCAGTTCTTCACTAACTCGGTACCTTTTTTTTGCATTTGGTCAGGCCTCCTACTGCAATCTTTTCCCAGGTTCTCCTATGCCTCACGTTTTCTAACTATGGCAGACAAGCTACTTCTCTCATTTTTTTTATACAATATATATATATATATAATCAAAATAAATGTATATTTATATATACATTTATATAATAAAAATAAATGCATATTTATAAATCATAATATAATCGATTTTACATGTACATTTATATTTATACATTTATATAATCAAATAAACTTATATATTGTCACGCCCCGGAAGCGCGAAAAAATAGGGCTAATTTAAACTTTTTATCCATTAATTATGTTGTTTTCCTGTCCATGTCTTTAAACCATTTTTAGGACCTTTATACATATTCAGTGTATACATACATATTCAGTGTATATAAAAGCTATTAAAATATGTGTAGCTACCTCTAGCTACTCACACAATTCCCTTACCTCATTTTTCTGTACAGTTTGACCTTTCACTGATGTCTCGTCATGCAGTCCGATTTGCTCTCAATCAAATCTTCGATACTGCGTATAAATATACATTAGGTAAAATACAATACAATTAATTGTATTTCATAATCTTCTGGGCTTAATTTAAATCATTGGGCCCGTTTACCCATATTGGGCCCAATTGTACCATAATGGGCCTTAACCGGCCTTAAGCCCATTTTTCACTTACTATTCACATTATTGAGGCCTATTGGGCTCATTGGATCCATCAATATTTATTGAGTCTCATTCTAAATTCCCGGATAGCTTAATGAATTATTTACGACAATATATCTCTAATTCCAGAATTTAATTCATTTAATGCAAAAATTAATCCGTAATTTATGTTGTAAATTTCTAACACGCATAACGATGTAAATTGTCGTAAATAAGGGTTACTTACTTGAGATTCTATGATAGTACGCAAATCGAGGCTGTCTCGAGCTCTTGTTTGACGTCAATTGTTCAGCTACACAATTAAATATTTTTTCGGGTAAACTTTCAATCGAATATTAATCAAATTAAATATTTTGAAATTTAAATCAGTTAATTTCGACCGCTTATCGACTTACTCGTAGCTCGATTGCATCACTGAGATTTTTCTCCAATTTTTTTCCTATTTTTCTTTTTCCCTTTTTCTTCCATTTCTTTTCATTCTTTTCTTTTTAGCTGAACTGGTCCGGTCCGGTTCAGCATACCATCACTGCGCTGAATCGGTCGTACCGATTCAGGCTTCATTTTCCCGTTTCGAAACCTTACGACAGGTTCTCGGGCCGTTTTCAGTGTTGTTCGACGCGCCATCGCCTGAGCTTCCATCATCGGGCCTCAGGGCTGGTCGAATCGGTACCAATGGCCGCTGATCTAGTCTTCCCTCCCGCGGCCTCTCCCCTCGTTTTCGACGTTCTCCGGCATTTCCATGGCGCGTCACGACTGCTGGTGGTTAGCCTGATGTCGGGCTGCCTTCGTCGGCCCCTCAGCCTCGCCGGTGATCGTCAGATTGGAGGGAACCAACTCCCTCGGTTCCTCACCTACGTTTTAGCCTGTTTTTTCAGTTTTGTATTTTTTAATTATTTTATTATTTATAATTTATTTTTATTATTATTTTATTCATTAAAATATTATTAAAATCTCAAAAATATCTTAAAAATTCTTATTTAATTCATTTAATCCATAAATGAATTTATCTGTCTTGTTTCGTATTTTCGGTATATTTTTCCAATATTTTCGGGATAATTTCCTAAGGTGAAAATTTCTGAATCTCATATTTTTAATTTAATTTTCTTGTCACAATAAATACTGAATTTTGATCTTTTGATCGTTTTACCCTTATACGTGTTCGGGACTACAATTTCAATCCTTCATTTGATCTTTTCTCACTTCGTGTTTTAAATAAAATCAGGTCTTACAATCTCCCCCACTAAAGAAAGGTCCTCCAAATTAGAACCAAGTCAAATGGGTCCATAAACAACTCCGGGTACGTCTATCGCATCATACTCTTTAATTCTCATGTAACTTTTTCCAGAGTGTACTACTACCAAAGGACTTGACTAGGGAGATCATCTTAAACCTCATCACCTTCTCCTTCCATCTAATACCAGAATCGATTTTTCAACATACATTATACTTCCCTTTAGCTAAGCTATTGGAGCTCATATCCGATCACATATGCTGGGTCCGGATAGTATTTTCGAAGCATCAAAAGATGGGACACATTGTGGATGCCTACCAATTCAAGTGGTGATGCCAACCTACAGGTCTTATCTCTCACTTTGTCCAATCTCTCAAAGGATTCAATCTAACAAAACTCAATTGACCCTCTTTCCGAATCTCGTTATGTCCTTATGCTATGTCCTAAGGGCATGTAAATTCCAACAATACTAATTCACCCTCAGTGAATTCCAATGGTTTTCTGTCTCTTGTCAGCATAGCTTTTCTGTCTGCTCTGATGTGTTCTTAATCTTTCATAATTTAACTGAACATCCTCGGAGGTTTGTCTTACCAATTCGAAAACAATTCTTTATCTGTCACCCACTTCTTCTTATCTAAGTCGGGGACCAACCCCTACGGCCATACAATGCCTCATATAAAGTCATCCCGATACTCGAATGATAACAGTCATTATTGACAAATTCGATTTGTAACAACTGATCATCCCAGGAGCTTATAAAATCAATGGCACACGCTCTCATCATATCCTCCAGAACTTGTACAGTCCTCTCGGACTGACCATCTGTCTAAGGACGGAAAGCTGTGCTAACACTCAATCGAGTTCCCATAGCTTTAAAAAAATATTCCCAGAAGTGGGAAGTGAAGCGGGAATCCCTATCTGATATCATGCTCACTGGAACGTTACATAATGTTTCACAATTTCCCATACACATAGTTTTGCCTACGCACTTAGAGTATCCGGGGATTTCCATAGTCAGAAGGTGGGTAAACTAAATCAATCTATCGACTATCACCCAGATAGCTTCGTGATTTATCCGGGTCCTTTGTAACCTATCACGAAATTCATGGTAACTTGTTCTCTTTTCCATGTCAATATAGGTAGAGGCTACAATAATCCTGCAGACTTTTAGTACTCTACCTTACTCCGCTGACATACAAGACACTTCTCCATAATCTCTACAGTGTCTTTTTTTTTATACCTAACCACCAATACCCTTTTCAGAGATTTCAATATATTTATTATTTCCTGGATGCACTGTATATCCCGAAGAGTGAGCTTCTTACAATAACACTATCTTAGCAACTATGGTCTTGGGGAGCACTTATACTGTCTCTGAACCTCTGTAAGTCATCATCACTCACTGTGAACTCTGTCACTATACCCATCTGAATTTGACCCACACTATTGACACATACCGATCATCATGCTAAGCCTGACAAATTCGGTCACTCAAATCCGGTTCTAACCTCATACTAGCTGTCACAAAATCACCGTCATCATCAGAAGGGATCATATCACTACTGAGACTCACAACAACTCTAGCAGCTCACGCTCCCTGACCATTATATGTAATACCATCCTAAGGTTCTTTTTGCTCAAGGCATCAGCCATTACATTAGCCTTTCCTGGGTGGTACAATTTTCACAATCATAATCCCTTAGAAGCTCTAACCCTCTTAGTTATCTCATATTCTACTCTTTTTGTGAACACAAATACTTGGGGCTTTTATAATCAGTGCATATCTGAAATTTCTCACTGTATAAGTGGTGGCGCCATACTTTCAGTGTAAAGGCTATGGCTGCCAACTCTAAATCATGGGTCGGATAGTTTCTCTCATGGTCCTTAAACTAACTGGATCCATTAACGACTATCTTCCCATTTTACATCAATCCACAGCCCAATCCTTATTTTGAGGTATCCATACACACTGAAACCTCTTGAGTTGTTGGTTATGGTGAGAATAATTACGGTGGTCAGTTCATACATCAATACACCAAAACTCACCGAAGCTATTTTTATACTTATCATCCCACTCGTATGTAATCTTTTTCTGAATGAGATGTGTCAACTAAGTAGTTAATTTCGAGAAACTCTCAACAATGTCTGGAAGACAGTTTCTAGTTGATACTCATGTTCTTCCCTGGACTTCGAATACATCAAAATATCATCGCTAAAGATGACAACTAATCGGTCCAGGTAAGGCTTAAATACCTCATCGTAGTTGAGTTCCACTAAATATTTCAATCACCCATATCCTTGACCTATGTACGCATAAGCGTATAATGTCATTTCGAAATCGCTTCCATTCAAGATACTAACCCATGTCATTTTCTTTTTCTTATATTAACGGCTTTTATAAAATTTAAATTTTTAAACCTTCATGATTAATCGAATTCTATATTTCTTTATCGTACCAGTAAAGGTACCCAAATTTTAAATGTATATATTAAGACAGTCGATTTCAATTTATAGGTTATGTGTGCGCTTCTAGACACTGTCAAGTCTTCAGGCGGGGAGGTATTTTGAAATACCTTTATTAACCCTCAGACTTGACCACATGGACTGGTATGGATATATCCTCCTCTTATCCTTGGCTGCAATTTATATTCACTACATATCGCTTAATCCAAATTACTTTACATATCAAAGATATTCTTACCTTACATACGCCTCTTATTCTAATATATCTCATATTCAGGATCTATCACATCTCAAAGCTTATCTCATTTCATATATCACTTATAACAAACTCTTTCATTACTTATTAAAACTTACAATACGCTTTTCAGGGCTGAAAACATCACTATCTTAGGATAGCAATCTAAACATAATAGTTTGCAGATGAATCAATCTATTCTCAACTATTACTTCAAAATTATTCATATTCCATTAAATAAATCGGCCGACATATCATTTTTCCCCCGTTTTCAATTTACAATCCCTATACCCATATTCAATTAGTGAAAATCAGCTAACTATCATCATCTTGCCTAAGGGTACAGGCTTCACATCTTTCCCTAGCTTATAAGCAACTGAAGGTGATATGAAAAAATACGTGGCACCAGGATCAATTAAAATAATTATTTCATTATTTACAACCAGTGTGGTATCTTCCACCACATCAGATGAAACATCAGCAATGTCTTGGTCTAAGGCATACACTCACCCTCGTCCAACATCTTATTTTTGTGGTATCTACCACACATCTTACACTGTTTCGTAGCAGGTCGGGGTCCTCCAATCACAATACCCCTCAAAAGTGCTGAAATTGGATACATTGAGGCCTTACCAATCATCTTACCTCGTGACTCAACAGCTCTAAGCTCTTACTAAACTACCTTTTTTTCCCGTTCTGACATCTCTGTCATTCTCTATTCTCTTCTGTCTCTATTGCGGTCCTTACTACCTTTCCCAATCTTAGAGGCGTGCAACTCATGATCTTATTCATACAACTGTAGTGTGCGCACTGCCTCGGCGTAGGTAGTGATATCTAACAGCCCAATCGGACTCTAATTAACAATTTGAGCCCTTTCATGAACTTTCAGACATCTTGACTCTCACTGTTCATAGTGTCAGAGTTATATCTGGGCAGGTATATAAACTGAGATTCATACTCACTAATCAACCAGTTCCTCTGGGTCAGAGTAAATAATTTTATCTGCAATCTCCTTTAAGTAGTGTCCGGGATATTCTGTCACCGAAATACATCTAGAAATATTTTCCATGTCCATTCTGGATGTCTAACTCTTAAGATGGGTTGAGCGGACTTCCACCAATGCTCCGACTAGCCCTCAAATCTCATACATACTCTGAGCAATTAGCTCAGCAAATATTCTCCACACTCCGCTCCAACCTCGTGAAGTGTATCTCAATACTGTCCGATCTCTCTGTCGGACTCTGTGGGGCATGCTCAACATTAGCCTCCACTTCAACCTCATCTTGAGTCTCATGTGGTGACTCAATACGACTCTCAGGCCTACCTCTACGACCTCGAGCTCGTGTACTCGCCCCTCAACCATAGCGGCTATCAGTTAATGAGTCTATTCTTGCATTTGAAACCAAATTCTTAGTTGCAATTCCATCTCGATATACACAATTGTATCTAAACAATGCACAGTACATGGGGATGTAAACTTCCTTAATCACTAACACCGACTCATATCAGGCCAACTTAAGCTCTGATACCAAAAACTGTCACGACCTAAATTACCTAAAAATCAGAGTGAATTTTTTGTTTTTCCGTTTATTATTTAATTCTTACCTTTCTCTCATCGTGACCATCCTACAAACAGTTGGGCTATGATTCGGTGTTAGTTACCTCTCACCTATTTACCATTCCATTTCCATAATCACATTCACATATCAGAGTTTACTATCCTTTGACTTTAACTAAATACATACACAATGATATTTATAACTCTACATCCCCGACATCATATCCGTTTACAGTACTGTGCATTACATATCTAGATACAAAACTATACAAATGTGTATACCTGTCTCTCGATAGGAAGCAGCGGATACCAAGAATGCAAGTAATCAGCCGCTCACTAACTACTGCGAGTGCTCTAAAAAGATGAAAAAATAAGGGGGGTGAGCAAACCACACGCTCAGTAAGGTAATTATGCAAGTAAGTAGATAGCTCCACTATATACATGTTCATAATGCCATGCCCTTAAAATCCATTTCTTTTCATTAAAATCTCAAGCACAAAATCATGCATACATCAATGACATAGTTTATCAAAACTATTTGTGCATATAGAAATCATATAATTCATGCATCAAAGGCATGTTATGTGACATTATTAAATCATACTTAGCATGCGGTAAATCGAGATCATGCATCATTTCATGCCATGTAAAACAAATCATGAGAAATAATTCTTTTCATGAATCTTATCATTAACGCATGGAAAACTCATCATGCTGCTGCATTTAAATCATTTCATTAAAACTGCAGTATAAAATAACCCTTCTGGGTCAATCATCTCATAAATAATTCTTAAAACTCATAAAACAACTCGTTATAAAATTTTGTCATAAAATCGCCCTTCTTTTAGGGTCACATGTCATAAAATCATCTGAAATCTAGCATCACAGTAGAAAATCATAAAATCGGGGGCCTGACCCCTCCCTTGGGTCTACCCTGGTCTATCGAGACCACAAGTTATATCATGTGAGACATGTAGGTGACTATATCAGTAACAACAAGGACTATGGCCATATCCTAGTGATCCCTGGCTACACGGTACCTAGTATGCGGGGTATCACACCTGAAACGGGAGGTGGGTCAATCCTGCTGCCAGAATAACATAACACCAGGTTTGCGAGGGCAAGGCTTGCTGCCTCATGGCTAACGCCACTCCACTCCAACAATCCCTACTATACAACGTACTCCATGTGATATACACGGTACATCGTACTCTATGAACCCAATCTCAGTCAGGAGGTGCCTGCAATAGGTCTTATCCACCCATGCCAAATATGTCTCAGTATGCACGTGTGGACATATCATCTTACTGTGACAAACAGTCTATAAGAGGCTTCAACATGGTTATCTGCATGTCATATAAATCCCTGTGCGAGCGAAGCTCTAGCACGGCTCCATGCATATTCATGATACCTGAAAACCTCGTGCGAGCGAAGCTCTAGCACGATTTCATAAAAATCAGTAAAATCTGCGTACGAGTAGTACTCCAGTACATCTTTAAAATGAGTTATAAATCCATATAAAACTTTGTGCGAGCAAGCTTCAGCATGGTGTTATGCATCAATAAATCAAATCTCATGCGAGTTGCACTCCAGCACGACTTTATGCATTGATAAATCAAATCTCATGTGAGTTACACTCCAGCACGGCTTTTATGCAATTATAATATCAAAAAAAGATGCGAGCTAAGCTCCAGCACCTCTCATGCATGTCAAATCATTAAAACTAGTGCGAACAATCGCTCTAACACCTTTTATGCATATCAAGTCAAAACAAGTCAAAACATTCAAAACAGAGTGCGAGCTAGGCTCCAGCACCTCTCATGCATATCACAATAATAAAAATCAGTGCGAGCAACTGCTCTAGCACATTTCATGCATATGATGTCACACAAGTTAGTGCGAGCAATCGCTCAAGCACATTTTATGCATAATCACAAACACAGATATAGTGCAAGCTATGCACCAGCTGTAAACCCCATGAAATTTCTATATTTAATTAGACCATATAAGAATAAAAATAATATGTTTTAATGGAAATGTGAATATTCGTTGTAGGGCTCGAGGTCTATAGGAACTGAGAAGCCCGTGAACGAAAGGGAACCCAAAATACAAGAAGTGATGAAGCAAATGCAAGTACAGAGGGATTGAAAAATTTTAAATTATTAGTTGAAAATTGTTGATGTAAAAAAAAACTTGTATCGGGAATTCGTGAGGAGTGATGGAATCCCGATAATATTTCATTTTCAAAATAATGAGAATTCATGGAAGGCATGGATATTATGTCCTTGAATAATCTTACAAGAAAATGTGTATATATAAATATATATACGTAGGTGTATATGTATATATAAATATACATGACATT
This sequence comes from Firmiana major, assembly GCA_033439115.1. Classification (NCBI taxonomy): domain Eukaryota; kingdom Viridiplantae; phylum Streptophyta; class Magnoliopsida; order Malvales; family Malvaceae; genus Firmiana; species Firmiana major. The sequence continues at coordinate 42,796,799 of CM065899.1, forward strand.
TAAATAGATGGATAATAATATATATATATAACAAATATATATATATATATATATATATATATATATATATATATATATACTATGAAATGTATAGTATTTAATATATAAGTGTTAATAAATAAATAAAGCATGAGACAAATAAAAAAATAAAATGGGACAAAAACAAACTAAACAAACAACTAATGTATATGTATATTAATATAATGTATAAGTGTTAATATAAAATATAATATATATATATAATATATTATTATTATATATAAACAAATGGTGTACGAAATTGGCTTCAAAAAGAAGCCAATCCCGCACACCTGGAAAACAAAGAAACAAGAAGAGCAATTCGAAACAGAGGGAGCTGGGCGGGAAGCAAAACTAGAAAAAGAAAAGAAGAGAGGGAAGCCGCTGGTCGGGAGAGAAAAGAAAGAAAAGGAAAGAAAGAAAGGAAGAGGGGGGAAGGAGAAGAAGAAGAGAGAGGAAACAGAAAACTAGGAGCAGGACCGTGAGGAAGGGGGAGAAGAAACTGCTGCAGACCGAGTGTCACGACCCGAATTACCTTAAAAATCAGAGTAAATTTTTCGCTTTTTCATTTATTATTTAATTCTTACCTTTCTCTCGTCGTGACCATCCTACAACACAGTTGGGCTATGATTCGGTATTAGTCACCTCTCACTATTACCAATCCATTTCCATAATTTCATTCAATATCAGAGTTTACTATCTTGTGACTTTAACTGAATACATACATAATGGTATTCATAACACTACATCCCCGACATGATATCTATTTATAGTACTGTGCATTACATATTTAGATACAAAATCATACCAATGTGTATACCTGTCTCTCGATGGGTAGCAGCAAGCAGCGGATATCAATACATGCAAGTTCTCAGCCGCTCAATAACTATTTCAAGTGCTCTGAAAAGATGGGAAAATAAGGGGGTGAGCAAACCACACGCTCAGTAAGGCAATTATGCAAGTAAGTAGATAGCTCCACTATCTACATGCTCATAATGCCATGCCCTTAAATCCATTTCTTTTCATTAAAATCATCAAGCATAAAGTCATGCATATTCAATGCCATAGTTCATCCAAAACTATTTGTGCATATATAAATCATGTAACTCATGCATTCAAAGCATTTTATGTGACATCATTAAATCATATTAAGCATGAATTAGATCAAGATCATGCAGTCTTTTATGCCATGTAAGACAAAACATGGATTTCAAATGAAAGCATGGAAAACTTCACATGCTACTGCATTTAAATCAAAATATTAAAACTGCAGTTAAAACTAACCCTTCCGGGTCCATCTCATAAAACAATTCAATAAAATTCATTATAAAACTCCGGTTATAAAACCACCCTTCTTTCAGGGTCACATATCATAAAATCATATGAAATCATAAATTCATCAAATCGGGGGCCTGACCCCTCCTTCGGGTCTACCCTGGTCTAACAGACCACAAGTTATATCATGTGAGACAATCAGGTAATTAACAGTAACATCGAGGACTATGGCCATATCCTAGTGATCCCTGGCAACACAGTACCTAGTGTGCGGGGTATCACACCTGAAACGGGAGGTGGGTCGTCCTCCCCGCCAGAACAGCATAACACCAGGATTGCGAGGGCAAGGCTTGCTGCCTCGTGGCTAATGCCACTCCACTCCAACAATCCCCACGGTACAGCGTACTCCGCGTGACATACACGGTACAAAGTACTCCGTGAACCCAAGCTCAGTCAGGGGTGCCTGTAATAGGTCTTATCCACCCATATCATCTCTGTCTCAGAATGCACGTGTGAGCATATCATCTCACTGTGACACACAGTCTACAGGAGGCTCCAACACGGCTATATGCATGTAATATAAATCCCTGTGCGAGCGAAGCTCAAGCACGGCTCCATGCATATTCATGATATCTGAAAACCTCGTGCGAGCGAAGCTCTAGCACGGTTTCATAGAAATCAGTAAAATCTGCGTACGAGCAGCGCTCCAGTACGACTTAAACTGATTATAATTTCAATTAAAATCCACGTACGAGCAACGCTCTAGTACGGATATGTATAAAAACTCACTGAAAACCTCGTACGAGAAAAACTCCAGTACGATATTCAAATAAATTATGAAAACTACGTAAAACTTTGTGCGAGCAATGCTCCAGCACAAATGAATGCTCAAGTAAATCAAATCTCGTGCGAGTTACACTCCAGCACGGCTTTATGCATAATTAAATCAAATCTCGTGCGAGATTCACTCCAGCACGGCTTTATGCAATATCAAATCAAAACAGGATGCGAGCTAAGCTCCAGCATCTCTCATGCATGTCAAATCATTAAAACTAGTGCGAGCAATCGCTCCAGCACTATTTTATGCATACCACGTTAAAACAAATCAAAACATGTCAAAACAGAGTGCGAGCTAGGCTCCAGCAGCTCTCATTTCACAATAATAAAAATAAGTGCGAGCACCATGCTCTAGCACATTTCATTCATATGATGTCACACAAGTCGGTGCGAGCAACTGCTCAAGCACATTTATGTCACGACCCAATTCCATTCTCTTTAACCGAAAATCACTGAAAATTTTTCGTGTTTTACTGTTACCTTACCCGGTCGTGAACTAAACTCACCACACACTGTTGGGCTATGAGCCAATAATAAACACCACATCTCATTCATTCTCAATAAATTAAAACGATGTCATACATGTGCATTAAATCGTGTACTTATACGAATACATGTTTTACTGACATCTACATCCCCCATAAGTACAACTCAAAAGTATGCTGTGCTTTTACATTGTTTAGATACAAAAAGAATCACTGTGTATATACCTTTTAGCGATGGAGATGCAGCGGAGTCCAAATAATACGCCTCAGTCCTCACTGGGCTACTATGCACGCTCTGTAGGGGGGAAAATAGAGTGGGATGAGCAACCACACGCTCAGTAAGGCAATAATGCAAGCATGGTAGATAACTACTCTATCTACATGCTGATAGTGTTATGCATAAATCATTTATGGTAAGAGCATGAGGAATAAAACTATGCCATGTGAATATACATATATATCATGTGTCAAAATCATGTGTATTGGCATATAAAACATGGTAGAAACATCATGTATAAATCATCTCATGCTCAATCTCATTTAAATACATAAAAAGGGCAACTCATTAAGAAACCTCCTTTTTAAATCAACGTCATAAACACCACCAAATCAACTCACAATCACAACCACATTTTCATTCCACAATTCACGCATGTGTATAAATCTAGGTCACTATATCAAAAGTGCCTATGTGAACCATTACATCATAATTATCCCAGACCACACGCATCCAGGTGTGCGGGGTATCATGCTGGCACGAAGATGGATTATCCCTCGCCAGACTTTCTCATCACATAACCATCATGCGGTACATCGTACTCCATGTGATATACACGGTACAGCGTACTCCGCAACTCATATCGTGATCGGGGGTGCCATTCCTAGGTCTTATCTACCCCATACTAAGAGTTTTCCATATTCCGTGAAGGAGAGCCTCCCTGCCGAACAGAGCCTCCCTGCCTAACAGAGCCTCCCTGCCTCCTCGGACTTAAGGATGTTAGCTTAAGGATGTAGGGCTTAAGAATCCTTTCCGTAAGAGAGCCTCCCCACCGAACAGAGCCTCCCCGCCTAACAGAGCCTCCCTGCCTCCTCGGGCTTAAGGATGTTAGCTTAAGGATGTGGGGCTTAAGGATCTTACCTTTACCATACCCATGTAGGAGAGCCTCCCTGCCTAACAGAGCCTCCCCGCCTCTTTGGGCTTAAGGATGTTGGCTTAAGGATCCCACCGTAAGAGAGCCTCCCCACCAAACAGAGCCTCCCCGCCTAACAGAGCCTCCCCGCCTCTCTGGGCTTAAGGATGTTAGCTTAAGGATGTAAGGCTTAAGGATGTAAGGCTTAAGGATCTTACCCACTTTCACAACCTTATACGTATCCCCTCGTGCAAACTTGTGCGAGCAAAGCTCTAGCACGACTCATGCATCATGCATCTTCTCATAAAGAGGCGCGTACGAGCATAGCTCTAGTACGGTTATACTCATAAGACAACCATTCACAATCCACGTACGAGCAGAAGCTCCAGTACGGTTTATAAATATCATTATAGTTTCCAAATCAAGGTGCGAGCTAGGCTCCAGCACGTTTCATACAAATGAAAACATAGAAATCCAGCGCGAGCGAGGCTCTAGCGCGATTTATGTTATACAAATGTGATAGGCGGCTCATATACCATTTATCAATCCCGGCACTTCGGGTTTAGCACTCACAGATGCTTTTCCACAACAACCATACAATACTAGCCGACCTATCTACAAGCTTGCTTAAAACCAAGCAATTCGTTTTGGAAAGACATCAAAACGTTAGATTTATGCAATTATTAGCCTTACTATCCCATTTCATAAAATCCACTTCAAATCCAAAACCATGCATATACTCATCATCATTCGCGAATACCATCAATCATTTATTTGAGCAATTCATGCATTTCATACAACACCCAATATTCACCCACAAGTTCAAAGTACGAGCAGCTACCTCTATATACTCACAAAATTCCCTTACCTGGAATCGCGATGCGTGATTCCACTTCCTTAAGCTGCTTACTCGTACGGTTCGGTTCGCCTTCAACGAACTCTTCGGGGACTGCACAAAATCGTATCCCGCATTATATTTGATCCATACAATGCAACCCTTGCGCTTGCTATAGTCAATTTAACCTATAGCCTCTATTAACGCTTATATGGCCTCGTTTCATTACTTTACCCATAACTCGAGTCTATGGATCTTCTTAGGCCTATTAACTTATTCAAAATCGATGTTAAATCGACACTAAGCTCATAGTGTTCATATTCCATGAATTCCCTCACTATGGCATTTATCAATCATATACATACCCATTTTCACAATTCCTCCTACTCACCAAGTAATTCCATCTAACCCTCTAAAATCATAACATTACCCCAATAACAACTTTAGCATGCCATAAACCATAAGTTCATTCAATCCCACATATCCTCACATTATACCCATTTTAGATTTCTAGGTCACACCAATTTCACAACATTCCTAAGTAGTTTATCCATCAATACTCCTACCAATCAACTCCAAAAATCAATTAAATAGCTAATGCATTTGGATTGGAGTGTTAGAATCTTACCAATATGATTTCTCTTCTTGCTCCAATTGGTAATGCCCTTAACTCCTTCAATTCCAAGAATGGGAAAATGCCCTCTCACTATGTTGTTCTTCTCCTTGATAGGAACAACTTTGCTTCTAATGATCTCTCTCCAAATCTCACTGAAAATGGCTGATTTTAGAGAGGGAAAGTTAGGTTTTTGGGGTTGAGATTGTAAGGTTTGGTGTTTTTCCGAGATTTCCAGATTTTCAGCTCTCCTTATATAGAAATGACTTGAGGAGATCGATCTGGTCCAAGAGGAGATCGATCTGGTCCCTTAAAATCCCTCTTTTTCACGGCATTTTTAAGCCTGAGATCGATCTGTCGAAGCAATGAGATCGATCTGTTGAAGCATGAGATCGATCTGTCGAAGCATGAGATCGATCTGGTCCCAAACAGAGAGTTAAGGAGATCGATCTGGGTGCTTGGGGATCGATCTTTCCACTACAGAATGCTTGAGAGATCGATCTGGCTCCATTGGAGATCGATCTACTCAATTCTTTCGCCCAAATAAGAGCATTTTGGCTCTCCCAGATCGATCTCTCATCCTAGGAGATCGATCTGGACCTCATGTTTTCCAGATTTCCTGCAGTTTCATTGCTGCAACTCATACCAACACACCCTCAATCTATTGCCATGGCCATTTCCTCATCCGTCCACCTTTATAACTTGAAAATGGCATCCATTCATACCTTATGCACATTGAAACTTGTGTGCATTCATTGTATATTCAAAGGTATGCAACATAAAACCAAATGGAAGCATAACTCCATTCCATTTTACCACACTACTCATTTTGAGTTTCAATCACATCCATCACTTGCCATAACTCATTTCTTCGTATTCATACTCAATGAAACTTGTATGTACGTTACAATTTATATTACACATACATACATTGAATCCATGGACTTACATCAATCATACTTTACATTACAAGTCCATACATATTATTTGATCCAATTATTCACATTACTATTATACATATACGGGGTCTTACACATTTATGCACATTCACAAACGCAGATATAGTGCGAACTATGTGTCGGCACTATCTGTTTCCATATAAACTTGATAGTTGGCCTCTTTTCCAAAGAAATTTCATTTAAATAATAATAACACCTACGTAGTGTTAATTTGGGAAACTTATGCAATTATTGGCCAATCTATCGATTTACTTTGATTAAAACCAATCAAATCTTTAATTCGAAAAATTCCTTAAATCATGCATTTCATGCATGTCATGCTTTCACCATCCTTAGGTGAACTTCCCTCAATAGGGGTAAAATAGTCTTTTCACCTATTTCGATCCTCAAAATTATTTAAACCACTTTTAGGATCTTTATACATCATCAAGACATACATACATATTCAGTGTACAGAACACTATTAAAATACGCGTAGCTACCTCTAGCTACTCACACAATTCCCTTACCTCATTTTCTGTACAGTCTGACCTTTCCCACTGATGTCTCGTCACGCAGTCCGATTTGCTCCGAATCCAAATCAAATCTCTGGCACTGCGGATACACATTCATCAGGTCAAATACAATACAATTAATTGTATTTCACAATTTTCTGGGCTTAATTTAAATCATTGGGCCCGTTTACCCATATTGGGCCCGATTGCACCATAATGGGCCTTAATCGGCCTTAAGCCCGTTTACCACACTTTATCGAGGCCTATTGGGCTCATTGGACCCATCAATATTTTATTTAGCCTCGTTCTAAACTCTCAGACAGCTTATGAATTATTTACGACAATTTATCCAATTTTCCAGAATTTAATTCATTTATGCGAAAATTAAATCCGTAATTCATGCGTTGAATATCAATCACGCATAACGATATAAAATTGTCGTAAATAAGGGTCACTTACCCGTTATTCCATGATCGTACACAAATCGAGGCTATCTCGAGCTCTCAGTGGATGCCAATTGTCGAGCTACACAATTAAATATATTTTCGGGTAAACTTTCAGTCGATTATTTATCAAATTAAATATTCTAAAAATTAAATCGGTCAATTTGACCGCTTACCGACTTACCCGAAACTCGATTGCATCACAAGAATTTTCTCCAATTTTTTCTCTTTTTCTTTTTTCCTTTTTCTTCCTTTTTTTCCCTCTCTTTTTGGCTGAACCGGTCCGGTCCGGTTCAACCCGGTTCGGACCGCCGGTTCAGCTCGGGTCCGGTTCGACTTAGACCGCCGGTTCAGTCCGGTTCACCCATCATTTTGCCGTTCCGGCGCCGTCCGGCCGGTTCCCGTTGCGATTCCGGTGCCGTTCGGTGCGCCATGGCATGGGCTCCCTAAATCGGGCCTCGACTGGGGTCGAATCGCGGCCATCGCCGACGAATCGAAGCTTCTCTCCCGCGACCCTCTTCCATCGATCTGGCATTTTTCGGCGACTTCGGGGCGCGTGGGTGTGCGGGTCGACTTCCTGGGGTGCCGATCGACCTTCGCCGGTCGTCTCCTCGCGTCGTTCTCCGGTGGTTGCGTCGGAGCCGACGATCTCTTCTTTCTCGGTCTCGGCTTCCTTTCTTTCTTCCCCATTCGTCCGCCGTTTGCCACCGTCCGTCAGACCGTTCGGGGTGCTGGTGGCTCGGCTGGCCTCGCCTCTGGTCTGGGCCTCTGCCGATCGCCGGTGATCGGTGAGGCAGAAGGGGGGCTCCCTCTGTTTTCGGCTTCCTCAGAAAATCGTGTTTTCGCGATTTTCTTTTTTCTTTTTTTTTTTAATTTAATTTTATTATTATTTTAATCAATAAAATAATAATATTTTGTCAAAAATATCTTAAAAAATTAATATTTAATTCAGTTAATCAATAAATGAATTTTTCGGTATTATTTCGACTTTTCGGTATATTTTTCGATTATTTTCGAGATTATTTTTCGATACGAAAATTCCGATTTATTCCAATAAATTCATATCTTGATCAATTTAATCCGAAATTTAATTATTTCTTCGTCATTGATCAAGATTTCTCAATCCCATATTTTTAATTAAATTTTCTTGTCCCGATTAATACCGAATTTTGATCTTTTGACCGTTTTGCCCTTGCACATGTTCGGGAACATCATTTTAGTCCTTTTGCATTTTTAAATGCACTCGAAAATATCGGGTCTTACAATCTCCCCCACTTAAGAAATTTGGTCCTCCAAATTAGAACCAAGTCAAATGAGTCCATAAATAACTCCGGGTACTGTCTATCGTATCATATACTGTTATCCTCAAGTGACTTTCTCCGGAGTATAATACTACCATCATACTTAACTAGGGAGATCGTCTTAAACCTCAACACTTCCTCTTTCCGTCTAATGTCCGAATCGATTTCCAATCATATGTTATACTTTCATTGAGCTAAACCGTTGAAGCTCATATCTGATCACATATACTGGGTCCGGATATTATTTCTTAAGCATCAAAAGATAGGACACATTGTGGATGCCTGTTTATTCAAGTGGTAATACCAACCTACAGGTCTTACCTTCCACTTTGTCCAATCTCTTATCCGAATCTCGTTACGTCTTTATGACAAATAACTGTCAACTATAATGATTCACCCTCGGTGAATTCCAATGATTTCCTGTCTCTTGTCAGCATAGCTTTTCTGTCTGCTCTGAGGTGTTCTTAATCTCTCACAAATCAACTGAACATCCTCAGAGGGTAGTCTTACCAATTCGGGAACAACTCTCTATCAGTCACCCACTTTTTATCCAAGTCAGGGAACAACTCCCTATGACCATACAATGCCTCATATAAAATGTTATCCCGATACTCAACTGACAACTGTCATCACTGGCGAATTCCATTAGTAGCAACTGATCATCCCAAGAGCTCATAAAATCAATGGCACACGCTCTCATCACATCCTCCAGAACCTGTACAGTCCTCTCTGACTGACTATCTGTCTGAGGGTGGAAGCTGTGCTAACACTCAATCAGGTTCCCATAGCTTCCTGAAACATATTCCCAGAAGTGGGAAGTGAAGCGGGAATCCCTATCTGATATCATGCTCTCTGGAACACTACATATTGTTCCACAATTTTCCATACATAAAAATCCGCCAACACACTTAGAGTATCTGGGGATTTCATAACCAGAAGGTGGGTAGACTTAATCGATCCATTGACTATCACCCAGATAGCCTCATGATTATTCGGGTCCACTGTAACCCATCACGAAATTCATGGTAACTTGTTCCCATTTTCGTGTCAATATAGGTAGAGACTGCAATGACTCTGCATACATCTATTGCTCTACCTTACTCTGCTGACATAGGAGACACTTCTTCCACAATCTCTGCAATATCACTGTTCATACCTGACCACCAATACCTTTTTCAAAGATTCTGATATCTTTATTACTTCTCGGATGCACTGTATATCCCGAAGAGTGAGCTTCTGTCAATAACACTATATCATCAACTGTGGTCCTCGGGAGCACTTATACTGTCTCTGAACCTCTGTCAGTCATCATCACTCTCTGTGACCTCTGTCATTGTACCCTTCTGAATTTGACCCACACTATCGACACCATGCCCAAATCATCACGCTAAGCCTGGCAAATCCGGTCACACAAATCCGGTTCTAACCTCAGGCTAGCTGTCATAAAATCACCGTCATCATCAAGAAGGGATCACATCACTACTGAGGTTCACACTGCTCTAGCAGCTCACGATCCCTGACCATCATATGTGATACCATCCCGAGACTCTTTCTGTTTAAGGCATCAGCCATTACATTGGCCTTTCCTGGGTGGTATAATATTCACGATCATAATCCTTAGAAGCTCTAACCCTCTTGGTTATCTCATATTCTACTCTTTCTGTTAAAACAGATACTTGGGGCTTTTACGATCAGTGCATACTCAAAATTTCTTACCGTATAAGTGGTAGCGCCATACTTTCAGTGTAATCGCTACGGCTGCCAACTCTAAATAATGGGTCAGATAGTTTCTCTGACGTTCCTTGAATTGTCTGGATCCATAAACGACTATCTTCCCATTTTACATCAATACATAGCTCAATCCTTATTTGGAGGTATCCATACACACTGAAACCTCTTGAGCTGTTGGTTATAGTGAGAATACTTACGGTGGTCAGTTCATTACTCCAATATACCAAAACTCATTGAAGCTATTTTCATACTTATCATAACACTCGTATGAAATCTTTTCCCGAATGAGACGTGTCAACTGAGTAGCCCATTTTGAGGAACTCTCAACACCTCGTCTGTAAGACAGTTTTCTGTTGCTACTCATTCTCTTCCCTGGACTTCGAATACTTCGAAATATCATCACTAAAGATGACAACCAATCGGTCCAGGTAAGCTTTAAATTCCTTATCATAGTTGAGTTCCACTCAATATTTCAATTACTCAATATACTTGACCTATGTACGCATAAACGTACAACGTCATTTCGAAATAGCTTTCGTTCAGGATACTAATCCGCGTCGTTTCCTTTTTCTTATATTGACGGCTTTTATAAAATTTTAAATTTTTAAAACTTTCATGATTAATGAATTTCTATATCTCTTTATCGTACCAGTAAAGGTACCCAAATTTTAAATGTATATATTATGACCGTCGAATTCAATCTATAGATTATGCGTACGCTTCCAGACGTTGTCAAATCTTCAGGCAGGGAGATATTTTGAAATACCTTTATTAACCCTCAGATCTGACCACATCGACCGGGTGTAGATATATCTACCCCTTATCCTTGGTCGTAATTCATACACACTACATATTGCTTAATCCAATTTACTTTGCATATCGAAGATATCCTTACCTTGCATACGCCTTTTATTCCAATATATCTTGTATGCAGGATCTATCACATCTCCAAGCTCATCTCCTTTCATATATCTTATAACAAACTCTTTCCTTACTTGTCAAACTTACAGTACGCTTTTCAGTGATGTTTTCACCACTATTTTCAACTTACAATCTCTATACCCATATTCAGTTAGTGAAAATCAGCTAACCTTTATCCTCTTACCTAAGGTACAGGCTTCACATTTTTCACTCGCTTATAAGCAACTGAAGGCGATATGAATAATGCATGGCACCAGGATCAATTAAAAATAATTATTTCATTATTTACAACCAGTGTGGTATCTTCCACCACATCATATGAAACATCAATAGTGTCCTGGTCCAAGGCATACACTCGCCCTCGTCCAACATCTTATTTTCGTGATAACTACCACACATCTTACACTGTTCACACTGCTACTCTGTTATACTGTTTACAATGCTCCGTAGCAGGTTGCGGTCCTCAAATCATAATACCCCTCAATAGTGTTAAAATTAGATATACTGGGGTTTATCAATCAACTTACCCCGTGATTTATCAGCTCAAAACCTTTACCAAACTACCTTTTTCCCGTTCTGACATTCTTGTCATCCTCTATTCTCTTTTATCTCTATTTTGGCCCTTACTACCTTTCTCAATCTCAGAGGCGCGCAATTTATAATCTTATTTACACAACTGTAGTCTGCGCACTGCCTCAGCATAGGTAGTGATGTCTAACGGGCAAATCGGACTCTAATTGACAATCTGAGTCCTTCCATGAACTTTCAGACATCTTGACTCTCACTGTTCATCATGTTCGAGTCACATCTGCCCAGGAATATAAACTGAGTATCATACTCGTTAATCAACATGTTCCTCTGGGTCAGAGTAAAGAATGTCATCTGTAATTTCCTTTAAAACAATATCCGGGATATTCTGTCACCGGAATACATATAGAATTTTTTTCCATGTCCATTCTGGACGTCTAACTCTTCAAATGGGTTGAGCGAACTTCAATTAATGTTTCGACTCGCCCTCTAATCTCATATATACCTTGAGCAAATAGCTCACAAAATATTCCCTACACTCCGCTCCAACCTCGCGAAGCGTGTCTCAATACTGTCTGATCTCTCTGTCAGACTCTGTCCGATCTCTCTGTCAGTGATAATTCTATATTTTTAGAATTATTTGTGCTTAATTTCCTAATTATTTATTTAAATCCCCAATTTATTTTGTTAATTATCCCCTTTATTTAATAAAAATTCTCATGTTTGCAGATAAATCAAATCCGGATGAATTTTGAATATTTCGGTAGAAAATGGACCGGAATTGGGCTAAAATCGAGATTGAGCCACGTGGACAACACGAGTCATACCACCAAGCACATCCAATTGGACAAGAAGACCGATGACATGGACATATCTTTTCAAGGAGCCAATGGTGTGAAGACAAGTGGCCAAAAAAAAATGCCAACTCATCAAGGATGTGAAAATTACCATTTTACCCCTAGTGTGTTTATAAATAGGAAAAGATGACAATTGAAAAGGATGTAATTTTTAGGAGTAGAGGTTAGTGTAATTGTAGGAGTAGGAGTAGTGTAGGAAGAGTAGATTTTAGAATTATTTTCCTTCCTAGTTTTTTTTATTTTCCCATTTGTTTTACTATGCATTTTCATGTTCTTAGTTAAGCTTTGTTAAATTTTATGTTTCAATGGATAATCAATCTTTTGTTTTCATGCTCTCGGTTCCTTTCCCATGGAGTCTCTATTTGTCAAGTTCATTTCCTTATCTTTGTTCTTCTCGGTTTTTCCTTCATTTTTCAATTTTGTTTTTATTTTGTTTTTAATTCTCGGTTTGCTTCCATTTAGTTTTATTTCTGTCTTTCTTTTCGTTAGTTGTCATCAAGGTTGTGGTGAGCTTAATTTCTTAACTCTTCACGCATTGTTCATGCATCATCGAAAGAGCAAAGGCAGCAAGCATCCGAGAGGACAGAGCACACCAAGACCACAGCAGTAGACCGGGAGCAAATGCACTCTGTTATGCTCTGTTCTGCTTTTCTAATTCTGTCCACTCTCACTTTGCTGTCATCTAGGTGTTATTTCATTGATTCACTTCAGTATGCTATGGCCTGGAACCCTATGAACTGAAGCTGATCCATGGCAGTAGCAAGAAACAGAGGAACAGCAGCTAAAATGGTGTCAAGAGCAGCGGGATGCATGCCAGAACCGAGACCAGCAACAGCAGATTCTGGAGCAGAAGCAAGCAGCAGGCGTGCACTGATCTGAGCTGAGGTTTGCAGGGTAGGCATCAAACATCAGAAGCTACCCTCACCTGGACAGCACTCAATGATAGTAGCTGGACACATGCATGAACCGAGAGTACCCGAGCAACCAGCAGATTTCTGGAACCGAGAAGCACTCCGAGAGCAGTTGTTTACGTGCTGCTGAGTGGAAGCGTGTAGGTCGTTCCTGGCAGCTAGAAGCATGGGCAGAGAAGAAGGAGATGCATGAAATCAAGGCAGAAGTGGGTGAGAGTCAGAACAGAGAGGCATGGCAGCAGCTGGACACATCTACTCCACCAACCCGAGCACCACGTGAAAATGCAGAAAATTAATGAGGAATAGTGTTTTGGTGGGAAAGTTACTATTTGTTTAAAATCTTTAGGCCATGTTTGGTTGCTTATTTAGGGATTAATGCATTTTTCATATAGTTAGTGTTAGATTAGTTTTTAAGATTAGTTAGATGATGTGATTAGTTTAGTTAATAGTTTTTATTATGTATTTAGATGTAGTCAATCATGTTTAGTTAGTTAATTTAGATTTAATTAGTTTCTAAGTAATTTTAATCTAGCATTAGGAATAGTTTAATTTGCAATTAGTTTAATTACATGCATTTTTTAGGTTAGTTAGATTTTAGTTTAATTAATCATGTCTTTTCATTTATTTTGCATTTTATTTTAATTTGGTTAATTAGTTTTAATTGTTTTAATTTCTTTTGCAGGTTTTCGATTTTAAGTGCTTGGAATTTTGTAAGTACTCTGAGCTCGGTTTTAGTTACTTATTTTATAGTTTTATTATTTTCTTGCTTTTGGTATTTTCAATTCTAGATTAGTTGATCACCTTTGAAAATTCATAAATTTGCAAGGATATACTTAGGATAATAGTAACCGGTAGTTAATTAGGCTAACAACTTCCCTGTGGGACGATATCTCGGGACTCAAAATCCCATTATTACTTGGACGACCCGTGCACTTGCGGATATATACCTTTAGGGCCCATCAAGTTTTTGGCGCCGTTGCCGGGGAAGTTTTAATTAGTCATTAATTAATATCGGTGAAATTATGCTTAGGTGTAATTCTAGCTTGTAAATATTTAGGTTGTAAATATTTAGAGCCTTAGCTTAGGTTAGTTAAATTTTCTCTTAATTAAAAAAAAATAATAATAATTCAAAAATTTTTAAAAAAAAATTAAATTAAAAAAAAAAATTTTAAGGACTTTTAGATGATTGCAAGCGTAGAGCCAGAAGTTTTGATTGTTTTCTTCTAGATCCTAAAATCGAACACACTCTTAGAAAAATTTAATAGGACTCGAGGAAATTATTAGCTCCGCCGCAATTCACCATGGCAGAAAATAGGAAAACTAGAACTGTTGGAGATTATGCGATGCCGACAATTGGAGAATATTATTCCGGCATTAGGCCACCAGCTGTCCATGCAAATAATTTTGAAATTAAGCCCGCAATCATCCAGATAATCCAAACATCTTTGCAGTTCAGTGGGCTTCCACATGATGACCCACATGCTCATCTCGGGCAATTCTTGGACTTATGCAACACCTTCAAGCACAATGGATTATCAGACGATGCACTTAGGCTTAGACTATTCCCTTTCTCACTTAGGGATAGGGCGAGACATTGGTTGACCTCTCTGTCTCCGGGATCAATTTCTACATGGGACGAGTTAGCCCACCAATTTCTAGCCAAATTCTTTCCTCCCTCTAAACTAGCCAACTCCGTAGCAATATATCTTCCTTTGCCCAGTACGACTTTGAATCTCTTTATGAGGCATGGGAACGATATAAGGAGCTTCTTAGGAAGTGCCCTCACCATGGCCTACCGTTGTGGTTGCAAGTTCAGACCTTCTACCACGGACTTACAAGCCCAAATAGGACCATTGTTGACACTGCTGCGGGTGGAGCATTGATGTGCAAAACAGAGGAGGAGGCTTATGAGTTGCTAGAAAGGATGGCGACTAACAACTATCAATGGTCTTCGGAAAGGCAGATGCCAAGGAAATCGGCGGGTATATACGAGCTTGACACACTGTCCACCTTGACCTCTCAGATTACCAATCTTACAAAGAAGGTGGAGTCGCTCAGTACCCAATATAATCCTCCTACCAGTCCTAACCCTATAAATTCTGTCCAAAGTCCTTTTCTTTCATGCGAGCTGTGTAGTGGTACCCACTCTGTAGATAGGTGTCCGCTCAACTTAGAGTCAGTTCAGTATGTTGCTCTCCCTACGCAACAGAACAACCCTTTTTCAAACACCTATAATTCAGGGTGGAGGAATCATCCTAACTTCTCCTGGAGCCAAAACCAAGGGCAAACTTCTAATTCCATATTTGTAGAACCCCCTAGTTTTCAAGCTCCACAAGTTCAGGTACCACCACAGCAGCAATTTCCTTACCACCATCCACATCATCCATCCCCACCTCAATTTCAATATCACCCATCACCACCACCACCACCACCACCAGCATGTATGCAGCCCCAATTCTACCATGCACTAGCAGCTGAGAAGAAGCCTACATTAGAGGAGATGTTCACGACTATCCTGCAAGATCAAGCTGCTTCACTTAAGAACTTAGAAGTTCAGGTTGGACAAATAGCTAGTGCTCTTAGCCAACATCCTCAAGGGACCCTTCCTAGTAATACTGAAGTTAATCCTGATGAGCAAGGGGAGGGTAAGGAACAAGTTAGATCTATCACCCTTAGGAGTGGCGAGAGCTAGAGGAGCCACAAGTTAAGTCCCAACCTGAACAGCACATAGTTGAAGAACACATAGGTTCTAACGAAGCAGCTCAGAATGAGCAGGAACCTAAAGATCGGGCTGCTAAGGAAACAAAGCTAAGCACTTCTTCATCTATACCTTCTTCTTATTCATTACCTTCCTCGCCCTCTGATGCTACAAAGTTGACGATGAGAGTCCAAGATCAGGAAGTAAAGTTTAATATTTTCAAACCTTTGAAGATCCTTGATGACTCTCGAGAATGTTTTAAGGTAGAGATTGAGGAGAACATAAGGCTTGACCATTTAAAATCTGAAAGAAGGAGGGAAATAGATAGGGCTCAAGAGGATTTAACTGTTAACATTCTGTCACCATTTTGGCTAATCCTCTTACTCTTCGCCCTGCTGCTGAGTGTTGTCTTCTTCAGCTACATTTGAAGTGGCTGTCTTTTCATGTTCACTTTGTATATAGTTCTTTTTCTTTTTGGCTGTTTCTTTCTTTGTTTATTTTGCAGGTTTCTTTTCTCGTTTTATGCTTTCAATCAAAGCTTCGATTGTTCATCAACATCAGAAAGGGGAGTACTCTGTTCTTGAGCTTAAATTCTTATATTATCTGCACACTGAGGACACTGTGCACGTTAAGTTTGGGGGAGGGGATATCACTTGAGCAATTTTTTGAAAAATTGGAAAAATTTTTAAAATTTTTTCGAAAATCTGAGAAGGAATTTTCAAAATTTTTTCGATAAAATGAGCTTAAATTGCTTGATTTTGGGATGATTGAGTGCTTAGCATGTAGTTTTCCCATATTCCGATGATATGACCCCATGAATTAGTATGACTTTGATTGACTTAGAAGCATGATTATAGGAAAAGCATGAAGTTGAGTTCTTGAATTTCTCTTAATTCTTATTGTGATTTCTTCATCTTATGCACATGTCATGTCATGAATCAGTATATTTATTTAGAGAAAGCTTATGTGTACATAGGATTGCATTTGTTCAGTTGATTTTGTGCATCATATTCTAGAATTTGTTTGATCTAATCTCGAGGTGAAATATTAGATCACACTTGATTAGGGAGATGATTTAGGCCATCTTTGGATCGTTTGAGCCTTTCTAGCCTTCCTTGTACATATTCTACCCCTAGTCACCAGTCTGGGCCAAATAAGCTTTTCTTTGTAAATACGCCTTCTTAATTTTCGTAGCTTAAATACTTTTTCCTATCCCTTACCCCGAAAGCATGAAAAGTCATTGGATATATTGTGAGCTATATGGGTATTAAGTGATAGTGAAGGAGTATGTAAAAAAAAAAAAAAAGAAAAAAGAGTTTAGCAAAAGAAATAAGTTTGGGGGAAATAATTAGAGCTCTTACACTAAAGATCCTAGAAGGTAATGCATGTTAAGGGGTAACTGAACTTAAATCGACTTTATCATACCTTAACCCCAGCCTGACATTACAAGCTTAATGAAGTCCTAATGATCTTTAGTTAAGTGTGACTACATTAGTGGAGAGAGAAGTGAAAAACAAACTTATGGGAATGATCATATGTCATTGACTTTGCATTCACTGTGTTGCATAATCTGATCCGAGTAATATACTGAGAAGTGACTTAGACATTTTTCACACACTCACGAGGAGTCCAATTTAGGTTAGGACTTATGATTGAATAATTCTAAGTGCTGGACTTGTAATTGTGATTCTTTGATTTCATAGTCTATACTTTTTCTTTGAGGATAATATTGGGGAAATTATTGTGTTTTGTACTTATCATTCCTAAAATCATTTTGTTTTGCTTGAGGACAAGCAAAAGCTCAAGTTTGGGGGTGTGATAATTCTATATTTTTAGAATTATTTGTGCTTAATTTCCTAATTATTTATTTAAATCCCCAATTTATTTTGTTAATTATCCCCTTTATTTAATAAAAATTCTCATGTTTGCAGATAAATCAAATCCGGATGAATTTTGAATATTTCGGTAGAAAATAGACCGGAATTGGGCTAAAATCGAGATTGAGCCACGTGGACAACACGAGTCATACCACCAAGCACATCCAATTGGACAAGAAGACCGATGACATGGACATATCTTTTCAAGGAGCCAATGGTGTGAAGACAAGTGGCCAAAAAAAATGCCAACTCATCAAGGATGTGAAAATTACCATTTTACCCCTCGTGTGTTTATAAATAGGAAAAGATGACAATTGAAAAGGATGTAATTTTTAGGAGTAGAGGTTAGTGTAATTGTAGGAGTAGGAGTAGTGTAGGAAGAGTAGATTTTAGAATTATTTTCCTTCCTAGTTTTTTTTATTTTCCCATTTGTTTTACTATGCATTTTCATGTTCTTAGTTAAGCTTTGTTAAATTTTATGTTTCAATGGATAATCAATCTTTTGTTTTCATGCTCTCGGTTCCTTTCCCATGGAGTCTCTATTTGTCAAGTTCATTTCCTTGTCTTTGTTCTTCTCGGTTTTTCCTTCATTTTTCAATTTTGTTTTTATTTTGTTTTTAATTCTCGGTTTGCTTCCATTTAGTTTTATTTCTGTCTTTCTTTTCGTTAGTTGTCATCAAGGTTGTGGTGAGCTTAATTTCTTAACTCTTCACGCATTGTTCATGCATCATCGAAAGAGCAAAGGCAGCAAGCATCCGAGAGGACAGAGCACACCAAGACCACAGCAGTAGACCGGGAGCAAATGCACTCTGTTATGCTCTGTTCTGCTTTTCTAATTCTGTCCACTCTCACTTTGCTGTCATCTAGGTGTTATTTCATTGATTCACTTCAGTATGCTATGGCCTGGAACCCTATGAACTGAAGCTGATCCATGGCAGTAGCAAGAAACAGAGGAACAGCAGCTAAAATGGTGTCAAGAGCAGCGGGATGCATGCCAGAACCGAGACCAGCAACAGCAGATTCTGGAGCAGAAGCAAGCAGCAGGCGTGCACTGATCTGAGCTGAGGTTTGCAGGGCAGGCATCAAACATCAGAAGCTACCCTCACCTGGACAGCACTCAATGATAGTAGCTGGACACATGCATGAACCGAGAGTACCCGAGGCAACCAGCAGATTTTTGGAACCGAGAAGCACTCCGAGAGCAGTTGTTTACGTGCTGCTGAGTGGAAGCGTGTAGGTCGTTCCTGGCAGCTAGAAGCATGGGCAGAGAAGAAGGAGATGCATGAAATCAAGGCAGAAGTGGGTGAGAGTCAGAACCGAGAGGCATGGCAGCAGCTGGACACATCTACTCCACCAACCCGAGCACCACGTGAAAATGCAGAAAATTAATGAGGAATAGTGTTTTGGTGGGAAAGTTACTATTTGTTTAAAATCTTTAGGCCATGTTTGGTTGCTTATTTAGGGATTAATGCATTTTTCATATAGTTAGTGTTAGATTAGTTTTTAAGATTAGTTAGATGATGTGATTAGTTTAGTTAATAGTTTTAATTATGTATTTAGATGTAGTCAATCATGTTTAGTTAGTTAATTTAGATTTAATTAGTTTCTAAGTAATTTTAATCTAGCATTAGGAATAGTTTAATTTGCAATTAGTTTAATTACATGCATTTTTTAGGTTAGTTAGATTTTAGTTTAATTAATCATGTCTTTTCATTTATTTTGCATTTTATTTTAATTTGGTTAATTAGTTTTAATTGTTTTAATTTCTTTTGCAGGTTTTCGATTTTAAGTGCTTGGAATTTTGTAAGTACTCTGAGCTCGGTTTTAGTTACTTATTTTATAGTTTTATTATTTTCTTGCTTTTGGTATTTTCAATTCTAGATTAGTTGATCACCTTTGAAAATTCATAAATTTGCTAGGATATACTTAGGATAATAGTAACCGGTAGTTAATTAGGCTAACAACTTCCCTGTGGGACGATATCTCGGGACTCAAAAGCCCATTATTACTTGGACGACCCGTGCACTTGCGGATATATACCTTTAGGGCCCATCAGTCAGACTCTGTCCGATCTCTCTGTCGGACTCTGTGGGGCATGCTCAACATTAGCCTCCACGTCAATCTCATCTCAAGTCTCATGTGGCGACTCAGTACAACTCATGGGCCTACCTCAACGGCCTTGAGCTCGTGTACTCGCCTCTCAACCATAGCGGCTATCAGTCAATGAGTCTATTCTTGCATTTAAAACCAAATTCTTAGCGGTACTTCCATCTCGATATACACAATTGTATCTAAATAATGCACAGTACATGAGGATGTAAACTTCCTTAACCACTAACACCGACTCATATCAGGCCAACTCAAGCTCTGATACCATTAAACCTGTCACGACCTGAATTACCTTAAAAATCAGAGTAAATTTTTCGCTTTTTCATTTATTATTTAATTCTTACCTTTCTCTCGTCGTGACCATCCTACAACACAGTTGGGCTATGATTTGGTATTAGTCACCTCTCACTATTACCAATCCATTTCCATAATTTCATTCAATATCAGAGTTTACTATCTTGTGACTTTAACTGAATACATACATAATGGTATTCATAACACTACATCCCCGACATGATATCTATTTATAGTACTGTGCATTACATATTTAGATACAAAATCATACCAATGTGTATACCTGTCTCTCGATGGGTAGCAGCAAGCAGCGGATATCAATACATGCAAGTTCTCAGCCGCTCAATAACTATTTCAAGTGCTCTGAAAAGATGGGAAAATAAGGGGGTGAGCAAACCACAGGCTCAGTAAGGCAATTATGCAAGTAAGTAGATAGCTCCACTATCTACATGCTCATAATGCCATGCCCTTAAATCCATTTCTTTTCATTAAAATCATCAAGCACAAAGTCATGCATATTCAATGCCATAGTTCATCCAAAACTATTTGTGCATATATAAATCATGTAACTCATGCATTCAAAGCATTTTATGTGACATCATTAAATCATATTAAGCATGAATTAGATCAAGATCATGCAGTCTTTTATGCCATGTAAGACAAAACATGGATTTCAAATGAAAGCATGGAAAACTTCACATGCTACTGCATTTAAATCAAAACATTAAAACTGCAGTTAAAACTAACCCTTCCGGGTCCATCTCATAAAACAATTCAATAAAATTCATTATAAAACTCCGGTTATAAAACCACCCTTCTTTCAGGGTCACATATCATAAAATCATATGAAATCATAAATTCATCAAATCGGGGGCCTGACCCCTCCTTCGGGTCTACCCTGGTCTAACAGACCACAAGTTATATCATGTGAGACAATCAGGTAATTAACAGTAACATCGAGGACTATGGTCATATCCTAGTGATCCCTGGCAACACGGTACCTAGTGTGCGGGGTATCACACCTGAAACGGGAGGTGGGTCGTCCTACCCGCCAGAACAACATAACACCAGGATTGCGAGGGCAAGGCTTGCTGCCTCGTGGCTAATGCCACTCCACTCCAACAATCCCCACGGTACAGCGTACTCCGCGTGACATACATGGTACAAAGTACTCCGTGAACCCAAGCTCAGTCAGGGGTGCCTGTAATAGGTCTTATCCACCCATATCATCTCTGTCTCAGAATGCACGTGTGAGCATATCATCTCACTGTGACACACAGTCTACAGGAGGCTCCAACACGGCTATATGCATGTAATATAAATCCCTGTGCGAGCGAAGCTCAAGCACGGCTCCATGCATATTCATGATATCTGAAAACCTCGTGCGAGCGAAGCTCTAGCACGGTTTCATAGAAATCAGTAAAATCTGCGTACTAGCAGCGCTCCAGTACGACTTAAATTGATTATAATTTCAATTAAAATCCACGTACGAGCAACGCTCTAGTATGGATATGTATAAAAACTCACTGAAAACCTCGTACGAGAAAAACTCCAGTACGATATTCAAATAAATTATGAAAACTACGTAAAACTTTGTGCGAGCAATGCTCCAGCACAAATGAATGCTCAAGTAAATCAAATCTCGTGCGAGTTACACTCCAGCACGGCTTTATGCATAATTAAATCAAATCTCGTGCGAGATTCACTCCAGCACGGCTTTATGCAATATCAAATCAAAACAGGATGCGAGCTAAGCTCCAGCATCTCTCATGCATGTCAAATCATTAAAACTAGTGCGAGCAATCGCTCCAGCACTATTTTATGCATACCACGTTAAAACAAATCAAAACATGTCAAAACAGAGTGCGAGCTAGGCTCCAGCAGCTCTCATTTCACAATAATAAAAATCAGTGCGAGCACCATGCTCTAGCACATTTCATGCATATGATGTCACACAAGTCGGTGCGAGCAACTGCTCAAGCACATTTATGCACATTCACAAACGCAGATATAGTGCGAACTACGTGTCGGCACTATCTGTTTCCATATAAACTTGATAGTTGGCCTCTTTTCCAAAGAAATTTCATTTAAATAATAATAACACCTACGTAGTGTTAATTTGGGAAACTTATGCAATTATTGGCCAATCTATCGATTTACTTTGATTAAAACCAATCAAATCTTTAATTCGGAAAATTCCTTAAATCATGCATTTCATGCATGTCATGCTTTCACCATCCTTAGGTGAACTTCCCTCAATAGGGGTAAAATAGTCTTTTCACTTATTTCGATCCTCAAAATTATTTAAACCACTTTTAGGATCTTTATACATCATCAAGACATACATACATATTCAGTGTACAGAACACTATTAAAATACGCGTAGCTACCTCTAGCTACTCACACAATTCCCTTACCTCATTTTCTGTACAGTCTGACCTTTCCCACTGATGTCTCGTCACGCAGTCCGATTTGCTCCGAATCCAAATCAAATCTCCGACACTGCGGATACACATTCATCAGGTCAAATACAATACAATTAATTGTATTTCACAATTTTTTGGGCTTAATTTAAATCATTGGGCCCGTTTACCCATATTGGGCCCGATTGCACCATAATGGGCCTTAATCGGCCTTAAGCCCGTTTACCACACTTTATCGAGGCCTATTGGGCTCATTGGACCCATTAATATTTTATTTAGCCTCGTTCTAAACTCTCAGACAGCTTATGAATTATTTACGACAATTTATCCAATTTTCCAGAATTTAATTCATTTATGCGGAAATTAAATCCGTAATTCATGCGTTAAATATCAATCACGCATAACGATATAAAATTGTCGTAAATAAGGGTCACTTACCCGTTATTCCATGATTGTACACAAATCGAGGCTATCTCGAGCTCTCAGTGGATGCCAATTGTCGAGCTACACAATTAAATATATTTTCGGGTAAACTTTCAGTCGATTATTTATCAAATTAAATATTCTAACAATTAAATCGGTCAATTTGACCGCTTACCGACTTACCCGAAGCTCGATTGCATCACAGGAATTTTCTCTAATTTTTTCTCTTTTTCTTTTTCCCTTTTTCTTCCTTTTTTTCCCTCTCTTTTTGGCTGAACCGGTCCAGACCGCCGGTTCAGCTCGGGTCCGGTTCGACTTAGACCGTCGGTTCAGTCCGGTTCACCCATCATTTTGCCGTTCCGGCGCCGTCCGGCCGGTTCCCGGTGCGATTTCGGTGCCGTTCGGCGCGCCATGGCATGGGCTCCCTAAATCGGGCCTCGGCTGGGGTCGAATCGCGGCTATCGCCGGTGAATCGAAGCTTCTCTCTCGCGGCCCTCTTCCATCGATCTGGCGTTTTTCGGCGACTTCGGGGCGCGTGGGTGTGCGGGTCGACTTCCTGGGGTGCCGATCGACCTTCGCCGGCCGTCTCCTCGCATCGTTCGCCGGTGGTTGCGTCGGAGCCGACGATCTCTTCTTTCTCGGTCTCGGCTTCCTTTCTTTCTTCCCCATTCGTCCGCCGTTTGCCGCCGTCCGTCAGACCGTTCGGGGTGCTGGTGGCTCGGCTGGCCTCGCCTCTAGTCTGGGCCTCTGCCGATCGCCGGTGATCGGTGAGGCAGAAGGGGGGCTCCCTCTGTTTTCGACTTCCTCAGAAAATCGTGTTTTCGCGATTTTCTGTTTTCTTTTTTTTTATTTAATTTTATTATTATTTTAATCAATAAAATAATAATATTTTGTCAAAAATATCTTCAAAAATTAATATTTAATTCAGTTAATCAATAAATGAATTTCTCGGTATTATTTCGACTTTTCGGTATATTTTTCGATTATTTTCGGGATTATTTTTCTATACGAAAATTCCGATTTATTCCAATAAATTCATATCTTGATCAATTTAATCCGAAATTTAATTATTTCTTCGTCATTGATCAAGATTTCTCAATCCCATATTTTTAATTAAATTTTCTTGTCCCGATTAATACCGAATTTTGATCTTTTGACCGTTTTGCCCTTGCACATGTTCGGGAACATCATTTTAGTCCTTTTGCATTTTTAAATGCACTCGAAAATATCGGGTCTTACACCGAGACCGAAGAGTGAAGTAGAACCAGGAAAGCAAATCTGGAATAGGCGAGCTGATCGAGAAAGGAAGAAAAAAAAGGGGAAAAGAAAGAAGGGGAGCGCTGAAACTGGCCAAGGAAGAAGGAAAGAAAAGAGAAAAGAAGAAAAGAAGAGAAGGAAGGCTGCCGGCCAGGGGAGAAAAGAGAAAGGAAAGGAGATAAAAGAGGAAAAGGAAAGGAAAGGAAGAGCTGTTGGAACTGATAATGTGCAGGGGAGGTTGAGGAAGAAGGAGAAATCGAGAGGCTGGAAGCAAGAAAAACAGAACTAAGGCGTGGAACAAACAGCAACTGACCGAAGGGAGAAGGCTGGAACCGAGAGGCTGTAGGGGAGACCGAACCAGGAGGACTGAAGCTGGAAACCGAGAGCTGAGGGGGAAAAGGGAGTGGAATTGGATTGAGGCAGACCGAAAGCTGAGGGAGAATGGAATTGAAGCTGAATTGAGGGAGGAAACCGTGAGGCAGTGAAGTAGGGGATTGCACACGCAAAAAAAAGGGAGAAGAAAAGCAAGCTAGAAATTTGAAGATCAAAAAGGTAAAAAAAATCTATATGTATATATGTATAAATTAATTGTACATGTATAAATATGTGATTGTGTATAAGTATGATAAGGTAAATTAAATTAGATGTGAAAAAATAAATAAAAATGAGAGAGATGAATAATAGGCAAAATATATATATATATATATATATATATATATACATATTTATATATATGTATATGTATCTGATAATGAATAAGGCAAGCCAATGATAAAATAAATATGTGTATATACTTAGGTGTATATACATATAGGAGTATACGAAAAATGTGTATATACAAATAGGTGTATATGATAAGGGTGTATATTAGTTTGTGTTCATACAAGAATATATTCATGTGATAAGGAAAAATGAAAACAAATAATAATATATATATATAGGAATATATATATATATATATATTTATGTGTATATACATGTAGATGTATATAATAAATGTGTATGTTAAGATTTGTATGTACAAAATATATACAAATAGCAAAGAAAATATATAAACATGCGTGTTGGCTTAGGTATGTGCAATAATACGTACACACGAAGTAGTAACGAATAGGTTACGATTTTTAACGCAATTTGGACAATTCGCATGAATAGGGTGCTAAGTATCCAATTTTGGTGTAGGTGATCGTAGAAGGAATTAAAGGAGGTACTAAGAGGCGTCACCACTCGAATTCATGAATTTCGATAGATCGAGGTAAGGGGATATAATTTAAAACGGTAATAGTTACTTTCTGAACCATGATTAAGGAAAGCTTACAAAGACATGAAGTATGATTTTCATGCATGTTTCGAAATTATATTTCTGATCAAGACTACGCTCTCTGTATTTGTGTTTTTGAATAATTGCATATTTATGAATTTGACTTCTGAATAAGAGCATGTCTTCTGAAATGATCTTTCGAATAAGATGATTTTATTTTGATGTTTTCGCATATGAAAACTATAGTATGTTTTGAGACTAAGGGTCTTTTATGTTGTATGCTTACGCATGTCAACTTCGCCTGTGTGGCGTCTGAACTCGCCTGTGTGGCGTTTGAACTCGCCTTCGTGGCGCCTGTATTTCGCCCTCGTGGTGCCTGTATCTCGCCCTCATGGCGCCTATATCTCACCCTCGTGGCCTCTGTATCTCACCCTCGTGGCCCCTGTATTTCGCCCTCGTGATGCCTGTATTTCACCCTCGTGGCGCCTGCATTTCACCCTCGAGGCGCCTGTATTTCACCCTCGTGGCGCCTGTATTTTGCCCTCGAGACGCCTGTATTTCGCTCTCGTGGTACCTGTATTTCGCCCTTGTGGCGCCTGTATCTCGCCCTCGTGGCGCCTGTACCTCGCCCCCGTGGTGCCTGCATTTCTCCCTCGTGGTGCCTGTATTTCGCCTTCGTGGCGCCTGTACTTTGCCCTCGTGGCACCTTAATTTCACCTTCGGGTTCTGAATTCCCTCTACAGAGGATGACTTGGTTATTGCCGCATGATAATTATATGGGCCAATGTAGTCTCTATTTGAAAATTAAACTCTGTTTTTAGAATGTGATTTTATATTATGTGATTTGACATATATTCCTGTTTTGGAATTCTGATTATACGAAAAGTTTGCGTAATATCTGTTAAGTTCATGTACTTAAAGAATTACATTTTGAATCATGATGTTTCCGATTTTCCTTAACTTTGAATGTCCTTTATATTAGTTTCAGAAAGAAATCATTATACGTACTATTATGTTTTCTACATATTTGAATTACTAGGACCGTTTTAAATTCATTTTCTTACTGGGCTTTTCTCAAAAAGCTCACCCCTCTACCTCTCAGACTATTTGCAGTGATTCGTGGGCGCTACCTGCCGCATACACGATATATGTTGTGGGAAAGAGCTACCCTAGGCTACTTTTTGTACACACAGCTAAGGTATACAATTACATTCCTTTACCATACATATTTGATTGCACAGACATATATTGAAACATTTTGTTGGGATGTAATTTGTAAGGAAAACGATGTAAACCATATTATTTTAGGATTATATTTCGAGATGACTAGTATTAAATCTAAATAGATGTATTGAGTTGTAAAGGTGGATTTGGAAAGTATGCTTGGTAGTTGTGGATATCTAGGATTTGTCAAAACAATTGTTTTGCAGGTGGGTAGGCTTATATAAAGCCGTTATGCTGCCGAAATTTCTATTGGCCATATAAGTCAAAATATGGAAATTAAATAAAATTATGGATAAAGAATTAGGAAAATTGTTTTGACACTGCACAAGAATGCAACCTAAGTGAATAAGGGAAAAAGTGGGTAAATTAAGTTCCAAAAAAAAAATTCCCCCTAATTTCAAGGGTCAAGGGTCGTTACACCAGCACTATCTGTTTCCATTTCAACTTGATAGTTGGCCCGTTTTTCAAAGAATTTTCATTTAAATCTTAATAACACTTACGTAGTGTTATATTATGAAATTTATGCAATTACTGGCCAATCTATCGATTTGCTTTGCTTAAAAACCAAGAAAATTCCTTAAATCTGAAAATTCCTTAAATCATGCATTTCATGCATGTCATGGTTTCACCATCCTTAGGTGAATTCCCTCAATAGGGGTAAAACAACATTGATGAGGCCCTAAGGGTATCTTATCCGCAAGTGCACGGGTCGTCCAAGCAATAATGGGATTTTAGTCCCGAAATTATCATCCCACAAAGAAGTTGACTAGCCTAATTAAGTACCGGTTAATCTTACTCTAAGTATATCCTAGCAAATTATGAAGTTCTGATGGGTGGTCTACATGGCTAACATTAAAGTACTGAAAAACAATAAAATAATAAAACTATAAAATAAAGAAATTAAAACCAAGCTAAAAATTACTTATCGAGCTCCACGCAATTAAAAGCAAATACCTACGCAAATAATTAAAACAGTTAAAACTCATTAACGCAATTAAAATAAAATGCAATTATAAACATAAAGCAATAAAACTAATTAAACTAAAATTAAACATGCTTAAAGTAAAATGCAACTAAATTAAATCTAAGTTAAACTAAGTAAACAAAGCAACTAAGCCTACATGCACATTTGAAATCACTAAGCTAACTAATAACTAAATAACTAAAAATGAATGCAAAAATGAATTAAGTTACTAAAGTAGGAAAATGTCAAACATGGCCTTATCAATTTTAAATCTTCCCCCCATTTACTATTCACGTGGCATTCTTTCATTTCCATTTCCAGGTGGTCCTCTGTCTGCTGCGTTTTGTCCTTCCTCGGCCTGGTGTCCTGCTGCGTTTTGTTGTTCGGCCAGCCTGGCTCTGCTGTGTCCTGCACTCCACTCCTGCCGTGCTGCTGCTGCCTTTCACTGTCCACATCCGCATAGGTGCTGTGCATCTCCAGGAAGTCAGTGCTGCTCTGGTCCCGGTCTGTCCGCTGCAGGTTCGTGCCATCTGCGACACATCCACGACCTCTGCCTCAGTTGCTGTCGGCTTGGCCACTGCTTCTTGCATAACACCCGACTTGTACATTCAGCATCTTTATATGCTGCATCATCACAACCCAACATACACCTAAACTCTCGGCACAGCAGACAACACACGAATGCAGAGGCTGGACCCGATCCTGGTTTCCCTACTCTGCACACTACTTCAACATTAGTGATAGTGAAGGACAACAACACAACAATGGGATCATTAACAGAAAACTAATACCAGCTCAATAATGAATAACAGCAAACTAACAACAATGATCAGTGAAGATGTTGTGAAACAGAGCTAAACAGAGGAACAAAGTGATACTACTTGCTGTCTTGAATCACACGATGATCCTATGCAAATATCGAATGGACTGAGGCAAGAATAAAACCAAGATAACAAGCAGTAAATGAATATAAACCCGAGAGGATTTTACTACAGCATCATTCAACCTTGTCCGTAGACTTCAAAAAATGAAAACAAGGAACTTATGATCTTCTTCCTCGGGTAGTTTCATTCTTCTCTCCAGTCGGATTCCACTTTGCTAATGATGTGGAAAAATGCTTTGCATCTTCCCACATCATGGCAACAGAATCACAAAGGCTGTAGATTGCATGAAAATATAACCGGAATGCCAACTTGAAATCTAACCGAGAACTACCTAAAGAAAGTTTACTGGTTTATCAACTAAAGAAGACAAAGCAATAATAATGTATGTGGAGAAGAAACCGAGACCTGAATTTGAAGCTAAGCTTTGAAAATAAAAAAATAA
The DNA here is from genome assembly GCA_033439115.1 of Firmiana major. NCBI lineage: Eukaryota > Viridiplantae > Streptophyta > Magnoliopsida > Malvales > Malvaceae > Firmiana > Firmiana major. Next base: position 42,825,993 of record CM065899.1, read on the forward strand.
ACTTAATGAAGGAAACCGGGAAGATAGAAAAACAATAAGAAACCGAGAGCTTAGAAAACAATGAGGAACCCGAGAGCTTAGAAAACAATGAGAAACCGAGAGCAAGAAAACTAATGGAGAAAAACTGATGAACAATAATAATGAAGAAACCGAGAGCATGTAACAAAGAGATTAAATTTCTATTAATAATTAAAACTTAACAAAATGCAATGAAGAACATGAAGTGAATAGTAAAATAACTTGTAAAAGAAAACTATGCGGAAATTAAAGAAAACTATAAAAACTATTTTACCCTAGCCTATACACTATTCTAGCCTACCTTACTTCTACTCGTACTCCTACTCCTACACTACTTGATTTTTCAATTACCATCATGCTCTATTTATACACAAATATAGGGGTACAATGGTAAATTGTCATCCTAGATGAGTTGGCATTGTTTGGCCACTTGTCTTCATTTGATTAGTTGCAGAGTAGATATTTCCACGTCATCAGTCTTTTTGTCCAATTAGCTGTGCGATGTGGCCCGGCGTGTGTATTCCAGAGAGTTGGCATGGTGTCCTTCGATCATATCGTTTCGGAGCAAATAAAATACGGACACCTGACATCACGCGTGTCCAGTCGACTGATGACTCAGTCTGCAAATTGGAAGTGATCCAGTCTCCTTTAGCTCGTTTTCAGCCCAATTTCGTATGAAACGACTGAGTTTCATCCGGATTTAATTTATCTGCACATTAAAGAATTTTAATTAAATAAAGGGGATTATTAATAAAATAATATGAGGATTAAATAAATATTTAGGAATTTAAGCACAAATAATTCTAAAAAAAATAGAATTATCACACCTCAAACTTAAGTTTTTGCTTGTCCTCAAGCAAAACAAAATAATTGTAGGAATGATAAGTACAAAACATAATAATTTCCCAACATTATCCTCAAAGAAAAAGTACAGACTATGAAAATAAAGAATCACAATTATAAGTCAAACACTCCGAATCATCCAATCATAAGTCCTAACCCAAATTGGACTCCTCATGTGTGTGTGAAAAATGTCAGAGCCACTTCAAAGTACATTATCCGGATCAGATTATGCAAACATAGTGAATACAAAGTCAATAACAAGTGATCATTCCCATAAGTTTGCTTCTCACTAATCTCTCCACTAATGTAGTCACACTTACTCAAAGATCAATAGGACTTCATTAGGCTTGTAATGTCAGGCTGGGGTTAAGGTATGATAAAGTCGATTTAGGTTTAAGTACCCCTTAACATGCATTACTTCTAGGATCTTTAATGTAAGAGCTCATATTTATTTCCCCCAAACTTATTTATTTCACTAGACATTTTATTCTATTTTTTGTATTTTTCATCTTTCTTCTTTTTCTTTTTCTTTTTGTTCTTTTTCTTCACACAATTTTTTTCTTCGCATTTTCACTATCACCAGATACCCATATGTACACAGCTTAAAATATATCCAATGACTTTCCATGCTTTCGGGGTAAGGGATAGGAAAAGAGTATTTAAGCTAAGGAAATAACGCAGTTGTATTTACAGAGAAAAGCTTATTTGGCCCAGATGGGTGACTAGGGATAAAATATGTACAAGGATAGCTAGAAAGGCTCAAACGACCAAAGATGACCTAAATCATCTCCTTAATCAAGTGTGATCTAATATTTCACCTCGAGATTAGATCAAACAAATTCTAGAATATGATGCACAAAATCAACTGAACAAATGCAATCCTATGTACACATAACTTTCTCTAAATGAATATACAAATTCATGACATGCCATGTGCGTAAGATGAGGAAATCACAATCAGAATCAAGACAAATTCAAGAACTTAACTTCATGCTTTTCCTATAATCATGCTTCTAAGTCAATCAACATCATACTTAATCATGGGGTCATATCATCGGAATATGGGAAAACTACATGCTAAGCACTAAATCATCACAAAATCAAACAATTTAAGCTCAGATTTTCAAAAAAAAAATTGAAATTTTTTTCAATTTTGCTCAAAATTTTGAAAAATACTCAAGTAATATCCCCTCCCCCAAACTTGAAGTGCACAGTGTCCTCAGTGTGCAGATAATGTAAGAATTGAGGTTCAAGAACAGAGTACTCCCCTTTCTGATGATGATGAACAACTGAAGCTTTGATTGAAAGCAAATTACTAGAAAAGAAACCTGCAACACAAACAAAGAAAGAAACAATAGAAAAGAAAAAGAAAAACGAACTATATATAAGGTGAAAAGAAAAACGCAACCACTTCAAATGCAGCTGAAGAAAACAACACTCAGCAGCAGGGCGAAGAGCAGGAGGATTAGCCAAAATGGTGACAGAATGTTAACAGTTAAGTCCTCCCGAACCCTATCTACTTCCTTCTTTCTTTCTTTCAGATTTCATGTGCTTCAACCTTATATTTTCCTCAATCTCTATCTTAAAACACTCTTGAGAGTCATCAGGGAGCTTCAAAGGTTTGAAAACATTAAATTTCACTTCCTGATCTAGGACTCTCATAGTCAACTTTGTAGAATCAGAGGGCGAGGAAGGTAATAAATAAGAAGAAGGTATAGATGAAGAAGCGCTTAGCTTTGTTTCCTTGGCAGCCCGATCCTGATGTTCCTGCTCTTTCTGAGCTGCTTCGTTAGAACTTAAGGATTCTTCAACTATGTGCTGTTCAGGTTAGGACTTACTTTGTGGCTCCTCTAGCTCTCTGCCACTCCTAAGGGTGATAGATCTAACATGTTCCTTACCCTCCCTTTGCTTAACAAGATTAACTTCAGTAACTAGGAAGGGTCCCTTGAGGATGTTGACTAAGAGCACTAGCTATTTGTCCAACCTGAACTTCTAAGTTCTTAATTGAAGCAGCTTGATCTTGCAGGATAGTCGTGAACATCTCCTCTAATGTAGGCTTCTTCTCAGCTGCTGGTGTGTGGTAATGTTGAGGCTGCATAAATGGTGGTGGTGATGGTGATGGATGATGTGCGTATGGGTGATGAGAAGGTGGATGAAATGGAAATTGCGGCTGTGGCGGTACCTGAACCAGTGGAGCTTGAAAACTAGGGGGTCCTACACATATGGAATTAGAAGTTTGCCCTTGGTTTTGGCTCTAGGAGAAGTTAGGATGGTTCCTCCACCCTGAATTATAGGTGTTTGAAAAATGGTTGTTCTGCTGCGTAGGGGGACCAACATACTGAACCGATTCTAAGTTGAGTGAACACCTATCTACAGAGTGGGTACCACTACACAGCTCGCAGGAAGGAAAAGGACTTTGGACAGAATATATAGGGTTAGGACTAGTGGGAGGATTATATTGGGTACTGAGCGACCCCACCTTCTTTGTAAGATTGGCTATCTGAGAAGTCAAGGTGGACAGCGTGTCAAGCTCATATATACCCGCCGATTTCTTTGGCAACTGCCTTTCCGAGGACCATTGATAATTGTTAGCCGCCATTTTGTCTAGCAGCTCATAAGCCTCTTCCTCTGTTTTGCACATCAAGGCTCCACCTGAAGCAGTGTCCACTATGGTCCTATTCTGGCTTGTAAGCCCATTATAGAAAGTCTGAACTTGCAGCCATAGAGGTAGGCCGTGGTGAGGACACTTCCTAAGAAGCTCCTTGTATCGCTCCCATGCCTCGTAAAGAGATTCAGAGTCGTACTGGGCAAAGGAGGATATATCGCTACGGAGTCGGGTCATTTTAGAAGGTGGAAAGAATTTGGCTAGAAATTGGTGGGCTAGCTCGTCCCATGTAAAGATTGATCCTGGGGGCAGGGAATAGTCTAAGCCTGAGTGCATTGTCCGATAATCCATTATGCTTGAAGGTGTTGCATAAGTCCAAGAATTGCCCGAGATGGGCATGTGGGTCATCATGTGGAAGCCCACTGAACTGCAAAGATGTCTGGATCATCTGAAGGATTGCGGGCTTAATTTCAAAATTATTTACATGGATAGCTGGTGGCCTAATGCCTGAATGATACCCTCCAATAGTCGGCATTGCATAATCTCCGATTGTCTTAATTTCCCTATTTTCTGTCATGATGCTTTGCAGCGGAGCTATGAATTTCCTAGAATCCTTTCAAATTTTCTTAAGAGTGCGTTCGATTTTAGGATCTAGAGGAAAGCAATCAAAACTTCTGGCTCTACACTTGCAATCATCAAAAAGTCCTTAGAATTTTTTTTTTTTAAGTTTTTCAATTTTTCAAATTTTTTTTTAATTTTAATTAAGAGAAAATTTAACAAACCTAAGCTAAGGCTCTAAATATTTAGGTTAAATATTTACAACCTAAATATTTACAAGCTAGAATTAAACCTAAGCATAATTTCACCGATATTAATTAATGACTAAAAAAAAACTTCCCCGGCAACGATGCCAAAAACTTGATGAGGCCTTAAGGGTATCTTATCCACAAGTGCACGGGTCGTCCCAGTAATAATGGGATTTGATGTCACGACCCGAATTACCTAAAAATCAGAGTAAATTTTTCACTTTTTCATTTATTATTTAATTCTCACCTTTCTCTCATCGTGACCATCCTACAAACAGTTGGGCTATGATTCGGTGTTAGTCACCTCACACTATTACCAATCCCATTTCCATAATCACATTTATACATCAGAGTTTACCATCTTTGACTTTAATTAAATACATACTCAATGGTATTTATAACTCTACATCCCCGACATCAATATCCGTTTACAGTACTGTGCATTACATATTTAGATACAAAACCATACAAATGTGTATACCTGTCTCTCGATGGGAAGCAGCAAGCAGCGGATATCAAGTATGCAAGTCATCAGCCGCTCAATAACTATTTCAAGTGCTCTGAAAAGATGGAAAAATAAGGGGGTGAGCAAACCACACGCTCAGTAAGGCAATTATGCAAGTAAGTAGATAACTCCACTATCTACATGCTCATAATGCCATGCCCTTAAATCCATTTCTTTTCATTTAAAATTACACGCACAAAGTCACGCATATTCAATGCCATAGTTTATCCAAAACTATTTGTGCATATATAAATCATGTAACTCATGCATTCAAAGCATTTTATGTGACATCATTAAATCATATTAAGCATGAATTAGATCAAGATCATGCAGTCTTTTATGCCATGTAAGACAAAACATGGATTTCAAATGAAAGCATGGAAAACTTCACATTCTACTGCATTTAAATCAAAACATTAAAACTGCAGTTAAAACTAACCCTTCCGGGTCCATCTCATAAAACAATTCAATAAAATTCATTATAAAACTCCGGTTATAAAACCACCCTTCTTTCAGGGTCACATATCATAAAATCATATGAAATCATAAATTCATCAAATCGGGGGCCTGACCCCTCCTTCGGGTCTACCCTGGTCTAACAGACCACAAGTTATATCATGTGAGACAATCAGGTAATTAACAGTAACATCGAGGACTATGGCCATATCCTAGTGATCCCTGGCAACACGGTACCTAGTGTGCGGGGTATCACACCTGAAACGGGAGGTGGGTCGTCCTACCCGCCAGAACAGCATAACACCAGGATTGCGAGGGCAAGGCTTGCTGCCTCGTGGCTAATGCCACTCCACTCCAACAATCCCCACGGTACAGCGTACTCCGCGTGACATACACGGTACAAAGTACTCCGTGAACCCAAGCTCAGTCAGGGGTGCCTGTAATAGGTCTTATCTACCCATATCATCTGTCTCAGAATGCACGTGTGAGCATATCATCTCACTGTGACACACAGTCTACAGGAGGCTCCAACACGGCTATATGCATGTAATATAAATCCCTGTGCGAGCGAAGCTCAAGCACGGCTCCATGCATATTCATGATATCAAAAAATCTCGTGCGAGCGAAGCTCTAGCACGGTTTCATAAAAATCAGTGAAATCTGCGTACGAGCAGCGCTCCAGTACGACTTAAACTGATTATAATTTCATGTAAATTCCACGTACGAGCAACGCTCTAGTACGGATATGTATATAAATTCAGTGAAAACCTCGTACGAGAAAAACTCCAGTACGGCATTCAAATGAATTATGAAAACCATATAAAACTTTGTGCGAGCAACGCTCCAGCACAAATGAATGCTCAAGTAAATCAAATCTCGTGCGAGTTATACTCCATCACGGCTTTATGCATAACTAAATCAAATCTCGTGCGAGTTTCACTCCAGCACGGCTTTTATGCATAATTAAATCAAAACAGGATGCGAGCTCAGCTCCAGCATCTCTCATGCATGTCAAATCATTAAAAGTAGTGCGAGTAATCGCTCCAGCACTATTTTATGCATACCACGTCAAAACAAATCAAAACATGTCAAAACAGAGTGCGAGCTAGGCTCCAGCAGCTCTCATTTCACAATATTAAAAATCAGTGCGAGCACCATGCTCTAGCACATTTCATGCATATGATGTCACAAGTCGGTGCGAGCAAGTGCTCAAGCACATTTATGCACATTCACAAACGCAGATATAGTGCGAACTACGTGTCGGCACTATCTGTTTCCATATAAACTTGATAGTTGGCCTCTTTTCCAAAGAAATTTCATTTAAATAATAATAACACCTACGTAGTGTTAATTTGGGAAACTTATGCAATTATTGGCCAATCTATCGATTTACTTTGATTAAAACCAATCAAATCTTTAATTCGAAAAATTCCTTAAATCATGCATTTCATGCATGTCATGCTTTCACCATCCTTAGGTGAACTTCCCTCAATAGGGGTAAAATAGTCTTTTCACCTATTTCGATCCTCAAAATTATTTAAACCACTTTTAGGATCTTTATACATCATCAAGGCATACATACATATTCAGTGTACAGAACACTATTAAAATACGCGTAGCTACCTCTAGCTACTCACACAATTCCCTTACCTCATTTTTCTGTACAATCTGACCTTTCCCACTGATGTCTCGTCACGCAGTCCGATTTGCTCCGAATCCAAATCAAATCTCCGGCACTGCGGATACACATTCATCAGGTCAAATACAATACAATTAATTGTATTTCACAATTTTCTGGGCTTAATTTAAATCATTGGGTCTGTTTACCCATATTGGGCCCGATTGCACCATAATGGGCCTTAATCGGCCTTAAGCCCGTTTACCACACTTTATCGAGGCCTATTGGGCTCATTGGGCCCATCAGTAATTTATTTAGCCTCGTTCTAAACTCTCAGACAGCTTATGAATTATTTACGACAATTTATCCAATTTTCCAGAATTTAATTCATTTATGCGTAAATTAAATCCGAAATTCATCAACACGCATAACGATGCAAAATTGTCGTAAATATGGGTTACTTACCCGTGATTCCATGATCGTACACAAATCGAGGCTGTCTCGAGCTCTCAGTGGATGCCAATTGTCGAGCTACACAATTAAATATATTTTCGGGTAAACTTTCAGTCGATTATTTATCAAATTAAATATTCTAAAAATTAAATCGGTCAATTTGACCGCTTACCGACTTACCCGAAGCTCGATTGCATCCCTGGAATTTTTCCCAATTTTTCTTCTTTTTCTTTTTCCCTTTTTCTTCCTTTTTTCCCTCTCTTTTTGGCTGAACCGATCCGGTCCGGTTCAACCCGGTTAGGACTGCCGGTTCAGCTCGGGTCCGGTTCGGCCGGTTCAGTCCGGTTCGGCCGGTCCAGTTATCCTTTGGTCGTGTTGGCTCCGTCCGGCCGGTTCCCGGCATGATTCCACCGCCGTTCGGTGCGCCATGGCCTGGGCTTCCTAAATCGGGCCTCGGCTGGGGTCAAATCGCGGCCATCGCCGGCGAATCGAAGCTTCTCTCCCGCGGCCCTCTTCCATCGATCTAGCGTTTTCCGGCGACTTCGGGGCGCGTGGGTGTGCGGGTCGACTTCCTGGGGTGCCGATCGACCTTCGCCGGCCGTCTCCTCGCGTCGTTCGCCGGTGGTTGCGTCGGAGCCGACGATCTCTTCTTTCTCGGTCTCGGCTTTCTTTCTTCCCCATTCGTCCGCCGTTTGCCGCCGTCCGTCAGACCGTTCGGGGTGCTGGTGGCTCGGCTGGCCTCGCCTCTGGTCTGGGCCTCTGCCGATCGCCGGTGATCGGTGAGGCAGAAGGGGGGCTCCCTCTGTTTCGGCTTCCTCAGAAAATCGTGTTTTCGCGATTTTCTGTTTTCTTTTTTTTTTTTTTTAAGTTTATTATTATTTTAATCAATAAAATAATAATATTTTGTCAAAAATATCTTCAAAAATTAATATTTAATTCAGTTAATCAATAAATGAATTTCTCGGTATTATTTCGACTTTTCGGTATATTTTTCGATTATTTTCGGGATTATTTCTCAATACAAAAATTTCGGTTTATCCCAATAAATTCATATCTTGATCAATTTAACCCGAAATTTAATTATTTCTTCATCATTGATCAAGATTTCTCATTCTCATATTTTTAATTATATTTTCTTGTCCCGATTAATGCCGAATTTTGGTCTTTTGACCATTTTGCCCTTGCACGTATTCGGGAATACCATTTAAGTCCTTTTGCATTTTTAAATGCACTCGAAAATATCGGGTCTTACATTTGAGTCCGAGAATTATCGTCCCACAGAGAAGTTGACTAGCCTAATTAAGTACCGGTTAATCTTACCCTAAGTATATCCTAGCAAATTATGAATTTCTGATAAGTGGTCTACATGGCTAACATTAAAGTACTGAAAAACAATAAAATAATAAAACTATAAAATAAAGAAATTAAAACCGAGCTGAAAATTACTTACCGAGCTCCACGCAATTAAAAGCAAATACCTACGCAAATAATTAAAACAGTTAAAACTCATTAACGCAATTAAAATAAAATGCAATTATAAACATAAAGCAATAAAACTAATTAAACTAAAATTAAACATGCTTAAAGTAAAATGCAACTAAATTAAATCTAAGTTAAACTAAGTAAACAAAGCAACTAAGCCTACATGCACATTTGAAATCGCTAACTAAGCTAACTAATGACTAAATAACTAAAAATGAATGCAAAAATGAATTAAGCTACTAAAGTAGGAAAATGCCAAACATGGCCTTATCAATTTTAAATCTTTCCCCCATTTACTATTCACGTGGCATCCTTTCATTTCCATTTCCAGGTGGTCCTCTGTCTGCTGCGTTTTGTCCTTCCTCGGCCTGGTGTCCTGCTGCGTTTTGTTGTTCGGCCAGCCTGGCTCTGCTGTGTCCTGCACTCCACTCCTACCGTGCTGCTGCTGCCTTTCACTGTCCACATCCGCACAGGTGCTGTGCATCTCCAGGAAGTCAGTGCTGCTCTGGTCCCGGTCTGTCCGCTGCAGGTTCGTGCCATCTGCGACACATCCGCGACCTCTGCCTCAGTTGCTGTCGGCTTGGCCACTGCTTCTTGCATAACACCCGACTTGTACATCAGCATCTTTATATGCTGCATCATCACAACCCAACATACACCTAAACTCTCGGCACAGCAGACAACACACGAATGCAGAGGCTGGACCCGAACCTGGTTTCCCTACTCTGGACACTACTTCAACATTAGTGATGGTGAAGGAAAACAACACAACAATGGGATCATTAACAGAAAACTAATACCAGCTCAATAATGAATAACAGCAAACTAACAACAATGATCAGTGAAGATGTTGTGAAACAGAGCTAAACAGAGGAACAAAGTGATACTACTTGCTGTCTTGAATCACACGATGATCTTATGCAAATATCGAGTGGACTGAGGCAAGAATAAAACCAAGATAACAAGCAGTGAATGAATATAAACCCGAGAGGATTTTACTACAGCACCATTCCACCTTGTCCATAGACTTCAAAAAATGAAAACAAGGAACTTATGATCTTCTTCCTCGGGTAGTTTCATTCTTCTCTCCAGTCGGATTCCACTTTGCTAATGATGTGGAAAAATCCTTTGCATCTTCCCACATCATGGCAACAGAATCACAAAGGCTGTAGATTGCATGAAAATATAACCGGAATGCCAACTTGAAATCTAACCGAGAACTACCTAAAGAAAGTTTACTGGTTTATCAACTAAAGAAGACAAAGCAATAATAATGTATGTGGAGAAGAAACCGAGACCTGAATTTGAAACTAAGCTTTGAAAATACAAAAATAAAACTTAATCAAGGAAACCGGGAAGATAGAAAAACAATAAGAAACCGAGAGCTTAGAAAACAATGAGGAACCCGAGAGCTTAGAAAACAATGAGAAACCGAGAGCAAGAAAACTAATGGAGAAAAACTGAGAACAATATTAATGAAGAAACCGAGAGCATGTAACAAAGAGATTAAATTTCTATTGAAAATTAAAACTTAATAAAATGTAATGAAGAACATGAAGTGAATAGTAAAATAACTTGTAAAAGAAAACTATGCGAAAATTAAAGAAAACTATAAAAACTATTTTACCCTAGCCTCTACACTATTCTAGCCTACCTTACTTCTACTCCTACTCCTACTCCTACACTACTTGATTTTTCAATTGTCATCATGCTCTATTTATACACAAATATAGGGGTACAATGGTAAATTGTCATCCTAGATGAGTTGGCATTGTTTGGCCACTTGTCTTTATTTGATTTGTTGCAGAGTAGATATTTCCACGTCATCAGTCTTTTTGTCCAATTAGCTGTGCGATGTGGCCCGGCGTGTGTCTTCCAGAGAGTTGGCACGGTGTCCTTCGATCTTATCGTTTCAGAGCAAATAAAATACGGACACTTGACATCACGCGTGTCCAGTTGACTGATGACTCGGTCTGCAAATTGGAAGTGGTCCAGTCTCCTTTAGCTCGTTTTCAGCCCAATTTCGTCTAAAACGACTGAGTTTCATCCGGATTTAATTTATCTGCACATTAAAGAATTTTAATTAAATAAAGGGGATTATTAATAAAATAATATGGGGATTAAATAAATATTTAGGAATTTAAGCACAAATAATTCTAAAAAAAATAGAATTATCAAACATGTTTACCTATTTCGAGTCCTTAAAATCTTTAATCTATTTCTATGACCTTTATACATATTCTGTGTATACATACATATTCAGTGTATACAAAAGCTATTAAAATACGCGTAGCTACCTCTAGCTACTCACACAATTGCCTTACCTCATTTTTCTGTACAGTCTGACATTTCACTGATGTCTCGCCATGTAGTCCGATTTGCTCTCAATCAAATCTCCGGAACTGCGTATAAATATACATTAGGTAAAATACAATACAATTAATTGTATTTTATAATTTCTTGGGCTTAATTTGAATCATTAGGCCCGTTTACCCATATTCGGCCTGATTGTACCATAATGGGCCTTAATCGGCCTTAAGCCCGTTTTTCACTTACTATTCACATTATCGAGGCCTATTGGGCTCATTGGCCCATCAATATTTATTGAGCCTCATTCTAAATTCCCGGATAGCTTAATGAATTATTTACAACAATATATCTCTAATTCCAGAATTTAATTCATTTAATGCGAAAATTAATCCGTAATTTATGCGGTAAATTTCTAACACGCATAACGATGTAAATTGTCGTAAATAAGAGTTACTTACCCGGGATTCCATGATAGTATGAAAATCGAGGCTATCTCGAGCTCTCGTTTGACGTCAATTGTCGAGCTACACAATTAAATATTTTTTCGGGTAAACTTTCAATCGAATATTAATCAAATTAAATATTTTGAAATTTAAATCGGTCAATTGACCGCTTACCGACTTACCCATAGCTTGATTCCATCACTGGGATTTTTTTCCAATTTTTTTCTCTTTTTCTTTTCCCTTTTTCTTCCGTTTCTTTTCTTTCTTTTCTTTTTGGTTGAACTGGTCCGGTCCGGTTCAGCATACCATCTCTGCGCTGAACGGGCCGTACCGGTTCAGGCTTCATTTCGCCGTTTCGATGCCATTCGGCCGGTTCTCGGGCCGTTTTTGATGCCGTTCGGTGCGCCATCGCCTGGGCTTTCATCTTCGGGCCTCGAGGCTGGTCGAATCGGCTACGATGGCCATTGATCTAGTCTTCTCTCCCACGGCCTCTCCCCTCATTTTCGGCGTTCTCCAGCGTTTACACTGCGCGCCACGGCCGCTAGTGGTTCGCTCGATGTCGGGCAGCCTTCGTCGGCACTCGTCAACCCCTCAGCCTCTCCGGTGATCGTCGAATTGGAGGGAACCGACTCCCTCGGTTCCTCACCCACGTTTTCGTCTGTTTTTTCAATTTTGTTTTTTTTTTGTTTTATTATTTATAATTTATTTTTATTATTATTTTATTCATTAAAATATTATTAAAATCTCAAAAATATCTTAAAAATTCTTATTTAATTCATTTAATCCATAAATGAATTTATCAGTCTTGTTTCGTATTTTCGGTATATTTTTCCAATATTTTCGGGATAATTTCCCGAGGTGAAAATTCTGATTAATTTCAATAAATTCATATCTTGATCAATTTAACCTGAAATTTAATTATTTTTTCGTTATTGATCAAGATTTCTCAATCTCATATTTTTAATTAAATTTTCTCGTCACGATAAATACCAAATTTTGGTCTTTTGACCGTTTTACCCTGCACGTGTTCGGGACTACCATTTCAATCCTTCATTTGATCTTTTCTCATTTCGTGTTTTAAATAAAATCGGGTCTTACAATTCAAAAGCCTTAGTCTATACATAGACGGAAACTACCATCCTTCTTTTTGATGAACAATACCGGTGCACCCCATGGTGACACGCTAAGTCCCCTTATCGAGTAATTCTTGCAACTGCCTCTTTAATTCTTTCAACTCTACCAGTGCCATTCGATAAGGTGGCTTGGAGATGGGTTGAGTATATGGTACTAGCTCAATGGCAAATTCAACCTTTCTCTCTCTGGTGGTAACCCCGGTAAGTCCTCTAGGAATACTTCGAGAAACTCACATACCACCGAAACATCCTATATACTTTGTGGTTTCGACTCTCATCAGAAATGAAGACAATGTATCCTTTACACCATCAAACATCATACGTCGATCTCATACATAAACATTATATCATTTCATAACTTTAACACTATGCACTTTCATTACATTCTAACCAAACATACACTGAACTTTTCTGGTAAAGAGAAAGTTAAGGTCTTAGTGTAGCAGTCTAGACTTACACGCTTGGTAACTAATCATTCCATGCCTAATATTACATCAAAGTCTTGCATATTCAACCAAACTAGATCTGCTAACAACTTCTTATCTCCTACCATCATATCACAAGCTTTACATATCATATCTATTTTCTATATCTCGTGCATAGGTGTACTTATGTGCAACATGTAATCTAGTGACTCCAGGTTTCCTATGAAACTTACATACAAATTATGGTGACACAAACGAGTGTGTGGAACTTGGGTCACACAGTACATGTGCTTCATGATTACAGACAATGAGAGTACCTCGGATAACATCGAAGGATGTATCTGCTGTCTCCTGATCAATAGCAAACACTCGACCCTAGGAGACAGGCTTCTTGCCCTTGTCTGCGGCTGTGGCTCTCCTCTGTGGAGCCTGAGTCGGTCTCTCTATCTGTCTAGGTGCCTCACGAGGTTCCTGAGATCTCATAAGTAGACACTCTCTCCTTAAATGTCCTGCTTCACCGTATCTGTAGCAAGTAAATGTACCTACTCGGCAAGGTCCAGTGTGAATATTGCCACATGTCCTGCACCGTGGCACTCTTATCTCAAGGCCTCTGATCATGCCTGTAACACCCACTGTAGTCTTGGGCTTACCAGCCCTTATCTGAGGTCCTTCTACCCTCTATCTCTTGGGCTGACCTCCTCTCAAATCATGTCAAGAAGTAACTGCTCTCTTCCTCTTAACTCTGACTGATCTCCTAAAACCATGCTCTGCTTGAGTAATATCCAAGCCCCTCTCTATCTCCTGGGCTCACCTCAAAGCATCTCTGAAATCTACAATATTCTGGCCCAATGGTTTATCTCTGATCCCGGATCTCAATCCTGCCAGAAATCTCTCTGTCTGGCACTTGGGATCTCTAACTGTCTCTGGATCGTATCTCATAAGGGTTATAAATCTGTTCTCATAATTGTCTACTGTAGAACTTCCCTGTTACAAATCCAAAAACTCTGTATGCATCTTCTTTCGAGCTGCAAGCGATACATACTGCTCTCGAAATGCGATTAAGAAAGCATTCCATGTGATCTCTAAGGGATCCTCGACTAATATTGTCTGTGTGGATCTCCTTCAAAACTTATCCTGTCCCTTTATCATTTTGTAGGACCCGATTTTATTTAAAATACGAAATGAAAAATGCAAAGGATTGAAATGGTATTCCCGAACACGTGCGAGGGTAAAACGGTCAAAAGACCGAAAGTCGGTATAAATTCAAGAAAAAAATTTAATTAAAAATAGGGATTTGAGAAATTTTGATCAATAACGAAGAAATAATTAAATTTCGGATTAAATTGATCAAGATATGAATTTATTGGAATAAACCAAATTTTTCACTTTGAAAAATAATCCCAAAAATAATAAAAAAATATATCGAAAAGTCGAAATAAGACCGAGAAATTCATTTATTGAATAAATGAATAAAATATAATTTTTTTGATATTTTAGATTTTAATTGAATATTTTAATCAAATAAAATAATAATAAAATTTAATTATAAAGAAATGAAAAAAAAACGAAATTGGAAATCTGGAAAGGAATATCGGGGAGAGAGAAGAGAAACAAAGCAGCCGAAATCGAGGGAACCAAATCCCTCTGATCCGACAGCCACCGGCGAGTCTGAGGGGCCTGCGAGGACCGACAAAGGTTGCCCAACCTCGGGCAAACCATCAGTGGCCAAGACGCGCTGTGGAGAAGCTGGAATCACGTCGAAAACGGAGGGGGATGCCACGGGAGAGAAACTTTGATCGGCGGCCATCGGAGCCGATTCGAGCCACACCGAGGCCCGATTTTGCAAGCCCAGGCGATGGCACACCGAACGGCATCGGAAACGGCCCGAGAACCGACTGGACGACGTCGAAAAGGTGAAATAATGCCTGAACCGACCGAACCGAACCAAACCAAACCGGACTGAACCGACGGTTTGAACCGGGTTGAACCGGACCGAACCGATTCAACCAAAAAGAAAAGAAAAGAAAGAAAAAAAAGGAAAGAAAAAGAGGAAAAATTGGAGAAAAATCTTAGTGATGCAATCGAGCTACGGGTAAGTCGGTAAGCGATCAAAATTGATCGATTTAAATTTTTGAATATTTAATTTGATTAATATTCGACTGAAAATTTACTCGAAAAAATATTAAATTGTGTAGTTCGACAATTGACGTCAGACGAGAGCTTGAGACAGCCTTGATTTACGTATTATCATGGAATCACGGGTAAGTAACCATTATCTACGACAATTTTGCATCGTTATGCGTGTTAAAAATTTACCGCATGAATTACGGATTTAATTTTCGCATAAAATGGATTAAATTCTGAAAATTGGGATAAATTGTCGTAAATATTTAATTAAGCTATTCAAAAATTTAGAATGAGGCTCAATAAATATTGAATGGCCCAATGAGCCCAATAGGCCTTGATAATGTGAATAGTAAGTGAAAAATGGGCTTAAAGTCGATTAAGGCTCATTATGGTACAATCGGGCCCATTATGGGTAAACGGGCCCAATGATTTAAATTAAGCCTAAAAAATATGAAATACAATTAATTAGATTGTATTTAACCTGATGTATATTTATACCCAGTTTCAAAGAATTGATTGAGAGCAAATCGGACTGCGTGACGAGTCATCAGTGGAAAGGTCAGACTGTACAGAAAAAAAAGAGGTAAGGGAATTGTGTGAGTAGCTAGAGGTAGCTACACGTACTTTAAATAGATTTTGTATACACTGAATATGTATTTATACACTGATATTGTATAAAGGTCCTAAAAGTGGTTTAAATGATTTTAAGGATCGAAATAGGTAAAAAGACTATTTTACCCCAATTGAGGAAAGTTCACCTAAGGATGGTGAAAGCATGACATGCATGAAATGCATGATTTAAGTAATTTCTGATTTAGGGAATTTTCTTGGTTTTAATCAAAGTAAATCGATAGATTGGCCAATAATTGGATAAGTTTCCCAAAATAACACTACGTAAGTGTTATTGGTATTTAAATGAAATTTCTTCGAAAAATGGGTCAATTATCTAGTTTATATGGAAATGATAGTGCTAGCGCATAGCTTGCACTATATCTGCGTTTGTGAGTGTGCATAAAATGTGCTTGAGCAGTTACTCGCACCGACTTGTGTGACATCATATGTATGAAATGTGCTAGAGCAGTTGCTCGCACTGATTTTTATTCTTGTGAAATGCATGAGAAGTGCTAGAGCCTAGCTCGCACTCTGTTTGGACATGTTTTGACTTGTTTTGACCTGATATGCATAAAAAGGTGCTGGAGCGATTGCTCGCACTAGTTTTAATGATTTGACAGGCATGAGAGGTGCTGGAGCCTAGTTCGCATCCAGTTTTGATATGATAACTGCATAAAATTCGTGCTGGAGTGTAACTCGCACGAGATTTGATTTATTTATGCATAAAGTCGTGCTGAATTGTAACTCGCATGCGATTTGATTTATGGATGCATAAACCGTGTTAGGGCATTGCTCGCACGAAGTTTTATATGAATTTATAAGTCATTTTAAAGTCGTACTAGAGTGCTACTCGTACGCAGGTATTACTGATTTATTTTGAAACCATGCTAGAGCTTCGCTCGCACAAGATTTTCTGATATCATGAATATGCATGGAGTCGTGCTAGAGCTTTACTCACACAGGGATTTATATTACATGCATATAGCCGTGTTGGAGCCTCCTGTAGACTGTGTGTTATAGTGAGATGATATACTCTCACGTGCAGATTGAGACAGAGATGATATAGGTGGATAAGACCTATTGCAGGCACCCCTAACTGAGCTTGGGTTCACGGAGTACGTTGTACCGTGTATGTCACGCGGAGTACGCTGTACCGTGGGGATTGTTAGAGTGGAATGGCATTAGCCACGAGGCTGCAAGCCTTGCCCTCGCAGTCCTGATGTTATGCTGTTCTGGCGGGTAGGACCAACCCACCTCCTGTTTCAAGTGTGATACCCCGCACACTAGGTACCGTGTTGCCAGGGATCACGAGGTTATGACCATAGTCCTATGTTGTTACTGATAGTCACCTATATGTCTCACATGATATAATTTGTGGTCTCGATAGACCAGGGTAGACCCGAGGGAGGGGTCAGGCCCCTGATTTTGTGATTTTCACTGAATTGTGTTTTACTACTATCATGCTAGAGTTTCCAGAGAATTTTATAATGAATTGATTTATGAGATGCTTAACCCCTTTGGGTTATTTTATACTGCGTTTTAAATAAAATGATTTAAATGCAGTAGCATGATGAATTTTTCATGCTTTAATTATAAATTCATGAAAAGGATTATATCTCATGATTTGTTTTATATCGCATGAAATAATGCAATATTTTGATTTAATTCATGCTAAGTATGATTTAATGATGTCACATAAAAAGCTATTGATGCATAAGTAGTATGATTTATGTATGCACGAACAGTTTTATAAACTAAGTCATTGATGACATACATTATTTGTGCTTGAGATTTTAATGAAAAGAAATGGATTTTAAGGGCATGGCATTATGAGCATGTAGATAGTGGAGCTATCTACTTACTTGCATAATTGCCTTACTGAGCGTATGATTTGCTCATCCCCTTATTTTCCCAGCTTTTCAGAGCACTCGCAGTAGTTAGTGAGTGGCTGATGATTTGCATTCTTGGTATCTGCTGCTTCCCATCGAGAGTCAAGTATAGACATTTGTATAGTTTTGTATTTAAATATGTAATACACAGTACTGTAAACGGATATGATGTCGAGCATGTAGAGTTATAAATACCATTATGTATGTATTTAATTAAAGTCAAAGGAAAGTAAATTATGATATGTGAATGTGATTATGGAAATGGAATGGTAAATAGGTGAGAGGTGACTAAGACCAAATCATAGCCCAACTGTTTGTAGGATGGTCATGATGAGAGAAAGGTAAGATTTAAATAATAAATGAAAAAGTAAAAAAATTACTCTGATTTTTAGGTAATTTGGGTCATGACAAGTTTAATGATATCAGAGCCTAAGTTGGCCTGATATGAGTCGGATATGATAACCAAGAGGGTTAGAGCTTCTAAGGATTATGATTGTGAACATTGTACCACCCAAGAAAGGCTAATGTAATGGCTGATGTCTTAAACAGAAAGAGCCTCGGGATGGTATTACATATGATAGTCAGGGAGCGTGAGCTGCTAGAGCAGTTGTAAGCCTCAATATGATGTGATCCCTTCTGATGATGACGATGATTTTGTGATAGCTAGCCTGAGGTTAGAACCGGATTTGTGTAACCGAATTTACCAGGCTTAGCGTGATGATCGGCATGGTGTCGATAGTGTGGGTCAGATTCAGAGGGATATAGTGACAGAGTTCACAGTGAGTGATGATGACTTATAGAGGTTTAGAGACAGTATAAGTGCTCCCTAGGACCATAGTTGCTGAGATAGTGTTATTGTCAAAAGCTCACTCTTCGGGATATACAGTGCATCCGAGAAATAATAAATATATCAGAATTTTTGAAAAGGGTATTGGTGGTCAGATATGAAAGGAAATATTGTAGAGTTATAGCAAAATGTCTCGTATGTCAGCAGAGTAAGGTAGAGTACTAGAAGATGCAGGGCATTGCAGCCTCTACCTATATTGACACGAAAATGGGAACAAGTAACCATGAATTTCGTGATGGGTTACAGAGGACCCGGATGAATCACGAGGCTATCTGAGTGATAGTCGATAGATTGACTAAGTCTACCCACCTTCTAGTTATGGAAATCCCAAGATACTTTGAGTGCGTAGGCAGATTTATGTGTATGGAAAATTGTGAAACATTATGTAACGTTCCAGTGAGTATGATATTAGATAGGGATTCCCGCTTCACTTTCCACTTCTGGGAATATTGTTTTTGGAAGCTATGCGAACCCGATTGAGTGTTAGCACAGCTTCCGTCCTTAGATAGATGGTCAGTCAGAGAGGACTGTACAGGTTCTAGAGGATGTAATGAGAGCATCTGCCATTGATTTTATAAGCTCATGGGATGATCAGTTGTTACTAATCGAATTCGCTAATAGTGACAGTTGTCACTTGAGTATCGGGATAACATGTTTTATGAGGCATTATATGGTCGTAGGGAGTTATTCCCCGACTTGGATAAGAAGAAGTGGGTGATAGATAGAATTGTTCCCGAATTGGTAAGACAAACCTCTGAGGATGTTCAGTGGATTGTGAGAGATTAAGAACACCTCAGAGCAGACAGAAAGACTATGCTGACAAGAGACAAAAATCGTTGGAAATTCACTGAGGGTGAATCAGTATTGAGTTTCGTTAGATGGAATCCTTTGAGAGATTGGACAAGTGGGAGATAAGGCCTATAGGTTGGTGTTACGACTTGGATTAGCAGGCATCCACAATGTGTCCTATCTTTTGATGGTTCAGAAGTACTATCTGGACCCAACATATGTGATCGGATATGAGCTCCAACAGCTTAGCTCAATGAAAGTATAACGTATGATTGGAAAATCGATTTAGGTATTAGACGGAAGGAGAAAGTGTTGAGGTTTAAGATGATCTCCCTAGTTAAGTATGTTGGTAGTATTACACTCCGGAAAAAGTCCTATGAAAATTAAAGAGTATGATATGATAGACGTACCTGGAGTTGTTTATGGACTCATTTGACTTGGTTCTAATTTGGAGGACCAAATTTGTTAAGTGGGGAAGATTGTAAGACCCGATTTTATTTAAAATACAAAATGAAAAATGCAAAGGATTGAAATGGTATTCTCAAACATGTGCAAGGGCAAAACGGTCAAAAAATTGAAAGTCGGTATAAATTCGAGAAGAAAATTTAATTAAAAAATAGGGATTTGAGAAATCTTGATCAATAACGAAGAAATAATTAAATTTTGGATTAAATTGATCAAGATATGAATTTATTGGAATAAACCAAAATTTTCACTTCGAAAAATATACCGAAAAGCCGAAATAAGACTGAGAAATTCATTTATTAAAAAAATGAATAAAATATAATTTTTTAGATATTTTGGATTTTAATTGAATATTTTAATCAAATAAAATACTAATAAAATTTAATTATAAAGAAATGAAAAAAAAAACGAAATTGGAAATATGGAAAGTAATATCGGGGAGAGAGAAGAGAAACAAAGCAGCTGAAACTGAGGGAACCAAATCCCTCCGATCCGATGACCACCGACCGGTCTGAGGGGCCGGCGAGGGCCGGCGAAGGCTGCCCGACCTCGGACGAACCATCAGCGGCCAAGAAGAGCCGTGGAGAAGCCATAATCACGCCGAAAACGGAGGGGGGATGCCGTGGGAGAGAAACTTCGATCGGCGACCATCAGCATCGATTCGAGCCACACCGAGGCCCGATTTTGCAAGCCCAAGTGATGGCGCACCAAACGGCACAGGAAACGACTCGAGAACCGGCTGGACGACATCAGAACGACGAAATGATGCCTGAACTGGCCGAATCGAACCGGACTGAACCGGCGGTCTGAACCGGGTTGAACCAGACCGAACCAGTTCAGCCAAAAATAAAAGAAAAGAAAGAAAAAAAATGGAAAGAAAAAGAGAAAAAATTGGAGAAAATCTCAATGATGCAATCGAGCTACGGGTAATTCGGTAAGCAGTCGAAATTGACTGATTTAAATTTCGAAATATTTAATTTGATTAATATTCGACTAGAAATTTACCTGAAAAATATTAAATTGTGTAGCTCGATAATTGACGTCAGACGAGAGCTAGAGACAGCCTCGATTTGCATATTATCATGGAATCATGGGTAAGTAACCCTTATTTACGACAATTTTGCATCGTTATACGTGTTAGAAATTTATCGCATGAATTACGGATTTAATTTTCGCATAAAATGGATTAAATTCTGGAAATTAGGATAAATTGTCGTAAACATTTAATTAAGCTATTTGAAAATTTAGAATGAGGTTCAATAAATATTGATGGGCCCAATAAGCCTAATAGGCCTCGATAATGTGAATAGTAAGTGAAAAACGAGCTTAAGGCTGATTAAGGCCCATTATGGTACAATCGGGCCCAATATGGGTAAACGGGCCTAATGATTTAAATAAAGCCCAGAAAATATGAAATACAATTAATTGGATTGTATTTGACCTGATGTATATTTATACGTAGTTCTGGAGATTTGATTGAGAGCAAATCGGACTGCGTGATAAGTCATCAGTGGAAAAGTCCGACTGTACAGAAAAAATGAGGTCAGGGAATTGTGTGAGTAGCTAGAGGTAGCTACGCATACTTTCAATAGTTTTTGTATACATTGAATATGTATATATACACTGATATTGTATAAAGGTCCTAAAAGTGGTTTAAATGATTTTAAGGATCGAAATAGGTAAAAAAAACTATTTTACCCCTATTGAGGGAAGTTCACCTAAGGATGGTGAAAGCATGACATGCACGAAATGCATGATTTAAGTAATTTCTGATTTAAGGAATTTTCTTGATTTTAATCAAAGTAAATCGATAGATTGGCCAATAATTGCATAAGTTTCCCAAAATAACACTACGTAAGTGTTATTGGTATTTAAATGAAATTTCTTTAGAAAATGGGCCAATTATCAAGTTTATATGGAAACAGATAGTGCTGGCGCATAGCTCGCACTATATCTATGTTTGTGAGTGTACATAAAATGTGCTAGAGCGGTTGCTCGCACTGATTTTTATTCTTGTGAAATGCATGAGAAGTGCTGGAGCCTAGCTCGCACTTTGTTTTGACATGTTTTGACCTGATATGCAAAAAAAGGTGCTGGAGCGATTGGTCGCACTAGTTTTAATGATTTGACATGCATGAGAGGTGCTGGAGCCTAGCTCGCATCCAGTTTTGATATGATAATTGCATAAAAGCCGTGCTGGAGTGTAACTCGCATGAGATTTGATTTATTTATGCATAAAGCCATGCTGGAGTCTAACTCGCACGCGATTTGATTTATTGATACATAAATCGTGTTAGGGCATTGCTTGCACGAAGTTTTATATGACTTTATAACTCATTTTAAAGTCGTACTGGAGTGCTACTAGTACGCAGGTTTTACTGATTTTTTTGGAAACCGTGTTAGAGCTTCGCTCGCATGAGATTTTCTGATATCATGAATATGCATGGAGCTGTGTTAGAGCTTTACTCACACAGGGATTTATATTACATGCATATAGCCGTGTTGGAGCCTCCTGTAGATTGTGTGTCACAGTGAGATGATATACTCACACGTGCATACTGAGACAGAGATGATATGGGTGGACAAGACCTATTGCAGGCACCCCTGACTGAGCTTGGGTTCACGGAGTACGTTGTACCATGTATGTCACGCGGAGTACGCTGTATCGTGGGGATTGTTGGAATGGAGTGGCATTAGCCACGAGGCAGCAAGCCTTACCCTCGCAATCCTGATGTTATGATATTTTGGCGGGTAGGACCGACCCGCCTCCCGTTTGAGGTGTGATACCCCGCACACTAGGTACCGTGTTGCCAGGGATCACGAGGTTATGGCCATAGTCCTATGTTGTTACTGATAGTCATCTACATGTCTCACATGATATAATTTGTGGTCTCAATAGACCAGGGTAGACCCGAGGGAGGGGTCAGGCCCCTGATTTTGTGATTTTCACTGAATTGTGTTTTACTATTATCATGCTAGAGTTTTTAGAGAATTTTATAATGAATTGATTTATGAGATGCTTAACCCCTTTTGGGTTATTTTATACCGTGTTTTAAATGAAATGATTTAAATGCAGTAGCATGATGAATTTTCCATGCTTTAATTATAAATTCATGAAAAGGATTGTATCTCATGATTTGTTTTATATCGCATGAAATAATGCATGATTTTGATTTAATTCATGCTAAGTATGATTTAATGATGTCACATAAAAAGCTATTGATGCATAAGTAGTATGATTTATATATGCACGAACAGTTTTATAAACTAAGTCATTGATGACATACATGATTTGCGCTTGAGATTTTAATGAAAAGAAATGGATTTTAAGGGCATGGCATTATGAGCATGTAGATAGTGGAGCTATCTATTTACTTGCATAATTGCCTTACTGAGCGTGTGGTTTGCTCACCCCCTTATTTTTCCAGTTTTTCAGAGCACTCGC
Source organism: Firmiana major (assembly GCA_033439115.1). Classification (NCBI taxonomy): domain Eukaryota; kingdom Viridiplantae; phylum Streptophyta; class Magnoliopsida; order Malvales; family Malvaceae; genus Firmiana; species Firmiana major. The sequence continues at coordinate 42,849,264 of CM065899.1, forward strand.
AGTAGTTAGTGAGCAGCTGATGATTTGCATTCTTGGTATCCGCTGCTTCCCATTGAGAGTCAGGTATACACATTTGTATAGTTTTGTATCTAAATATGTAATGCACAGTACTGTAAACGGATATGATGTTGAGGATGTAGAGTTATAAATATCATTGTGTATGTCTTTAATTAAAGTCAAAGGAAAGTAAACTCTGATATGTGAATGTGATTATGGAAATAGAATGGTAAATAGGTGAGAGGTGACTAACACCGAATCATAGCCCAACTGTTTGTAGGATGGTCACGATGAGAGAAAGGTAAGAATTAAATAATAAATGAAAAAGCAAAAAATTTACTCTGATTTTTAAGTAATTTGGGTCGTGACACATTTAACCCACCATAGTCACTCTCTCCCTATCAGTACACCTCAAAAATTGAAATATCGCCTCAATATCAATGATTCACTCCTCAGCCTTAATCGGGTCCTTAAGCCCTATGAACTCCGGAGGATGCATACTCAAGAAATCTCGCACCCTCTGAGTCTCTCTATCATCCCTATGCTAGGGAATTGCTGGCTGAGGGCTCGAGCTACTAGAGGAATTGGTGGGGGAGGAGGATTAGGCATAAGAGTAGCTGTCTCCGTACCAGGTGTACGTACCCCAAACTGCTGGGTAAATATAGTGGTAAAGGCTGTAAGTCCTTCCTTCATACCATGTACTGTCTCCTTGAGCCTCCTTATTCTATCAGTAGGGCTCTCTTGGGTTGAGGGGAAGATGGTGGAGTGAGTTCAGCTCGTCTTTGTGAACGGCCCCGTCTACCACTCATGATTAGCGATCTACTGTTTGGACATAATCCATAAATTAAGTCATACTTTGACAGGTAAGCTTACTTTATTACCAGACATGCATAGACACATTAGGATGTGATACACTCCTATTACTAGACACGACAGTACTACACAACATTTGCTCTAATACCAAGCAAAGCTGTCACGCCCTGGAAGCACGAAAAAATGGGGCTAATTTAAACTTTTTATCCATTAATTATGTTGTTTTCCTGTCCATGTCTAGATTTAAAATCTTTTTCATTTTCCAAGATCTCATTACATTACATACATTCTGTATATATATAATCATTTACAACTATTACATCCCGACTATGATATACAATAGTGTCTATTCTGTATCACATGTCTGGAATTCGAGTAAGACTGTACCTCAAGGCTACGAAAGTATTCGATGAAAGGTCGGACTACCTTGTCAACAACCACAGTCTCGTACGTGCAATAGACTCGCTATAGATAATCTAGGAGATAGAGAGGAGGGGGGTGAGTTTTTTTCAGACTCAGTAACAGATACATTTAAAATAGCTTTAAATACTCAAAACATGGTAAAACTCATGGTTTTACAAATCATCATACTTATGCAGTGGAGTAGAGATGCTTACATTTCATAAAAGAAGTAAAAACATGCTTTAAAATCATCGGTTTACACCTATACATCGTTTTTGTAAAAACGTATCATACTGAAATCATAGCGTATAGTGTAACCATACATAAAGCATCTCAAAAGCTTAAATTGCGTGAATCACATCACACTATCACTTTAAAATAAGTGAAATCATGCTATCACATGCACAATTCGTAAAAACGTACTCATGACTACCTTTAAAATCTCATCATAGAAAATCTATGCTCAATAAAATCATAAAACAGGTAGCATGAAATGTACGAAAACATATATATTTATATATATATATATATATCATTCCGTCAATTCATCTTGTAGAGTCAGGCAATCATCTCATATACTAGTCCTAAAGGACATCATACATTTGGTCCCGTAGGACATTTATCATAGATACATATGGCCATTGTACAGGGGAGTCGTAGGACTGGATTAGGGATGTACGATGCCCTATCTCTCGTGCATCACTAAATGGGGACTATACGCACGAACTCACGTGCATCACCAAGTGTGGACTATGCGCACGTTTCTCATATCGAGTCAGAGCCTGCCCGTTCTCTGGCCGTCGGCTAGGTAGATCCTCGATCGTTTCCATACGCTACCCTATGTATGCGAGATCGACCCTAGATCCTCTGACTATCGTTATATCATGCCTTTTTCCCCCACAAAAAATCATTTTGGGCCTCTTACCTATTTTATCAAAATCATTTCGGGCCTCATACCCATGTACTGAAAACCATTACGGGACTCTAACCCGATTCTCAAAATCGTTATAGGACTTTAACCTGTTTCCCATAGAAAACATGGTTTTCAAAAATCATTACGGGACTCTAGCCCGTGTAAACATGAAAAACATATTTATCATAGTCATTTCTTAGGTATATATGTACCCCATATAATGAAAAAATGGTTTCGTAAAACATTCCCGGGACTTTAACCCGTAAACTCATGGAAAACATACTATGCTTTCATTTCATAAGTGAAAATCACTTTTATATACATAAACATAAATACTAAAATGTATCTCATGCAATAAAAGTCATTTTGAAAGGCTTGGATAAGTTTACTATGGTTTTGAGTAAATAATATTCTTTCCAATTTTCGAGAAAGCCCTTTTTCATGGAAAATGAACTAACTATCCATATAAACATTTGGTAAGGTTGAGGAGTACTAATGCTACTCTAAATTATATCCCTTACCTCTTAGCGACTGATGTAGAACACTTTCCTCGATGCTCGAGTTTACCTCGTAAAATGTGTCGATAGACCGAGCTGCTGCAAAACAAGTTTAACTTATCACATATGGCTTAAATTCATTTTAACATATCCAAATATGTGATTATATCGAAGCTTTGCCCAAAAGTTGACTTTTAATCGATTTTACTTTTTTTGCTCGGTTTTATCGGTATAAACCTCGTTTTAATCGTATTCAACTCAATAAATATTTTCTCATATTTATTACTGTAGATTTAGCTAATTGGGCCAATTTCTCTCTTATTGGGCTCGATTGCACCTTAATGGGCCTTAATCCGTTTTAAGCCCGTTTCCACTTATTAATTCTTTCATCAAAACTTATTGGGCTTACTGGGCCCATCAGTACTTGTTGGGCATTTTTCTAGACTCTTTGAATAGCCCGTATATCATTTACGACAATTTAATTAAAAATCCCAATTTAATCCACTAAATGCGGAATTTAATCTGTAACTCGTAAAATAAATATTTAATACGCGATAATTACATAAATTGTTGTAAATGAGCTTTAATTACCAGAGATTATGCGATGGTGCGCAAATCGAAGTTTGATCGGGCTCACATACGTGATTTATCGTCAAACTGCACAATTTTATATTTAATTTTGGGTAAATTTTTGGTCAAATATAATTTAAATAAATTTCCCAAAAATTAAATCGGTCACTTTTAACCTCTTACCGACTTACCCTAAGTCCGTTGTATCCCCGAAAATTTTTTCCTTTTCCCTTTTTCCCTTTTTCTTTCTTTTTTCTCCTTTTTTCCCTCTTTCTTGGCTGAACCGGTTTGGTCCGGTTCAACCCGGTTCAGACCGATCGGTTCAGCCCGGTTCTCATCTTGCTGAACTGGTCCATACCGATTTAGGCTTCCTTTCGCCATTCCGGGATCGCTCGGCCGGTTCTCGACTCCTCGCTACCGCCGTTCGGCTCGTCTCTGGCAGGGTAACGGTCGGCTGGCCTTGGATTGGGTCGAAATCACTCCGGTGGCCGTCGTTCCTCTTCTCCTCTTTTCGGCCTTCTATCTGATTCCGGCGTTTTCGACGTGCTTCACCGGTAGCAAGATGGTCGGGCGATTGTCGTCTACCTTCTCCGGTGGTCGTCGGGGCTCCTCGGTCACCGGTGGTGGCTCGACTAGTCCCTCGATCTCCTTTCGCGTTTCTGTCTTCCCTTCTTCGCGTTTTGTCTTCTGTTTTTCCTTTCTTCTCCAATTTCGCAATTCTTCAGTTTTCAATTTCAATTTTTTTTATAATATACTTTATTATTATTTTATTATATTTTATTATAATCAAATAAAATATAATAAAATTACAAAATATCTCAAAAAACATATTTTATTTTATTTTATTTATTAATTAATTAAATTAATTTAATTTATTTTAACTTTTTCGGTGTATTTTTCGCATATTTTAGGGATAATGTCCTGGGAGAAAATTACGAAAATTCGTAATATTTTCGTATCTTGACCAATTCAATTCGGAATTAAATAATTTCTTTTTTATCGATAAAGATTTCCTAAATCCATATTTTTAATGAAATTTCCTTATCGAATTTACACCGAAATTAGGATCTTTTTACCATTTTAACCTTCTACACGTTCGGGACCAATTTAGACCGATTTTCATTCTTAGACTCACTATCTTTTCTCATTTAAATTTCGTTTTTTCATACCTCCACTACATCATTCACATTCATATGTTCTAAATCATCATTCTTATGATTCCAATTAATGAACATAGTGGGAAAAATCTGGGTTTCACATATATACACTTTTATATATACATTTATATAATCAAAATAAATGTATAGTTATATATACATATTGTTTATCTTATCATTACTATTGTTATTATTATTATTATTAGTTTATTTTCATAAAATTGGATGTTCAACAGAATTATCAGCCTAGCCTAATCTCGCCTTTCACGACGTGATTAATTTAATTATTCGTAAGCAAAGTAAATTAAATTTAAATCAAATAACGCTCGAGTCGAATTCAAGAAAATTTCGAGAGTTTACATTCTCCCCACCTTAGGAAATTTGATCCCCAAATTTAAGAGTACATTTGTCCTTAAACCGATGCGGGTACTTCTCTCGCATTAAGCTCTCTAATTCCCACATGGCCTCTTCCGAAGTGTGGTACTACCATAAAATCTTGACCAAATGAATCTTCGTAGACCTCAATGCCTTTTCTTTCTTGTCCAAGATCCAAATCGATTTCTCCACATGTCATATCCTCTTTTAATTGCAGTGGTCCATGCTTAATCACATGTGTCGGATCTAGACTTGCGTTGCATTGATACGTTGAGGATATTGTGAATACTTGATAATGTCGACGGTAAGGCTAATCTGTGTACCTTGTCTTCCACTCGGTTCTAAGATCTTAAAAGGTCCGGTATAATGAGAACTTAACTTTCCGTTCTTTCCAGATCTCGTTATGCTATTGGAAAGAGAAACTTTCAGGACACCAAATGTCCTATTGTAAATCCCAAAGACCATCATCTTTGGTTAGTATAACTCTTTCACTTGTTCTGAGTTGTTCTCAACCTTTCAAAAATTAATTGAATATCTTCAGAAACTTGCTTAACCAAATCGGGAACAATTATCCCCCTTTCACCCACTTCTTCCATCCAATCGGTAAGCAGCATTTTTTTCATACTAAGTTTCATATGGCGTCATTCCAACACTTGAGTGGTAACTGATTATATGCAATCTTTGCTAATTAGCAATTGGTCCTTGCTAATTCCATATTGGAATGGTTAAGGTGGCGATAACCCCATAGGCTTCTGTACTCTACCTTAACTTGCTGATTTATGAGACTCTTAGTCACACTTCCAGTTATACTTCTTATCATACTTGGTTGCCAATATACCTTCAGGAGATTTGATAAATCTTTACCATTCTTTGAATGTGGGGTATATCTCTGCACATGAGTCTCTGATGACATCAATTCCTTTAACTATAGATCATTGGGTACCCTATTCTACTTCTAAATCTCAATAAATCATCACTGTCGATACCGAATCTGTTATAGTACCCCTTTGGTATCTAACTAGCCATATCGATTCAGTATTAATCGTTACGCTGAACCAATTCGTTTTGATCAATGAAGCCCAGTTTTAACTCTCAGGCTCGCTACCACAAAATAAATGTCAGTATCAGAAAAGAACCACACCCAGTTGAGGTTCACTAAACATTTCAATAAGTCATGCCCTTGACCAATATACATAATGCCATCCCGAAATCACTTCTGCTCAAAAGCACTAACTCGAGTCATTCCCTTTTTCTTGTATTAAACTGCTTTGTGAAATTTAAAATTTAAACCTTCTTGATGAGTAGAATTCCATAATTCTTTGCTGCAAAAGTAATGGTATCCTGATTTCAACGCTAATATTACTACTATCAATTGCAGTTTATGGGTTAAGGATTAGGGTACTTCTAGACGCTGTCAAGTCTCTCAGGCGGGGAGGTATTTTGAAATACCTTTATTAGCCATCAGACTTGACCACATAAATTGGTTATGGATATAAGGGTTTGAGGTTCAGTCCTAATAGAAAGTAGGATACCATAATTTATCGCAATTTCACATTTATCCTTTAGTCACCACTCATTTCTCGTTTCACATTGCTCGATCTGAATCATTTCACACACCCAAAAATATTCATACGTTATGAACATCTCTCATTCCAATTATAATCTTATATCCAAAATTTATCACACTTCAAAACTTGTCTCAATTCATACATCAATTATAACAAGACTCTTTCCTTATTCCAATTAAGTCTCGCATTCGAAATATAGGCATATACAATTTATAATTGTTAGATTCGATACATAATTCATATTCCAAATTCTCCTTATACCCCAAAACTCTGAATCTTCTTAACAGTTTTTTTTCTAGCATTTCTAATTCAATCAAAGCCACTGAGTACAGTGGTCTGAATAATTAATTCGATACCAGGTACTAAATCAATTTCAAAACTTCACCTTTCAATTTAGTGGTTACTCTGATAGATCATCTGAATACATGTCGAAAATCCCTCTGTCTACTGGGGTTTCTCTTCTCTCCGAACATGCCCTATCTTTATCAATCATATAAACGCTGTGACCTTCACTTATACTTTTAGTTCTATAATTCATCTTTTCAGTGACTTTACTCTATCACTCTTACTACTTCCTTAGTACATCACTTTTCTATCACTCTCTTTACCTTTTCATTTTCTTAGTAACCTCGAAATATACATTTCTTATCATCACAGTTGCGTCTTGCACATTGCTTCCTTAAAATAACATCTAATGGAGCTAATTTAGCTCGATTGAGGATTTTAGTACCTCCTACGAGTTTCCTGAACTTTCTCCATTTCACATCTCTACTTATCCAGATTATATTCCTTCTAAATCTATTTAATTTCATATTCATTCTTGGGCTTGTTTCCTTATGTTTGATTCACTCATTTCATCTATAATTGCCATTGTGCTTTATCCAGGATGGGTTGCTGTCTAAAGGCCTCCAGAAACATATCCCATGTAATTTTATGTCGGCTCTCAAATTATATTGGGGGATTTCCCTCCGAGTTTGACTTTTCATTTCGATAACGATGCTACAAAGGCTACTTTCTTTATAGTAGCATACTCTGAAAATCCATCTAACTTCTCCAATTTTTTTAACACAAAAGTTATAAAAGCAACTTTCTCGATAGAGTTACTACAAAATTCCATATGGTATCTCCGTCTCATTTATCCAATCTTCAGCAATCATTGAATTCTTAACCTCATCGAAATAAGGAGGCTCAGCCTTCCAAATTTTCTTCAGTCTATTAAGTTCACCATCATACCCTATGAATCCATATAGGTTTTCCAATTCATTTATTTTAGTTTTTCATTATATTGAAATTCTTGACTCCAGTATATAATAGTGTAATATTTTTTTGAATTTGTCTCAGTCACATCTCAATCGCTATCATTATCATGGGGACACTATTACTTGACCCCACAATGTCATCATTATTTCCATGTCTCGCTCAATTCTTACGGAGCAGACTCGAAAAATTTTCAGTGAAACTATAAGGTGTACACTCAGACGAGGGTTCACCACACCTCTCGGGCCTATCTCTACGACCTCGAGGAATGGTTCATTTCCATATATCAATATGGCTGTAATACCAATCAGCCATATCTATTAGTTTCCCTTCATTCCCTGACACAATTGTCAATGAAACAGAGCCAAGTATACCCATTTGTATCTAAATAATGTACAGTAATGCTAGGGATGTGAACTTTCTAAGTCTTTTTCACTTTTAATATCGATTCGTATCAAGCCAACCTTGCTCTAATACCACTTCTGTAACGACTCGAATTACACACAATTTAGTTGGGCTACAAGTCGATATTATGTCAAAACAATACTCAGTCTGATTCATTTTTTTATTTCTTAGTAACAATATTCACATTCCCCATACACATCTCGTATGCATTACTGTACTTATAAAAATTTTAGATACAACAGAATTTCTTACAGCTGGGTATACCTTCAATGCAGAAATATGCTCTGCGAAATCATAACTGTGTGGAATGCCTTACTAACGAAAGCGATCCCAGCTACAGAGGGACTCTGTAGAGGAAAGTAAGGGGGTGAACTCAACATGCTCAGTAAGAAAAACACATGGCAGGTAGATAAATACACTACCTATATACTTATTCCACAAATGAATTTCTCGTAAAATATACTGAAACTTTTCAGTTTAATAAAATCAGAAATGGAAATAAACAAATAGTAACTTCATAGTTTACTATAAAAATTTCACAATTTCGAAACTTGAAGCAGTGAAATACACAGTTTCAAATCACAACACAATTCACATTTTCATTTCAAAAATTTTAAATAGACGAGGCAAGGCATTTCACACTATATCAGATATCAGAAGTGACTATTGGCCAATGTTAATAACTCCGGGCAATTCACGGGCCAGGTGTGCCGGGATGTCAGGTGTCGTAGGAGTGGTCAGCTACCCAAACGGCTCACATAGTACAGTATTTTCCAGTAACATGATACATCGTACACACATGCACACAGCATGGTACATCATACTCCATGGACCTCGGCATCATTCACCATTCATTATAATTTTACTATTCATAATTTCCATATAATTTCACTATCGCTTTTTTGCCTTAAATCACATGCAAGCAGGTAGTGCAATATCACACAGCAATACACGCCTGACAAACACGATTTTAACATCAAAACGCTTTAAATCATGTGGAAGATCACTGATATGCGCGTACAAGAGGATGATTTAGGATGATCAAGGAAACGTGTGGATTGGGAAATGAAGCAGCTAAAAACACAAGTTGGACGAAAATAATGATAGTAGATTTTGACTGGAAAATAGAATATCAACCTAGACCTGAAGTCTAAAGAGACTTGAACCAAAGGTATTGGACCTCGACCCTACGAATATAAAATTCGAGAACCTAAGGTATAACAATGGTGGTTGGTGAAAAGGGAGGTGCCACAAGGAAGAAGACCTTGATAAGCCTAGTTGAGAGGGAACCCTAGAAAGAGGCACACTCAAATTTTTGAAAATTCAATCTGATCTGTTCTATTCAAGAGCGTTTACAAAGTATTTATAATAATATTTAGCACTTAAGCCTTTAAACAAGTGGGCTAGAATTAACACCAAACAAAAAATAAGACTAAAACTTAAATTCGCGCATAAGCCTAGTTACATAGGATAATTGGTCTAAAACGCTATAAAACTCAAATGTGGGCTATTTAAACACTTAACCCAACTTATTACTAAATCAAGATTCATGTTGTTTGGGCTTCCAAACAAATATAGGTGGCTGGGGACTTTTCATGAAAGCTTCCTTGACAAACCAATGAGACCAGGGCTTGTTGCATCTTCTTAGCTTGAACTTGGGTAATTGGACCTCCTTAGATTACCCATGGATCCTTGGCATCACGATCATCATGAACATCACGAGCAAGTGGACCTCCATCATTCCCCCTCTCCTCAAAAGGATTTATCCTTAAATCGCATGTACCTTCATGAAAAGAAAAAGGAGAAAGATCAGAAACATTAAAAGTAGCAGATACACCATACTCACCAGGAAGATCCAATCGGTAGGCATTATCGTTGATCTTCTTAATGACTTGGAATGGTCCATCTCCTCGGGGATGCAACTTAGTTCGTCACTGAGTAGGGAACCTCTCCTTTCTCATATGTACCCAAACCCAATCACCAGGTTCAAAGACTACTTTCTTGCGGTGCTTATTGGCTTGGGTGGTATACTGCTCAGTCTTCCTTTCAATAGCTTGACGCACTTTCTCATGGAGTTGCTTTACAAACTTAGCCTTCTGTTCTCCATCTAAATTACTCTGCTCGGCACTAGGTAATGGCAACAAATCCAAAGGAGTAAGAGGATTGAAGCCATAAACAACTTTAAATAGAGAGCAACTCGTAGTGGAGTGCACACTGCGGTTAGGTATGGCAGCTCCGGGGACAAGGTCAATCTGATGCTCAATCCCATGAATCGGTGGTAGTTCATTTGGGATCTCCTCAGAGAATACATCCTTGAACTCCTGCAATAATGAGACAACATCAGTAGGCAAAGTATCATGGAGTTCAGTATCAATGAAACAAGAATCTTTAAATAAAAGCAAAAGGATAGGAGACTTAGCAATAAATGCAGTTTTCACATCTCGAGGATTGGCATGGTAGCTCATTCCTTTGCTTTCCTTGCTTCCCTTCTTTTCTTTAGCTAGCTTCCTTTGCTCGTCATGTTGCTCCTTCAGCCTTAATTGATCCTCGTAAATCTCTTTGGGGCTAAGGGGAGCAAGAGTGATCTTCTTACCATCCATAAAAAAGGAGTAACGGTTAGTGTAACCGTCATAGATGATTCTTCGATCATACTGCCACGGCCTACCCAGCAACAAGTGGCTAGCTTGCATGGGTACCACGTCACACAACTTTTTATCTTGATATCTTTCGATACGGAAAGGAACCAAGACTTGCTTCACCACGTTCACTTCACCACAGTTATTAATCCACTGCAACTTATATGGGCGGTAATACTTAGTAGTGGGCAATTTTAGCTTATCAACAAGGTATGTGCTAGCAACATTAGTACAACTCCTACCATCAATGATCACATAGCATACCTTATCACTAATATAACATCTTGTATAGAAGATGTTTTCACGTTGTACCTCATCCTCAAACTTTACATGAGTATTAAGAGCAGGTCTGGCAACAAGTGCTTCACCATAAGCAGCAAACCCAACAACTTCTTCTTCTTCAGCATCTTCTATCGTAGGCATCTCATCCTCAATACCAATATCAGAACCTTCACTCTCAACATCTCCATTGTCAAGCATGAGCATCACTCTACAGTTAGGACACTGAGAGGCAACATGTCCACGACCCAAACACTTAAAACATTTTATGTCACGTGTTATACTCTGGGATGCTTGGGCAAGCTCAGTCTTAGGCTTTGGAGGGTCCTCAGACTTTGGCTTAACAAAACTTTCTGACTTAGGCTTAAACACAGGCTTATCATCCCTACGAAAGGTGTTAGATTTCTAAATAGAAACTGAACTAGGAGTGAAACGGGATGTACCTTTCCTTTTGAGTTGCTTTTCCACTTTGATGGCCACATGTAACATCTCCTCTAAATCCATGTAATGTTATAACTCTACAACATTTGCAGTCTCACGATTCAAACCTTGGAGAAAACGAGCCATAGTAGCTTTTGCATCCTCCTGGATGTTGGCTCGGATCATGATTATCTCCATCTCCTTGTAATAATTGTCAACACTTTTTGAACCTTGGGTGAAATCTTGGAGCTTCTGGTACAGCTCTCTGTAATAATGGTTAGGCATAAATATTTTCCTCATGATACGTTTCATCTCATCCCATGTAGACACTGGAGGATTACCACATCTTCTTCTACTGAAGACCAGCTGATCCCACCATACCATAACATATTCTGTGAACTCTACTGCAACAAGTTTAACCTTCTTTACCTCAGAGTAGTGGTGGCAGTCAAATACCATGTCAATCTTCCTTTCCCACTCTAAATATGCCTCGGGATCATTCTTGCGTTGGAAAGGAGGAATCTTCAATTTTATGCTACCAAGGTTTCCATCCATCTTCTCTTTGCCTCTATCACGGGCTCTATCAACTCGATCTCTATCTCTATACTCATGATGCCTTTTATGATGTTTATTTGCCTCAGACTCTTCTTCCAAATCATACCCAATATTATCATCATACTCTTCATTGGTAATAATCTTACTTTTCATACGGGAAGAATCACCTTGTTGGATCCTTGCAAACTGAGCTTCATGTCGATCCAACTTATCATGAATGTCATTGAATTTCATGTCCATCCGTTGGAACTGTTGTTGCATTGCTTGGAGCATGAACTCAATTTTTTTAAAGTTTGACTTATCACCTTCAGAAGACATCTTTAACCTGCAAGAAACGTTAGTGATAACAGAAAACAAAGAACCTCACAAGTGATAACCCCACGTGTTTACACTCAAGATGGGGCACTCACACTCGTGTTTCACTCAAGTAATTTGGCTTTTCTCTACTAATGTTTCTCACACGCTCATGCCTTTTTCCCTTACTCTACCTCAACTCTATAGGTTCACAATCGTACTAGAGACTCAGTCAAAGATTCAACCTCGAAAGATCAACCAATTCACCAAGTATTTTTTTTCTTTTTTTTTTTGCTTCTTTTTTTTTTTTTTACAAAGACTAATATGATTTGTGGCTAGGGTGGTGAGGAAGAGGTTTAGTGTGGCTAAGAGACTGACTTGAAACAAAAATTCAGAAGTTCAATTCAAACACAATAACTAAGTGTAGAGTCCAACTCAAACACAACAACTAAGTGTAGAGTCAAACTCAAACACAACGACTAAGTGTAGAATCCAATTCAAACACTACAAACTAAGTGTAGGATTTTTTTTTTGCTTTTTTTTTAACAAAGACTAATATGATTTGTGGCTAGGGTGGTCAGGAAGAGTTTTAGTGTGGCTAAGATACTGACTTGAAACAAAATTTCAGAAGTCCAACTCAAACATAACAAGAATCTCAAAGAAATAATCACTAGAAAAATAAAAAAATTGCCTAAAACTATAGGAAAACAATGGAATTTGGCCAAGAGAGGATGGGGCCCATGAATAAAATTCATGGGTTCTTTGTATTTCGTCGTTTTCTTTAAAACATGTACTCGTACGTCTCGTAACTCAACATAATTTTTTATGAACAGTGTTTGAACCGTACGCGGTTTTTTTTCCTTTCTTTTTCTTTTTGACACTGACTTAGTGTTAGAGATGAAGGGGAAGACGCACAACCAGAAAATCAAAACCTTGCTCTGATGCCAAACTGATATGCGAGTACAAGAGGATGATTTAGGATGATCAAGGAAATGTGTGGATTGGGAATTGAAGCAGCTAAAAACACAAGTTGGACGAAAATAATGATAGTAGATTTTGACTGGAAAATAGAATATCAACCTAAACCTGAAGTCTAAAGAGACATGAACCAAAGGTATTGGACCTCAACCCTACGAATATAAAATTCGAGAACCTAAGGTATAACAATGGTGGTTGGTGAAGAGGGAGGCGCCACAAAGTATTTATGAAAATTCAATCTGATCTGTTCTATTCAAGAGCGTTTACAAAGTATTTATAATAATATCTAGCACTTAAGCCCTTAAACAAGTGGGCTAGAATTAACATCAAACAAAAAATAAGACTAAAACTTAAATTCACGCATAAGCCTAGTTACATAGGATAATTGGTCTAAAACGCTATAAAACTCAAATGTGGGCTATTTAAACACTTATCCCAACTTATTACTGAATCAAGATTCATGTCATTTGGGCTTCCAAACAAATATAGGTGGCTGGGGACTTTTCATGGCAGCTTCCTTAACAAACCAATGAGACCAGGGCTTGTTGCATCTTCTTAGCTCGAGCTCGGGTAATTGGACCTCCTTGGATGACCCATGGATCCTTGGCATCACGATCATCATGAACATCACGAGCAAGTGGACCTCCATCAATCACACAACAATACACATTGACTGGCACAGTTTTAACCTCAAATACTTTAATCTAGTTTTTGCTCATAAAATAGAGTAAAAGGAGCTGATCTTGCCCTTTTTCATAAAACACAATTTTTTCAGTATAATTCCTAAATTTTTAGATTTTTCACAAATAATTTTAAAACTACACAAATATTTATTTAAATAGGCTTGATAATACTATACTGAAAATCAGGCTGTTTTTATGGAGTTTTAAAACTCTTCTTTAAATTCCATAGTGTAAAATTGGCCTAAGGTTTTCTATGATTCAGGAGACTAAAAATTTTTGTCTTAAAGTTCGCAGTCTCAAATACCTAGAAAATATACGCAGATATTTTTAACAATTCACGAATATTTTTCTATAGTAGAAATATGATATAAATTTATATCTACAAAGCATTAGAAAAATACGTGTAATTTATCTCTAGCAGGACACGAAATTTTCCTTACCTCGGTGTCTGCCTGCAATCTGCAATTGCCTTTGGTGACTGGAGTTTGTGGATCCGATCTGCTCGGTTAATTTCCCCAGAGCTCCTTCCCTCGAGTCTCCCAATTCTCAAAACCTCTGAAGGTCTTTTTTTAAGATATATATATATATATATATAATTATATATATAATTCTATATAAAAATATATTTTCTTTTCTTTTCTTTTTTTTTTCGGTTTTGAATCCTTTCCCGCCATTTCTTCTTTTCCTTTCTTCTTCTTCCTCACGCCTACTGTTCATGGCTGCTTCCAGGAGCTCAACGCTGCCATCTCCTCCAGCATTCACGTTTCCACCCTCATCCTCATTGTTCTCACTCCCTCGACACTGTTTATCATCGTCCTTCACCTCTCGACTGCCACTCCTCTATCGTTTCTTCCCGGTCTGTCATCTTCATCCTCCTCACAATTTTTCCACCATTCTCACCACTCTTCTCTCGGTTCTGCCTCTTGCCACTATTTCCAATCCACATCGTCCAGTCGAGAGTCATTGTTCTCATCCCCTATCGAAAGCTTCCATGGCGGTAGCTCTCTTCCTCTCTGTCCCCAGCTGGTTTCCTTCCTCTGTTTAACACTCCTTTGCTGATCTCATCACTTCCCAGCTTCCCAACTTCAGCTCTTGTTTTTCTCTTCCTCTATTGCCACATTTATGCCTCCATCATCACCCTCCTCTCGACCTCAGCTCTTGGTTCCAGGGTATCACGCTACAAACCTCTTCCTTTTCTCGGTAATGGTTTTCATTATCGATTTTCTTTTCTCCTTTCTACTTCATTCACCAGTCATCAATCTCTTCCTTATAACACCATTTCTGCACCAACTTTATCTCTCTCCACTGCTTCAATTTCTTTCTTTCTCTTGTTTCCTGTCTATACCTCATCGGTCAATCTCCTCTACTTCAGTTGCATTTTTTTGGTTCTGGTCACCTACACCCATATTCGACCTCTCTTTTCTTCTCTGTCATCGCCAACATCTCATTATCATACCACCTTTCACATGCCTATTGTTGTAGACTCCTCTCGGTTTGTAGCTTCTGTCTCACAATCACTGCTTCATTTCCCCTCTAAACGGCACCGAGATAATAGCCATCACACTTCATCATACTCCTCTGAATCATTCACGTTTCTTGTTTCGTTTTCTTCCCATGAGTAGTAGTTTCATGCCCTCTCCTCTCTACATTTCTGCTGCCCGATGGTTTATACTGTAGCTTCAGTTTTGCTTATTAGTTTTCAGTTGTGTCCTACTTCTTGGATCTCTCTTCCCCTTCATGTTTTCGTTGCCATGAAATGAGTTAATAATTCATGAAGTCATGCATGTACAGGTTGATGGCATGGTGCTGTCTTTGGCAGAGCAAGTAAGGTGAAATGAGTAGGTCTGATGGCATGCTGCAGTCTTTTCCCAGGTTCTCCTCTGCCCCACGTTTTCCAACTATGGCAGACAAGCTACTTCTCTCAATTTTTTATACAATATATATATATATATATATATATATATATATATATTTATATAATCAAAATAAATGTATATTTATAAATCAAAATATAATCAATATATATACTTTTATATATACCTTTACATTAAAATAAATTTACATGTACATTTATATTTATACATTTATATAATCAAATAAACTTATATACACACGTTTATATATACATTTATATAATAAAGTAAATGTATATTTATATATACATATTGTTTATCTAATCATTACTATTATTATTATTAGTTTATTTTCATAAATCAAATTTTCAAAAGAATTATCAGCCTAATTTCGCCTTTCCCGACATGATTAATTTAATTATTTGTAAGCAAAGTAAATTAAATTTAAATTGAATAACGCTCGAGTCGAATTCAAGAAAATTTCGAGAGTTTACAAGGAAAATAAGGAGGTGAGCTTAACATGCTCAGTAAGAAAAACCCCATAGCAAGTAGATAAATATACTACCTAAGATACACATATATATATATATTTATTTATTTATATTTACCAAATCTAGAACATTTTCACAAAGTACATAAATAGTTTGGCCAATTCACAAATACCAAAAACAGATTTGAGAAATAGAACATATATCGGTAGTAAAATTAGCTATTGTGGTAAATACAAAAATTTCAGAGCTTCGAGTAGCAAAATAAATGGATTTCTAGATATCTCAGTTCTTGTAGATAATTCAGAAAAAAATATTTCAAATAGACGAGGCAAAGCAGTACATGCTATATCAGATATCAAAAGGACTATTGGTGTAAGGCCCGTGAATTTCTATGTAATCTTATGACTTCCATGATGTACAGACAAGCTACACAATATATGAAACATAAGAATTGGATATTTTTAAGTGTTAAGTGTGAATGAAATGCAAAATGGATATTGAAGTGATTAAATGGGAGTTTAGCTTTGGAAATCTGGGAAAATTGTAGCTGGAATACTGCAGAATACAGGGTAGATCGATCTAATTGCAAGGCAAATCGATGCTAGTCACACGGATGAGATGCTCGCACGTGCACTTGAGACTGAGTAGGTTATACATGGCGTGAGGTAGATAAGACCTATGGCAAGTACCCCCAACCATGATATGGATCCACGTAGTACGTTGTACCGTGTATATCACATGGAGTACATTGTACCGTGAGGTTATGATGTTAAGTTTAAAGTCTGGCGAAG
Organism: Firmiana major; assembly: GCA_033439115.1. NCBI lineage: Eukaryota > Viridiplantae > Streptophyta > Magnoliopsida > Malvales > Malvaceae > Firmiana > Firmiana major. The sequence continues at coordinate 42,866,198 of CM065899.1, forward strand.
GACTAACCCACCTTCGTTCCAGCATGATGCCCCGCACACCGGGATCCGTGTGGTCTGGGATGATAATGACATAGTTGGCTAACAGAGTCCTCGATTATATAGTGACCACCTGTCTCACATGATATCACATGGTTTTATATACTGAGTAGGATTTGTGTTGTCTAGGGTAGACCCGAGGGAAGGGTTGAGCCTTGAGGGATGTTTTCAAAGAGATGGTACTTGATGTTTGTGATGAGTTTCAATACGTTTTGAGAAAGTGCTAAATCCTGATGGATGGTTTTGAGATGAATTTTCCTTTTTATGATGAGTTTTATTATGATGAGCATGAGATGTATTACATGACGATCTTTTCCATGTTTACATGCCTATTTTTATGTTTTTCAATACATGATATATGTATATATACACGTGGCATAGTTTTAATAATTCCTCATGCTCTGGATGTAAATGATCTTTATGCATGGTATTATAAGCATGTAGATAGTGTAGTTATCTACCATGCTTGCATTATTGCCTTACTGAATGTGTGGTTTCTCATCCCATTCACTTTCCCCCTCTACAGAGCTCGTAAGTAGCCTAGTGAAGGACTGAGGCGTTGTATTTGGATATCCGCTGCTCTCCATCGCCAAGAGGTATACATATAGGATTTCTTTTTGTATCTAAACATGTAATAGCACAATAATCATTTTGAATTGTAAAATGAGGGATGTAAGTGTTAGCAAACATGTATAAGTATATAACTTAAACTTTCAAATGTATGTGTTTGCTTTTGATTAATTGAAAGATGAATGGTGAATGATGATTAATATTGACTCATAGCCCAACTGTTATTGGTGAGAGTTGTTCATGACTGGGTAAGGAAATGAAAAAGCAAAAACATTATGGTATCAAAGCTGAGTTGGCCTGATATGAGTTGGTATTAATAAGTAGGAAAGTTACATCCCTATATTATTGTGCTTTTGTTTAGATATAACTGGGTATACCGAGATGAATGAGGATAATATATGGCATGGATACAGGAAATTAGGAATTATGCTTGTCACTCACCGAGTTAGAGGGGTAAGTTTACTAGTTAGGGGCCGTAGAGGTAGGCCTGAGAGCCGTGCAGAGCCACAGACTAATCAGGCTCCACAGGACCCTATTGAGAGACCAGGGGATACTGAGGCACGCTTCTCTAGGATAAAGTGGAGTATAGAGAGCCTTGTGGAGATAGTCACGCAGGCATTGGGTGCTGGCGATAGACGAGGTCCAGTCGTGCAACCTACTACTATTGGACAGGTAGCTGCAAAGGCCAAGAGACCTCAGACTACAGGGACTATTATGCCACCCTTAGTTCAGGATACGACTTCTCCTATCGCCCCACAGCTGAGAGAAAGTAACTAGGTTATGATTGCGAGTTAAGTAGGTTACGACAGTTTTAGGAGTTGAAACCTCCAGTATTTAGAGGAGTGAAGGACTTGGTTATTACTGATGATTGGTATATGAAATGGAGAAATTGTATGGGTTCTTCAGATGCACATCGATTGAGAAAGTTGCCTTTGCATATTTATGCTAAAAGGCGAGGCAGAACACTGGTGGAGATCCACCGTATCTATTCTGAGGGCCCGATACTCTGAGATCACATGGGAGATATTCTTAGAGGCCTTTAGGAGGCAGTACATTCCAGCCACTGCACGAAGGAAGCTGTGAATGGAGTTTATGAATTTGGTTCAGGGGAACTACTTCATGGACGAATATGAGTCCAAGTTCATATCCTTGGGAAGGTATGACCCTGATACATTGAGCAGTGAGGCTATGAAGGTTTAAAAGTTCATGGATGGACTGAGACTAGCCATCAGATCTAGATTTGCTCCATTCGACATCCTCACTTATGAAGAGGCAGTGCGTAGGGCGCAGTTATGTGAACAGGAATTTGAGCAGAATGCCTCTGAATTTGGGAAGGTTAGTGGCAGAAGAGACAGAGATCGAAAGAGATTCGGCGTTGATAGAGTGGTTAAGAGAGGAGGCCATAGACTGTTTGAGAAGAGGCCAAATATTGAGGAGGTGCAGGAGAGAGCTGCTAATCCTTTTGTGTACCCACCATTAGCTCCACCGAGGGGTGTAGTCATTGGAGGACCACGACCTACTACCTAGCAGTGTAGGAGATGTGGTAGATTTCATGGCACCATGCCTTATCTGACGACCCCTATTGTGTGTTACAAATGTGGGAAGCCAGGGCATATCGCGAGGTATTATCCAGAGATGATGGAGATCGCCCCACAGAAGGGCAAAGAGCCAAAGAGAGCTCCGGTTGAGACAGCTGCTCTGAGGAGGATAGCTACAACTGAGGAGAAAGGGAAATAGGTGGTAGGTAGAGGATGAGTACATGCACTGGACTAGGACACCGCAGACACTTCAACGGATGTGATTCAAGGTACCATCCTAATTTTTGATTTAGAAGCATTTGTGTTATTTGATCCTAGTGTAACACATTCTTTTATATCGTCTTCCTTTGCATATAAGTTGTTAAAACATGTAAAGCCTACGTTGTTAGATAGAATATTGATGATTTCCACACCTATGAATGATAGTCAGTTGACTGAGTATGTATATAGGAATTGTAAGTTGAAGATAAGGGGAAAAGATATGGCAACCGATTTGATTCTATTGAGTATGAGTGATTTTGATGTAATTTTAGGAATGGATTGGTTAGCTACAAATTGTGTTTTTATGGATTGTCATGCTAAGACATGGGTGTTTTCAGAGATAGATAACCTTATTGTAAGTTTTGTTGAAAGGAAATGAAAGAACATGATTGTTGTAAATGAGAAGAGTATAATTGTTATTTATCACATTTAAGAGATGAATTTACTTATTTATCATGAATGTTAATGTGATGACCTATGTTACTAACGGTGGAAAGGATAATGTGAAGGGTTCATTACATACGTGGTTGACAAAGATAAGGCACACCCAAAATTGAGAGACATTCCAATGGTTGTAGAGTTTCCTGATGTCTTTTTTGGACGATTTACCAAGGCTACCACCCGACAGGGAAATGGAGTTTTGCATAGAGTTGGTACTTGGTATAGAGTCGATGTCTAAGCCACCGTATAGAATGGCTCCGATTGAGTTGGAAGAGCTAAAGAGGCAGTTGCAAGAGTTGCTAGAGAAGGGGTTTATTAGACCGAGCGTCTCAGCTTGGGGACCCTTGGTTTTGTTTATAAGAAAGAATGAAGGGAGCTGATAATTCTATATTTTTAGAATTATTTGTGCTTAATTTCGTAATTAATTATTTAAATCCCCAATTTATTTTGTTAATTATCCCCTTTATTTAATTAAAATTCTAATGTTTGCAGATAAATTAAATCCGGATGAATTTTGAATATTTCGGTAGAAAATGGACCGAAATTGGGCTAAAATCGAGATTGGACCACGCGGACAACATGAGCCTAGCACATCCAATTGGACAAAAAGACAGATGACATGGAAATATTATTTTTCAAGGAGCCAATGGTGTGAAGACAAGTGGTCAAACAATGTCAACTCATCTAGGATGGAAAAATTACAATTGTACCCCTAAGTGTGTGTATAAATAGAAAAAGATGTCAATTGAAAAGGGGGTAGCCTAGGTTAGAATAGAAGTAATTTAGGAGTAGTTTTAATTTAGGGTAGAAGAGTTTTAGGGTTTATTTTAGGATTTATTGTTTTTAAGTTTTTTTTCTTTTTCTGATAGCCACCATTGTTAGATTACTATTCATGTTAACTTTTATTTTCATGCAAAGTTTTTGTTCATTTATAGTTCTTTGTTTTATTAATGAATAGTTTCATTTCCATTTTCTCTACTTTTTGATTCCGTTTCAATCCCAGATCTTTATTTTAGTGTTACCATGAAAATCATTGTTTTTTCTAGCTGTTAGCTCTCGGTTTTCCAACTTGCTTATGTTTTTGTTTGTTAAACTATTGTTCTTGCAACTCTCGGTTAGATTTTTTTTGGTGCATTCGGGTGGCATCATTATTTCATTCATTCTTCCACCTTATGGTTCTGTTGCCTTGATGTGGATTGATGCTGAGCATTTATCCACATCATGAGCAATGTGGAACATGGAAGGAGAAGAAAATGCAGGAAACCGAGGCCTAGGACTCTCCTGTTTTCATGTTTTATAAGTTTCTTCATTACTGAGTTAGTGTCCATTATTAGTTTTCTGCATTTTCTTAGTTGCTGTTTGCTTGGAGATGCTTCTGTGTACTATGAGAGAATGAGTTCTATGACTAGCTGGATGGTAACAAGGAAGCAACCCGGCAGACCAATCTTTGCTCTGTTCCACTATGGTCTTCATTTTTTTTTACTATTCATTAGCTGTTTTTCTTTATGCATTAATCTCACTGTTATTTGATGTTTAGGTTGTTGTTAGATGTTTAGCTTGTTTAACAGTGTGCATGATGTTGAATGGAATGAAGTTGACTTGTGTGGCAGAATGTAGCTGAAAGCAGAATAGGGAGCTCACTGATGCTACTGCAGAACAGAGCTGGTACACGCTAAAGCAGCAGTGGACCGTGACCGAGAGCTGTGCAGAAGTGGACCGTGACCGAGAGCAGCAGTAGGCAGTCTGGATGCAGCACGGACAGCAGCTAGAGGGCCTGTGTAGTTAGATGGGCAGAACCAAAGCAGCAGGCACCTAGATGCAGTATATCAGATACTTGCAGGGAACGAATAGCAGAAGTTAAGCAGAAACACTTGAGCAGCACTTGCAGCAGATGGTATTACCTGGATCAGACAATAGCCGAGAGCAGTGGCAACGTCTGGATGCCTAGCGCACGGTAGGAGCAGAGGACTGGCCAGAACCGGGAGTGCAGGAAACCAATAGCAGAGGACAAACCGAGCATGCCTGGACAAACAAAAAATTGGAAAGATAATGAACAATACCAGCACATAATCGGGACCACTTTGGTGTTTTGCAATTCACTTAAGGCCATGTTTGGCTCATTTGCATTGTAGCTTTAATCCATTTTCATGCATTTTTAGAATAGTTAATTCCAATTTAATTTGTTAGCATAAGAAGTTATGATTTTAATTTTATTTGCATGATTAGTTATAGTTCAATTAATTGATTAGTTTAGAATTTAGATTTAATTATGCCATTAGTTAATTTTTATTTTTATTTTAGTAATAGATTTTCCAATTAGAATTAATTTAGATTAAACTCATTTTATGCATTTTTAATTTAGTCTTCATTTTTATTAAATTTTAGGTTAGTTTAATTTGCAATTTTCATTAGTTTAATTACATGCATATGTTATTCTAGGCTTGTTTAATTTTAGTTTAATTAATCTTGTTTCTTTATTTCCATTTTTGCTTTTTATTTTAATTGCGTTAATGAATTTTTAACTGTTTTAATTTCTTTTGTAGTTTTTTTTATTTTAATTGCTCGGAGTTCGGTAAGCAAATCTTAGTTCAGTTTTATTTTCTTTATTTTTTAATGTTTATTTGTTTTCAATACGTTCAATTAGCCTTAGTAGATCACCAACTTAAATTTCATAATTTGCTAGGATATACTTAAGGTAAGATTAACTGGTAGTTAATTAGGCTAACCAACTTCTTTGAGGGACGATAACTCGGGACTCAAATCTCATTATTACTTGTACGACCCGTGCACTTGTGGAACATACCCTTAGGGCGTGTCAAGTTTTTGGCGCCGTTGCTGGGGAAGTTTTAATTAGTCGTTAATTAATATCGGTGAAATTACGCTTAGGCGTAATTCTAGCTTGTGAATATTTAGGGTGTAAATATTTAGAAGTTTAATCTAGATTAGTGAATTGAAAAATTAAAATAAAAAAAATTTTGAAAATTTTTTAAAATAAAAACTTAAAAAAAAAATTCTAAGGACTTTTAGATGTTTGTATGCATAGAGCCGGGAGTTACGATAGCTTTCCTCTAGATCCTGAAATTGAAAGACCCTTAGGAAAATTCGAAAGGATTCTAGGAAATCAATAGCTCCGCTACAAAACATCATGTCAAAAAATAGGGAAATTAGAACCGTTGGAGAATATGCAATGCCGAAGATTGGAGAATATTATACCGGCATTAGGCCACCAGTTGTCCCTGTAAACAATTTTTAAATTAATCCTGCAATCCTTCAGATGATCCAGACCTTTTTACAGCTCAGTGGGCTTCCACACGATGACCCACATGCTGACCTTGGGCAATTCCTAAACTTGTGCAACACGTTCAAACACAATGGATTATCTGATGATTCACTTAGGCTTAGATTATTCCCCTTCTCACTTAGGGATAAGGCTCGACAATGGTTAACCTCCTTGCCTCCAGGGTCCATTTCTACATGGAACGAGTTAGCCAATCAATTTCTATCTAAGTTTTTCCCTCCCTCTAAAATGGCCCAACTCCGTAGTAACATATCTTCCTTTGCCCAACTTGATTCGAAAACTCTTTACGAAGCATGGGAACGATATAAGAAGCTTCTTAGGAAGTGCCCTCACCATGGCCTACCTTTTTGGTTGCAAGTCCAGACATTCTACAACGGACTTACAAGCCAAAATAGGACCATTGTTGACGCTGCTACGAGGGGAGCCCTGATGTGCAAAACAGAGGAGGAAGCTTACGAGTTGTTAGAAAAGATGGCTGCTAACAACTATTTATGGTCCTCGGAGAGGCAATTGCCAAAGAAGTCGGTGGGTATTTATGAGCTCGGCACGCTATCTACCTTGACCTCTCAAATCGCTTATCTTATGAATAAGGTAGAGTCGCTCAGTACCCAACATAATCCTCCCACTAGTCCTAACCCTGTGTATTCTGTCCAAAGTCCTTTTCTTTCCTACAAGCTATGTAGTGGTACCTACTCTGTAGATAGATGTCCGCTCAATTTAGAATCGGTTCAGTATGTTGTCCCTTCTCAAACGCAATAGAATAACCATTTTTCAAACATCTATAATCCAGGGTGGAGGAACCATCCTAACTTCTCCTGGAGCCAAAACCAAGGGCAAACTTCTAGCTCTAGACCTGTAGGATTCCCTGGTTTTCAAGCTCCACCAGTTCAGGTACCACCACAGCCGCAAATTCCATACCATCCACCACATCATCCATCCCCACCTCAATTTCAATATCATCCATCACCACCACCACCACCACCACCATAACCCTTGTAGCCCCAACATTACCACGCACCAGCAGCTGAGAAGAAGCCCTCGCTTGAGGAAATGTTCACGACTATCCTGCCAAATCAAGTTGCCTCAATTAAGAACTTAAAAGTTCAGGTTAGACAAATAGCTAGTGCTCTTAGCCAACGTCCTCAAGGGACCCTTCTTAGTAACACTGAAGTTAATCCTGTTAAGCAAAGGGAGGGTAAAGAACATGTTAGATCCATCACCCTTAGGAGTGGCAGAAAGCTAGATGAGCCACAAGTTAAGTCTAGACCTAAACAGCCTACAGTTGATAAACCCATAGGTTCTAATGAAGCAGCTCAGAAGGAGCAGGAACATCAGGATCGGGCTGCAAAGGAAACAAAGCTAGGCGCTTCTTCATCTTTACCTTCTTCTACTTCAATACCTTCCTCGTCCTCTGATGCTATACATGCTTCCATTACATCCCCTTCGGTTAGACCACCAGTACCTTTTCCTCAGAGGTTCCAGGATAAAAAACTAGATCTACAATTTGCCAAATTTCTTGAGGTTTTTAAGAAACTTCACATCAACATTTCTTTCGCAGATGCCTTAGAGCAAATGCCAAGTTATGTGACGTTTCTAAAGGACATCCTCTCTAGGAAAAGAAGATTGGAAGATTATGAGACGGTGGCCTTAACTGAGAAATGTAGTGTAATTATCCAGAGGAAATTATGTCCCAAGCTCAAAGATCCCGGGGGTTTTACCATACCCTGCACTATTGGAAATATGTTCTTTGGTAGAGCCCTGTGTGATTTAGGAGCCAGTATCAATTTGATGCCTCTGTCTATCTACCAAAAGTTAGGAATAGAGGATATTAAGCCTACCACAGTGACCCTTCAGCTAGCTGATCGTCCATTAAATATCCAAAAGGGGTCATTGAGGACGAGCTGGTAAAGTTGAAAAATTTATTTTTCCTGCATATTTTATTGTTTTGGATTTGGAGGAAGACAGGGAAGTCCCCATTATACTAGGCAGACTTTTCCTAGCGACTGGTAGAACCTTAATTGATGTACAGAAGGGGGAGTTAACTATGAGAGTCCTAGATCAGGAAGTGAAATTTAATGTTTTCAAACCTTTGAAGCTCCCCGATGACTCTCAAGAGTGTTTTAAGATTGATATTAAGGATATAAGGCTTGAGCACAAGAAATCTCAAAGAAGGAGGGAAGTAGCTAAGCTAAGGAGGAGTTAACTGTCGACATTTTATCACCACTCTGGTTGATCCTCCTACTCTTCGCCCTGCTGCTGAGTGTTGTTTTCTTCAGCTGCATTGAAGTGGTTGTGTTTTTCATTTCACCTTGTATATAGTTCTTTTTCTTTTTCTTTTCTGTTGTTTCTTTCTTTGTTTATTTTGCAGGTTTATTTTTTAGTTTTACGCTTTCAATAAAAGCTTCAGTTGTTCATCATCATCAGAAAGGGGAGTACTTTGTTCCTGAACTTCAATTCTTATATTATCTGCACATTGAGGACACTGTGCACTTTAAGTTTGGGGGAGGGGATATCACTTGAGTATTTTTCAAAAATTTGAGCAAAATTGAAAAATTTTCAAAATATTTTGAAAATATGAGCTGAAATTGTTTAATTTTGGGATGATTTAGTGCTTAGCATGTAGTTTTCTCATATTTCGATGATATGACCCCATGATTTAGTCTGACTTTGATTGAATGAGAAGCATGATTATAGGAAAAGCATGAAGTTGCGTTCTTGAATGGGTCTTGATTCTGATTGTGATTTCCTCATTTTATGCACATGTCATGTCATGAATCTGTATATTTATTTAGAGAAAGCTTATGTGGACATAGGATTGCATTTGTTCAGTTGATTTTATGCATCATATTCTAGAATTTGTTTGATCTGATCTCGAGGTGAAATATTAGATCACATTTAATTTGGGAGATAATTTAGGCCATCTTTGGATCGTTTGAGCCTTTCTAGCCGACCCTGTACATATTTTACCCCTAGTCACCCATCTGGGCCAAATAAGCTTTTCTCTGTAAATACACATGCAAAATTTTCTTAGCTTAAATACTCTTTTCCTATCTCTTACCCCGAAAGCATGAAAGTCATTGGGATATATTGTGAGCTTTGTACATTTGGGTATTTGGTGATAGTGAAAATTTAAAAAAAAAAAAAAAGAAAGAAGAAAAATTAAAAAAAAAAATGTTTAGCAAAAGAAATAAGTTTGGGGGAAATAAATTTGAGCTCTTACATTAAAGATCCTAGAAGTAATGCATGTTAAGGGGTAATTAAACCTAAATCAACTTTATCATACCTTAGCCCCAGCCTTACATTACAAACTTAATGAAGTCCTATTGATCTTTAATTAAGTGTGACTACATTAGTGGAGAGAGAAGTGAAAAGCAAACTTATGGAAATGATCACATGTCATTGACTTTGCATTTACTGTGTTTGCATAATCTAATCCGAATAATGTACTATGAAGTGACTTTGACATTTTTCACACACTCACGAGGAGTCCAATTTGGGTTAGGACTTATGATTGAATAATTCTGAGTGTTGGACTTATAATTGTGATTCTTTGATTTCATAGTCTGTACTTTTTCTTTGAGGATAATATTGAAGAAATTATTGTGTTTAGTACTTGTCATTCCTACAATTATTTTGTTTTGCTTGAGGGCAAGCAAAAGCTCAAGTTTGAGGGTGTGATAATTCTATATTTTTAGAATTATTTGTGCTTAATTTCCTAATTAATTATTTAAATCCCCAATTTATTTTGTTAATTATCCCCTTTATTTAATTAAAATTCTCATGTTTGCAGGTAAATTAAATCCGGATGAATTTTGAATATTTCGGTAGAAAATGGACCGGAATTGGGCTAAAATTGAGATTGGACCACGCGGACAACACGAGCCTAGCACATCCAATTGGACAAAAAGACAGATGACATGGAAATTTATTTTTCAAGGAGCCAATGGTGTGAAGACAAGTGGTCAAACAATGTCAACTCATCTAGGATGAAAAAATTACAATTGTACCCCTAAGTATGTGTATAAATAGAAAAAGATGTCAATTGAAAATGGGGTGGCCTAGGTTAGAATAGAAGTAATTTAGGAGTAGTTTTAATTTAGGGTAGAATAGTTTTAGGGTTTATTTTAGGATTTATTGTTCTTAAGTTTTTTTTTCTTTTTTCGATAGCCACCATTGTTATATTACTATTCATGTTAACTTTTATTTTCATGCAAAGTTTTTGTTCATTTCTAGTTCTTTGTTTTATTAATGAATAGTTTCATTTCCATTTTCTCTACTCTTTAATTCCGTTTGAATCCCAGATCTTTATTTTAGTGTTACCATGAAAATCATTGTTTTTTCTAGCTGTTAGCTCTCGGTTTTCCAACTTGCTTATGTTTTTGTTTGTTAAACTATTGTTCTTGCAACTCTCGGTTAGATTTTTTTTTGCTGCATTCGAGTGGCATCATTATTTCATTCATTCTTCCACCTTATGGTTCTGTTGCCTTGATGTGGATTGATGCTGAGCATTTATCCATATCATGAGCAATGTGGAACATGGAAGGAGAAGAAAATGCAGGAAACCGTAGCCTAAGACCCTCATGTTTTCATGTTTTATAAGTTTCTTCATTACTGAGTTAGTGTCCATTATTAGTTTTCTGCATTTTCTTAGTTGCTGTTTGCTTGGAGATGCTTCTGTGTACTATAAGAGAATGAGTTCGATGACTAGTTGGATGGTAATAAGGAAGCAACCCGACAGACCGATCTTTGCACTGTTCCACTCTGTTCTACATTTTTTTTACTATTTATTAGCTATTTTTCTTTATGCATTAATCTCACTGTTATTTGATGTTTAGGTTGTTGTTAGATGTTTAGCTTGTTTAACAGTGTGCATGATGTTGAATGGAATGAAGCTGACTTGTGCGGCAGAATGGAGCTGAAAGCAGAATAGGGAGCTCACTGATGCTACTGCAGAACAGAGCTGGTACACGCTAGAGCAGCAGTGGACCGTGACCGAGAGCTGTGCAGAAGTGGACCGTGATCGAGAGTAGCAGCAGGCAGTCTGGATGTAGCACCGGCAACAACTAGAGGGCCTGTGCAGTTAGATGGGCAGAACCAAAGCAGCAGGCACCTGGATGCAGTATAACTGATAGTTGCAGGGAATGAATAGTAGAAGTTGAGCAGAAATACTTGAGCAGTACTTGCAGCATATGGTATTACCTGGAACAGACAGCAGCTGAGAGTAGTAGCAACGTCTGGATGCCTGGCGCAGGGCAGGAGCAAAGGACTGGCCAGAACCGAGAGTGCAGGACACCAGTAGCAGAGGACAAACCAAGCATGCCTGGACAAACAAAAAATTGGAAAGATAATGAACAATACCAGCACATAATCGGGACCACTTTTGTCACGCCCCGGAAGCGCGGAAAATGGGGCTAATTAAAAACTTTTTATTCATTAATTCACAATTAAGAGTGCATTCCTGTGCAGTGTCATACATCATCACCTATATAATACCTCAGGATCTCGTCATTGAATATTATATATTATATCATATACATTACTTGATCTCAAGTTAATTAATCCTAATACATCCCATATAATGTTATACATCAAGTGTCTGCAATTACAGTAATTGTCTGGGTACATGAAAAGATAAAAGATACCTCAAAATACAATATATGGCCTGGAGCTCAAGTCCTCCACTAGCCACTACTCCGTACGTCGCAGGAAACCCTTTTCATTTGAAGAGATCTGGGGGGAAAGAAAACAGGGTGAGCTTCTAAATCGCTCAGTAAAGGGGGTAAGGGACTCATTTCATAAACCAAAATGCACATCACAAAATATTTATTTGTATGTGAAACTCATTAATCGCATTTGAAAACCATAGCATGAAAGTACTCAAAACGACACTCTCATGTCTCAAATCATGTGAAAACATGAAGTAAAAAAGCTCAGTCTAGAGCAATAACAAAGCATGTGAAAATAATGCGATAAACGCTTTCTCAATTAACGTGATAAAATCACTGTAATAATAATGCACGTGGCACAGTCACTAAACACACGTGGCATAGCCACTGATTTAAATTCACACGTGGCACAGCCACTTAAGCACACGTGGCATAGCCACTGATTTAAATTCACACGTGGCACAGCCACAGGATAGGGTTTCACGTGGCAACGGCCACCAATTAGGGTTCTCACGTGGCAACGGCCACCAAATGGGGTTCTCACGTGGCAACGGCCACCAAATAGGGTTTCTCACGTGGCAACGGCCACCAAGTATACGTGGCATAGCCACAAAATGGGTTATTCTCACGTTACCAGAACGGAGAAGAAATCGGGCTTACATGCTACCAGAGCAATGCCCGGTGTGTACTCAAAATTACACACCTAAGTCTTATCACACAAGACTGGTTTGCCTTCACGTAGAACTCATAATGGCTTTTCTCTCATAAAACTCATTTGAAAACCGTTTTGTACTCAACACAAAACATAATAAAACCGAGTTCCAACCGGCAAAGCACGCACACATTTCTCAAATCTCAATATTGCCTTAACGTAGAGCCCAGTTATAAACTCATAAAAACATTGGGCTCCAACCGGCTATAAAAATCGTGTGCAATTGTATTCACAACACAACACTCAACATGCTTGTTTTATAAATCACAATTCATGCTATAATAGTTTGCAAATCACATACACAAATGGTTTAGTTTCCCTTACCTCTTTGCACCTCGTATAGTGCAATCGTTTCCCCCGTATCACGGACTAGCCTCGCATTCCACTCTGAAACTCCCGAGCTGTCCAAACGATGTTAAAACATCAATACTCAATTCTCAAAATCGAGCATAATTGCTCATAACACCTCAAATCTCTTGATTCTCATAACTCTACCCCAAACTACACTCTCATTCACAACATCTCAACGTTCTACATTTCTCATGCCAATTATCTATGCTAATTCACCACATTGTCTAAATTTCTATTTAGAGCTCAAATTCCCAAAATTGCTAAATATCATTATCACTCCAACCACATTGCAATTTCATCAATCCCTAATCATTTTTCAGCTATTTCAACACAATGCCAACAACCATTATCATCAAAATCATCTCAAATATCAAGATCGAAGTTTAGAAATTACCCAAAACTTGTGGAGAGCTTATCTATTACCTCGATTCGATCCGTCTTTCGATTTCCAAGTATGTTGTTCTCCCTTTGATGAGGAACAACTTTCCTTCTTGCCACAACTTCTGATTTGGCCGGAAATGGGTGCTTTGGATGAGTGAGAAAGCTAGGTTTCGGTGAAAATGGGGGTTGGAAGAGAGAGAAAGTGAGATTGCAGGAGAAAAATAGGGGTTTCTTATATAGGCTGAGGGTAGGAGATCGATCTGGATCTTGATGAGATCGATCTGCATTTGAATTTTTGGGACGATTTGGGGCAATTTATGCCTAGGAGATCGATCTGTCGAGGATGAGATCGATCTTTTATGGCTTTATGAGATCGATCTGCCCCTTGAGGAGATCGATCTTCTCCCAAACAGAATCATTTGGAGATCGATCTCTTCCTCATGAGATCGATCTTCTCTCAAACAGAATCATAAGGAGATCGATCCTCTTCCATTGGAGATCGATCTGCTCCTTAAATTCCTCCTTCCTTGTCATTTTTAACTCACCAGATCGATCTCTCCTTCTCCCAGATCGATCTGATCCTTAAATTCCTCCTTCTTTGTCATTTATAACTCACCAGATCGATCTCTCCTTCTCCCAGATCGATCTATCCTCATAACTTCACACTATTTAAACACTTAACATATAAATCTCCAATTATCATTCCCCAATTCACTTAGCTCAATAAATTACACTTCAAATTCTTATTACATAATTAAAATATGTCTGAAATTCTCAGATCTCACATCCTCCTCACCTTAAATAGAATTTGGTCCTCCAAATTCAACTCAACTAGTCGAATAGATGGGGGAATTTCTCCTTCATGAGACTCTCTAGTTCCCACGTTGCCTCTTCCTTTGAGTGATGTTTCCATAAACCTTTCACTAATGGGATGCTCTTGGTTCTCAGTACCTTCTCTTTTCTATCGAGAATCTGGACGGGTTCCTCAGTGTAGCTCATATCCTCTTGAATGTCCATCTCGTCATACTCTATGACATGAGAAGGGTCTGGGGGTACTTCCTCAACATAGACACATGAAAAACATTGTGTATTCCGGACATCTGTGGGGGTAATGCTAATCTGTAAGCTACCTCTCCCACTCTCTCAAGAATCTCGAATTGTCCTACGTATCGAGGACTCAATTTCCCTTTCTTCCCAAATCGCATTGGTGATATTTTTAGAAATACTGCATCACCAACCTCAAACTCTATCAATCTCTGATCACTGCGCTGCCCAGTTCTAATCTGATCCATGATCCTGGGCTCTATTCGCAAGCTAGCCAAAAATCCAGTCTCTACCTCTTTAACTCTAATCCGAAGTTCGGCAAACTGCTCCAGTAAATCCCATTCCCTGATCATCATAGCAGATATCATACTCTTCCTGCTCAGGGCATCAGCAACCACATTCGCCTTACCCGGATGATATAGAATCTCGCAGTCATAATCCTTAAGGAGTTCCATCCATCTCCTTTGTCTCATGTTTAACTCTTTTTGATCAAAGAGATATCTCAAACTCTTGTGATCAGTGAAGATCTGGAATCTTTCCCCATATAAGTAGTGTCGCCAGATCTTCAAAGAAAATACCACAGCGGCTAACTCCAAATCATGCGTGGGGTAATTCCGCTCATGATCTTTCAGCTGTCGTGATCCATATGCGACCACTCTTCCGTGCTACATAAGCACACACCCCAATCCTTGATAAGATGCATCACTATACACCGAAAATCCTCCTGATCCCTCAGGAATAGTTAACACAGGTGCCGCTGTCAATCTCCTTTTTAATTCCTAAAAATTGAGCTCACATTGATCAGTCCATATAAATGGAGTCTCTTTGCGCGTGAGCTTAGTCAAAGGGGCGGCAATCCGGGAAAATCCTTCCATAAATCTTCTGTAATACCCTGCCAAACCAAGGAAGCTTCGTACCTCAGTAACTGTCCTCGGTCTCTCCCAATTAAGCACAGCCTCCACCTTGCTTGGGTCCACTGATACTCCTTCCTCTGAGACTATATGACCAAGGAAAGCTATCCGGTTCAGCCAAAACTCACACTTACTAAGCTTTCGGTATAATTGCTTATCTCGGAGTATCTGAAGTACTAACCACAAATGCTGTGCATGCTCCTCATATGACCGAGAGTATACCAGGATATCATCAATAAAGACTATCACAAATTTATCTAGATAGTCTCTAAACACCTCGTCCTGAAGGCCATCTTTGGAATATCTTCTTCCTTGATCCTCAATTGGTGATAGCCCGATCTCAAATCAATCTTAAAAAAGACTGATGCCCCTCTCAGCTGATCAAGTAGATCATTAATCCTGGGCAATGGGTATTTATTCTTCACCGTGGCTTTATTCAACAACCGATAGTCTATGCATAATCTGAGACTACCACCCTTCTTCTTGACAAATAAAATCGGTGCTCCCCACGGTGAAAAACTGGGCCTAATGAACCCTTGATCCAATAACTCCTGTAGTTGTTTCTTCAATTCCTCAAGTTCCACTAATGCCATCCTATAGGGAGGTTTAGAGATCGGCTGAGTATCTGGTACCAAATCAATGGTAAACTCCAGCTCTCTCTCTAGTGGTAAACCGGTAACTCATCTGGGAAAACATCTGAAAATTCGTAAACCACAGGTATATCCTCAATCCTCGGATGTTCCCGCTCATCGTCTGAGATGAGTGTCTCATAACCTTCACATGAACAATCATATTTAATATTCTCCAAAATAATATTAAAATTCTCAAATTACTTACTAGAATCCCACATATTCATTTCCTCAATATCTCAATCGTACACTGTAAGGTTCAGGTAGGGAGAAAGTTACAATCTTAGTGTAGCAATCTAAGCTCACTCGATTGGCTGCCAACCAATCCATTCCCAAAATTACATCAAATCCATGTATATTCAACATGATTAGATCTGCTAACATCCCTCTATCTCCCACCTTTATCTCACATCCTCTACAGATTAACTCAGTTCTCTGGGATTCACGGATAGGGGTATTTACATGTAGTATATATTCTAGAGGTTCAAACTTCAAGTTCAATCTACATGCAAAATGCTCAGAAATAAACGAATGCGTGGATCCTGAATCAATCAACACATGAGCCTTATGATTACAGACAGAGAGTGTACCTCTTATAGTTTCTGCAGAAGTGTCAGCAGTCTCCTTATCTAGGGCAAACACACGTCCCTGGGTAACAGGTCTCTTTCCTTTCTCTGCAGCAGTGGCCCGTCTCGGGGGATTCACTCTCTGAGGCTGTTGTCTAGTGGGCTCTAAGACATGTGGTTTCTGAGGTTGAGGGCAATCCTTCACCATGTGACCCATGTCTCCACATCTAAAACATCCATGGATCGACCCAGTACAACTTCCCTCATGCATTTGGCCATAATTTTTGCAAAACCTTGTCTCTGGCCTGACATCTCGAGGGGTCTCTCTAATGTTAGGGTACTCTCTGGGTCTCTCTAATCTGCCCTTCTGTACCTCAATCCTTCCTCTTCTGAAGGAACCTCTCCGAGCCTCTGTTTGGAAAATCGCTGGCCTCTTGCCCTTATCTCTATTCACCACTCTGAGCTCATTCTGGGATTGTACCATTTCAATTCCTCTTTCAATCTCTTGTGCTCGTCTCAGAGCATCTCCAAACTCAGTAATACATAGCCCTATCAATCTATCTCTGATGATGGGCTTCAATCCATACACAAATTTCTCTGTGCGGAGCTCTTCATTCTTAAAGGTCTCTAGGTCATATCTCAATAGCGCGGTGAATTGGCTCTCATAGTCATCCACAGACATGTCACCTTGTACCAAACTCAAAAACTCAGCTTGTTTCTTTCTCTGGGCGGCTCGTGGTACATATTGGGTCCTAAAGGCTGTCTGAAACTCTTCCCAACCAATCACATCCTGGCGGGACATCAGAATACCCTGGGTAGTACCCCACCAATCTCGAGCTCTCCCTTTCAACATATAGATACTCATACTGACCCTCTCAGCATCGGTGCACCCCAGATAATCATATATAATTCTCAACTCCGTTAAGCACTCCTCAGCCTCTGTAGGATCCTTCTTTCCCCTAAACACGGGTGGATTCATCTTCAGAAAATCCTTCAGTCGGACCATACTTCTATCATCATGCTGAGTGACGGGAGGCGCTGGGTCCATCTGTACTGGGGGTATGAGAGGTCATTGTGGTGGTGTAGGAGTAGTACCTGAGGCATTAACTTCAAAGTGTTGCACGAATAATGCTGCCATCTGCTCAAAACCTAGCCTCACATCGATCTCAATCCGATTAAATCGAGAGTTAGGACTCTCTGGTTGTGGGACAGGTGGCGGAGGGGACTTTGCCTACCTCCTCGAACGACCTCGTCGTCCACTCATTTTCTATCTTAACTCGTCTCCTGCGCGTACATATCAGAATCGATTGAAATCTCAATCCTCAATTTCAGTTCATGACTAGACTATTACAGACACTTGGGATGTATTCTATTTCACTTAACCGACACTGACAGTACTAGACACCCTAAGCTCTGATACCAAAAAAACTCTGTCACGCCCCGGAAGCGCCGAAAATGGGGCTAATTTAAAACTTTTTATTCATTAATTCACAATTAAGAGTGCATTCCTGTGCAGTGTCATACATCATCACCTATATTATACCTTAGGATCTCGTCATTGAATAGTATATATTATATCATATACATTACTTGATCTCAAGTTAATTAATCCTAATACATCCCATACAATGTTATACATCAAGTGTCTGTAATTACAGTAATTGTCTGGGTACATGAAAAGATAAAAGATACCTCAAAATACAATATATGGCCTGGAGCTCAAGTCCTCCACTAGCCACTACTCCGTACGTCGCAGGAAAACCCTTTTCACTTGAAGAGATCTGGGGGGAAAGAAAACAAGGTGAGCTTCTAAATCGCTCAGTAAAGGGGGTAAGGGACTCATTTCATAAACCAAAATGCACATCACAAAATATTTATTTGTATGTGAAACTCATTAATCGCATTTGAAAACCATAGCATGAAAGTACTCAAAACGACACTCTCATGTCTCAAATCATGTGAAAACATGAAGTAAAAAAGCTCAGTCTAGAGCAATAACAAAGCATGTGAAAATAATGCGATAAACGCTTTCTCAATTAACGTGATAAAATCACTGTAATAATAATGCACGTGGCACAGCCACTAAACACACGTGGCATAGCCACTGATTTAAATTCACACGTGGCACAGCCACTTAAGCACACGTGGCATAGCCACTGATTTAAATTCACACGTGGCACAGCCACAGGATAGGGTTTCACGTGGCAACGGCCACCAATTAGGGTTCTCACGTGGCAACGGCCACCAAATGGGGTTCTCACGTGGCAACGGCCACCAAATAGGGTTTCTCACGTGGCAACGGCCACCAAGTATACGTGGCATAGCCACAAAATAGGTTATTCTCACGTTACCAGAACGGAGAAGAAATCGGGCTTACATGCTACCAGAGCAATGCCCGGTGTGTACTCAAAATTACACACCTAAGTCTTATCACACAAGACTGGTTTGCCTTCACGTAGAACTCATAATGGTTTTTCTCTCATAAAACTCATTTGAAAATCATTTTGTACTCAACACAAAACATAATAAAATCGAGTTCTAACCGGCAAAGCACACATACATTTCTGAAATCTCAATATTGCCTTAACGTAGAGCCCAGTTATAAACTCATAAAAACATTGGGCTCCAACCAGCTATAAAAATCGTTTGCAATTGTATTCACAACACAACACTCAACATGCTTGTTTTATAAATCACAATTCATGCTATAATAGTTCACAAATCACATTCACAAATTGTTTAGTTTCCCTTACCTCTTTGCACCTCGTATAGTGCAATCGTTTCCCCCGTATCACGGACTAGCCTCGCATTCCACTCTGAAACTCCCGAGCTGTCCAAACGATGTTAAAACATCAATACTCAATTATCTCATCAACCTCAATTCTCATAATCGAGCATAATTGCTCATAACACCTCAAATCTCTTGATTCTTGTAACTCTACCCCAAACTACACTCTCATTCACAACATCTCAATGTTCTATATTTCTCATGCCAATTATCTATGCTAATTCACCACATTGTCTAAATTTCTATTTATAGCTCAAATTCCCAAAATTGCTAAATATCATTATCACTCCAACCACATTGCAATTTCATCAATTCCTAATCATTTTTCAGCTATTTCAACAAAATGCCAACAACCATTATCATCAACATCATCTCAAATATCAAGATCGAAGTTTAGAAATTACCCAAAACTTGTGGAGAGCTTATCTCTTGCCTCGATTCGATCCGTCTTTCGATTTCCAAGTATGTTGTTCTCCCTTTGATGAGGAACAACTTTCCTTCTTGCCACAACTTCTTATTTGGACGGAAATGGGTGCTTTGGATGAGTGAGAAAGCTAGGTTTCGATGAAAATGGGGGTTGGAAGAGAGAGAAAGTGAGATTACAGGAGAAAAACAGGGGTTTCTTATATAGGCTGAGGGTAGGAGATCGATCTGGCTCTTGATGAGATCGATCTGCA
This sequence comes from Firmiana major, assembly GCA_033439115.1. NCBI lineage: Eukaryota > Viridiplantae > Streptophyta > Magnoliopsida > Malvales > Malvaceae > Firmiana > Firmiana major. The sequence goes on from CM065899.1 coordinate 42,886,067, forward strand.
TTTGAATTTTTGGGACGATTTGGGGCAATTTATGCCTAGGAGATCGATCTGTCGAGGGGTGAGATCGATCTCTTTATGGCTTTATGAGATCGATCTGCCCCTTGAGGAGATCGATCTTCTCCCAAACAGAATCATTTGGAGATCGATCTCTTCCTCATGAGATCGATCTTCTCTCAAACAGAATCATAAAGAGATCGATCCTCTTTCATTGGAGATCGATCTGCTCCTTAAATTCCTCATTCCTTGTCATTTTTAACTCACCAGATCGATCTCTCCTTCTCCCAGATCGATCTGCTCCTTAAATTCCTCCTTCTTTGTCATTTATAACTCACCAGATCGATCTCTCCTTCTCTCAGATCGATCTGTCCTCATAACTTCACACTTATTTAAACACTTAACATATAAATCTCCAATTATCATTCCCCAATTCACTTAGCTCAATAAATTACACTTCAAATTCTTATTGCATAATTAAAATATGTCTGAAATTCTCAGATCTCACAACTATGGTGTTTTGCAATTCACTTAAGGCCATGTTTGGCTCATTTGCATTGTAGCTTTAATCCATTTTCATGCATTTTTAGAATAGTTAATTCCAATTTAATTTGTTAGCATAAGAAGTTCTGATTTTAATTTTATTTGCATGATTAGTTATAGTTCAATTTATTGATTAGTCTAGAATTTAGATTTAATTATGCCATTAGTTAATTTTTATTTTTATTTTAGTAATAGGTTTTCCAGTTAGAATTAATTTGGATTAACCTCATTTTATGCATTTTTAATTTAGTCTTCATTTTTATTAAATTTTAGGTTAGTTTAATTTGCAATTTTCATTAGTTTAATTACATGCATATGTTATTCTAGGCTTGTTTAATTTTAGTTTAATTAATCTTGTTTCTTTATTTCCATTTTTGCTTTTTATTTTAATTGCATTAATGAATTTTTAACTGTTTTAATTTCTTTTGTAGTTTTTTTATTGTAATTGCTCGGAGTTCGGTAAGCAAATCTTAGTTCAGTTTTATTTTCTTTATTTTTTAATGTTTATTGTTTTCAGTACGTTTAATTAGCCTTAGTAGATCACCAACTTAAATTTCATAATTTTCTAGGATATACTTAGGGTAAGATTAACCGGTAGTTAATTAGGCTAACCAACTTCTCTGAGGGACGATAACTCGGGACTCAAATCCCATTATTACTTGTACGATCCGTGCACTTGTGGAACATACCCTTAGTGCGTGTCAGGAGCCTTCGACTGTGTATAGATTATTGGTTGTTGAATAAGGCCACCATTAAGAACAAGTACCCTCTTCCATGCATTGATGATTTGTTAGACCAACTTCAGGGAACACACATCTTTTCTAAGATTGATCTACGATCAGGGTACCATCAGTTGAGGGTATAGAGTGGAGATGTACCCAAGATAGCATTTTATACCCGTTATGGCCACTACGAGTTCCTGGTTATGCATTCGGATTGACGAATGCCCCCGCAGTATTTATGACTTTGATGAATGATGTATTTAAGCCATACATGGTCCAGTTTGTGATAGTGTTCATTGATGATATATTGGTTTATTCCAAGTCCGAGGAAGATCATGAGCAGTATGTGAGGATAGTTTTGCAGACCCTCCGAGAGAAGGAATTATATGCCAAACTCAGTAAGTGTAACTTTTGGTTGGAGTATATCTCATTTCTAAGCCATGTTGTATCGAGAGATGGGGTATCAATAGATCCATCCAAGATTTAGGCAGTTGTACAGTGGGAAAAGCCCAAGACAGTCACTGAGATCAGAAGTTTTTTGGGATTGGCAGGTTATTATCGGAGATTTGTTGAGGGTTTCTCCAGACTAGCTACTCCGTTGACACGTTTCACGCGAAAGGATGTTAAGTTTGTGTGAGACGAGGCATGTCAGAGGAGTTTTTAGGAGCTTAAGCATCAGTTGACCACTGCTCCGATTCTCACCATTCCTACTAGCTCAGGAGGTTTCTCTATGTATACGGATGCATCACACCAGAGACTGGGCTATGTACTTATGCAGGATGGGAAGGTAGTTGCCTATGGATCCAGACAGTTGAAGGATCACGAGAGGAACTATCCGACTTACGATTTAGACTTAGCGATCGTAGTGTTTGCGTTGAAGATATGAAGCCACTATCTCTATGGTGAGAAATTTTAGGTATATACAGATCACAAGAGCCTTAAGTATCTGTTTTTACAGAAAGAGTTGAATATGAGATAGAAAAGATGACTCGAACTCTTGAAGGATTATGATTGTGAAATCATGTACCACCCAGGTAAGGCGAATGTAGTTGTCGATGCCTTCAGTAGGAAGAACCTCGGGTTGGTGTCTTATATGATGGTTCGGGAACACGAATTGTTGGAGCAGTTCGCGAACCTCAGTTTGGATGTAGCCCCACCTGATATAGAGATATTTGATGTTATGACTAGTTTGAGATTGGAGCCAGAGTTGATTAGTCGTATTCGACAGGCTCAGCAGAGTGATCGACAGTGTACCGATTAGTTGAGACAGGTACAGACAGGTGTGGGTACTAATTTTTAGCTAAGTATAGATGGATTGCTAAGGTTCAGGGGTAGGATATGTGTTCCCGAGGATCTAGAGATCAGGAGATTGATTTTATTAGAGGCTCACTCATTGAGGTATACGATGCATCCGGGGAGTACCAAGATGTATCAAAACCTTCAAAAAATTTATTGGTGGCCTGGAATGAAGAGAGATATAGTTGAGTATGTTGCTAGATGTCTCGTTTGTCAGCAGGTGAAGGTAGAGAACCAGAAGCCTGCAGGGTTATTATAGCCTCTATCGATACCGACATGGAAGTGGGAGCACGTCACCATGGATTTTATGATGGGTTTATCGAGGACCTGCAGAGGTCATGATGCCGTTTGGGTGATTGTGGATCATTTGACGAAGTCAGCCCATTTCTTAGCTGTGAGAGCTACTGATACTCTGAGTTAGTTGGCAACTTGTATGTTCGAAAGATAGTTCGGTTACATGGTGTTTTGGTGAGCGTTGTTTCTGATTGAGATGCCCGCTTCACTTCCCATTTTTGGGAACACTTTCAGGAAGCAATGGGGACCTAACTGAGTTTTAGCACAGCTTTTTATCCTCAGACAGATGGTCAGTCAGAGAGGACTATATAGACCCTGGAGGATATGTTGAGAGCGTGTGTACTGGATTTTAGAGGCTCCTGGGTGTTAGCCGAGTTCGCCTATAATAATAGCTACATGCGGTATCGTGATGGCACCATATGAGGCACTGTATGGACGTAAATGTCGATCCCCTATTGGATGGGAGGAGGTTGATGACAGATAGATTTTTGCTCTCGATTTAGTGCAGCAAGCCTTTGAGGACGTCCAGTTGATATGTGAGAGATTACAAACAGCTCAGAGCCGACAAAAGAGTTATGCTAACAGGAGACGGAAACCACTGGAGTTTACTGTGGTTCAATCTGTATTCTTAAAAGTTTCTCGCTCAAAAGGGAGTATGAGATTTGGTAAGAAAGGGAAGTTGAGCCCTTGGTATATCGGACCCTTCGAGATTCTGGAGAGAGTGGGAGATAAAGCTTATAGGTTGGCATTACCATTGGAGTTAGCAGGTGTTCATAACGTATTCCACGTCTCTATGCTTCAAAAGTACCACCTGGACTCGACACATGTGATAAGATATGAGCCATAAGAGCTCCATGAGAGTATGTCGTATGTTGAGAGGCTGGTTCAGATATTGGATAGGAAAGAGGAGGTACTGAGGTCGAAAACGATTCCCTTAGTGAAAGTTCTTTGGTAATACCACACTCCGGAGGAAGCTACATGAGAATTGGAGAGTATGATGCAAGAGAAGTACCCAGAGTTGTTCTCAGGTTAACTTGGTTCTAATTTGGAGGACCAAATTCTTGAAGAAGGGCAGGAATGTAAGGCTCATGAATTTCTATGTAATCTTATGATTTCCATGATGTACAGACAAGCTACGTAAGACATGAATCATAAGAATTGGATTTTTTTAGTGTTAAGTGTGAATGAAATGCAAAATGGATATTGAAGTGATTACATGGGAGTTTAACTTTGGAAATCTGGGAAAATTGTAGCTGGAATGCTGCAGAATACAGGGTAGATCGATCTCATTGCAAGGCAAATCGATCTTAAGTTGCCTCGTCTTGGACAAGATCAATCTCCACCCATAAGGCAGATCGATCTCCAGTAGCCTCTGGATAGGCCAGATTGATCTCCTCCTAAGGCCGGATCGATCTCTGAAGCTCTCTGCCTGAACCAGATCGATTTCACTCCATGAACAAAGATCGATCCTATTCTCATGAGCAGATCGATCTCATGCAATGGGCAGATTGATCTCATGGCCTGCAAGTTGAATTTTTGAAGGAGTTTAAGCAAGGGCCGATCGATCTCATAATGTGTTTTCTATAAAAATCGGGCAACTGAATCTTCATTTCCATGAGGCAACCCAAATTTCCCCCATTTTTAACAATAACCTAGTTTTCTCACTCTAGAATGCACCCATTTCCATAAAGATTTGAGAAAAAGCTATTAGAGAAAAGTTATTCATTGTGAGGAGAAGAACGACATCGCTTGGAGCCAACATTTTATTTGTTGGATTGAATGAGCAAAGAGGTTTTTCCCCATTTTGGTAAAAAGAGGAAAAAGGTCAAGCTAGGTAAGATTTCTATACACCATCTTCTAGTAGGTTAATCTAGATATTTTGATGAGTGCTTTGGTGTATATAATGTTGGATGAAATATTCATTTACATGCTATAGCAACCATGACCTAGAATGGGTTTAGTGAGAGAAAATTTAAATGGCCTTGAGTTGATGATTTAAGCATGTATAGATGATTCTAAGATAGTTTTGTGAAATATATATGTTGGAATAGATGATGATTGATAATGACTTAAGAGGAAAAGAGACCTTATGAGTGTTAATGAAAACAATAAGTCGAATCGACTATAATAAACGCGATGATTGTGTCGTATTGAGTAAAATTGATATAATAAGTAAATTGTGCAGCTCTAGAGATTTCAATGGAAGCGAATCGAACTGCACGATAGAGCAGCTCTAAGGAAGTAGAATCACTCGACGCGATTCTAAGTAAAGGAATTTTACGAGTATTTAGAGGTAGCTGGACGTATTTTGAGGGTGATTATAGGGTATTGAAATTGTGTTGGTTATCTAAAAAAGAATTAATGATTTGTGTGAACGACTACGAATATAGATGATTTGGTTTTTGAAGTGAATCTTACAAAAAGGGGTAGTAAGGCTAATAACGACATAAATATCATGTTTCAATATTTTTATGAAACTCCTTGCTTTGGTTTAAGCAAATTTAAGGATAGGCTTATTTGATTTTCATAATTTCATGAAACAGCACGAATCAGGTGCTGACTTTGATTTTGAACATGTTGTGTTGAAATAGAACTGCCTATCAGGTTTGTATGAATTAATCGTGCTGGATCTTAGCTTGCACTGGATTCTGATGTTTTTAATATGAATGAAATGTACTGGAGCCCAGCTCGCACCATATTTTGAGGTGTTTTCCTCATTAATTTTTATGCTTAAAGCCGTACTAGAGTGTTGCTCCTACGAGGGAATTTATTGATGATGCATGAATCGTGTTAGAGCTTAGCTCGCACTGATTTTCACACTGTGATATGTAATGAGTCGTGTTGGATTCCTCATGTAGACTATGTGTCACATGAATGAGATGCTCGCACAAGCCGTGCTGGATGCCTCGTGTAGATTTCTAGTCACACGGCTGAGATGTTCGCACGTCCACTTGAGACTGAGTAGGTTATACATGGCGTGGGGTAGATAAGACCTATGGCAGACACTCCTAACCATGATATGGGTCCACGAAGTACGTTGTACTGTGTATATCACATGGTGTACATTGTACTGTGAGGTTATGATGTTGAGTTGAAAGTTTAATGAAGGACTAACCCACCTCCGTTCCAGCATGGTGCGCTGCACACCGGGATTCGTGTGGTCTGGGATGATAATGACATAGTTGGCCAACAGAGTCGTCGATTATATAGTAACCACCGTCTCACATGATATCACATGGTTTTATAAACTGAGTATGATTTATGTTGTCCAGGATAGACCCGAGAGAGGGGTCGAGCCTTGAGGGATGTTTTTAAAGAGATGGTACTTTCTGTTTGTGATAAGTTTCAATACATTTTGAGAAAGTGTTAAATCTTGAGGGATGGTTTTGAGATGAATTTTCTTTTTTATGATGAGTTTCATTATGATGAGCATGAGACGTTTTGCATGACAATTTTTCCATGTTTACATGCTTATTTTCATGTTTTTCAATACATGATATATGTATATATACGTGTGGCATAGTTTTAATAATTCCTCATGCTATGGATGTAAATGATCTTTATGCATGGTAGTAGAAGCATGTAGATAGTGTAATTATCTACCATGATTGCATTATTGCCTTACTGAGCGTGTGGTTGCTCATCCCATTCATTTTCCCTCTCTACAAAGCGCACATAGTAGCCTAGTGAAGGACTGAGGCGTTGTATTTGGATATCCGCTGCCCTCCATCGCCAAGAGGTATACACACAAGAATTCTTTTTGTATCTAAACATGTAATAGCACAGTAATCATTTTGAATTGTAATATGAGGGATGTAAGTGTTAGCAAACATGTATAAGTATAGAACTTAAACTTTCAAATGTATGTGTTTGTTTTTGATTAATTGAAAGATGAATGGTGAATGATGATTAATACTGATTCATAGCCCAACTGTTATTGGTGAGAGTTGTTCACGACTGGGTAAGGAAATGAAAAAGCAAAAAATTTATGGTGATTTTTGAGTGAAATGATGAAAAGGGGTCGTGACAATTGGCCAATGTTGGTGACTTCGGGCAATCACAGGCCAAGTGTGCAGGGATGTCAATCACTGTAGGAGTGGTTAGCTACCCAAACGACTCACAGATCAGAATGTCCGAAGACCAGAATCAGAATCAGAAACAAGGTACATCGTACTCGCGTGTGTGCTGCACGGTACATCGTACTCCGTGGACCACAGAAACTGTACCGACCCGATTTTACAGATATTTTGGTTGGGCTACAAGTCAATATTAAGTTAGAATAATACTTAGTCTGATTGATTTTCTTTACTTGTAACAAATTTAAATAAAATATGTTCACATTTCCTAGACACATCTTGTATTGCATTACTGTACTTACAAAAATTTTAGATACAACAATATTTCTTTAAACCTGGGTATACCTTCGATGCAGAATCACGCTCCGCGAAATCATAACTATGTGGAATGCCTTACTAACGGAAGCAATCCCAGCTACAGAGGGACTCTGTGGAGGAAAGTAAGGGGGTGAGCTCAACATGCTCAGTAAGAAAACGCCATAGCAGGTGGATAAATACACTACCTACAAAAATATATTTTTTTTATATTTATCAAATCCGAAATATTTTCATAAAGTATACAGATGATTTGGTAATTTCTCAGATACCAGATTCAGAATTCGGAAAACATATTTAGTATCAGCAAAATCACAATTACCAAGAACAGATTTTCAGAAACAGAATATGTATCAGTAATTCATTTAGCTACTGTTGTAAATCCAAAAAATTCAGAGTTTTCCAGTAGTAATACAAACAGATTTTTAGGTATCTCAATTCAAGCAGACAAATTCAGAAAATATTTTAAATAGACACAGAAGCATTGCCTTTTTTCGAAAAATCAAAGTCGGAAAATCCATGGCAAATTCAGTATGAAAATGGAACTTAAATCAATACTGTTTTTAAAACCTTAAACAGCTTTTAAAAGCGACGACGGTGTGACACTTTGCTCTCGTAGGATTTAAGAGGTGGGCCCCACAGTCTTTTGTGCATTAAAATAATTAGTTCTATACGATATAAAATCATGGGTCAATTTAGAAGTTCAAATAGATGAGACAAGATAGACATGCTATATCAGATATCAGAAATGACTATTAGCCAATGTCAATGACTCCGGGCAATTCATGGGCCAGGTGTGCCGGGATGTCAATCGCTGTGGGAGTGGTCAGCTACCCAAATGGCTCACAAATCAGAATGTCCGAAGACCAAAAACAGAATCAGAAGCACGATACATCATACTCGTGAACCACAGATACAGATACAGATACAGATACAGAACAGAAGTGCAGCATGATCTCACCAATGCCTTTATCTCAAAATCAATGTGAGACGGACCGTACGACACACAGTCAGTACGCACTCAAGCACATTTCATCAGAATAACTTTACAACCGATCGTTTTTCCTTAAATCACATATAAATTCATTTGTTTTATGAAATCGTTCAAAACAGGCTGACTAGCCATTTTTCGAAAAAATCCCAAAAAACAGTCTATGAAAATTCAAAATTCAAAATTTTTGATATTTAAAACATAATTCAAGCCATATCATAATTTATGCAAACCATTTCAATTCAATTCGTAAAATTTGATTGTTCAACTAAGCTAAAATTGCTAATTTTAAGAGTTATAAAATTCAGCATAGGTTTTTCGGTAATTTCGGTACTATGAAATTCAACCTAAATTTTATATCTCCAAATATTCAAAAATTACGTATATTTATCTCTAGTAGCGACGACAATTTTCCTTACCTTAATGTTTGTCTTTAGTCCTAGATTGTCTCGACGTAACGAGTCGGCGAGTCCGGTCCACTCGGGTTATTTCTGTTGGATTTTTGAGCTAATATTTGCAAAAATATTCCCGAACTGTCTATTTCCTCAAACTCCCTAAGTTTCTTTAAGTACTTTACTCTAACTTCAATTCTATTATTTATTTACATATACATATATACAAATATAATATATATATATATAAACATTCTTTTTTTTTCCTTAGAATTTAGCTTCTCGCCATATTCATTATTTCTTCTTCTTCTCACAACCCGCTCACTGTTCATTCCTCTCTTCCCTCTCTGTTTCCTCTATTTTGTTTTTCCGACTTCACATCACCATCCTCATATTCTGGCCACCTCCTTCATCTCTGTCGAGTCCTCCCTATCTTCCATCGTCACTGCTGAGCTCTCAGTTTCCCACAATGCCAAGAGGAGTCCCTCTTTACCCCGCGTTATCACCTACGGCTATAGCTCTAACTTTCAGCCTAAATACTTCTCTTGGTTTCTCCACCATTTTAGCCACTCATCACAGCTTCTTTTAGGTCGTGACTTACCAGCCACTAGCTCCTGTTTCCCGATTCATCACAGCTCTCCTCGATTCTCCTAGCTTCAACCTAGTCTCCCTCGCAGGCCTCTGTTTTCGATCACTGCTTCAGGCCCTCGGGTAGCTAGTTTCTTATCCTCACTCTGTTTCACGTTGGGTCCTACACTGTGAAGTTTCTTGCCTCCGTCGGTTTCTGTGAGACCCCGTATTGGTTTAACCTTGAACATATGTAAATGAATTCATAAGTATGATGATGTACTAGTAATGTGAAGCATATGTGATATACAGTCCATAAGTTAAATGTACACCCTTGTAATGAGAGATAGTGATTGTACGTACAAGTTACATTATGTATGACTATGAAGAAATGGACTTAAACATGTGATAAATGTCAGTGGAATGGAAAATAAGTAGTGTAGTAAATGGAATGAAGATTTGCATAAGTTATGCACTTCCATTTAGTTATATATTGTATATATTTGGTAATACAAGGATTACACACAAGTTTTAATGAGTACAAAGTGTGATTGGATGCCATTTTCAAGTCTCAAGGATGGATGAGTGAGGAAATGACTATGGCAGCAAATTGAGGAGGTTTTGAATGAAGTGGCTGCAGAAAACTACAGTAAAATCTGGAAATATAAATGACAGATCGATCTCATGGGATGAGAGATCGATCTGGAAGAGCCAAAATGAACTTATTTGGAGCTATGGAGCAAGACAGATCGACTCCATTGGAGCCAGACTGATCTGCTAAGTATTATGCAATGAGAGGATCGATTTTAAGGTAAACAGATCGATCTCCTTAGCTCTCTATTTGAGACAGATCGATCTCAAGACTAGACAAATCGATCTCCTTAAGGGTTTTGTAAAGAGCAGATCGATCTCCTACAAGGGGCAGATCGATCTCCAAGAGAAAAATTGGCCTTCGACAGATCAATCTCATCAAGGGAGAAGATCGATCTGGGAGTGGTTATGTTAGGTGAAAAGTACTACCAAACCTACAGAAATCGATCTCTACAAGGACCAGATCGATCTCATAAGCCTGCATCTATAAAAAGAGCACGAGATTGAGATGAAAACTCAGAACTCTTCCCCCACCAAACCTCACTTGCCATTTTCTCACAAAACACAAGCTTTCTCACTCTAGAAATCACCACATTTCAGCCAGTTTTGGAAGAAGCTCAAGAAGGGAAAGTTATTCCTTGGAGCAAGGAGAGCAACAAACCTAAAAATCATACATTGATGTGATCAAAAGAAGGAGTTATGGCCACCACAAGTTTGGCTAAGAAAAAGGGGTAAGTTCTTCAACCCTCAAGCTTTAAATAAGGATTCTAGACATTGTATGGGCTAAATGGTATGCAAAATGTTGATAAGAGTGATTTTTAGTGATGAGTGAGTAATGTTAAGAGAAATTTAAGAAGAGGGAAATTTATGGAAAGCTTGAGAAATAGTTTAATGAGATAAGTGATACAATGGAAAAGTGATATATTATTTAAAGGCTTGAAAGGTATAAATGGGAGAATAATTGACAATGAGGATATTTGGGAGAAATAAAAGAAATGACTTAATGGTTATGTGTGTAGATTGGAAGAACATGGAACACGGCTAGCTCGGATCGCGAACGGAGCATACGTGACAAAGGGAATACACATACGATTCGACGTAAGGGACTGTGTGTTAGCTATAGAGATGTTCGTATGTATTTTACGACAATTTCGTAGATATATTGCTAGAATTAGTACGATACTACGATTCTATGAAATGATATGGAGCATGAAATGTGCTATGATATATACATATTGAGAAATGGGATGGGGTAAGGAAATAGCATGATATGCATGTTTTCAATGTTTTTCTCAATTTTGTATTGATATTGGTGATTGAGAAATGATGATGATAGGTTGGCTAATTTTTACATGTTTTAGCGTGGAGAGGCATGCTGCATAAATAAACATGTTTTGAGTTTTTTCTTAAAAAAAAAGAAAATTGCCACCTATCGGATTTGAGATGAGATTTGGTGTTGGAGCTCTAGCTCACACCCATTTTAACTTTAACTATGTGCTAGAGTGTTAACTTGCACATGTTTCTATGTTTCTGATGTACCGTGCTGGAGTTTAACTCGCACGATGGTTTTGAGAAAGTGCGGGAGCTTTGCTCGCACCTATTTTTACTGAGTTGAGGTAAACCTGGGGGTTTGGGACCCAAAGGGATGCCAGCCGACGACCTCGAAATGGGTTGGGCCTTAACGATAAATAGTACCTCGCTGGATCCTTAAGATGACTGTGTGTCACGCTGATTGCTCACCTGGTATATGAGATATGGTTCATGATGAAAAGTCCATCGGAGTTGGAGTATGGACTTGGGTCCACAGTCGTACATAGTACTGTGTAGTTGTCCATTGGTATAATATGTTCCGTGTTGGTTGCACATGAGTACGAGTATCATGTAGATGACACATGGCGTACCTTATATCGTGAGTATATGAGGAGATGAGGTTAATTGAGATGAGCCGGAGGGTAGGACTGACCCATCCCCCTTCAGGCGAAGTGATGCCCTGTGCACACCTAATCAGTGAGGCCTAGGATCACTGACTATGGCCATATGTAATGGATATTATATTGCCAAAAATTCCATGTCTGTCTCAGAGATTCGAGAAAATAGAGACAACTTAGAAAAGAAAGAGATTTGAGGAAAAGAAATGATTGAGAAAGTAGAGAGATTTTATGTTTTGATAAATCTCTGATTTAAACACTTGTGCCGTGAGGGCATTGTTTTATGAATTATGTTTTAAAATGGAAGCATGACATATATGATTTACATGAAAGTGCAAATAAGAAATGTAGTTTTAAATGCATTTTCGTATAGTATTTCCATTTATATCGAAAACATGGTTTTTGGTTTATACATGCATGGGCTATGTAGGTAGTATGATATCTACCTGCTAGCATTCATTTCCTTACTGAGCTGTGGTTTGCTCACCCCACTATTTTGCTCCTCCAGATACTGAGAAGTAGGAAAGCGGTGGTCTTTGGATCTCTTTTTTTGTGTTGGATAACTCCCATAAATTGAAAAGGTATAAGAACAGTATACACAAGAGCATTTTGTATCTATTATCTTGTATCGCACAGTTATACCTTAGAAATGTAATAGTTTTATGGGGATGTTATGTAAATATATTATTATACAATTAATTTTGTATATTTACACGCCTGGGAGTGTGAATTAAATTTTAAATATTTTCGCTGTAAATTCAAGGAACTTTAGTAATTGCATCGCCTCATAGCCCAACTGTAGTCGAGTAAGTATGGATAAACGACACTCGGAAGTGGGGTATGGCAGATTTGGTATCAGAGCATGGTTGGTCTGATGTGAGTCGATGTTTAGGACTAAGGAAACATACATTCCCAAGTTACTATACGATATTTAGATACAAATGAGTATATGGAGCTGGTGGTAAATAAAAAGTTTATTGTAAATGCAGAAAGTTATCAGGATAGTAAGTTATGCCTGAGAGACACCGCAAGAGGGGAGAGAGCTCGAGAGCTCAAGGGCGAAATGACAGGACTGAGAGGCACAACAGATCGTCCTCTATTCATGAGCCCCAAGAACAGGTAGAGGCTTCTGATCCTCAAATAGCCTGATTAGAGGAAGATATGCTCACGATGATGACCATGATGGGTCAAATTATGGCTAGGTTTGAGGGTACACCTGGTACAGTGGAATGGGCTGCACCGAATCCCCAAGTAGCTGCATCTGAACTTGAGAATGTTGCACCTGCACGACCTGAACCGGTTAGGCCACAAGATCCCCATATTTGACTAGTACCTCCTCCAGTAGCCCCATAGCAGTATGATGAGGATGATTTGGGGTATGGATATGATTGTGATATGGAGAGGTTGAGGCATTTCATAGATTTCAAGCCTCCTTCTTTTAGCGGGGTAAAGGATCCGGCAGTGGTTGAGGATTGGATCAGTCAGATGGAGAAGTTGTTTGACTTCTGTAGATGTTCAGCTACGGAGAGAGTAGCGTTTGCGACCTATATACTGAGAGGCGAAGCAGAGCATTGGTGGAAGTCCATCAGGCCTATGTTGAGAGCTCAGGGTATGGCTATCATGTGGGATATGTTTTTGGGCGCTTTCAGAGAGTAATACATCCCAGACACCGCCTGACATAGGTTGCAGATGGAATTTCTTAATCTGACTCAAGGGAATAGAACAGTTGATGAGTACGAGTCACGATTCACTTCACCAGGCAGATATGATTCGGACTCGATCAGGAGTGAGGTTATAAGGGTCCGTAGATTTGTGGATGGATTGAGGCCTTCAATTCAAGCGAAGTTGGCCCCGTTTGATGTCGTTACATATAGAGAAGCTGTACGACGGGCCCAGTTATGTGAGCAAGATTATGACCTACAAATTTTTTTAGTTCAGTTGGGGTAAGGACAAGGGTCCAAAGAAGCTGGGAGATAGCAAGAGTGCCAAATTTGGTCAAAAATTCATGAGTAAGCATCGGAGAGAGGCAGATGAGTTCCAGAAAAAGGTTGCTAGACCTTTTATGCCTCCGACTCAGACACCAGCTAGGGGCATAGTGATCGGTGGACCCCGATTGACTACTGATCAGTGCAGAATATGCGACCGATATCATGGTGGTAGGCCCTGTCATCTTCAGAGTAAACGATGCTTCAGATGTGGCAAGTTTGGACATTATGTAAAGGAATGTCCAGAGACAGATGAGGTAGTTCCACAGAGAGGTAAGGATCCAGAGAGAGTTCCTACAGTTACGCCTCCTATAAGGAAGAGAGCCACGACTGAAGAAAAAGGAAAGCAAGTTGTGGGTCAAGGCAGGGTGTATGCGATAGACCAGGCATCAACTGATACCTTTTCTGAGGTGCTAAAAGGTACAATTTTGATCTTCAATTTGGAAGCTATGGCTTTGTTTGATTCTGGTGCTACGCATTCTTTTATATCACCTACATGTGCATCAAAGTTAACAGGACTTATAGAACCCACACACTTAAATCGGACTTTGTTAATAAGTACTCCTATGAGAGTTAGCCAATTAGCTGAGTAAGTGTATATAGATTGTAAAGTGAGGGTAGGAGATAAGTGTGCGACAGCCAACCTGATTTTGTTAAATATGTATGATATTGATGTAATCTTGGGAATGGATTGGTTAGCTACCAATCATGCTGTCTTAGATTGCCACACTAAGTCTATTACATTTTCTCTACCCAAAGAATGTGTTGTAAGATTTTAAGAGAAGAAATGAAATCTTGAATTTTGTGACAAGTAAAGTACATTGGTATAAATGACTTGAATGTTGTTTTGAAGGTTTTATTACTTATGTGGTGGATTTGGACAAAACACATCCGGATATAGAGGACATTCCAGTGGTCAGAGAATTCCCTGATGTCTTTCTAGACGACCTACCAGGATTGCCATCGGATAGAGAAATGGAGTTTGGTATAGACTTGACTCCTGAAATGGAGCCAATATCCAAGTCACCATATAGGATGGCTCCAGTTGAGCTAGAGGAATTAAGGAAGCAGTTACAAGATATGCTAGATAAGGGGTTTATAAGACCGAGCGTTTCACCAAGGGGAGCTCCGATATTATTTGTGAAGAAGAGAGATGGGAGCCTTCGGTTGTGTATTAACTACAAGAGTTGAACAAGGCTACCATCAAGAATAAGTACCCCTTTCCGCGCATCGATGATTTATTGGATTAGCTTTAGGGAGCGCGGATCTTTTCCAAGATAGATCTGAGGTATGGGTATCATCAATTGAAGATTCGAAAGGAGGATATGCCCAAGATAGCTTTTCGTACCCGTTATGGTCATTACGAATTCCTAGTGATGCCTTTCGGGTTGACGAATGCACCAACAGCTTTTATAACTCTAATGAATGAGATATTCAAGCCATACTTGGACCAGTTCGTGATCATTTTCATTGATGATATATTGGTGTATTCAAGGTCCAAGGAAGATCATGAGCAACACTTAAGGATTGTTTTGCAAACACTCCGAGAGAGAAGGATGTATGCCAAACTGAGTAAATATGACTTTTGGCTAGACCAGATTTCTTTTCTGGGCCATGTTGTATCGAAGGATGGAGTGTTAGTAGATCCATCCAAGATTGAGGCAGTTGTTCAGTGGGAACAGCTCAGAACAGTCACAGAGATTAGGAGTTTTTTGGGTTTGGCTGGTTACTACAGGAGATTTGTAGAGGGTTTCTCTAGATTGGCTGCTCCGTTGACACATCTTACGAGGAAGAATGTGGAGTTTACGTGGGATGAAGCATGTGAGAGGAGTTTTCAGGAACTTAAGCGCAGATTAACCACCACGCCAGTTCTTATCATCCCTAACAGTTTAGGAAACTATTCTATTTATACGGATGCTTCACATCAAGGATTAGGTTGTGTTTTGATGCAGGATGGAAGGGTAGTAGCTTATGGATCTAGACAGCTAAAAGATCATGAGAAGAACTACGCCACTCACGATTTGGAGTTGGCGGTCATAATATTTGCATTGAAGATATGGTGCCACTACTTGTATGGTGAGAGATTTCAGATCTTTACGAACCACAAGAGTCTAGAATATCTATTCTCACAGAAGGAGTTAAATATGAGACAAAGAAGGTGGTTAGAACTCCTCAAGGACTACGATTGTGAGATCTTATACCACTCGGGGAAGGCAAATGTGGTTGTCGATGCATTGAGTAGGAAGAGTCTCGGGTTGGTATCACACATGGTGGTTAGAGAACACGAGTTGTTGGAGCAATTCACGAACCTTAGTCTAGATATAACCCTACCTGAGATTGGCAGCTATGGGATTATTGCTAGCTTGAGATTAGAACCGGAGTTGATTGAGAGAATTCGACAAGCTCAGCAAATTGATCAATGGTGTATTGAGGTGACTAGCCAAATCCAGAAGGGTAAGGGTACGAAATTTGAATTGAGTTCAGATGGAATACTAAGGTTCGAAAATAGAATGTGTGTTCCTAAGGATTCGTAGCTGAGGAAAATGATCTTATCAGAGGCTCGCTCATCGAGATATACAGTACACTCGAGGAGTAGTAAAATGTATCAGAATCTCCAAAAGGTATATTGGTGGTCTGGAATGAAGAGAGACATAGCCGAGTATGTTGCTAGATGTCTCATTTGTCAGCAAGTAAAAGTTGAACATAAAAATCCAGGTGGATTGTTACAACCTCTACCAATACTGACATGGAAATGGGAGCACGTCACCATGGACTTTGTGATTGGGTTACCGAGAACCTGTAAGAACCATGATGCTATTTGGGTGTTAGTAGATTGGTTAACGAAATCGGCACACTTCTTAGCCATGAGATCTATAGATACCTTGAGTGCATTGGCGAACTTGTATGTACAGGAGATAGTGAGACTGTAAGGAGTCCCAGTGAGTGTTATTTCTGATCGGGATGCCCGCTTCACTTCCCACTTTTGGGGACATATTTAGGAAGCGATGGGGACCCAGTTGAGCTTTAGCACCGTTTTTCATCCTCAGACAGATGGTCAGTCGAAAAGGACTATACCGACCCTGGAGGATATGTTGAAAGCGTGCGTGCTGGATTTTAGAGGCTCATGGGATTATCACTTGCCATTGATTGAGTTCGCCTATAATAACAGTTATCACTTAAGTATTGGTATGGCCCCTTATGAGGCACTATACGGTCGTAGATGCCGATCGTCCATTGGTTAGGAAGAAGTTGGTGAAAGATAGTTGTTCGCTCCCGATCTGGTTAAACAAGCCTCCGAAGATGTTCAGATAATATGTTAGAGGCTGCGAACAGCTCAAAGTCGACAAAAGAGCTATGCTGACAGGAGACGGAGACCACTTGAGTTTGATGTGGGTGAGTCCATATTTTTGAAAGTGTCTTCTTCTAAGGGAATAACAAGGTTCAGGAAGAAAGGAAAACTAAGTCCTCATTATATTGGTCCCTTCGAGATCCTGGATAGAGTGGGAGATGGAGCATATAGGCTAGCCTTGCTACCTGAGCTAGCGGAAGTCCACAATGTCTTTCATGTTTCCATGTTTCAGAAGTACTATCCGGATCCGACACATGTAATTAGCTATGAGCCATTAGAGCTCAAAGAGGACATGTCGTATGTGGAGGAACCAATCTGGATATTGGACAGGAAGGAGAAGGTGTTGCGGAGCAAGACAATTTCATTGGTTAAGGCTTTGTGGCAACATCATACATCGGAAGAAGCCACATGGGAATTAGAGAGTTCGATGTGGGAAAAGTATCCCGAGTTATTCACAGAATGATTGGTTCTAATTTGGAGGACCAAATTTTCTAAGTGGAGGAGAATGTGACACCCCGTATAGGTTTAACCTTGAACATATGTAAATGAATTCATAAGTATGATGATGTACTAGTAATGAGAAGCATATGAGATATAAAGTCCATAAGTTAAATGTACACCCTTGTAATGAGAGATGGCGATTTTACGTACAAGTTACATTATGTATGAATATGATGAAATGGACTTAAACATGTGATAAATGTGAGTGGAATGGGAAATAGGTAGTGTAGTAAATGGAATGAAGATTTGCCTAAGTTATGCACTTCCATTTAGTTATATATTGTTTATATTTGGTCATGCAAGGATTACATACAAGTTTTAATGTGTATAAAGTGTGATTGGATGCCATTTTCAAGTCTCAAGGATGGATGAATGAGGAAATGACTAAGGCAGTAAATTGAGGAGGTTTTGAATGAAGTGGCTGCAGAAAACTGCAGTAAAATCTGGAAATATGAATGACAAATCGATCTCATGGGATGAGAGATCAATCTGGAAGAGCCAAAATGAACTTATTTGGAGCTATGGAGCAAGACAGATCGATCTCCAATGGAGCCAGATCGATCTGCTAAGTATTCTGCAATGAGAGGATCGATTTTAAGGTAAGCAGATCGATCTCCTTAGCTCTCTGTTTGAGACAGATCGATCTCAAGACTAGACAGATCGATCTCCTTAAGGGTTCTGTAAAGAGCAGATCGATCTCCTACAAGGGGTAGATCGATCTCCAAGAGGAAAATTGGCCTTCGACAGATCGATCTCATCAAGGAAGAAGATCGATCTGGGAGTGGTTATTTTAGGTGAAAATGACTACCAAACATGCAAAAATCGATCTCTACAAGGACCAAATCGATCGCATAAGCCTGCATCTATAAAAAGAGTACGAGATTGAGATGAAAACTCAGAATTCTTCCCCCACCAAACCTCACCTGCCATTTTCTCTCAAAACCCAAGCTTTCTCACTTTAGAAATCACCACATTCCAGTTAGTTTTGGAAGAAGCTCAAGAAGGGAAATTTATTCCTTAGAGTAAGGAGAACAACATACCTAAAAATGACACATTGATGTGATCAAGAGAAGAAGTTGTGGCTACCAAAGTTTGGCTAAGAAAAAAGGGTAAGTTCTTCAACCCTCAAGCTTTAAATAAGGATTCTAGACATTGTATGAGCTAAATGGTATGCAAAATGTTGATAAGAGTGATTTGTAGTGATGAGTGAGTAATGTTAAGAGAAATTTAAGAAGAGGAAAATTTATGGAAAGCTTGAGAAATAGTTTAATGAGATAAGTGATACAATTGAAAAGTGATATATGATTTAAAGGCTTGAAAGGTATAAATGGGAGAATAATTGACAATGCGGATATTTGGGAGAAAGAAAAGAAATGACTTAATGGTTATGTATGTAGATTGGAAGAACGTGGAACACGGCTAGCTCGGATCGCAAACGGAGCATACGTGACAAAGGGAATACACGTACGATTCGAGGTAATGGACTGTGTGTTAGCTATAGAGATGTTCGTACATATTTTACTGCAATTTCGTAGATATATGGCTAGAATTAGTACGATACTACGATTCTATGAAATGATATGGAACATGAAATGTACTATGATATATACGTATTGGGAAATGGGATGGGGTAAGGAAATAGCATGATATGCATGTTTTCAATGTTTTTCTCAATTTTGTATTAATATTGGTGATTGAGAAATGATGATGATAGGTGGGCTAATTTTTACATGTTTTAGCTGGAGAGGCATGCTGCATAAATAAACATGTTTTGAATTTTTTTTTTTAAAAATAAAATAGCCACCTATCGGATTTGAGATGAGATTTGGTGTTGGAGCTCTAGTTTACACCCGTTTTAATAACTTTGACTATGTGCTAGAGTGTTAGCTCGCACATGTTTCTATGTTTCTGATGTACTGTGTTGGAGTTTAACTCGCACAATGGTTTTGAGAAAGTGATGGAGCTTTGCTCGCACCTATTTTTACTGAGTTGAGGTAAACCTGAGGGTTTGGGACCCAAGGGGATGCTAGCCGACGGCCTCGGAACAGGCTGGGTGTCACGACCCATTTTTATAAAAAATCACTAAATTTTTTTTCCTTTCTCTGTCGTGAACAGTCTCAACACCAACAGTTGGGCTGTGATTCGGTATTAGCCATACCTTACTGTTTACTATGTCATTCGTTCTTTATTTTATACAAAATTAAACATTTACATATCACAACCATAATATTATAACTTCATACATGTTTTTCAATATTTACATCCCCCATATTACATTCTAATACCATTACTGTGTTGTTACATGTTTAGATACAAAATGATACCAATATGTATACCTTTCGATGATGGAATACAGCGGATACCAGGAATGTAAGTTCTCAACCGCTCACTAACTAAGGCGAATGCTCTGAAAAATGGTGAAAATAAAAGGGTGACCAACCACACGCTCAGTAAGGCAATCATGCAAGCAAGTAGATAACCACACTATCTACATGATCATGATGCCATGCATTAAATCATTTTCTTTCAAATCATACTTAAATACGAATTTCATGCATACTTTTATGTCAGGTAAAATAATTCGTATAAAACAATTTATTTCATGAATTGGCAGGTAAAGCATGGAATTATACTTCATGCTGTTTAAATAATGCATATTATATCAAAACATGCCATTTATTCCAAATCCACATCCACCCCAAAATCATCAGGACTCAGTCCCAAAATATATAATCATGAAATCACAAAATCAATAAATAAGTAATATGTGATTTCGTAAAGCAAATAATATGCGATTTCGCAAAGTATGTGACATGTGAGACTAGGCAAGAATAAGGGTAATAACTCTAGGACTATGACCATATCCTGTGATCCCAGGCTACACTGATCAGGTGTGTGGGGTATCACATCACATCTGAGGCTGCCCCAGGAGGTGGGTACCAAACCATCCCGCTAGCCAATCAGATCCCTAGTCCGAAGACTACACATCATATATCACGGCACGGTACAACGTACTCCATGCTGTAAGCACGGTACAGCGTACACCCCATGCCCATGTCATCTCAATATCCAACGCCATGTCTCGAAATGCACGTGCGAGCCTATTTAATCGGTGTGGCACACAGCCTACCCGAAGTTCCCAGCACGGCCTTATGCATGTCATATATAAAATCATGTAATAAATCGAGTGCAAGCCAAGCTTCTAGCACTCTGTCACATGCACAAATCATGTCAAATCTTGTGTGAGTAATATTCTCAGCACAAATCATGTCAAATCTTGTAGGTGGCTCATTTTCAAAGAATGGTTTTCAAAACCAAAATAAGCACCTGCCACATGCTATTTTATGTAAATTGATAAAACATCAGCCAGCCTACCCATATTTTTGTTGAAAAGCAATTAAAATTCATTAAGAACACTCAATTCTTGCTTTTCATGACTTTTTCTAAAAGTGGAAATTTTTACCCTTCATAGGGGCAAAATCGTCATTTACCCTCTCGGGTTAAAATAAATATTAAATCATGTGCTAAAAGCAATAATTCATTGTGAAAATACTCAAAGCATGATATTTATACATATTTCAATCCAATCCTAACTTTTCCAAAATTTCCCTTAGTAGGGGTAAAACGGTAATTTTTACTTTGTCAGGTTTTCTACCCATATTTTCCATATACAATTTAATTATCTGAAACTCTACCAGAAAATACGTGTAGCTACCTCTAGCTACTCACATAATTCCCTTACCTCGTAGATCTTGGGGCAACTCAAAATTACCAGTTCTCGAGATTGCCTCGATTTACGTGTTGAATTCTCGAGCTGCCCAAAACAATACAAATTCATCATATATTGATCAAGTTCATCTTAACATATTAAAATTTGATTTATCTTCTCGAAGTTTGACCAATTTTGACTTTTCGATCAACTTTTTTGATTTTCTCGGTTTTATCGATTTGGTGCCGGTTTTGGCAAATTTCATTATTCTGATTTCTCAATTCATTATTTCATTAACCTTATGACTCATTCAAGTTCATAAATCAAACTAGTCACTTTGTCAAATTTTCAATTCTTTCACTTTTCAAATTTTTTTTTGAGTTAAGCTATAAATCGAGCTTTCTCGGTATAAATTTAACCGTTAACAACCTTAGATCCATCAAATTTTTCACCTCAAACACATCTTAACCTTGCTGTCCAGAACTCAATCATCCATAGAAATTAAATCATTCAATTCCACTTAACTAAAAACCTTCTAAAAACACCAAAGAACAACATATGTGAACTTCATCATCATCCATCAACTTTACCTCGGGTTTGACCAAGTTTGACCACGTTTTTCTTCCTCCAAACTGATCCTCAACTGAAACTTAACATATATAGAACTTAGAATCATCAAAAACTACAAGAAAACTTAACCAAAAATTTTCAAAATTTGATTTCTTCACTTACCCGAAACAGGACAGTTCTGTCTCCTGATTTTCTTTCTCAGATTTAACCTAGTAAATGGACTTATTTTGAGCTGAGTTTTTTATATGTTATATAGGAATTGACGGATAAGATTTCATCCTTCTTGGTCAGAGTCTAAAGATGAACGGAAGGGGGTCCAAAAATTTAAGGAAGGGGAAGTATACAGTAACGTGTGCGGCGACTTTCAGAGGGAGGTGAGGGCGCGTGAGAAGATATCTATGGGTAGTATTGGATGTTTCACAACGCTTTAAAAGTATATTTTCTAGCAGAAAAAATGGTGCATTAATCAGAGTCCGTATTGTCAACTTCTGTATGAGTCTCTATCAGGTGGTCAGGTGGCTGGAACAGGACAACTTACTGTTCTGTTTTGTAAAATCTCCAAAAATTATTTCCAATCCAATTTTCTCTAATTTCTCAGTTCTCAAGTGTTAAACTGTATCCCTAGTATGTTTCATAAAAATTTGGGGGTCACTTGTTTGAGAAAAGTTTCCCGATTGAGCCCATTTTGCACGATTTGGTCAATACCGAGCAAAATGGCTTAAAGTTTGCAATTTACCTTAAAAATTAATTCGATCCCCGAAACCTCCATATTTCCACTTGATTTTTGATACCTCAAATAAATTTCACCTTATATTAATTTTCTACGGTCTCAGAATAATTTTTGGGAATTTCTTGAATTTATTCCGAATTTATTTCTAATTCCAGCTCATTTGCTCGGTTTAGTGCAATACCCGAACCTTACCCACTTTTCCACTTCCAATACCTTAGTTTTCATTTCTAATCATCCATGCATGACCATATGTACAATTCTTAAGAGATTCTCAGACTTAAAGTCTTACCTTGGTTTTCGTGCCAATGGGCCCCACGCTGCTAACCCGAGTGCTTCGGTGGTTTCGAGTCTGCACAATATTATTCCAAGTTCTCAATTACTTCTTAGTTTTAAAATTAAGAAATAAGTGAGAAAAATTTTGGGTTTTACACTGGCCTTAACGATAAATCGTACCGCGCTGGAGCCTTGCGATGACTATGTGTCACGATGATTTCTCAGGATGAAAAGTCCATCAGAGTTAGAGTATGGACTTGGGTCCACGGTCGTACGTAGTACTGTATAGTTATCCATTGGTATTCTATGTACCGTGCTAGGTGCACGTGAGTACGAGTATCGCGTAGATGATACATGGCTTACCTTATACCGTGAGTATATGAGGAGATGAGGTTGATTAAGATGAGCCGGAGGGTAGGACTGACCCATCCCCCTTCAGGCGAAGTGATGTCCTGTGCACACCTTATCAGTGAGGCATGGGATCACTGACTATAGCCATATGTCATGGATATTAGATTACTGAAAATTCCATGCCTGTCTTATAGATTCGAGAAAACAGAGACAACTCACAAAAGAAAGAGATTTGAGGAAAAGAAATGATTGAGAAAGTAGAGAGATTTTATGTTTTGATAAATCTCTGATTTAAACACTTGTGTCGTGAGGGCATTGTTTTATGAATCATCTTTTAAAATGGAAGCATGACATATATGATTTACATGAAAGTGCAAATGAGAAATGTATGTTTAAATGCATTTTCATATAATTTTTCCATTTATATCGAAAACATGGTT
This sequence comes from Firmiana major, assembly GCA_033439115.1. Taxonomy (NCBI): domain Eukaryota; kingdom Viridiplantae; phylum Streptophyta; class Magnoliopsida; order Malvales; family Malvaceae; genus Firmiana; species Firmiana major. The sequence goes on from CM065899.1 coordinate 42,909,684, forward strand.
TCTGGTTTATACATGCATGCGCTATCTAGGTAGTACGATATCTACCTGCTAGTATTCATTTCCTTATTGAGCTGTAGTATGCTCACCCCACTATTTTTCCCCTCCAGATACTGAGAAGTAGGAAAGCAGTGGTCTCTGGATCTCTTTTTTGCGTTGGACAGCTCCCATCAATTGAAAAGGTATAAGAACAGTATACACAAGAGCATTTTGTATCTATTATCTTGTATCGTACAGTTATACCTTACAAATGTAACAGTTTTATGGGGATGTTATGTAAAGATCTTATTATACAATTAATTTTGTATATTTACACACCTGGGAGTGTGAATTAAATTTTAAATATTTCCGCTGTAAATTCAAGGAACTTTAGTAATTGCATCGCCTCATAGCCCAACCGTAGTAGAGTAAGTATGGATAAAGGACACCCGGAAGTGGGTGTGATAGTTTCCTCCCGGTCTCAGCTCGTCTCACGTGCCCCCGTTTCAAATAAGTGAGACAAAGATGCACTGTCTCTGTCATCATGTTTCTCCATCAGCCTTCTCGCTCCAGTGAAAACTTCTCTGCCCAGTCGCTGCAATCACCTCGTTCATGCTCGTTTCCTACACTTCCTCTAGTTTCCAGTATTTTTTTCACAGAAGAGGCCCTTTCCCTGTAGCCTCACCACCTCTGTTTTGCTTCTGTTTCCAGCATTTCAATCTCTCTCTCGTGTCACTCCCCTCAGCTTTCCTTCTTTCATTACGTTTCCTTTTTCCCTTCGCTGGTTGCTTTAGTAAGTATTTACATCATACTCACTACCATGCCAGCTTTCGGTCAATTCATTTCCTTTCACTGCCAAGTTTTTCAGGCTTTTCCCTCATTTCTTTCTACTGTCTTCCGTATCCTATAACCTATACATATATTTGTTTTAGTCCTATGTTTCTTATTTCACACGTTAACTTCTACTTCATCCTATTTGTTTTCACCTAACTACCTTCCTATATATATGTATATATTTCATGTCTCCTACCGATGGACAATGCTCCCAACGCAGCTTTAGGACTTTTGTTTATTTCTCTTTAATGCATCCCATCATCTCATCATCCTTCATTTTTCAGTCTTTATTTACTTAAGCTATTGCAACAAATGGTTACTCTCAGGATTGGCTTCATTTTAGAAGCCAATCCACGATTTCTATACATATATATATATGGATATATATATATATATGTATATATATTTATGAGTATTTATACACATTCATATATATTTACTTATATATTAATAATTTTTCTCCATATAGTATTAAAATAAATTTAATCTAATATTTGAATTTACTATTCGTAAAATAATATCTTATGTATTAATCAAGCTCATTAAAATTATTTTTACACCTCATACTTATTTACTCCTCAATTCAAAATATTTCAATTAATTAAATTCACCCGAATCTCTCCTGTTAAAATTTAATTTCGCTTGATTTTTCACCAAAGGCACATTTTTAATCCTAATGGTTTTAAATTGTTATTCATTGTTAAAACCATGTACCTAAAATTTACGGTGTTTACATTCTCCCCACCTTAGAAAATTTGGTCCCCAAATTTAAAATTACATCAGTTCTCACATAAGTAAAGGTATCTCTCTCGTATTACACTTTCCAATTCCCACATGGCTATTTTTGGAGTGTGATACTGCCACAAGACCTTGACCAAGGGATTCATTTTAGATTGCAATGTCTTTTCGTTCCTATCCAGTATTCAAACTGGTTCCTCCATACATGTCATATCATCTTTCAACTCCAGTGGTTCCTACTTTACCACATGTGTAGGATCCGGATGTTACTTGCAAAGCATTAATGTGGGTACTCGATAATTCTTGGCGGTAACACCAATCTATTAGTTCATCTCCCACTCGATTTAAGACCTTGAAAGGTCCAATGTATCGGGGACTCAGTTTTTTTCTTCTTCATTCCTTCTTTCCTAATCTCGTTATACCTTTGGAAGGAGAAACTCTCAGAAACATCGAATCTCCTACTGTAAACCCCAAGGACTATCATCTTTGGTCAGCATAACTCTTTTACTTATTCTGAGTTGTTTTCAACCTTTCACAACTTAATTGAATATCTTCAGAAACTTGCTTAAATAAATCAGGAGCAATTATCTTGGTAAACAACATTCTTGGTCATACTACGTTTCATACGGCATCATTCCGACACTTGAGTGGTAACTGATTATATACAATCGTTGCTAATTGGCAATTGCTCTTTCTAGGAGCCTTTACAATCCTGACAAATGCTTTCAGTTCCATATAGGCTTGGCTGGTATTCATAGGCTTTTGGTGCTCTACCTTAACCTACTGACCTATGAGACATTTAATCCCAATTTCAGTTATTTTTCTTATCTTACTTGAGTTACCAATATACTTTCAGGAGATTTTGATAAATCTTACTATTCTCCATATGCGAAGGATGTCTCTATAAATGAGCTTTTGATGACATCAAGTCCTTTAACTATAGATCATTTGGCACCCAATTCTGCTTCTAAAATTTAATAAATCATCAGTACCAATACCAGTACTTGTCAGAGCACCCATATGGGTCTGATTAGTTATGTCAATACAGTGTTTATCATTGCACTAAGTCTTCCGATTCATTCAAATCAAGCCCAGTTTTTAACTCTCCAGCTCGCTTCTACGGCATAAGTGTCAGTATCAGAAAAAAACCACATCTAGTTGAGGTTCACTAAATATTTCAATAACTCTTGTCCTTGACCAATGTACATAACGTCATCCCGTAATCACTTATGCTCAAAGCACTAACTCGACTCATTCCATTTTTCTTGTATTAGACGACTTTTGTGAAATTTAATGTTTAAACCTTCATGAACAGTAGAGTTTCATAATTCTTCATCGCACAAGTAATGGTATCCTGACATTCAAGCGCGAAAATTACGACTGTAAATTTCAAGTTATGGGTTATGCGTACTTCTAGACGTTGTCAAGTCTTTCAGGCGAAGATGTATTTTGAAATACCTTCATTAGCCATCAGACTTGACCACATAAACTGGTTATGGATATAAGGGTTCAAGGTTCAGTCCCAATAAGAAGTAGGATACCAAAACTTATCGTAATTTTACATTTATCCTTTTGTCACAACTCATTCCCTGTTCACTTCACTTGATCCAAATCCTTTCACATACCAGAGATATTCTTACTCTGTATATACCACTCATTCCAATTACAATCCTATATCCATAATTTATCACTCTTCTAAACTTGTTTCATTTCATACATCTATTATAATGAAATCATTTTCTTACTCAAATTGAGTCTCGCATTCGAAACGTATGCATATACAAATTTCAATTTGTAAACCCCACAAATTTCCTACGTTTAGTTAAATTATATAAAAATGGAAATAATATATATTAATGGAAGTGTGAATATTCGTTGTAGGGCTCGAGGACTATAGGAACCGAGAAGCCCGTGAATGACCAGGAACCCGAAGATACAAGAATTGATGAAGCAAATGCAAGCATGGAGGGACATGGAAAATTTTAAATTGTTAGTTGAAAATTGTCGATGTAAACACTTGTATCGAGAATTTATGAAGAATGATAGAATCCTGATACTATTTCATTTTCGGAATAAGGAAAATTTCATGGAAGGCATGATATTATGTCTTTGGATAAATTATACAAGAAAATGTATATATGTAGATATATACATAGGTGAATATGTATATATATATACATATATACTAAATATTTAAATAAAAGAATAATAATATATATAGCATATATATATATATTATTTAGTGTATAGAATTTAATATATAGTATTAAACAAATAAATAAATAAAGCATGAAGCATGAGACAAGTTAAAATAAAAATGGAAACAAAACAAAAAGACAAACAAAAATAATATCAATACAAAAGAAATAATAAACAAATATATATATATATATATATATATATCCTAAAACAATTATATAAATATATATGGCATGTACGGAATTGGCTTAGAAAAGCCAATTTCGTCTGCCACTTTGGGTTGAAAGGAACAAATCAAAACAGAGGAGAGTGGGTGGGAAACAGAAGAAAAAGGAGAAAGGAGAAAGGAGAAAGGAAGAAGAAGGGCTGATCGGCTGGGGAGAAGAGGAAAGGAAAGAAGAAAAAGGAGAAAGGAGAAAAGGAAGAAGAGGGGCTGATCGTGTGGGGAGAAGAGGAAAGGAAAGAAGAGACGCTCGGTCGGCTGGAGAAGAAGGGAAGAAGAGAGAAAGAAGAGAAGGGAAGGGAAAGGAGAAGGAAGCTGGGTCTGCCGAGGAAGAAGAGAAGGGAACAAAAGGGAAATCGAGAGGAAAGAAAGGGGGACAGCAGCTGATCGAGAAGAAGAAATCGGAGCTACGAGCAGAACAGGGGTGCGTGACTGGTTCCGAGGCTGTTGGGAGCTTCAGGGGCTGTCTAATGCTGGTTGTGTACTAACCCGTGGGTGAGGGAGCTTTTAGGAACAAGGGCAGAAGCAGAATAGAGTAGATTGAAGCAGGAGCAGCTAGGAAGTGGATGATAACATGTAAATACCGTAAAATTTTCAAAGTACTTGATGTTGCTTATTAATAATAACTTAGACAATTAAGGTTAAATGTGTGAATGTGGGTAAATTAATTTGAAAATTAATATTAGACTAACCCTATTTTTACGCTACATGGAAAATTAAATCAAATACGTAGCTATAATGTATTTACATATATATATATATATATATATATATATATATATATATGTGTACGCAACATTTCAATTATTTCTCAAGATTAAAGTATAGAGAAATATATATATATATATACAAAGAAATACAAATATACACATATAATTAAATGTAAGACCCGAATTTAATTAAAATACGAAAATTAAATAAGAAAAGATGAGGGATGTATGAAGGAAGGTCGGGTTAAATTAATCCCGAACACGTGTAAGGGCAAAATGGTCAAAAGACCGAAAGCCAGAGTAAATTCGATGAGAAAAATTAATTAAAAATATGGATTTGAGAAATCTTGGTCAATAAAGATGAAATATAATTATTCTGGATTAAATTGATCAAGATTCGGAAATTTTAAAAATACCGAAAAATTATCGGAACGGTATCTCGAAAAGCGCGAAGAAATAATATCGAAAATTTAGAGAAAAATATATTTAATAAATTTAATTTAAATTAAATAAATTAAATTGAAATAAAAATAATAATTTTTGTAGATATTTGGGTATTTTAATATATTTTAATGAATAGTAAAATAATTAAAATAATTAAAATAAATAAAAATAATAATAATAAAAATAATAAAAAAAAAAGAAGCTGAAAAAAAAAAACAGGGAGAATTCGCGAAAATCGCGAAACAAAGAGGAAACGGAAACGGAAGCAGGACCGAGCCCCTGCCGGCGGCCAGGCGACCAGGCGAGGCCGGCGAAGGCAAGCCCGACGAGGGCCGACCCACTACCGGCCCCATGGAGGCCCGAACGGTGGCGATAGGCGACGGACGGAGCAGAAAACCGAGACCGAGGGGGGAGAAGAAAAATCCGGTGGCCGGCGCCGATTTAGGCCCGACCACCGACAGCCGAAGGTAGCCCACGCGGAGACCGGCAGAACAGCGGCTGGATCGACCTCCGAAACCGACTGACGACGCCGAAAACAGCAAGAGAGGAAAGTGGGTACCGACGGAGGAGGAGAACGGCCGGACCGGCGACTTTCCGGCGGCCTTGGGCGAAGCCGAGCCCAGATCTGAGATGCGGACGACCCAGCGGAGCGATTGGCGGTGGAAGCCGGCGGAGAATCGGCCGGAAAGGGGGTGAACCGGCGGTGAACCGGCCAAACCGGGGTGAACCGGCGGGTCTGAACCGGTCCAAACCGGACTGAACCGGTTCAGCCAAAAAGAGGGAAAAAAGGAGGAAAAAAAAAGGTAAAAGAAAAAGAGAAAAAAATTGGGAAAAATTTCAGCGATGCAATCGAGCTTCGGGTAAGTCGATAAGCGGTCAAATTGACCCGATTTAAATTTCGGAATATTATATTTAATTAAATTTCGACTGAAAAGTTTACCCGAAAATATAATTAATTGTGTAGCTCGACGATTGGCATCCACCGAGGGCTCGAGACAGCCTCGATTTACGGACTAGCATGGAATCTCGGGTAAGTGACCCTTATTTACGACAATTACCTCGTTATGCGTGATATTGATTTAATTTTCGCATAAATTGAATTAAATTATGGAAATTTAGATTAATTGTCGTAAATAATCGATTTAGCTATTCGAGAATTAGAACGAGGCCCAATAAATTATTGGTGGGCCCAATGAGCCCAATAGGCCTCGATAAAGTGAGAATTAAGTGGTAAATCAGGCTTAAGGTCGATTAAGGCCCATTAAGGTGCAATCGGGCCCAATAGGGGTAAATGGGCCCAACGATTTAAATTAAGCCCAGAAAATATTAAATACGATTAAATTATATGTTATCTGACCTGAGGAATATTAATACGCAGTTCCGGGCATTTGATTGGGAGCATAACGGACTGCGCGACGAGATAACATTGGAAAAGAAAAGGTCAGACTCTACAGGAAAATAAGGTAAGGGAATTCTACGGACTGCTAGAGGTAAACTTTACGAAGTTTTAAATTCATTGGCAGTCATTTAAAATTATCTGAAGGGTCTAGAGGTCAATTAATAATTTTAGTGCCCGAATGGGCAAATTACTAAAATACCCTTGTTAAGGGTAAAATCTAAAAATTTAGGAAAAATTGGGAGGAGCAAGGACAAGAGGTTCCTGCTCGTTCTGGAGGTATTTCAACACATGCATGAGTAGGCTGGCTCACTTTTAAAGAAAAATGCATAGCATTGCATATCTTAAACGATGTGATTTCTGTGAAAACTATTTGGAGATAACTGAGCCGCCTACGTGTTTTTATTTACATGTGACGTGCTAGAGCTCAGCTCGCACGATGTTTGATTTGTATGATGCATGCACCAGTGCTGGAGCGAGAGCTCGCACTAGAGTTTACATGCATAGGTGCTAGAGTATAACTCGCACCAGGTTTCACATTTGCTTTTTCATGACACGGTGCTAGAGTCTAACTCGCACAAAATTTTACATGATTTTCGTGACAGGGTGCTAGAGTCTAACTCGCACCCGATTTTTACATGATTTACATACAGAGTGCTAGAGCTTAGCTCGCACTAGTTTTATTTGATTTACTGACAGTGTTAGAGCACCGCTCGCACTACTTTTCAGAGATCATACGATAAGCCGTGCTTGGAGCATCGGGTTGACTGTGTGTCACCGATTAAATAGGCTCGCACGTGCGTTTTGAGACATGGCAAGTTAAAACAACCTGATGAGCCCGAACGAGGGATAAGGGTTAGAGATCCACCTGATGAGCCCGAACGAGGGATAAGGGTTGGAGATCCAGCTGATGAGCCCGAACGAGGGATAAGGCTGAGGGTCCACGGAGTACGATGTACCGTGCAAGTAGCATGGAGTACGATGTATCGTGTAGTATCTTTGTGATACGGGGTATCTTCGGATACGGTATCTTTGTGATACGGGGTATCTTCGGATATGGCATCTTCGGATGCGTGAGATCGGATAAGACTGACGGGTTGGATTGACCCACCTCCCGTGCGGTTCCCGATCAGGGTGAGACCTCGCACACTGGGATCCGTGAAGCTAGAGGGACTCACGAGGACACATTGGCCAGTCCTGGTTATTACCGTTATACAAATATTGCCTCGTCTCTCATGTCGACGATTTCGATGATTTAAACTGGCTTTGTAATTAAATGTGCATGATGGGTATTTCCATGCTTTTCAAAACCCACGTGTGATGTAAACCGTTTTCATGATTTTGTGTGAGTCAGGATCACCCGCAGGAGGGGTTGAGTCTTGACTTTATTGTGAAAATTTTAATTGAGAAAGAAATGATTTGTAATAATTGCATGTTGATTTTCCGTGCAAATGCGTTTTACATAAATCATAACACATATCATTGTTTTAAAATGTGTGGAGAAAGGGTGGTTTATGCATGGCACCACGTTCATGTAGGTAGTATGGTTACCTACTTGTTCGTAGGATTGCCTTACTGAGCTTGATGTGCTCACCCCTTTCATTTTCTCCCACAGATAATCTCCAGTTGAAGTTGAGGCGACTCAGTACTGCATTCCGGATATCCGCTGCTGCCCATCAACATAAGGTATATACACTTGTACATATTGTATCTACATAAGCATAGCACAATAACATGTTTGTAAGTGTCTCTAGGGGATGTATAAATATTGTAGACATTTTATAAATGACTGGAGAAGAAATAAGTCACATGGTAAATGTGTGGTGGGACTGGCATTGACGCACAGCCCAATTTGTTAGTGGAGTTGGGTCACGATCAGAGGACAGATAAGAATTTAATAAAGAAAATAACAAAATGCGAAAAATTAACTCTGATTTTTGGGTAGTTTGGGTCGTGACATTAAATATGTAAGATTGAATGCACACATTTATATATATATGTATGTATGTATTTATATACATTTATATATAAGAGAGTACATAGATATATGTACACATGTATATGATCACAAGAGCCCATTCGGTATACAAGATACTTTCAAGGCTGTAGGAAATGAAAGGAACGTATATATAAACATACATACACAGTGCAGCCGAGAGCCCTCCTATCTTGCTTACCTATATGGATATTTATATCCACATATATTTACCGACTGATTGAAAAGATGACTGGCTGTGTTAGGTGGGTAAAAGGAAAGGAGATGGGATTTAACTGAAAAATAAAATAGGGGCTAAAAGCAGGTTTCAACCAAAACCCGAGAGAGAGCCTTTGTACATATATATTGTCATTTCAGTGTAGCAGGAAGTTAAGGTAAGGAAATGCTTATATATGTATAATATATTGGCATGGTACACGAGAATAAAGAGAAGACTGTAAGTGTGATGACTTGTTGCAGACTGATGGCATGGACGTTTGCAACCGAAACAAGAAAGAAAACGTGGGGTGATGACAATTTTAGGTAGGAAAAGAAAGGGAGCATAACTGTAGAAGTTGGGATTACAGAGGTTTGTGGGAGAAAAACCAAAACAAAATGAAGAAGCTAAAAATAATAGGAAACGTGAAAAGAAGGAGTCGGTGAAAGCAGTAGCAAGGAAAGGAGATGTAGGTGAGGCTGTTGCAGGAAAGAGCAAGTGAAGATGGGAAATTCAAGGGTGCGAAATACCGACCGAAGCAGGGAAGCCTACTGAAAGGCAACAAATATATATATATAGACATAATACAATCAGTATATATATAAATATATATATATATATATACACCGTGAATCTGGGAGTACAATAGTAGAAAATCTGCAGTGGTTCGGGGAGGAGAGAAAATTATTATTAGGGCAGTTCGGAGGGAATGAAGAGAAAGGAGTAAGCAGCCTGAAGACTGCTGTTGGCAGCAGTAGAAAGCAGAGGGGTCACGGGAATGGGTTGCTGAACAATAATAAGAGATGAAAACAGGGGAAGAAATATTAGAGAGGAGGCTGATGGACTAGGGAAGGAGAAGTAGAAATCGAGAGATAAAGAGTGAGAACAGAGGCTATCTAGGAGGTGGTGATGATGATGATGCTGGTGGCCAAAACAGAGAATGACAGACCGGTGGTGGATGAGCCTCGGGCAGAAGCTGAAAGCTGGAATCAGAGAGAAATGGGGGCAAGCAGTGGAAGTTGGACGACTGGCATCGGGCAGACACTAAGAAGAGGAGGATGGTGGCTGATCATTGTGCATTTAAAACAGGAGTCCAACGTCTGGAAATTGGAACAGAGCATAGGCAAGGAGGCGGGAAATGCTGGCTAGAAAACTGGAAGCTTGCTATCGGGGCTGTCAAGATGGTGGTGAAGATGGCCGACGACGTGAGGATGATGATGGGGTGTCGAAAAATGTAAGACTCGATTTTATCATAAGAGCAAAAAGGGAATGAATAGAAATTTATGAGTGCATTTAAAAATGCAAAAGGACTTAAATGGTATTCTCGAAAATGTGTAAGGGCATAACGTTCAAAAGACCAAAATTCGGTAGTAATCGAGACAAGAAAATTTAATTAAAAATATAGGATTGAAAAATCTTGATCAATAACGAAGAAATAATTAAATTTCGGGTTAAATTGATCAAGATATGAATTTATTTGAAATAAATCAAAATTTTTGCATCGGAAAAATAATCCCGAAAATAATCGAAAAATATATTGAAAAGTCGAAATAATACCGAGAAATTAATTAATTGATTTAATGAATTAAATAGAATTTTTTAAGAATATTTTTGGGATATTTTGAATTTTTAATAATATTTTAATGAATAAAATATTATTAAAAATAAATTATAAATAAAATAAAAAAATGAATGAAATGAAAAAAAAAAAGTGAAAAATCGCGAAATGCGATTTTCTCTGAAACAGAAACGAAAACAGGCGAAAGAAATGGAAGCCGAACCCAAGGACCGATCCTCTGCACCGGCGAGCCTTGGCCATCGGACCAGCACGAGGCGGCAGGCGACGGCGAGACTGGCATGGTGGGAGTGCCTGAGAGGCACCACGCGCGCCGGTGATGCCTGACGGAGGAGATCGACGGAGGGGAGACCGAAAAGGGGGAAGGCCATCGGCGGCCATCGACGCCGTTTTGAGCCACCCCGAGGGCCGACGAAGGACGCCCAGGCACAGTCGAGCTGAACGGCTCCGAAATCGTGCCTGAAATCGGTCGGACGGTGTCGGAACGAGGAAAGGATGCCTGAACTAGTGAGGCTGATTCAGCGCAGTGACGTTATGCTGAACTGGACCAGACCGGTTCAGACAAAAAAAAGGAAGAAAAACGGAAAAAGAAAAAGAGAAAAAATTGGGGAAAATTTCAGTGATGCAATCGAGCTTCGGGTAAGTCGGTAAACGGTCGAATTGACCAATTTAATTTTTGAAATATTTAATTTGATAAATAATCGACTGAAAGTTTACTCGAAAATATATTTAATTGTGTAGCTCAACGATTGGCATCAACTGAGAGCTCGAGACAGCCTCGATTGGAGTACTATCATGGAACCACGGGTAAGTAACCCTTATTTACAACAATTTACATCGTTATGCGTGTTGATGAATTTCAGATTTAATTTTCGCATAAATGAATTAAATTCTGGAAAATTGGGATAAATTGTCGTAAATAATTCATAAGCTGTCTGAGAGTTTAGAACGAGGCTAAATAAATACTGATGGGCCCAATGAGCCCAATAGGCCTCGATAAAGTGTAGAAACAGGCTTAAGGTAGATTAAGGCCCATTAAGGTGCAATCGGGCCCAAAATGGGTAAACGGGCCCAATGATTTAAATTAAGCCCAGAAAGTATAAAATACAATTAAATTGTATTGTAATTGACCTGATGAATGTGTATCCGCAGTTCCGAAGATTGGATTGGGAGCAAATCGGACTGTGTGACGAGTCATCAGTGGAAAGGTCAGACTGTACAGAAAATAAGGTAAGGGAATTGTGTGAGTAGCTAGAGGTAGCTACGCGTATTTTAATAGTTTTTCTGTACACTGAATATGCATGTATACCTTGACTATGTATGATGATCCTAAAAGTGGTTTAAATGATTTTTAAGGATCGAAATAGGTGAAATGTCTATTTTACCCCTATTGAGGGAAGTTTACCTAAGGATGGTGAAAACATGACATGCATGAAATGCATGATTTAAGGAAATTTATGGTTTAAGGATTTTATTAGTTTTAATCAAAGCAAATCGATAGATTGACCAGTAATCGCATGAATTTCACTTGATAACACTACGTAAGTGTTATTTGTATTTAAATGGAAATTTCTTTGGAAAAAAAAGGGCCAACTATCAAGTTTATATGGAAACAGATAGTGTCGACACGTAGTTCGCACTATATCTGCGTTTGTGAATGTGCATAAATGTGCTTGAGCGCTTGCTCGCACCGACTTGTGTGACATCATATGCATGAAATGTGCTAGAGCATGGTGCTCACACTGATTTTTATTATTGTGAAATGAGAGCTGCTGGAGCCTAACTCGCACTCTGTTTTGACATGTTTTGATTTGTTTTGACGTGGTATGCATAAAATGGTGCTGGAGCGATTGCTCACACTACTTTTAATGATTTGACATGCATGGGAGATGCTGGAGCTTAGCTCGCATCCTGTTTTGATTTGATTATGCATAAAGCCGTGCTGGAGTGTAACTCGCACGAGATTTGATTTACTTGAGCATTTATTTGTGCTAGAGCTTGCTCGCATAAAGTTTTATATGGTTTTCATAATTCATTTGAATGTCGTACTGGAGTTTTTCTCGTACAAGGTTTTCACTGAGTTTTTATACATATCCGTACTAGAGCATTGCTCGTACGTGGAATTTACTTGAAATTATAATCAGTTTAAGTCGTACTGGAGCGCTGCTCTTACGCAGATTTCATTGATTTCTATGAAACCGTGCTAGAGCTTCACTCGCACGAGATGTTCGGATGTCATGAATATGCATGGAGTCGTGCTAGGGCTTCGCTCGCACAGGGATTTAAATTACATGCATATAGCCTTGTTGGAGCCTCCTGTAGACTGTGTGTCACAGTGAAATGATATGCTCACACGTGTATACTGAGACAGAGATGATATGGGTGGATAAGACCTATTACAGGAACCCCTGACTGAGATTGGGTTCACGGAGTAAGTTGTACCGTGTATGTCACGCGGAGTACGCTGTACCGTGGGGATTGTTGGAGTGGAGTGGCATTAGCCACGAGGCAGCAAGCCTTACCCTCGCAATCCTGGTGTTATGCTGTTCTGGCAGGTAGGACAACCCACCTCCCGTTTCAGGTGTGATACCCCGCACACTAGGTACCGTGTTGCCAGGGATCACTAGGATATGGCCATAGTCCTCGATGTTACTGATAATTACCTAATTGTCTCACATGATATAACTTGTGGTCTGTTAGACCAGGGTAGACCCGAAGGAGGGGTCAGGTCCCCAATTTGATGATTTTATGATTAAATGATTTTATGATTTGTGACCCTGAAATAAGGGTGGTTTTATAACTGAAGTTTTATAATGAATTTTAAATGAATTGTTTTATGAGATGATTGACCCGGAAGGGTTAGTTTTACTACAGTTTTAAATGAATTGATTTAAATGCAATAGCATGTGAAGTTTTCCATGCTTTCATTTGAAATCCATGATTTGTCTTACATGACATGAAAGAATGCATGATCTTGTTTTACTTCATGCTTATTATGATTTAATGATGTCACATAAAATGCTTTGAATGCATGAATTACATGATTTATATATGCACAAATAGTTTTGGATAAACTATGGCATTGAATATGCATGACTTTGTGCGTGAAATTTTAAATGAAAAGAAATGGATTTAAGGGCATGGCATTATGAGCATGTAGATAGTGGAGCTATCTACTTACTTGCATAATTGCCTTACTGAGTGTGTGGTTTGCTCACCTCCCTTAATTTCCCATCTTTTCAGAGCACTTGTGATAGATATTGAGCGGCTGAGGACTTGCATGTTTGGTATTCGCTGCTCCCCATCGAGAGTCAGGTATACACATTTTTATGGTTTTGTATCTAAATATGTAATGCACAGTACTGTAAACGGATAGATGTCAGGGATGTAGTGTTATAAATACCATTGGGTATGTATTTATTTAAAGTCAAAGAATAGTAAACTCTGATATGTGAATATGATGATGTAAATGGAATGGTAAATAGTATAAGGTGACTAACACCGAATCATAGCCCAACTGTGTTGTAGGATGGTCACGACGAGAGAAGGTAAGAATTAAATAATAAATGAAAAAATGAAAAATTTACTCTGATTTTTAGGTAATTTGGGTCGTGACAAAGTTTAATGGTATCAAAGCTTAAGTTGGCTTGATATGAGTTGGTGTTAGTGGTTAAGGAAGTTTACATCCCCATGTACTGTGCATTTTTATATACAATTGTGTAATGTAACTAAGAAACATTCTCTTAGGGCTTAGGGAGCTAAGAGGAGAGTTAAGCCCACCTTTCCTTCACTTGGTCATTGGTGCTCCGTCAAGTCGATGGATAAAACGTTTCAAGGGGTCTCGAGAAAAAGCAACTCCAACATGGAAACTACTTTTAAAGGACAAGAATCTAGGAATGGATCTTGATTACCCTATCCTCTAGCACTAAAATAATAATTCTAAATCCTTTCAATGTTAACTCCTAAAATACCAAAACAAAACAAGCAATTCGGATCTTATTACAAAATAAAGGGCCGAGATTCTTCCTCCAGAATGGATTCTACAACTCAAAGAAATAAACTTACATATCATCAGATGATTTCACGCTAGCTTGGCTTGGATAACGATTTAGATTGACATGACAAGAAAAGGGTAAGACTTCACATTTTTTTAAAATAAAATTCAACTGTAACCCATCACAATATCCATGGTAACTTGTTCTCATTTCTGTGTCACTATAGGTAGAGGCTGCAATGACTCTGCAAACTCCTTGTACTCTACCTTACTCTGCTGACATACGAGACACTTATCCACAATCTACAATATTTCTTTTTATATCTGACCACCAATACCCTTTTCAGAGATTTCGATATATATATTATTTATCGGATGCACTGTATATCCCGAAGAGTGAGCTTCTGACAATAAAACTATTTCATCAATTATGGTCCTGGGAAGCACTTATACTATCTTTGAACCTCTGTAAGTCATCATCACTCACTGTGAACTCTGTCACTATACCCTTCTGAATCTGACTCACACTATCGACACCATGTCGATTATCATGCTAAGCCTGGCAAATCCGATCACTCAAATTCGGTTCTAACCTCAGGCTAGCTGTCACACAATCACCGTCATCATCGAAAGGGATTCACATCACTACTGGGGTTCACAACTGCTCTAGCCGCTCATGCTCCCTGACCATCATATGTGATACCATCCCGATGCTCTTTCTATTCCAGGCATCAGCCTTTACAATAGCTTTTCCTGGGTGGTACAATGTTCACAATCATAATCCTTAGAAGCTCTAACCCTCTTGGTTATCTCATATTCTACTCTTTCTGTGAAAACAAATACTTGGGGCTTTTACGATCAGTGCATACTCGAAATTTCTTACCATTTAAGTGGTGACACCATACCTTATGTGTAAACGCTACGGCTGCCAACTCTAAATCATGGGTCAGATAGTTTCTCTCATGATCCTTGAACAATTTAGATCCATAACGACTATCTCCCCATTTTACATCAATACACAGCCCAATCCATATTTGGAGGTATCCATACACACTGAAACCTCTTGAGCTGTTGATTATGGTGAGAATACTTATGGTGGTCAGTTTATTGCTTCAATATACCAAAACTCACCGAAGCTACTTTCATACTTATCATAGCACTTGTATTCAATCCTTTTCCGAACAAATGTGTCAACTGAGCAGCCCATTTCAAGAAACTCATAACACTCGTCTATAAGATAGTTTCCTGTTGCTACTCATGCTCTTCCCTGGACTTCGAATACATTATAATATCATCGCTAAAGATGACAACCAATCGGTCCAGGTAAGCTTTAAATACCTCATCGTAGTTGAGTTCCACGAAATAATTCAATCACTCTTGTCCTTGACCTATGTACGTATAAACGTACAATGTCATTTCAAAATCTCTTCCGTTCAAGATATTAACGCACATCATTTCATTTTTTTTATATTAACAGCTTTTATAAAAGTTTAATTTTTTTAAACCTTCATGATTACTCAAATTTTGTATCTCTTTATCGTACCAGTAAAGGTACCCAAATTTTAAATGCATATATTACGACTATCAATTTCAATTTATAGATTATACGTGCACTTCCAGACGCTGTCAAATCTTCAGGCAGGGAAGTATTTTGAAATACCTTTATTAACCCTCAGACTTGACCACAATTACTTTACATATCAAGGACATCCTTACCTTGCATACGTCTCTTATTCCAATATATCTCCTTTAATATATCACTTATAAAAATCTCTTTCATTACTTGTCAAACTTACAATACACTTTTCAGGGATGTTTTCACCCCTATTTTCAACTTACAATCCCTATACCTATATTCAGTTAGTGAAAATTAACTAACCATCATCATCTTGCCTAAGGGTACAGGCTTCACATCTTTCACTAACTTATAAGTAACTGAAGACGGTATGAATAAATGTGTGACACCAGGATCAATTAAACTAATTATTTCATTATTCACAATCAGTGTGATATCTTCCACCACATCATATTAAACATCAGTAGTGTCCTGGTCCAAGGCATACACTCGCCTTCGTCCAACATCTTATATCTGTGGTAACTACCACATAACCTACACTGTTCACACTGTTATACTGCTACTTACATTGCATACACTGCTCTCACTTCTACGGAGCAGGTCGAGGTCCTCAAATTACAATACCCCTCAAAATATTGAAATTAGATATACTGGGGTTTATCAATCAACTTACCCTGTGATTTATCAACTCTAATCTTTTACCAAACTACCTTTTCCCATTCTGACATCTATGTCATTCTTTATTCTCTTTTTGTCTCAATTTCGGCCCTCACTACCTTTCTCAATCTCAGAGGCACGCAACTTATAATCTTATTCACACAACTGTAGTTTGCGCACTGCCTCGGCATAGGTAGCGATATCTAACGGGCTAATCAGACTCTAATTGACAATCTGAGCCCTTCTATGAACTTTCAGACGTCTCGACTCTCACTGTTTATTGTGTCCGAGTCATATCTACCCAGGAATATAAACTGAGTTTCATACTCGTTAATCAACATGTTCCTCTAGGTCAGAGTAATGAATTTAATCTGTAATTTTCTTTAAATATCCGGGATATTCTGTCACCGGAATACATCTAGAATTATTTTCCATGTCCATTCTGGACGTCTAACTCTTAAAATGGGTCGAGCGAACTTCTACCAATGTTCCGACTCGCACTCAAATCACAAACATACTCTGAGCAATTAGCTCACAAAATATTCTCCACACTCCGCTCCAACCTCACGAAGCGTGTCTCAATACTGTCTGATCTCTCGGTCAGACTCTGTCCGATCTCACTATCGGACTCTGTGGGGCATGCTCAACATCAGCCTCCACGTCAATCTTATCTCAAGTCTCATGTGGCGACTCAGTACTACTCTCGGGCCTACCTCAACGGCCTTGAGCTCATGTACTCGCCTCTCAACCATAGCGGCTATCAGTTAATAAGTATATTCTTGCATTTAAAACCAAATTCTTAGCGGCACTTCAATCTCGATATACACAATTGTATATAAAAATGCACAGTACATGGGGATGTAAACTTCCTTAACCACTAACACCGACTCATATCAAGCCAACTTAAGCTTTGATACCATTAAACTTTGTCACGACCCAAATTACCTAAAAATCAGAGTAAATTTTTCATTTTTTCATTTATTATTTAATTCTTACCTTTCTCTCGTCATGACCATCCTACAACACAGTTGGGCTATGATTCGGTGTTAGTCACCTTATACTATTTACCATTCCATTTACATCATCATATTCACATATCAGAGTTTACTATTCTTTTACTTTAAATAAATACATACCCAATGGTATTTATAACACTACATCCCTGACATCTATCCGTTTACAGTACTGTGCATTACATATTTAGATACAAAACCATAAAAATGTGTATACCTGACTCTCGATGGGGAGCAGCGAATACCAAACATGCAAGTCCTCAGCCGCTCAATAACTATCACAAGTGCTCTGAAAAGATGGGAAATTAAGGGAGGTGAGCAAACCACACGCTCAGTAAGGCAATTATGCAAGTAAGTAGATAGCTTCACTATCTACATGCTCATAATGCCATGCCCTTAAATCCCTTCTGTTTATGGAAATCCCCAGATACTCTGAGTGTGTAGGCGAATTTATGTGAATGGAAAATTGTAAAACATTGTGTAGCGTTCCAGTGAGTAAGGTATCAGATAGGGATTCCAGCTTCACTTCCCACTTTTGGGAACGTTTTCAGGAAGCTAGAGGAACCCGATTGTGTGTTAGCATAGCTTCCATCCTCAGACAGATGGTCAGTCAGAGAGGACTGTACAGGTTCTGGAGGATGTGATGAGAGCGTGTGCCATTGATTTGATGAGCTCCTGGGATGATCAGTTGTTACTAGTTGAATTTGCCAATAATGACAGTTGTCACTTGAGTATCGGGATAACATTTTATATGAGGCATTGTATGGCCGTAGGGAGTTGTTCCACGATTTGGATAAGAAAAAGTGGGTGACAGATAAAGAATTGTTCCCGAATTGGTAAGACAAACCTCTGAGGATGTTCAGTTTAATTGTGAGAGATTAAAAACACCTCAGAGCAGACAGAAAAGACTATGCTGACAAGAGACAGAAAATCATTGGAATTCACCGAGGGTGAATCAGCATTGTTGGCAGTTACTTGTCCTAAGAGCATAAGGACGTAACGAGATTCAGATAGAGATATAGGACGAAGTGGAAGGTAAGACCTTTAAGTTGATGTTACCACTTGAATTAGCAGGCATCCACTATGTGTCCTATCTTAAGATGTTTCGGAAATAATATCCGAACCCAGTATTTGTGATCAGATATGAGCTTCAACGGCTTAGCTCAATGAAAGTATAACATATTATTGGAAAAAAATCGATTTGGGTATTAAACGGAAGGAGAAAGTGTTGAGGTTTAAGATGATCTCCCTAGTTAAGTATGATGGAAATATTACACTCCGGAGAAAGTCACTTGAGGATGACACTATATGATACGATATATGTACCCGGAGTTATTTATGGACTTACTTGACTTGGTTCTAATTTGGAGGACCAAATTTCTTAAGTGGGGGAGATTGTAAGACCCGATTTTATCGTAAGAGCAAAAAGGGAATGAATAGAAATTTACGAGTGCATTTAAAAAATGCAAAAGGACTTAAATGGTATTCTCGAAAACGTGCAAGGGCATAACGGTCAAAAGACCAAAATTAGGTAGTAATCGGGACAAGAAAATTTAATTAAAAATATGGGATTGAGAAATCTTGATCAATAACGAAGAAATAATTAAATTTTGGGTTAAATTGATCAAGATATGAATTTATTGGAAATAAACCAAAATTTTTGCATCGAAAAAATAATCCCGAAAATAATCGAAAAATATACCGAAAAGTTGAAATAATACTGAGAAATTAATTAATTGATTTAATAAATTAAATAGAATTTTTTAAGAATATTTTTGGGATGTTTTGGATTTTTAATAATATTTTAATGAATAAAATATTATTAAAAATAAATTATAAAAAATAAAAAAAAATGAATGAAATGAAAAAAAAAGTGAAAAATCGCAAAATGCGATTTTCTCTGAAACAGAAACGAAAACAAGCGAAAGAAATGGAAGCCGAACCCGAGGACTGATCCTCTGCACCGGCGAGCCTTGGCCATCGGACCAGCACGAGGCGGCAGGCGACGGCGAGACCGGCATGGTGGGAGTGCCTGAGAGGCACCACACGTGCCGGTGATGCCTGACGGAGGAGATCGACGGAGGGGAGAACGAAAAGGGGGAAGGCCATCGGCGGCCATCGGCGCCGTTTCGAGCCACCCCGAGGGCCAACGAAGGACACCCAGGCGCAGCCGAGTCGAACGGCACCGAAATCGTGCCCGAAATTGACCGGACGGTGCCGAAACGAGGAAAGGATGCCTAAACCGGTACGGCCGGTTCAGCGTAGTGACGTTTTGCTGAACCAGACCGGACTGGTTCAGCCAAAAAAAAAGGGAAGAAAAAGGGAAAAAGAAAAAGAGGAAAAATTGGAGAAAATTCCAGTGATGCAATCGAGCTTCGATTATGTCGGTAAGCAGTCGAATTGACCGATTTAATTTTTGAAATATTTAATTTGATAAATAATCGACTGAAAGTTTACTCGAAAATATATTTAATTGTGTAGCTCGACGATTGGCATCAACCGAGAGCTCGAGACAGCCTCGATTTGAGTACTATCATGGAACCACAGGTAAAGTAACCCTTATTTACGACAATTTACATCGTTATGCGTGTTGATGAATTTCAGATTTAATTTCTGCATAAATGAATTAAATTCTGGAAAATTGGGATAAATTGTCGTAAATAATTCATAAGCTGTCTGATAGTTTAGAACGAGGCTAAATAAATACCGATGGGCCCAATGAGCCCAATAGGCCTCGATAAAGTGTAGAAACGGGCTTAAGGCCGATTAAGGCCCATTAAGGTGCAATCGGGCTCAATATGGGTAAACGGGCCCAATGATTTAAATTAAGCCCAGAAAGTATGAAATACAATTAAATTGTATTGTAATTGACTGATGAATGTGTATCCGCAGTTCTGGAGATTGGATTGGGAGCAAATCGGACTGCGTGACAGTCATCAGTGGAAAAGTCAGACTGTACAGAAAATAAGGTAAGGGAATTGTGTGAGTAGCTAGAGGTAGCTACGCGTATTTTAATAGTTTTTCTGTACACTGAATATGCATGTATACCTTGACTATGTATAATGATCCTAAAAGTGGTTTAAATGATTTTTAAGGATCGAAGTAGGTGAAATGTCTATTTTACCCCTATTGAAGGAAGTTCACCTAAGGATGGTGAAAACATGACATGCATGAAATGCATGATTTAAGGAAATTTATGGTTTAAGGATTTTATTGGTTTTAATCAAAGCAAATCGATAGATTGGCCAGTAATCGCATGAATTTCACTTGATAACACTACGTAAGTGTTATTTGTATTTAAATGAAAATTTCTTTGGAAAAAAAAGGGCCAACTATCAAGTTTATATGGAAACAGATAGTGTCGACACGTAGTTCGCACTATATCTGCGTTTGTGAATGTGCATAAATGTGCTTGAGCGCTTGCTCGCACTAACTTGTGTGACATCATATGCATGAAATGTGCTAGAGCATGGTGCTCGCACTGATTTTTATTATTGTGAAATGAGAGCTGCTGGAGCCTAACTCGCACTCTGTTTTGACATGTTTTGATTTGTTTTGACGTGGTATGCATAAAATGGTGCTGGAGCGATTGCTCGTACTACTTTTAATGATTTGACATGCATGGGAGATGCTGGAGCTTAGCTCGCATCCTGTTTTGATTTGATTATGCATAAAGCCGTGCTGGAGTGTATCTCGCATGAGATTTGATTTACTTGAGCATTTATTTGTGTTGGAGCTTGCTCGCACAAAGTTTTATATGGTTTTCATAATTCATTTGAATGTCATACTGGAGTTTTTCTCGTACGAGGTTTTCACTGAGTTTTTATACATATCCGTACTAGAGCATTGCTCGTACATGGATTTTACTTGAAATTATAATCAGTTTAAGTCATACTGGAGCACTGCTCGTACGCAGATTTTACTGATTTTTATGAAACCGTACTAGAGCTTCGCTTGCACGAGGTTTTCTGATATCATGAATATGCATGGAGCCGTGCTTGAGCTTCGCTCGCACAGGGATTTATATGACATGCATATAGCCGTGTTGGAGCCTTCTGTAGACTGTGTGTCACAGTGAGATGATATGCTCACACGTGCATTCTGAGACCGAGATGATTTGGGTGGGTAAGACCTATTGCAGGCACCTCTGATTGAGCTTGGGTTTACGGAGTACGTTGTACCGTGTATATCACACGGAGTACGTTGTACCTTGGGGATTGTTGGAGTGGAGTGGCATTAGCCACAAGGCAGCAAGCCTTGCCCTCGCAATCCTGGTGTTATGCTGTTCTGGCGGGTAGGACGACCTACCTCCCGTTTCAGGTGTGATACCCCGCACACTAGGTACCGTGTTGCCAGGGATCACTAGGATATGGCCATAGTCCTCGATGTTACTGATAATTACCTGATTGTCTCACATGATATAACTTGTGGTCTGTTAGACCAGGGTAGACCCGAAGGAGGGGTTAGGCCCCCTATTTGACGATTTTATGATTTCATGATTTTATGATTTGTGACCTTGAAATAAGGGTGGTTTTATAACCGAAGTTTTATAATGAATTTTAAATGAATTGTTTTATTGGATGATTAACCCGGAAGGGTTAGTTTTACTGCAGTTTTAATGAATTGATTTAACTGCAGAAGCATGATGTTGTTTTCCATGCTTTTAATTCAAATTCATGATTTATCTTACATGACACAAATGAATGCATGATTTGGATTTGCTTCATGCTCATTATGATTTAATGATGTCACATGAAATGCCTTTGATGCATGAATTACATGATTTTTATATGCACAAATAGTTTTGAATAAACTATGTATAGATGTATGAACGATTGTGCTTGAAATTTTAAATGAAAAGAAATGGATTTAAGGGCATGACATTATGAGCATGTAGATAGTGGAGCTATCTACTTACTTGCATAATTGCCTTACTGAGCGTGTGGTTTGCTCACCCCCTTATTTTCCCATCTTTTCAGAGCACTCACAGAAATTAGTAAGCGGCTGAGGACTTGCATGCTTGGTGCTTCCCATCGAGAGACAGGTATACACATTTGTATGGTCTTGTATCTAAATATGTAATGCATAGTACTGTAAATGGACATTGATGTCGGGGATGTAGAGTTATAAATACCAATGGGTATGTATTTAATTAAAGTCAAAGGATAGTAAACTCTGATGTATAAATGTGATTATGGAAATGGAATTAGTAATAGTGTGAGGTGACTAACACAGAATCATAGCCCAACTGTTTGTAGGATGGTCACGATGAGAGAAAGGTAAGAATTAAATAATAAATGAAAAAGCAAAAAATTTACTCTGATTTTTAGGTAATTTGGGTTGTGACACGACCGAAGTAGGGAAGCCTGCTGAAAGGCAACAAATATATATATATATATATAGACATAATACAGTCAGTGTATATATAAATATATATATATATATATACACCGTGAATCTGGGAGTACAATAGTAGAAAATCTGCAGTGGTTCGGGGAGGAGAGAAAATTATTATTAGGGCAGTTCGGAGGGAATGAAGAGAAAGGAGTAAGCAGCCTGAAAACTGCTGTTGGCAGCAGTAGAAAGCAGAGGGGTCACGGGAATGGGTTGCTGAACAATAATAAGACCTGAAAACAGGGGAAGAAATATTAGAGAGGAGGTTGATGGACTAGGGAAGGAGAAGTAGAAACCGAGAGATAAAGAGTGAGAGCAGAGGCTAGCTAGGAGGTGGTGATGATGATGATGCTGGTGGCCGAAACAGAGAATGACAAACCGATGGTGGATGAGCCTCGGGCAGAAGCTGAAAGCTGGAATCAAAGAGAAACGAGGGCAAGCAGTGGAAGCTGGACGATTGGCATCTGGCGGACACTAAGAAGAGGAGGATGGTGGCTGATCATTGTGCACTTGAAACAAGAGTCCAACGTCTAGAAATTGGAATAGGGCATAGGCAAGGAGGCGGGAAATGCTGGCGGGAAAACTGGAAGCTTGCTATCGGGGCTATCAAGAAGGCGGTGAAGATGGCCGACGATGTGAGGATGATGACGTGGTGTCGAAAAACCAACGAAAATGATAGGAGAAGAGGGTGAAGTCGAGAGGTAAGAAAACAGAGGAAGAAAAAAATGAATGAACAGTGGCCAAACCGAAAACTGAAGAAGAAAGAAAAAAAAAAGAAAGAGGAAAGAAGAAGAATTTGGCGGGAAGCCAAATTCGAAAATAAAAAAGAAAAAAAAATATATTTATGGATATATATATGTGTGTGTATATTTGGAGAAAGGAAAGAAAACACTGAGAATTGAGAAAAACCTCGAGGAAGATAATTCAGAAATATTTATTCAGAAATAGCAGTTTGAAATTTGGGAAATATTGGTACGAAATTTTGGGGAAAACTAACTGAGCAGATCGGACCCACTAAACCGCACCACTAATGCATAGAGGACTATCGACGAGGCATCGAGGTAAGGAAAATTCTCGTCGCTGCAAGAGATAAGTATACATAATTTTCGTATATTTGTAGATATAAAATTTAGGTTGAATATCGCAGTATCAAAATTATCGAAAATACTAGGTTGAACTTTATGACTGAAAAAATTAGAGATTCTAGCTTAGTTGAACAATCAAATTTTACGGATTTAATTTAAATGATTTGCAGAAATTACGGTATGGCTTGAATTCTGTTTAATTATTAAAAATCTCAAATTTTGAATTTTTATAGACTATTTTTTGAGATTTTTCAAAAAAGGGCTAGTCAGCCTGTTTTGAACGATTTCATCAAACAAATGAATTTATATGTGATTTAAGGAAAAACGATCTGTTATAAAATTATTCTGATGAAATGTGCTTGAGCGCGTACTGACTGTGTGTCGTACGGTCCGTCTCGAACTGATTTTGAGACAAAGGCGTTGGTGAGATCATGCTACACTTCTGTTCTGTATCTATATCTGTATCTGTATCTGTATCTGTGGTCCACGAGTACGATGTACCGTGTTTCTGATTCTGTTTCTGGTCTTCAGACATTCTGATCTGTGAGCCATTTGGGTAGCTGACCACTCCCACGGCGATTGACATCCCGGCACACCTGGCCCATGAATTGCCTGAAGTTATCGACATTAGCCAATAGTCATTTCTGATATCTGATATAGCATGCATGCCTTGTCTCGTCTATTTGAAAATATTTATTTGAATTTGTCTGCTTGAACTGAAATATCTGCGAATCTGTTTGCTTAGCTACTGAAAACTCTGAACTTTCTGGATTTACAATAGTAGTTAAATGTATTACTATTTCATATTCTGTCTTCTGAAGAATCTGTTTCTAGTATTTGTGCTTTAGCCGAGACTAAATCTGTTTTTTGAATTTTACAATCTGACATCTGAGAAAATCATCTATGAAACTTTTCGAGATATAGCAAATATAAATATATATATTTTGTAGGTAGTGTATTTATCTACCTGCTATGGGGTTTTTCTTACTAAGCATGTTAAGCTCGCCCCCTTACTCTCCTCCACAGATTCGCATCAGTAGTGGAATTCGACTCTATAAGTCAAGGTATTTTGCACAGCTGCGCTTCGAAAAGAAATCACCTAATCTAGAGGTATACCCAGTAAGGATAATTGTTTTTGTATCTGTAAATACAGTAATGTATGCAAGCGTATGTCTGGGGAAATGTGATTAATACTATTTTGTATAAGAACAAAATGTCGACTTGACGAAATAGTAATGTTGCTGTTTTGTGTTTTTAAACTAATGCTAAGTGAATTTAAATTAAATAGGCGACTTTAGGGATTTTAATCTATTATTGACTTGTAGCCTAACTGAAATATCAGTAAATTCGGGTCGTTACATAACAGGGGAAGAATGAAGCTGGAACCGAGGGAGAAGAAGACTGCAAATTAGAGATGGAAACCAAGAGGCAGGGGAGAGTGAGGCAAAGCTGAAGCAAGACCGAAGAGTGAGGTAGAACCCGGAAAGCAAACCGAGAATAGGTGAGCTGATCGGGAAAGGAAGAAAAGAAGAAATAAAAAGGGAAGAAAGAGCATCTGGAACCGAGAAAGGAGAAAAGAAAAGGAGAAAAGAAAAGAGAAAAAAAAAGAAAGAAGAAAAAGAAAATAGAAAAGGTAAATGGTAAATTTATGTATATGTGTATATTTAATATACATGTACATTTAGATTGAAATACAAGCATGTTTAGTGTAGATTTAATTTCGCAAAAATGGGAATGATGAGGAGTAGGCAAATATGTGTGTATAAGTGATAAGGAGAAAAAAAATGGGAAAACAATATTAATATATATATATACATATATAGGAGTGTATATATATATATATTTATTTATTTAGGTGCATATACATGCGGGGGTATATAAGATGAAGAATGTATATATATGAGATAGAGAAATATGAAAACAAAAAAAAGTATACGTATGTATATACAAAGAATGTATATTATGAGATAGGGAAGCATGAAAATAATAAAAGTATATATATATATACATATAGGAGTGTATATATATATATATATTTATGCGTATATATATGTGGATGTATATAATAAAGGTATATGTTAATAATTGTAGGAACAAATATATAAATAGTAAAGAAATATATAAACGTGCATGTTGGCCTAAGTATATACAATAATACGTACACACGCAGTAGTAACGATAGGTTTCGATTTTAACGCAATTCGGACCATTCGCATGAATGGGGTGCTAAATATACAATTGCGGTGTAGGTGATTGTAGAAGGGATTAAAAGAGGTACTAGGAGGCGTCACCATTCGAATTCGTGAATTTTGATAGATCGAGGTAAGGGGATATAATTTAAAACGGTAATAGTTACTTTCTGAATTTTGATTAAGGAAAGCTTACAAAGACATGAAGTATGATTTTTCATGCATGTTTCTAAATTATATTTCTGATCAAGACTATGCTTTCTATATTTGTGCTTTTGAAATAAGAACATGATTTCTGAAATAATCTTTTGAACATGATGATTTTTAATTCGATGTTTTTGCATATGAGAAATATTGTATGTTTTGAGACTAAGGGCCATTAATGTTGTATTCTAACGCATGTCAACTTCGCCTGTGTGGCGTCTGAACTTCGCCCTTGTGGTTCTGAACACTGTACGACCTTAATCCCGTCTACAGTCTCACCATGGCCATAGGTTTTGAATTTCACCTTTGGGTTCTGTCTCGCTGTGCCATAGGTTCTGAATTTTACCTTCGGGTTCTGTCTCGTTGTGGCCATAGATTCTGAATTTCACCTTCGGGTTCTATCTCGCTGTGGCCATAGGTTCTGAATTTTACCTTCGGGTTCTATCTCGCCGTGGCCATAGGTTCTGAATTTCACCTTCGGGTTCTGTCTCGCCGTGGCCATAGGTTCTGAATTCCCTCTACGGCGGATGACTTGGTTATTTGCCGCATGATAATTAGATGGGCCGATGTAGTCTCGATTTGAAAATTAAATTCTGTTTTTCAAAATGTGATTCTATATTATGTGATTTGACATATATTCCTGTTTTTGGAATTCTGATTATACGACCAGTTTACGTAATATCTCTTAAGTTCACATACTTAAAGAATTACGTTTTGAATCTCGATGTTTCTGATTTTCCTTAATCTTTGAATGTCATTTATATTAGTTTTCAGAAAGTATCATCATATGTACTATTGTGTTTCTACATATTTGAATTGCTAGGATCGTTTTAAATACATCTTCTTACAGGGCTTTTTCTCGAAAGCTCACCCCTCTACCTCTCAGATTAATTGCAGTGATCCGTAGGCGCTACTTGCTGCGTACACGACGTAGGCTGGTGGGGAGAGCTACCCTAGGATACTTTTTGTACACGCAGAATAGTATACATTTACATTCCTGTACCAGACATATTTGTACGCACAAACACGCATATTGGGAATATTTTTGTTGGGATGTAATTTGTAAGGAAAAACGATGTAAATGATACTATTTTGGGTTTATATTTTGAGATGGCTAGTATTAAATCGAAATCGATACATTGAGTTGTAAAAAGTGGATTGAGAAAGTATGCTTGGTAGTTGTAGATATCTAGGATTGTTGGAAAGCATGCTTGGTAGTTGTGGATATCTAGGATTGTTGGAAAGCATGCTTGGTAGTTGTGGATATCTAGGATTGTCAAAAAACAACTGAATTGCAAGTGGGTAGGCTCATATATGAGCCGTTATGCTGTCGAAATTTCTATCGGCCATATAAGTTAAAGTATGGAAATTAATTATAATTACAAGTAAAGAATTAGGAAAAGTGTTTTGACACTGCACAGGAATACAACCTAAGTGAATAAGGGAATAAGTGGATAAATTAAATTAAAAAAAAAATTTACCCCGATTTTCAAGGGTCAAGGGTCGTTACAGTTTAAGTGGTATCAGAGGGAAGGTTGTCTAGTACTGTCAGTGTCGAAAATGAGGATTAAATTACATCCCAATGTCTGTGCTTATCTGATTGTAGGTAATGTATACCTAACGAGTTTAAGGTTTGATCTTTGGAGTTACGCGCAGGTATCAGATCACTGCACGATGAGCGAAAGATGCCGACGTACTCGGAGGCAGGCTCAGCCACCTCCACCTACTCCACCCGAGCCAGAGAGTCCTGGTACTCGTATGGCTCAGTTTGAGCATCGATTGGAGCAGCGCCTCGAGCGAGGTTTGGAGTCGATAGCTACCATGGTTGCCCAACATCTAGGGGTAAACTTTTTTTATTCTGCTGGTACGACACCAATTCCTACTCTGGTGCTGACTCCTCCACAAGCACCACCACCACCTCCTCCTCCACAAGTTCCTCCAGTACCTATGGCACCTCAGCCTCCTGTACAGGCCCGGAGGGAGGAGAGGGATGTCAGTAGGATGAGACATTTCCTGAAGATGAGGCCTCAAACATTTAAGGGGATTAAGAATCCGGTAAAGGCTGAAGAGTGGCTGGTGAGCCTTGGGAAGATCTTCGACTTTCTGGGGTGTTCTGATGTTGAGAAGGTTTCCATGGCCACCTACATGCTGCAGGGCCAAGCAGAGTATTGGTGGGGATCCACCAAGGTCCTTCTGACTGCTCAACATCCGGTGATTAGTTGGGATGCTTTCTCCACAGCCTTTAGGAAGTAGTATGTTCCACTAGCTGCCCAACAGAAGTTGAGAATGGACTTTCTGAATTTGGTACAGGGTAGTATGACCGTGGATGAGTACGAAAGTAAATTCACTATGCTGATGAGGTATGATCCGAAGACGTTCCAGAATGAAGAGCATCGGACTGAGAGGTTCCTAGCAGGGTTGAGGCCAGCTATTAGAGATCGTCTTTTGGGGTTATGGATTACTGAATTTCAGGATGCCCTGGGTAGAGCGCAGAGGGTCGAGAGGGGCCTTAATGTCACCCAGACAGAGTATGGTTTTAAAGGAAAGACCAGGGATAAGGGTAAGCAAATGGAGGTTATGAGACAGGACTTCTGGAGAGGCCAGGCCAAGAGACAGAGGACAGATGAGTCTCGGGCTAGGATTGATAGGCCCACAGCTCCTATAGCTACCCCACAGACTACCAGAGGGTTCCATCAATATGAGAGATTGTGCACTAGTTGTGGTAATTACCATAGAGGTGTGTGTCACTTGTCCTCAGGGAGCTGTTTTAGGTGTGGGCAGAGGGGACACTTGATCAAAGATTGCCCATTGAATAAGTTTCCACAGCCCCCAGAGCTACCACGACCACCTGTGAGGCAAGCTCCCTAGAGACAAGTCCCATAGAGACCGGCTACCGCAGCAGAGAAGGGCAAGAAGCCTGTCACTCATGGGAGGGTCTTTGCTTTGGACACAAAGACTGCTGATGCCTCCGCTGAGACCATACAGGGTAAGCTTTTAATTTGCAATCATGAGGCACGTGTATTGTTTGATTCAGATTCCACACACTCTTTCATATCACCACATTTTGCACGTCAATTGCATGTTAAGCCTGAATCTCTAGACTTTACGTTACACGTTAGCACACCCATGTATAAATCACAAAAGACTGATATGGTGTGTAGAAATTATGAAATCAAGGTAGGAGAAAGGATCATATTGGCAGATCTAATCTTATTAAGCATGTATGGCTTTGGTGTAATTTTGGGAATGGATTGGCTAGCCACCAACCGTGTAAGTTTAGACTGCTACTCTAAGACTATAACCTTCTCCTTACCTAGTAAGTTTATTGTATGCTTTGCAACGAAGGAATGAATTTTATGACATTGTCTTTGATGAAAATTTTGATGAATGTGTTAATGTGAAGGTTATGTTGCATTCATCCTCGATACTAGTCAGGAATGTCCAAGTATTCAAGACATACCAGTGGTATACGAGTTCCCGGATGTATTTCCTGATGAACTACCGAGATTACCACCGGAGAGAGAGTTAGAATTCATGATAGATTTGGCACCAGAGACTTAACCAATCTCAAAGTCTCCTTACCGGATGGCCCTTATTGAACTTGAGGAATTGAAGAAGCAGTTGCAAGACTTGCTAGACAAAGGGTTCATTAGGCTAAATGTATCCCTGTGGGGAGCTCCGGTATTATTTGTGTGGAAGAAGGATGGTAGTCTCAGGCTATGTATAGACTACAGGCTGCTGAACAAAGCCACAATTAAGAACAAGTATCCCTTACCCAGAATAGATTACCTATTTGACCAGCTAAGAGGGGCTATGGTGTTCTCGAAGATTGACCTGAGATCGGGCTATCACCAATTGAGGATTAGGAAGGAGGTTCCGAAGACGGCCTTCAGAACAAGATATGGCCACTATGAGTTTCATGTGATGCCCTTTGGTCTAACTAATGCCCCAGCTGCATGAGCTTGATGAATGAGGTGTTCTGGGAGTATCTAGATCGGTTCGTCATTATTTTCATCGACGATATTCTGATCTACTCAAAGTCTTGAGAGGAGCATGAGCAGGATTTGAGAGTTGTGCTCCGAACTCTCAGAGAGAAGCAGTTGTATGGGAAGTTGGATAAATGTGAGTTTTGGTTGGAGGAGATAGCATTTCTGGGCCATGTTATTTTTAAAGACGGGGTGTCAGTGGATCCGTCTAAGGTTGAGGCAGTACTCAACTGAGAGAGGCCGAAAACTGTTACAGAAATTTAGAGTTTTTTGGGACTAACTGGATATTACAGGAGGTTTGTAGAAGGTTTCTCCAAGATTGTCGCTCCACTGACTAAGCTGATATGCAAGGATGTTCCATTCGAGTGGACTGATCAGTGCGAGCAGAGTTTTGAAGAACTCAAGAAAAGGCTGACTACCACCCCAGTCTTAACCATTCCTAGTGGGTCTGGAGGCTATGCAGTATACTGTGATGCATCATACCAGGGCTTGGGGTGTGTACTAATGCAACATGGGAGAATGGTTGCATATGGTTCTCGACAGCTTAAGAACCATGAAAGGAATTACCCCACCCATGATTTGGAGTTAGCCGCAGTTGTTTTTGCTTTGAAGATATGGCGGCATTATCTGTATGGAGAGAGATTTCAGATTTTTACTGACCACAAGAGCTTGAAGTATATATTTGATCAGAAGGAGCTAAATATGAGACAAAGACGATGGATTGAGCTCCTCAAGGATTATGATTACGAGATTCTGTATCACCCGGGCAAGGCAAACGTAGTGGCAGATGCTTTAAGCAGGAAATGGATGATTTCTTTCATGATGGTCAGAGAATGGGAGTTGCTAGAGCAGTTTACCGAGCTCAGTGTTAGGGTGGAGACAATAGATGTTGGGTTCATAGCTAGTTTGCAGATTAAACCTAGTATACTTGATCAGATCAGAACTAGACAGAGGGGTGATCAGAAGTTATTGGATATGGTCAGTCAGGCAGGACAGGACATACAGTCAGACTTTGTGGTCGGTGAGGATGGATTGATGAGATTTGGGAGCCATATATGTGTCCCAAACGATGATGCCCTACGACAAAGGATCTTAAAGGAGTCCCATTGTTCTCGGTACACAATGCACCCGGGAAGTACTAAGATATACCATGATTTACGGAAGGTGTATTGGTGGGTCGGTATGAAAAGAGATGTAGCTGAGTTTATGGCCAAGTGTTTGATTTGCCAACAGATTAAGATCGAACACCAAAGACCAATAGGACTACTTAAGTCTCTTCCAGTGCCTACTTGGAAATGGGAGCACATTACTATGGATTTTATTATGGGTTTACCAAGGACCCGAAAGGGGCATGATGCAATTTGGGTAATCGTAGACAGGTTGACAAAGAGTGCCCACTTCCTAGCCATAAAAAATACAGACTCCTTGAGTACTTTAGCAGAGTTGTATGTGAGAGAGATAGCTCGACTGCATGGGGCACCTGTGAGCATTACGTCAAATAGAGATTCCCGATTCACTTCTATATTTTGGGCTCATTTTCAAGAAGCCATGGGATCACAGCTTAACTTGAGCATAGCCTATCATCCTCAGACCGATGGTCAGTTCGAGAGGACCATTTAGACCTTAGAGGATATGCTGAGGGCGTGCGTTTTGGAGTTTAAGGGCTCATGGGATGATCATCTACCTCTCGCAGAGTTTGCTTACAACAGTAGCTATCATGCTAGCATCAGGATGGCACCTTATGAGGCCTTGTATGGTAGGAGATGTAGGTCTCCAGTGGCTTGGGAAGAAGTGGGTGACAGAAGGATCTTGGCTCCCGAGTTGGTAGAATAGGCAGCAGAAGGTGTTCGGATAATCTGTGATAGACTTAGACCGCACAAAGCAGGCAGAAGAGTTATGCGGATAAGCATAGACGGCCACTTGAGTTTCAGATTGGGGACTCCGTGTTTCTTAAGGTATCTCTGAGCAAGGGTATCATGCGGTTCGGGAGGAAGGGGAAATTGAGTCCTCACTTCATTGGTCCTTTTGAGATCCTAAAGAGAGTGGGAGACGTAGCCTACAGACTTGCCTTACCACCGTAGCTTTCTAGGGTACACAATGTCTTCCATGTCTCGATGTTAAGGAAGTATAATCCAGATTCCTAACACATCATTGAATATGATCCCTTAAGTATTCAAGAGGATATGAGCTACGTTGAGGGACCTATCCGGATATTGGAAAGAAAGGAAAAAGTACTTCGATCGAAGATGATACCTCTGGTAAAGGATCTCTGGCAACACCATTCGATAGAGGAAGCTACATGGGAGCTAGAGAGCCTTATGAAGGAAAAGTACCCACACCTATTCTGATGGACTTGGATGAATTTGGGGACCAAATTCTTTTAAGGTGGGGAGAATGTAAACCCCATAAATTTCCTACGTTTAATTAAATTATATAAAAATGGAAATAATATATATTAATGGAAGTGTGAATATTCGTTGTAGGGCTCGAAGACTATAGGAACCGAGAAACCCATGAATGACCAGGAACCCGAAGATACAAGAAGTGATAAAGTAAATGCAAGCATGGAGGGACTCGAAAAATTTTAAATTGTTAGTTGAAAATTGTCGATGTAAACACTTGTATCGAGAATTTATGAAGAATGATGGAATCCCGATACTATTTCATTTTCGGAATAAGGAAAATTTCATGGAAGGCATGATATTATGTCTTTGGATAAATTATACAAGAAAATTTATATATGTATATATATATACATAGGTGAATATGTATATATATATACATATATACTAAATATTTAAATAAAAGAATAATAATATATATAGCATATATATATATATTATTTAGTGTATAGAATTTAATATATAGTATTAAACAAATAAACAAATAAAGCATGAAGCATGAGACAAGTTAAAATAAAAATGGAAACAAAACAAAAAGACAAACGAAAATAATATCAATACAAAAGAAATAATAAACAAATATATATTTATATATATTAATATATATATATATATCTTAAAAAAATTATATAAATATATATGGCATGTACGGAATTGGCTTAGAAAAGCCAATTTCGTCTGCTGCTTTGGATTGAAAGGAACAAATCAAAACAGAAGAGAGTGGGTGGGAAACAGAAGAAAAAAGAGAATGGAGAAAGGAGAAAGGAAGAAGAGGGGCTGATCGGCTGGGGAGAAGAGGAAAGGAAAGAAGAAAAAGGAGAAAGGAGAAAGGAAGAAGAGGGGCTGATTGGCTGGGGAGAAGAGGAAAGGAATGAAGAGAAAGGAGAAAGGAGAAAGGAGAATGGAGAGAGGAAGAAGAGAGGCTCAGTCAGCTGGAGAAGAAGGGAAGAAGAGAGAAAGAAGAGAAGGGAAGGGAGAGGAGAAGGAAGTTGGGTCTGTCGAGGAAGAAGAGAAGGGAAGAAAAGGGAAATCGAGAGGAAAGAAAGGGGGACAGTAGCTGACCGAGAAGAAGAAACTGAAGTACGAGCAGAACAGGGGTGCGTGACTGGTTTCGAGGCTATTAGGAGGTTCAGGGGCTGTCTAATGCTGGTTGTGTACTAACCCGTGGGTGAGGGAGCTGTTGGGAACAAGGGCAGAAGCAGAACAGAGTAGATTGAAGCAGAAGTAGCCAGGAAGTGGATGATAATAGGGGAAGAATGAAGCTGGAACCGAGGGAGAAGAAGACTGCAAATTAGAGATGGAAACCGAGAGGCAGGGGAGACTGAGGCAAAGCTGAAGCAAGACCGAAGAGTGAGGCAGAACCAGGAAAGCAAACCGGGAATAGGTGAGCTGATCGGGAAAGGAAGAAAAGAAGAAAGAAAAAATGAAGAAAGAGCAGCTGAAACCGAGAAAGGAGAAAAGAAAAGGAGAAAAAAAAGAGAAAAAAAAAAGAGAAAGAAGAAAAAGAAAATAGAAAAGGTAAATGGTAAATTTATGTATACGTGTATATTTAATATACATGTACATTTAGATTGAAATACAAGCATGTTTAGTGTAGATTTAATTTGGCAAAAATGGGAATGATGAGAAGTAGGCAAATATGTGTGTATATGTGATAAGGAGAAAAAAATGGGAAAACAATATTAATATATATATATATACATATATAGGAGTGTATATATATATATATATATATTTATTTAGGTGCATATACATATAGGTGTATATAATGAATTGGGTATGCTAGTATTTCTAAAAAAAAAAAAATTATGTATGCATATGTGATAAGAAAAAATGAAAAAAACAATGATAATATATATATATATATATATGTTTAGGTGCATATACATGTGGGGGTACATAAGATGAATGTGTGCTAGTATATGTATATACAAAGAATGTATATATATGAGATAGAGAAATATGAAAACAAATAAAAGTATATGTATGTATATACAAAGAATATATATATATGAGATAGGGAAGCATGAAAACAATAAAAGTATATATATATATACATATAGGAGTGTATATATATATATATATATATATATATATATATTTATGCGTATATACATGTGGATGTATATAATAAAGGTATATGTTAATACTTGTAGGAACAAATATATAAATGGTAAAGAAATATATAAACGTGCGTGTTGGCCTAAGTATATACAATAATAGGTACACACGCAGTAGTAACGATAGGTTTCGATTTTAACGCAATTCAGACAATTCGCATGAATGGGGTGCTAAATATACAATTGCGGTGTAGGTGATTGTAGAAGGGATTAAAGGAGGTACTAGGAGGCGTCACCGTTCGAATTCGTGAATTTCGATAGATCGAGGTAAGGGGATATAATTTAAAACGGTAATAGTTACTTTCTGAATTTTGATTAAGGAAAGCTTACAAAGACATGAAGTATGATTTTTCGTGCATGTTTCTAAAATATATTTCTGATTAAGACTATGCTTTCAGTATTTGTGCTTTTGAAATAAGAACATGTCTTCTGAAATAATCTTTCGAACAAGATAATTTTTAATTCGATGTTTTCGCATATGAGAAATATAGTATGTTTTGAGACTAAGGGCCATTTATGTTGTATGCTAACGCATGTCAACTTCGCCTGTGTGGCGTCTGAACTTTGCCCTTGTGGTTCTGAACACTGTATGACCTTAATCCCATCTACAGTCTCGCCGTGGCTATAGGTTCTGAATTTCACCTTCGGGTTCTGTCTCGCCGTGGCCATAGGTTCTGAATTTTACCTTCGGGTTCTGTCTCGCCGTGGCCATAGGTTCTGAATTTCACCTTCGAGTTCTGTCTCGCCGTGGCCATAGGTTCTGAATTTCACCTTCGGGTTCTGTCTCGTCGTGGCCGTAGGTTCTGAATTCCCTCTACGGAGGATGACTTGGTTATTTGCCGCATGATAATTAGATGAGCCGATGTAGTCTCGATTTGAAAAATAAATTCTATTTTTCAGAATGTGATTCTATATTATGTGATTTGACATATATTCCTGTTTTTGGAATTCTGATTATACGACCAGATTACGTAATATCTGTTAAGTTCACGTACTTAAAGAATTACGTTTTGAATCTCGATGTTTCTGATTTTCCTTAATCTTTGAATGTCATTTATATTAGTTTTCAGAAAGTATCATTATATGTACTATTGTGTTTCTACATATTTGAATTTCTAGGATCGTTTTAAATACATCTTCTTACTGGGCTTTTTCCCGAAAGCTCACCCCTCTACCTCTCAGATTAATTGCAGTGATCCGTAGGCGCTACCTGCCGCGTACACGACGTAGGCTGGTAGGGAGAGCTACCCTAGGCTACCTTTTGTACACGCAGAAAGGTATATATTTACATTCCTGTACCAGACATATTTGTACGCACAGACACGTATATTGGGAATATTTTTGTTGGGATGTAATTTGTAAGGAAAAACGATGTAAACGATATTATTTTGGGTTTATATTTTGAGATGGCTAGTATTAAATCGAAATCGATACATTGAGTTGTAAAAGTGGATTGAGAAAGTATGCTTGGTAGTTGTAGATATCTAGGATTGTTGGACAGCATGCTTGGTAGTTGTGGATATCTAGGATTGTCGAAAAACAACTGAATTGCAGGTGGGTAGGCTCATATATGAGCCGTTATGCTGCCGAAATTTCTATCGGCCATATAAGTTAAAGTATGGAAATTAATTATAATTACAAGTAAAGAATTAGGAAAAGTGTTTTGACACTGCACAGGAATACAACCTAAGTGAATAAGGGAATAAGTGGGTAAATTAAATTCAAAAAAAAAAAACATTTCCCCCGATTTTCAAGTGTCAAGGGTCGTTACACGATTCTTGGATTCGATACGTAATTCTTATTCTAAAGTCTCTGTATATCTCAATCTTTGAATCATTTTTTCAGTTTTATGTCCTTCCCACTGATCTATAATATCTATTTTAGGAGAATCCAATTGACTCCCATTTTTAATATAAAGCGACCCAAAAGACTTCGGGTCTCCTTAGAAGTTAACGTCAGTACACTCCAAAGTGGATCACCTGGTCCGATAATCTCCTTTTCATGCAATCATTGTATTTGCTTCTTCAACATTTCTAATTCAATCAAAGCCACTAAGTACAATGGTCTGAATAATAAATTCGATGCCAGGTGCTAAATCAATTTTAGAACTTCACCTTTCAATTTAGTGGTAACTCTGATAGATCATCTGAATACGTGTCAAAAATCCCTTTGTCTACTGGGGTGTCGTTTTACTCCAACACGCCCTATCTTTATCAATCATATAAACAGTGTGACCTTCACTTATTCTTTTAATTTCGTAATTCATCTTTTCAGTGTGAGACCCCGTATATGTATAAGGGTATATATGTACATAGAAGTGTAAATAGAGTTGTACTATGAATTCATGAGTGAAGTATATGTGATGTAAGTCCACAAGTAATGTACACACTTGTAATGAGAGTGATAATCATACATACAAGTTTCATTATGTATGAATGTGTAGAAATGGACTTAAACATGTGGAGAATGTGTGTAGAATGGATTATGAGTAGTTTGGTAAAATGGAAGTAGAATTGCATAAGATGTGCACTTCCATTCTTGTTTATGTTAAGTACCATTGGTCATACAAAGATCCTACACAAGTTTTAATGTGTATGAAGTGAGGATAGATGCTATTTTCAAGTCTCAAAGAAGAATGAATGAGGAAATGATCATGGTAGCAAATTAAGGATATTTGGTAAGTGTTGTTGCAGAGGAAATCTGGAAATTTTGAAGGGCAGATCGATCTCAGGGGATGAGAGATCGATCTGGAAGAGCCAGAATGCTCTCATTTGGGCGAAAGAATAGAACAGATCGATCTCCAATGGACCAGATCGATCTCCTTAGCTCTCTGTTTGGGAGCAGATCGATCTCATGCTTCGACAGATCGATCTCATGCCTTGACAGATCGATCTCAGGCTTAAAAATGCCGTGAAAAAGAGGGATTTTAAGGGACCAGATTGATCTCCTCTTGGACCAGATCGATCTCCTCAAGTTATTTCTATATAAGGAGTGTTGGAAATCAGAAAATTTCGGGAAAAACACAAACCTTTCACTTTCAACCCAAAAAAACCTAACATTCTCTCTCAAAAATCAGTCATTTTCAGTGAGGTTTGAAGAGAGACCATTAGAGACAAAGTTGTTCCTATCAAAGAGAAGAACAACATAGTTTGAAAGCAATTTCCCATTGTTGATATTGAAGGGTTTAAGGGCATTGCCATTGGAGCAAGAAGAGAAATCAAATTTGGTAAGATTCTAACACTCCAACTATGGTACATTGTTTATTTAATTTATTTTGGAGTTGTTTGGCATGAGTATGGATGGTTAGAAACCATCTAAATGCATTGGTATGATTTTGACCTAGAAATGGTCTAGAGTGAGAAAGTGAAATTGATTGAGATTAATGAGAAATGGGATGTCTAGAGGTGACAATAATGTTATGGGTATGATTTTAAGATGTTGTTAGTGGATAAATTGTGAGGTTTACCTAAAAGAGGTAAAATGAGGGTTAAGGCATTTGTAAAATGCATAAGTAAATAATGTTGACTAGTGAGGTTAATTATGGGTTAAATACGTTAACTCAATCGATTTAATGAATGAATCGCAGCTTCCGAGGATACGCCGAGGCGAGTTGACCCAAGAGCGTGAGGAGCTAAGAGAAAAGGAGTCAGACCAAGTAAATCGAGGTAAGGGAATTGTGTGGACTCTTAGAGATATTGTGCGCAATTTGGGCGCATAAATGTTTTGCTAGAATGCATGAGATTAGGAAATGTTGTTGTTGGGTGATTGAAGGGTAAAAGTTGGGAGTTTGAGAAATGTGCATGAAAACAAAAGCATATTGCTTTGAAAATCATGTTTTATTGCTTTTTAGCAAATGATTGGTAGGTTGGCTAACATTGAAATGATTTGCAAAAGAAATGAGTATGTTTTGGTTTTGATAACCACATTTTGCAAGTTTTGAGCCACCTACATGATTTCGTGAGTATGGAAGAGTGCAAGAGGCACTAGTTTTCACATGGATTTCATATTGTTTTGGCATTGTGCTTTGAGTTTGTCTCGCACTGGATGCCCATCTTGCATGTTGCCGTGTTTGGAGCTTCGAGTAGACTTGGTGTCACATCGATTAAATAGGCTCACACGTGCATTGTTTTGAGACTTGGCATGTTAAAACAACCTGATGAGCCCGAACGAGGGATAAGGGTTGGAGATCCGCCTGATGAGCCCGAACGAGGGATAAGGGTTGGAGGAACAGCTGATGAGCCCGAACGAGGGATAAGGCTGGGGGTCCACGGAGTACGTTGTACCGTGCATGTAGCATGGAGTACATTGTACCGTGT
The DNA here is from genome assembly GCA_033439115.1 of Firmiana major. Classification (NCBI taxonomy): domain Eukaryota; kingdom Viridiplantae; phylum Streptophyta; class Magnoliopsida; order Malvales; family Malvaceae; genus Firmiana; species Firmiana major. Next base: position 42,948,908 of record CM065899.1, read on the forward strand.
TGTGATGTGATGTGCCGTCTTCGGACGAGATCTGCTATGGACCGGCGGGTAGGATTTGACCCACCTCCCGTGTGGAAGCAGATGGTGGTGATATCCCGCACACCTGATCCGTGTAGCCGGTATCACAGGTTATGTACATAGACCTTGAGGTTATTACCTATTGTTGAACTGCCTATCTCACATGTCTAATGCTATTTGAGAATAAATCCATGTTTGAAGTGATTGTGGTCAGGAAAGCCCGAGGGATGGGCTGGGACCTGACGTTGAATTGATTTGTTAATGGTTTTTAAAGTGCACGAATGCATGATGTTTAATGCCATGCCTTATTGTGAAAATGCATGATGTTTAATGCCATGCTTTTATTGTGAATTATGCATGATGATTTATACCATGCTTTGAATTGAAATGTGCACTGAATTTTAATAGCATGAATGCTTTACATACCATTAACACAATCATACACTCATGTTTTGAGATAAACAATGAATAAAATGCTTTTGAGCATGGCATCACGATCACGTAGATAGTACAGTATCTACCTGTTCGCATGATTGCCTTACTGAGCGTGTGGTTTGCTCACCCCCCTTATTTTCCCCTCTCTACAGAGATTTGAGTATAGATTGGACGTGACTGGAGGCATTCCCTTTTTGGTAATCCGCTGCATCCCATCGCTAAAGGTATACACACTTGGATTATTTTGTATCTAAACTAGACATAGCACAGTAGCATTTTGTATGTAACTACTGGGGATGTAAAACAATGTAAACACATGTAACAACTCTGATATATATACATTTATACAAGTGTTTACTCATAAATAATGTTTCAAATTGAATTGGTATGGTGGAGTGAGTTAGACGTCGTCACACAGCCCAACTGTTAAGCGTGTGGTTGTTCATGATCGAGGAAGGATGATTAAGGATTGATGCATGAAAATGCGAAAAATTTGTACGTATTTTGGTAAGTTGAGGGTCGTGACAGAAGTTGGTATCAGAGCTCGAGTTGGTCTGACGTGTGTCGTGTCTAAATACTTAATAAGTGAAAAATTACATCCCCAAGTTACTGTGCTTGTTTAGATACAAATAGTGTATGTCGATGGGTTGACTAAGTAATTGGTTGTGAATGTAGGGAACTGAGTAAGTATGCCTAATACCAGTCGCGGTAGAGGGATGAGAGCACAGGCTCGAGGCCGTAGAGGTAGGCCTGGGGGTCGTGTTGAGCCGGAAACACACGAGGCTCAGGAGGATATTGAGGTGGAGGTCGATGTTGAGCACGCTCCACAGGGTTCAGAGGAGAGGCCCGAGAGTACTGAGGCTCGCTTCGCGAGGATTGAGCGGAGCATTGAGATGATTTTGGAATTGGTCACTCAATCTTTACCTGGAGTTGGCGGTAGACAGAGTCCCGCTACACAGGGTGATGCTGAGCAAGCAGCTGCTCCCGAGGCACGGGCGAGGCAAGCCCAAGGACCTCAGACGACAGATACCCCACCCCCACAGGATGTGCCTACGCCTGTTGCCATGCCAGGCAGTAGAGGTTGGGGATATGGATGTGATTTGGATAGACTGCGGCAGTTCCAGAAGTTTGGACCGCCGTCTTTCAGTGGAGTAAAGGACCCAGTAGCGGCTGAGGATTGGATCAATGAGATCGAGAAATTATATGGGTTCTTTGAGTGCACTACTACCGAGATGGTAGCATTTGCCGCTTTTATGCTGAAGGGATCAGCAGAACATTGGTGGAAATCCACCAGGCCAATTTTGAGAGCCCGGCAAACTGAGATCAGCTGGGATGTATTTCTAGAGGCCTTCCGGAGACAGTATGTCCCGGATACCGCTCAGCGAAAGCTAAAGATGGCATTTTTGGGACTGACCCAAGGGAGCAGGACTGTGGATGAGTATGAGACTGCTTTTATATCCCTGGGCAGATATGATCCCAACACGATGAGTAATGAGGTCGAGAAGATCCAGAAGTTTGTGGATGGATTAAGACCAACCATCAGGTCTAAATTGGTTCCCTTGGATATACCGACCTATGAAGAGGCAGTGCGCAGGGCGCAATTATGTGAACAAGATGTTGATAGAATCGCCTCGGAATTTGGAAAGGTTGGTAAGATGAGGGACAGAGATAAGAAGAGACCTATGATGGATAGAGGCTTCAGCTATAAAGGAAGCAAGAGATTCTCTGGAAGGAGGCCAAGAATTGATGAAATCCGGGAGAGGACAGTTGATACTCCCATGTATCCGGCCATTGCTCCAGCTAAGGGAATCGTGATTGGAGGACCACGGCCTACTACAGAACAGTGTGGCAGGTGTGGTAGGTACCATGGTACTCGACCATGTTACGGACCTCAGGTTGTATGCTTCAGATGTGGGAAGCCAGGGCACGTAATCAGAGATTGCCCGGAGATGATAGAGAGAGCCCCACAGAAGGGCAAGGAACCTGAGAGAGCTCCAGTTGGTACTGCTGCTCCGAGGAGGAGGGCTACAGCTGAGGAAAAGGGGAAGCAAGTAGTGGGTGTAAGCAGAGGACGAGTGCACGCACTGGATCAGGATACTGCAGATCAGTCTTCAGATGTGGTAAAAGGTACCATCCAAATCTTTGATTTAGAAGCTTATGTACTGTTTGATCCTGGTGCCACACACTCCTTTATTTCGCCATCCTTTGCATGTAAATTGTTGAAGCATGTAAAACCTACGCTGCTTGATAAGATGTTATTGATATCTACCCCTATGAATGATAGTCAGTTGACTGAGCATATATATAGGGATTGTAAAATGAAGATAGGAGGTAAAGAGATGGCAGCCGATTTAATTTTATTAAACATGAGTGATTTTGATGTGATCCTAGGAATGGATTGGTTGGCTGCCAATCATGTTGTTATGGATTGTCATGCTAAAACCTTGATGTTTCCAAAGATAGACAATCTTGTAGTTAATTTTGTGAAATGAAATTAAAGAACATGATTTTTATAAGTGTGATGAGTATAATCTTGATACATGATGTATGAAGGATAAATTTGATTTCATTTATGTATGTGATGAGATGATTTATGATACTAATGGTGGAAAGAATAATGTGAAGGATTCATCGCTTTTGTGATTGAGACGGATAAGGCACATCCGGAATTGGAAGACATACCGTGGTTAGGGAATTTCCAGATGTCTTTCCGGATGAGTTACCAGGGTTACCTCCAGATAGGGAGATGGAGTTTGGTATAGATTTGGCACCTGGTACAGAGCCGATGTCCAAGCCACCATATAGAATGGCTCAAGTTGAGTTAGAGGAGTTAAGGAAACAATTACAAGAGTTGCTGGAGAAGGGGTTCATCAGGCCGAGCGTCTCACCTTGGGGAGCACCGGTCCTGTTTGTAAGGAAGAAGGATGGAAGCCTCCGACTGTGTATAGACTACCGGTTGTTGAATAAGGCCACCATCAAGAATAAGTATCCCCTCCCACGCATCGATGATTTGTTGGATCAGCTTAAGGGAGCGCAGGTCTTTTCTAAGATAGATCTGAGATCAGGGTACCATCAGTTGAAGATACGAGATGGAGATGTACCCAAGACAGCTTTTCGCACCCGGTATGGACATTATGAGTTTATGGTTATGCCATTCGGGTTGACGAATGCTCCCGCAGCTTTTATGTCTTTGATGAATGAGGTATTCCACCAGTACTTGGATCGATTTGTTATTGTGTTTATTGATGATATACTGGTGTATTCAAGGTCTAGAGAGGAGCATGAAAGGCATTTAAGGATAGTGCTACAAACCCTTCGAGAGAAGAAGTTGTACGCTAAACTCAGTAAGTGCGACTTTTGGTTGGAACAGATCTCTTTTCTGGGTCACATAGTATCAAAGGATGGAGTATCAGTGGATCCATCTAAGATTGAGGCCGTAGTCCAGTGGCAGAGACTCCAGACAGTGACAGAGATCAGAAGTTTCCTGGGTTTAGCTGGGTATTACCGAAGGTTTGTAGAGGGATTTTCGAGATTAGCTGCTCCATTGACACGTCTCACAAGGAAAAATGTGGAGTTTGTGTGGGACGAGATGTGTGAAGAAAGTTTTGAGGAGCTGAAAAGGTGATTAACTACAGCTCCAATACTCACCATTCCTACCAGCTCAGGAGGTTTCTCGGTGTATGCAGATGCTTCACACCTAGGACTGGGCTGTGTATTGATGCAGGATGGGAAGGTAGTAGCCTATGGATCAAGACAGTTAAAGGATCATGAGAGGAACTACCCGACCCATGACTTGGAGTTGGCAGCGGTGGTGTTTGCGCTGAAGATATGGCGCCACTACCTCTATGGTGAGAGATTCCAGATTTATACAGATCATAAGAGCCTTAAGTACCTGTTCTCACAGAAAGAGTTGAACATGAGACAGAGGAGATGGCTCGAGTTGTTAAAGGATTATGATTGTAAAATCTTATACCACCCGGGTAAAGCAAATGTGGTTGCTGATGCATTGAGTAGGAAGCATCTCGGGATGGTATCATTCATGATGATCAGGGAACATGAGCTGTTGGAACAGTTCATGAACCTCAGTTTGGGTATGACCCCGCCTGACGCTGATAGTGGATTTATGATAGCTAGCCTGCAGTTGGAACCGGATCTGGTAGATCGAATCCGACAGGCTCAGCGAGTTGATCAGCAGTGTAGTGATATTGTCGGGCAGATACAGAGGGGTATAGAGACGGACTTTGGGTTGAGTTCGGATGGATTGTTGAGGTTCAAAGGTAGAATATGTGTTCCTGATGACGCAGAGATCAGAAGGTTGATCCTGACAGAGGCTCACTCATCGAAGTATACGATACATCCAGGGGGTACCAAAATGTATCAAAACCTTCGAAAGGTTTATTGGTGGTCGGGAATGAAAAAGCACATTGCTGAATATGTTGCTAAGTGTCTCGTTTGTCAGCAGGTGAAGGTAGAGCATCAGAAGCCTGCAGGGTTATTGCAGCCTCTACCGATACCGACATGGAAGTGGGAGCATGTCACCATGGATTTTGTGATGGGATTGCCGAGGACCCGGAGAGGTCATGATGCCATATGGGTGATTGTGGATCGGTTGACGAAATCAGCCCATTTTCTAGCTATGAGAGCTACCGATACTCTGAGCCAGTTAGCGAACCTATATGTGCGCGAGATAGTGAGGCTACATGGAATTCCAGTGAGCGTTGTTTCTGATAGGGATGCCCGCTTCACTTCCCACTTTTGGGAACATTTTCAGGAAGCGATGGGGACCCAGTTGAATTTTAGCACCGCGTTTCATCCTCAGACAGATGGTCAGTCAGAGAGGACTATACAGACCCTGGAGGACATGTTGAGAGCGTGTGCATTGGATTTTGGAGGCTCCTGGGATGACCATTTGCCACTCGCAGAGTTCGCGTATAATAACAGTTTTCATGCGAGTATCGGGATGGCACCATATGAGGCATTGTATGGGCGTAGATGCCGTTCCCCTATTGGATGGGAAGAGGTTGGTGACAGACAGATCTTTGCTCCCGACTTGGTTAGACAAGCCTCTGAGGACGTCCAATTGATATGTGAGAGGTTACGGACAGCTCAGAGCAGGCAAAAGAGTTATGCTGACAAGAGACGGAGACCACTAGAGTTTGAGGTGGGCGAGTCAGTGTTTTTGAAAGTTTCCCCTTCGAAGGGAATTATGAGATTTGGGAAGAAGGGAAAGTTGAGCCCTCGATATATCGGGCCATTTGAGATACTTGATAAGGTGGGAGACAAGGCGTATAGACTGGCATTGCCACCAGAGTTGGCAAGTGTGCATAACGTCTTCCACGTATCCATGTTGAGGAAGTATCACCCGGACCCGACACATGTGATAAGATATGAGCCTTTGGAGCTCAATGAGGGTATGACCTATGTTGAGAAGCCAGTTCGGGTATTGGACAGAAAAGAGAAAGTGCTGAGGACAAAGACAATTCCCTTGGTGAAGATACTTTGGCAACATCACACTGTGGAAGAAGCCACATGGGAATTGGAGAGTTTGATGCGGGAGAGGTATCCCGAGTTGTTCACAGCATAATTGATTCCAATTTGGAGGACCAAATTTTCTAAGTGGGGGAGAATGTGAGACCCCGTATATGTATAAGGGTATATATGTACATAGAAGTGTAAATAGAGTTGTACTATGAATTCATGAGTGAAGTATATGTGATGTAAGTCCACAAGTAATGTACACACTTGTAATGAGAGTGATAATCATACATACAAGTTTCATTATGTATGAATGTGTAGAAATGGACTTAAACATGTGGAGAATGTGTGTAGAATGGATTATGAGTAGTTTGGTAAAATGGAAGTAGAATTGCATAAGATGTGCACTTCCATTCTTGTTTATGTTAAGTACCATTGGTCATACAAAGATCCTACACAAGTTTTAATGTGTATGAAGTGAGGATAGATGCTATTTTCAAGTCTCAAAGAAGAATGAATGAGGAAATGATCATGGTAGCAAATTAAGGATATTTGGTAAGTGTTGTTGCAGAGGAAATCTGGAAATTTTGAAGGGCAGATCGATCTCAGGGGATGAGAGATCGATCTGGAAGAGCCAGAATGCTCTCATTTGGGCGAAAGAATAGAACAGATCGATCTCCAATGGACCAGATCGATCTCCTTAGCTCTCTGTTTGGGAGCAGATCGATCTCATGCTTCGACAGATCGATCTCATGCCTTGACAGATCGATCTCATGCTTCGACAGATCGATCTCAGGCTTAAAAATGCCGTGAAAAAGAGGGATTTTAAGGGACCAGATCAATCTCCTCTTAGACCAGATCGATCTCCTCAAGTTATTTCTATATAAGGAGTGCTGGAAATCAGAAAATTTTGGGAAAAACACAAACCTTTCACTTTCAACCCAAAAAAACCTAACATTCTCTCTCAAAAATCAGTCATTTTCAGTGAGGTTTGAAGAGAGACCATTAGAGACAAAGTTGTTCCTATCAAAGAGAAGAACAACATAGTTTGAAAGCAATTTCCCATTGTTGATATTGAAGGGTTTAAGGGCATTGCCATTGGAGCAAGAAGAGAAATCAAATTTGGTAAGATTCTAACACTCCAACTATGGTACATTGTTTATTTAATTTATTTTGGAGTTGTTTGGCATGAGTATGGATGGTTAGAAACCATCTAAATGCATTGGTATGATTTTGACCTAGAAATGGTCTAGAGTGAGAAAGTGAAATTGATTGAGATTAATGAGAAATGGGATGTCTAGAGGTGACAATAATGTTATGGGTATGATTTTAAGATGTTGTTAGTGGATAAATTGTGAGGTTTACCTAAAAGAGGTAAAATGAGGGTTAAGGCATTTGTAAAATGCATAAGTAAATAATGTTGACTAGTGAGGTTAATTATGGGTTAAATACGTTAACTCAATCGATTTAATGAATGAATCGCAGCTTCCGAGGATACGCCGAGGCGAGTTGACCCAAGAGCGTGAGGAGCTAAGAGAAAAGGAGTCAGACCAAGTAAATCGAGGTAAGGGAATTGTGTGGACTCTTAGAGATATTGTGCGCAATTTGGGCGCATAAATGTTTTGCTAGAATGCATGAGATTAGGAAATGTTGTTGTTGGGTGATTGAAGGGTAAAAGTTGGGAGTTTGAGAAATGTGCATGAAAACAAAAGCATATTGCTTTGAAAATCATGTTTTATTGCTTTTTAGCAAATGATTGGTAGGTTGGCTAACATTGAAATGATTTGCAAAAGAAATGAGTATGTTTTGGTTTTGATAACCACATTTTGCAAGTTTTGAGCCACCTACATGATTTCGTGAGTATGGAAGAGTGCAAGAGGCACTAGTTTTCACATGGATTTCATATTGTTTTGGCATTGTGCTTTGAGTTTGTCTCGCACTGGATGCCCATCTTGCATGTTGCCGTGTTTGGAGCTTCGAGTAGACTTGGTGTCACATCGATTAAATAGGCTCACACGTGCATTGTTTTGAGACTTGGCATGTTAAAACAACCTGATGAGCCCGAACGAGGGATAAGGGTTGGAGATCCGCCTGATGAGCCCGAACGAGGGATAAGGGTTGGAGGAACAGCTGATGAGCCCGAACGAGGGATAAGGCTGGGGGTCCACGGAGTACGTTGTACCGTGCATGTAGCATGGAGTACATTGTACCGTGTTGTGATGTGATGTGCCGTCTTCGGACGAGATCTGCTATGGACCGGCGGGTAGGATTTGACCCACCTCCCGTGTGGAAGCAGATGGTGGTGATATCCCGCACACCTGATCCGTGTAGCCGGTATCACAGGTTATGTACATAGACCTTGAGGTTATTACCTATTGTTGAACTGCCTATCTCACATGTCTAATGCTATTTGAGAATAAATCCATGTTTGAAGTGATTGTGGTCAGGAAAGCCCGAGGGATGGGCTGGGACCTGACGTTGAATTGATTTGTTAATGGTTTTTAAAGTGCACGAATGCATGATGTTTAATGCCATGCCTTATTGTGAAAATGCATGATGTTTAATGCCATGCTTTTATTGTGAATTATGCATGATGATTTATACCATGCTTTGAATTGAAATGTGCACTGAATTTTAATAGCATGAATGCTTTACATACCATTAACACAATCATACACTCATGTTTTGAGATAAACAATGAATAAAATGCTTTTGAGCATGGCATCACGATCACGTAGATAGTACAGTATCTACCTGTTCGCATGATTGCCTTACTGAGCGTGTGGTTTGCTCACCCCCCTTATTTTCCCCTCTCTACAGAGATTTGAGTATAGATTGGACGTGACTGGAGGCATTCCCTTTTTGGTAATCCGCTGCATCCCATCGCTAAAGGTATACACACTTGGATTATTTTGTATCTAAACTAGACATAGCACAGTAGCATTTTGTATGTAACTACTGGGGATGTAAAACAATGTAAACACATGTAACAACTCTGATATATATACATTTATACAAGTGTTTACTCATAAATAATGATTCAAATTGAATTGGTATGGTGGAGTGAGTTAGACGTCGACACACAGCCCAACTGTTAAGCGTGTGGTTGTTCATAATCGAGGAAGGATGATTAAGGATTGATGCATGAAAATGCGAAAAATTTGTACGTATTTTGGTAAGTTGAGGGTCGTGACATTCAGTTACAGTGACTTTACTCTGTCACTCTCTTTACCTTTTCATTTTCTTAGTAACCTCGAAATATACATTTCATATTATCACAGTTGCACCTTGCACACTGCTTCCTCAAAATAACATCCAATGGAGCTAATTTAGCTCGATTGAGGATCTTAGTACCTCTTACGAGTTTCTTAGATTTCCTCCGTTTCACATCTCTACTTATCCGGATTATACTTCTTCCAAAACCATAAATTTAGTTTCATATTCATTGTCGGACTTGTTATCTTATGTCCAATTTCAATCATTTCATCTATAATTTTCACTTTATTTCATCCGAAATGTGCTGCCACTTAAGGGCCTTCACAAACATATCCCATGTAATTTTTTGATGTCGGCTCTCAGATTAAATTGGGAAACTTTCCTCCGAGATCAACTTTCCATTTCGGTACTGATGCTACAAAGGCTACTTTCTTTATAGGCGCACTCTGAAAATCTGTGTAGCTTCTCCAATTCTTTATCATAAAAGTTTCAAAAGTAACTTTCTCGGTAGAGTTACTTCTAAAATCATCAAGTTTTTCTACCTCATTCATCCAACCCTCCGAATCACTGAATTCTTAACTTTATTGTAAAACAGAGGCTTAACTCCTAAAACTGCCCCCAGTCTATTAAGTTCACAGTCATACTTTAAGAATCCATGTAAGTTTTTAAATTTTGGTTTTTCCAATTTTCCATTACGATTGGATTCTTGACTCCAGTATGTAATAGCATACTATTTTTCGAAATTAACTCATTGTTTCTATCAGTCACACCTTAATCATCATCATTATCACATGGCCATTATAACTTGACCCGATATCATCATTATTGTTTCCATGTCCCGTTCAAATCCCATGAAGCGGACTTCAGAAATTTTCAGTAAAACTATAAGTTGTATACTAAGACGAGGGTTCGCTACACCTCTTGGGCCTATCTCTATGGCCTCGAGGAATGGTTCATTTTCATCCATCAATATAACTGTAATGCCTACCAGCCATATCTATCAGTTTTCCATCATTCAATAACACAATGTTTCCTTGAAACACAATCAAGTATACCCGTTTGTAACTAATTTATGTACAGTAACGCAGAGGATGTGAACCTTCCAAATTTTTCTTACTTCTAATATCGACTCGTATCAAGCCAACCTTGCTCTGATGCCAACTCTGTAACGACCTGAATTTACAGACATTTCGATTGGGCTACAAGTCGATATTAGGTCAGAATAATACTTAGTCTGATTGATTTTCTTTACTTGTAAAAAATTTAAATAAAATATCTTCACATTTCCCAAACACATCTTGTATTGTATTATTGTACTTACAAAAATTTTAGATACAATAGTACTTCTTTATACCTGGGTATACCTTCGATGCAGAAACACGCTCCGCGAAATCATAACTGTGTGGAATGCCTTACTAACGGAAGCAATCCCAGCTACAGAGGGACTTTGTGGAGGAAAGTAAAGGGGGGTGAGCTCAACATGCTCAGTAAGAAAAACCCCATAGCAGGTAGATAAATACACTACCTACAAAAATATATATATATATATATATATTTTTATATTCACCAAATCTGAAATATTTTCACAAAGTATACAGATGATTTTGTAATTTCTCAGATACCAGATTCAGAATTCGAAAAACAGATTTAGTATTAGTAAAATCAGAAATACCAAGAACAAATTTTCAGAAATAGAATATGTATCGGTAATTCATTTAGCTACTATTGTAAATCCAAAAAATTCAGAGTTTTCCTGTAGTAATACAAATAGAGTTTTAGATATCTCAATTCTAGCAGACAAATTCAAAAAATATTTCAAATAGACACAGAAGCACTGCCTGTTTCTGAAAAATCAAAGTCGAAAAATCCATGGCAAATTCAGTATGAAAATGGAACTGAAATCAATACCGTTTTTAAAACCTTAAACAGCTTTTAAAAGCGATGACGATGTGGCACTTTGTTCCCGTAGGATTCAAGAGGTAGGCCCCACGATCTTTTGTGCATTAAAATAATCAGTTCCATACGATATAAAATCATGGGTCAATTCAAAAGTTTAAATAGATGAGACAAGGCAGACATGCTATATCAGATATCAAAAATGACTATTGGCCAATGTCGGTGACTCTGGGCAATTCACGGGCCAGGTGTGTCGAGATGTCAATCGCTGTGGGAGTGGTAAGCTACCCAAACGACTCACAGATCAAAATGTCCGAAGACTAGAAATAGAATCAGAAGCACGATACATCGTACTCATGAACCACAGATTCAGATACAGAACAGAAGTGTAGCATGATCTCACCAACGCCTTTGTCTCAAAATCAGTGTGAGACGGACCGTACGACATACAGTTAGTACGCGCTCAAGCACATTTCTTCAGAATAACTCTATAATAGATCGTTTTTCCTTAAATCACATATAAATTCATTTGTTTTATGAAATCATTCAAAACAGGTTGACTAGCCCTTTTTCGAAAAAATCCCAGAAAATAGTCTATGAAAATTTAAAATTCAAAATTTTTGATATTTAAAACTATAAGACCCGATATTTTCGAGTGCATTTAAAAATGCAAAAGGATGGAAATGGTATTCCTGAAAATGTGCAAGGGTAAAATGGTCAAAAGATTAAAATTCGGTATTAATCGGGACAAGAAAATTTAATTAAAAATAATGGCTTGAGAAATCTTGATCAATAACAAAGAAATAATTAAATTTCGGATTAAATTGATCAAGATATGAATTTATTGGAATAAATCAGAATTTTCGTATCGAAAAATAATCCCGAAAATAATCAAAAATTTTACCGAAAAGGTAAAATCGGACCGATAAATTTATTTATGGATTAAATGAATAAAATATAATTTTTTAGATATTTATGGATTTTAATATTATTTTATTAAATAAAATAATATTAAAAATAAATTATAAATAAATAAATAAAATGTAAAAAAAAAAAAACAAATCTGAAACGAAACAGAGGAAAAAACGCGAAACCAAGCCAGCGAATGCCGACCAAGGAAAAAGAGCCACAACCGGCGGGGCTGAGGCGCCGACGAGGACCGACGAAGGTAGCCCCACACCAGGCAAACCACCAGCGGCCAGGACGCGCCCCGATGTCACCAGAAAATGCCAGAAATAGGGAAGAGAAGCCGTGGGAGAGAAACTCGATTCGCCGGTGATGGCACCGTTTTGACTCCAATCGAGGGCCGATTTTGGAAGCCCAGGTCGTGCGCACCGATTAGTGTCGGAATCACGTCAGGAACCGACCAGACGGCGTCGGAATGACCAAATGGTGACTGAACCAGCCGAACCGGACTGAATCGATCGAACCGGACCGAGCTGAACCGGCGGTCTGAACTGAGTTGAATCGGACCGGACCGGTTCAGCCAAAAAGAGAAGGAAAAAAAAGGAAGAAAAAGGGAAAAAGAAAAAGAGGAAAATTGAGGAAAATTCCAGAGATGCAATCGAGTTTCGGGTAAGTCGGTAAGCGATCGAATTGACCGATTTAATTTTTGAAATATTTAATTTGATAAATAATCGACTGAAAGTTTACCCGAAAATATATCTAATTGTATAGCTCGACGATTGGCATCAACCGAGAGCTCGAGACAGCCTCGATTTGTGTACGATCATGGAATAACGGGTAAGTGACCCTTATTTACGATAATTTTATATCGTTATGCGTGATTGATATTTAACGCATAAATTACGGATTTAATTTTCGCATAAATGAATTAAATTCTGGAAATTGAGATAAATTATTGTAAATATTAAATTGAGATATCTGAGAATTTAGAACGACGCTAAATAAATTACTGATTGGCCCAATGAGCCCAATAGGCCTCGAAAAAGAGTAGTAAACGGGCTTAAGGCTTATTAAGGCCCATTATGGTGTAATCGAGCCTAATATGGGTAAACGGGCCCAATGATTTAAATTAAGCTCAGAGAATATAGAATACAATTAAATTGTATTGTATTTGACCTGATGAATGTGTATCCGCAGTTCCGAAGATTAGATTTGGAGCAAATCGAACTGCGTGATGAGTCATCAGAGGAAAGGTCAGACTGTACAGAAAAATGAGGTAAGGGAATTGTGTGAGTAGCTAGAGGTAGCTACGCGTATTTTAATAGTTTTTCTGTACACTGAATATGCATGTATACCTTGACTATGTATAATGATCCTAAAAGTGGTTTAAATGATTTTTAAGGATCGAAATAGGTGAAATGTCTATTATACCCCTATTGAGGGAAGTTCACCTAAGGATGGTGAAAACATGACATGCATGAAATGTATGATTTAAGGAAATTTATGGTTTAAGGATTTTATTGGTTTTAATCAAAGCAAATCGATAAATTGGTCAGTAATTGCATGAATTTCACATGATAACACTACGTAAGTGTTATTTGTATTTAAATGGAAATTTCTTTGGAAAATAGGCCAACTATCAAGTTTATATGGAAACAGATAGTGCCGACACGTAGTTCGCACTATATTTGCGTTTGTGAATGTGCATAAATGTGCTTGAGCGGTTGCTCGCATCGACTTATGACATCATTTACATGACATGTGCTATAGCGGTTGCTCGCACTGATTTTTATTCCTATGAAATGCATGAGAAGTGCTGGAGCCTAGCTCGCACTCTGTTTTGACGTGGTATGCATAAAGAGGTGCTGGAGCGATTGCTCGCACTAGTTTTAATGATTTGACATGCATGAGAGATGCTGGAGCTTAGCTCGCATCCTGTTTTGATTTAATTATGCTTGAAGCCGTGCTGGAGTGTAACTCACACGAGATTTGATTTAATTATGCATAAAGCCGTGCTGGAGTGTAACTCGCACGAGATTTGATTTACTTGAGCATTCATTAGTGCTGGAGCATTGCTCGCACAAAGTTTTATATGGTTTTCATAATTCATTTGAATGTCGTACTGGAGTTTTTCTCGTACGAGGTTTTCATTGAGTTTTTATACATATCCGTACTAGAGCATTGCTCGTACGTGAATTTTACTTGAATTTATAATCAGTTTAAGTCGTACTAGAGCGCTGCTCGTATGCAGATTTCATTGATTTCTATGACACCGTGCTAGAGCTTCGCTCGCACGAGGTTTTCTGATATCATGAATATGCATGGAGTCGTGCTAGAGCTTCGCTCGTACAGGGATTTATATGACATGCATATAGCCGTGTTGGAGCCTCCTGTAGACTGTGTGTCACAGTGAGATGATATGCTCACACGTGCATATTGAGACAGAGATGATATGGATGGATAAGACCTATTGCAGGCACCCCTGATTGAGCTTGGGTTCATGGAGTACGTTGTACCGTGTATATCACGCGGAGTACGCTGTACCGTGGGGATTGTTGGAGTGGAGTGGCATTAGCCACGAAGCTGCAAGCCTTGCCCTCGCAATCCTGGTGTTATGCTATTCTGGCGGGTAGGATGACCCACCCCCGTTTTAGGTGTGATACCCCGCACACTAGGTACCGTGTTGCCAGGGATCACTGGGATATGGCCATAGTCCTCGATGTTACTGATAATTACCTGATTGTCTCACATGATACAACTATTGGTCGATGACCAGGGTAGACCCGAAGGAGGGGTCAGGCCCCCGATTTTATGATTTTATGATATGTGACCCTGAAAGAATGGTGGTTTTATAATCGAAGTTTTATAATGAATTTTAACGAATTGTTTTATGAGTTTGAAATGGAATTATGAGATTTTTTTATGAGTTGATTGACCTGGAAGGGTTAGTTTTTACTGCTGTTTTAATGTATTGATTTAAATGCAGTAGCATGTGAAGTTTTCCATGCTTTCATTTGAAATCCATGATTTGTCTTAATCCATGATTTGTCTTACATGACATGAAAGAATGCATGATCTTGTTTTACTTCATGCTTATTATGATTTAATGATGTCACATAAAATGCTTTGAATGCATGAATTACATGATTTATATATGCACAAATAGTTTTGGATAAACTATGGCATTGAATATGCATGACTTTGTGCGTGAAATTTTAAATGAAAAGAAATGGATTTAAGGGCATGGCATTATGAGCATGTAGATAGTGGAGCTATCTACTTACTTGCATAATTTCCTTACTGAGCGTGTGGTTTGCTCACCCCCCTTATTTTCCCATCTTTTCAAAGCACTCACAGAAATTAGTAAGCGGCTGAGTACTTGCATGCTTAATATCCACTGCTTCCTATCAAGAGACAGGTATACACATTTATATAGTTTTGTATCTAAATATGTAATGCACAGTACTGTAAACGGATATGATGTCGGGGATGTAGTGTTATAAATACCATTGGGTATGTATTTATTTAAAGTCAAAGAATAGTAAACTCTGATATATGAAGGTGAATATGGAAATGGAATGGTAAATAGTGCGAGGTTACTAACACCGAATCATAGCCCAACTGTGTTGTATGATGGTCACGATGAGAGAAAGGTAAGAATTAAATAATAAATGAAAAGCGAAAAATTTACTCTGATTTTTAGGTAATTTGGGTCGTGACAATTTTAATGGTATCAGAGCTTGAGTTGGCCTGATATGAGTCGGTGTTAGTGGTTAAGAAATTACATCCCCATTTACTGTGCATTGTTTAGATACAATTGTGTATATCGAGATGGAAGTGCAGCTAAGAATTTGGTTTTAAATGCAAGAATAGACTCATTAATTGATAGCCGCTACGGTTGAAAGGCGAGTACACGAGCTCGATGCCGTAGAGGTAGGCCCGAGAGTTATACTTGGTAGCCACATGGGACTCGAGATGAGATTGACATGGAGGCTGATGTTGAGCATGCCCCACAGAGTCCGACAGAGAGATCGGACAGAGTCTGGCAGAGAGATCAGATAGAGTCAAACAGAGAGATCGGACAGTATTGAGACACGCTTCACGAGGTTGGAGCGGAGTGTAGAGAATATTTTACGAGCTAATTGCTCAGAGTATGTTTGAGATTTGAGGGCGAGTCGGAGTATTGGTGGAAGTTCGCTCGACCCACCTTAAAAGCTAGACATCCAGAATGGATATGGAAAATAATTCTAGATGTATTCTGGTGACATAATATCCCGGACATTGTTTAAAGAAAATTACAGATGAAATTCATTACTCTAGCCCAGAGGAACTGGTTGATTAACGAGTATGAAACTAAGTTTATATTCCTGGGCAGATGTGACTCCGATACTATGAACAGTAAGAGTCGAGATGTCTGAAAGTTCATGGAAAGGACTCAGATTGTCAATTAGAGTCCGATTAGCCCGTTAGATATCACTACCTATACCGAGGCAGTGCATCAATTATAGTTGTATGAATAAGATTATAAGTTGCACGCCTCTGAGATTGGGAAAGGTAGTGAGGGTCGAAATAGAGACAAAAAAAGAGAATAAAGAATGACAGAGATGTCAGAATGGGAAAAAGGTAGTTTGGTAAAAGCTTAGAGCTGATGAATCACGGGGTAAGATGATTGGTAAGGCCCCAATGTATCCAAATACAGTATTTTCAGGGGTATTGTGATTTGAGGACCTCGACCTGCTCAGTAGCAGTGTGAACGGTGTAAGATGTGTGGTAGTTACCACGGAAATAAGATCTTGGACGAGGGCGAGTGTATGCCTTGGACCAGGACACTATTGATGATTCATATGATGTGGTGGAAGATACCACACTGCTTAAGAATAATGAAGTAATTATTTTAATTGATCCTGGTGCCACGCATTTATTCATACCGCCTTCAGTTGCTTATAAGCTAATGAAAGATGTAAAACCTGTACCCTTAGCAAGATGATGATAGTTAGCTGATTTTCACTAACTGACTATGGGTATAGAGATTGTAAGTTGAAAATATGGGTGAAAACATCCCTGAAAAGTGTATTATAAGTTTGACAAATAATGAAAGAGTTTGTTATAAGTGATATATTAAAGGAGATATATTGTAATAAGAGACGTATCCAAGGTAAGGATGTCCTTGATATACGAGATAAATTGGATTAAGCGAATATGAATTCTGACCACATGGACTGATATGTAAAGAATTATGGTCAAATCTGAGGGTTAATAAAGGTATTTCAAAATACTTCCCTGCCTAAAGATTTCACAGCGTCTGGAAGCGCACGCATAATCTATAAATTGAAATCGACAGTCGTATATATGCATTAAAAAATTTGGGTACCTTTAATGGTACAATAAAGAAGTATAGAATTTGATTAATCATGAAGGTTTAAAAATTAAAATTTTATAAAAGTCGTTAAAATAAAAAAACGACGAAATGACGCGGGTTAGTATCTTGAACAAAAACAATTTCGAAACGATATTGTACGTTTATGAGTACATAGGTCAATGATATGAGTGATTGAATTATGTAGTGGAACTCAACTACGAAAAGGTATTTAAACCTTACCTGGACCAATTGGTTGTCATCTTTAGTGATGATATTATGATGTATTCGAAGTCCAGGGAAGAGCACGAGTAGCAACATGAAACTATCTTACAGATAAGGTGTTATGAGTTTCTTGAAATGGGTTGCTCAGTTGACACGTCTCGTTTGGAAAAAGATTTCATACAAGTGTTATGATAAGTATGTAAATGGTTTCGGTGAGTTTTAGTATATTGAAGTAATAGACTGACCACCGTAAGTATTCTCACCTTAAACCAACAGCTCAAGAGGTTTCAGTGTGTATGGATACCTCAAAATAAGAATTGAGCTGCGTGTTGATGTAAAATGGGAAGATAGTCATTTATGGATCCAGATAGTTCAAGGACCATAAGAGAAATTATCCAACCCATGATTTACAGTTGGCAGCCGTAGCGTTTACACTTAAGGTATGGCGCCACCACTTATATGGTAAGGAATTTCGGGTATGCACTGATTGTAAAAGCCCCGAGCATCTGTTTTCACAGAAAGCGCAAAAATGAGATAACCAAGAGGGTTAGAGCTTCTAAGGATTATGATTGTGAACATTGTACCACCCAGAAAAGGCTAATGTAATGGCTGATGCCTTGAGCAGAAAGAGCCTCGGGATGGTATCACATAAGATGGTTAGGGAGCGAGAGCTGCTAGAGCAGTTGTGAACCTCAGTAGTGATGTGATCCCTTCTGATGATGACGGTGATTTTGTGACAGCTAGCCTGAGGTTGAACCGGATTTGTGTGACCGAATTTGCCAGGCTTAGCGTGATAATCGGCATGGTGTCGATAGTGTGGGTCAGATTCAGAAGGGTATAGTGACAGAGTTCACAGTAAGTGATGATGATTCACAGAGGTTCAGACACAGTATAAGTGATCCCCAGGACCACAGTTGATGATATAGTATTATTGTCAGAAGCTCACTCTTCGGGATATACAGTGCATCCGGAAAGTAATAAATATATTGGAATCTCTGAAAAGGGTATTGGTGGTCAGGTATGAAAAGTGATATTGTAGAGATTGTGGAAGAAGTGTCTCCTATGTCAGCAGAGTAAGGTAGAGCAATAGATGTATGCAGAGTCATTGCAGTCTCTACCTATAGTGACATGGAAATGGGAACAAGTTACCATGAATATTGTGATGGGTTACACAGGACTCGAAATCAATCACGAGGCTATCTAGGTGATAGTCGATAGATTGATTTAGTTACCCACCTTCTGGTTATGAAATCCCCATATACTCTGAGTGCGTAGGCGGATTTATGTGTATGGAAAATTGTGGAACATTATGTAGCGTTCCAGTGAGCATGGTATCAGATAGGGATTCCCGCTTCACTTCCCCCTTCTGGGAATGTTTTTCAGGAAGCTAGGGAACCTGATTGTGTAAGCACAGCTTCCATCCTCAGACAGATGGTCAGTTAGAGAGGACTGTACAGGTTCTAGAGGATGTGATGAGAGCGTATGCCATTGATTTTATGAGCTCCTGGGATGATCAGTTGCTACTAATCAAATTCGCCAGTGATGACAGTTGTCACTTGAGTATCGGGATAACATTTTTATGAGGCATTGTATGCCCGTAGGGAGTTGTTTCCCGACTTGGATAAGAAGAAATGGGTGACCGATAGAGAATTGTTCCCGAATTAGTAAAAAAAAACCTCTGAGGATGTTCAGTTGATTTGTGAGATATTAAGAACACCTCAGAGCAGATAGAAAAAAAAAATATGCTGACAAGAGACAGAAATCATTGAAATTCACCGAGGGTGAATTAGTATTGTTGGGAGTTACTTGTCTTAAGGACATAACAAGATTCGGATAAGAGATTGGAAAAAGTGGGAGATAAGACTTGTAGGTTGGCATTACCACTTGAATTAACAGGCATCCACAATGTGTCCTATCTTATGATGTTTCGAAAATAATATCTGAACCCAGTATATGTGATCAGATATGAGCTTCAACGGCTTAGCTCAATGAAAGTGTAACGTATGTTGGAAAATCGATTCGGGTATTAATCAGGAAGGAGAAAGTGTTGAGGTTTGAGACGATCTCCCTAGTCAAGTATGATGGTAGTATTACACTCCGGAGAAAGTCACTTGAGGATGACAGTATATGATACGATAGACATACCCGAAGTTGTTATGGCCTCATTTGCCTTGGTTCTAATTTGGAGGACCAAATTTCTTAAGTGGAGGAGATTGTAAGACCCAATATTTTCGAGTGCATTTAAAAATGCAAAAGGATGAAAATGGTATTCCCGAAAATGTGCAAGGGTAAAACGGTCAAAAGATCAAAATTCGATATTAATCGGGACAAGAAAATTTAATTAAAAATAATGGCTTGAGAAATCTTGATCAATAACGAAGAAATAATTAAATTTCGGATTAAATTGATCAAGATATGAATTTATTGGAATAAACCAAAATTTTCGTATCGAAAAATAATCCCGAAAATAATCAAAAATTTTACCGAAAAGGTAAAATCGGACTGATAAATTTCTGTATGGATTAAATGAATAAAATATAATTTTTTAGATATTTGTGGATTTTAATATTATTTTATTGAATAAAATAATATTAAAAATAAATTATAAATAAATAAATAAAATGTAAAAAAAAAAACAAATCTGAAACGAAACAGAGGAGAAAATGCAAAACCAAGCCAACGAATGCCGACCGAGGAAGAAGAGCCACCACCGGCGGGGCTGAGGCGCCGACGAGGACCGGCGAAGGTAGCCCCACACCAGGCGAACCACCAGCGGCCAGGACGCGCCCCGATGTCACCGAAAAATGCCAGAAACTCGATTCGCCTGCGATGGCACCGTTTTGACTCCAGCCGAGGGTCGATTTTGGAAGCCCAGGCCGTGGCGCACCGATTGGTGCCATGTAAGACCCGGTTTTATCGTAAGGGTAAAAAGGGAATAAATAGAAATTTTTGAGTGCATTTAAAAATGCAAAAGGATTGAAATGACATTCCCGAATACGTGCAAGGGTAAAATGGTCAAAATATCAAAATTCGGTATTAATCGGGACAAGAAAATTTAATTAAAAATATGAGAATGAGAAATCTTGATCAATGATGAAGAAATAATTAAATTTCGGGTTAAATTGATCAAGATATGAATTTATTGGGATAAACCGAAATTTTTGTATTGAAAAATAATCCCGAAAATAATCGAAAAATATGCCGGAAAGGTAAAATCGGACTGATAAATTCATTTATGGAATAAATGAATAAAATAATATTTTTTTTTATATTTATGGATTTTAATAATATTTTAATTGATTAAAATATTATTAAAAATAAAATAATAATAAAAATAAATAATAAAAAAATAATAATTGAAAAAAAAAACAGAATTCGCGAAAAACGCGAATCTGCGAAAAACAAAAACAGAGGAAAAACGCGAAATGGTAGCCGAGGAAGAAGAGACGCCGGACGGCCACCACCGGCGGGACCGAGGGGCCGATGAGGGTCGGCGAACGTAGCCCAGCATCGGGCGAACCTCCAGCAGCCCAGACGCGGGCCGAGAACGGCGAAAAACGCTGGAAAACGGGGAGGAAGCCGCGGGGAAGAAATCACGATTCGCCGGCGATGGCTGCGATTCGACCCCAGCCGAGGCCCGATTTAGGAAGCCCAAGTGCAGCCGAGCCGAACGGCGGTGGAATCGCACCGGGAACCGACCGGACTGCGCCGGAACGGCAAAATGATGGGTGAACCGGACTAAACCGGAGGTCTGAGCCGAACCGGACCCGAGCTGAACCGGCGATCCGAACCGGGTTGAACCGGACCGGACCGGTTCAGCCAAAAAGAGAGGGAAAAAAGGAAGAAAAAGGGAAAAAGAAAAAGAGAAAAAATTGAGCAAAATTCCTGTGATGCAATCGAGCTTCGGGTAAGTCAGTAAGCGGTCAAATTGACCGATTTAATTTTTAGAATATTTAATTTGATAAATAATCGACTGAAAGTTTACCCGAAAATATATTTAAATGTGTAGCTCGACAATTGGCATCAACCGAGAGCTCGAGACAGCCTCGATTTGAGTACTATCATGGAATCTCGGGTAAGTAACCCTTATTTACGACAATTTTGCATCGTTATGCGTGATTGATATTTAACGCATAAATTATGGATTTAATTTCCGCATAAATGAATTAAATTCTGAAAATTGGATAAATTGTCGTAAATAATTCATAAGCTGTCTGAGAATTTAGAACGAGGCTAAATAAATTACTGATGGGCCCAATGAGCCCAATAGGCCTCGATAAAGTGTGGTAAACGGGCTTAAGGCCGATTAAGGCCCATTATGGTGCAATCGGGCCCAATATGGGTAAACGGGCCCAATGATTTAAATTAAGCCCAGAAAATTGTGATATACAATTAATTGTATTGTATTTGACTTGATGAATGTGTATCCGCAGTGCCGGAGATTTGATTTGGATTCGGAGCAAATCGGACTGCGTGACGAGACATCAGTGGGAAAGGTCAGACTGTACAGAAAATGAGGTAAGGGAATTGTGTGAGTAGCTAGAGGTAGCTATGCATATTTTAATAGTTTTTCTGTACACTGAGTATGTATGTATACATGGATATTGTATAATGATCCTAAAAATGGTTTGAATGATTTTAAGGATCGAAATAGGTGAAATGTCTATTTTACCCCTATTGAGGGAAGTTCACCTAAGGATGGTGAAAGCATGACATGCATGAAATGTATGATTTAAGGATTTTTGATAATTAAGGAATTTTATTGGTTTTAATCAAAGCAAAGTGATAGATTGGCCAGAAATTGTTTAATTGCACAAAATAACACTACGTAGGTGTTATTAATAATTAAATGGAAATTTCTTTGGAAAACGGCCAACTATCAAGTTTATATGGAAACAGATAGTGCTGACACGTAGTTCGCACTATATCTACGTTTTTGAATGTGCATAAATGTGCTTGAGCGGTTGCTCGCACCGACTTATGTGACATCATATGCATGAAATGTGCTAGAGCATGGTGCTCGCACTGATTTTTATTATTGTGAAATGAGAGCTGCTGGAGCTTAGCTCGCACTCTGTTTTGACATATTTTGACATGTTTTGATTTGTTTTGACGTCGTATGCATAAAATGGTGCTGGAGTGATTGCTCGCACTAGTTTTACTGATTTAATATGCATAAGAGATGCTGGAGCTTAGCTCGCATCCTGTTTTGATTTTATATTGCATAAAGCCGTGCTGGAGTGTAACTCGCACGAGGTTTGATTTAATTATGCATAAAGTCGTGCTGGAGTGTAACTCGCACGAGATTTGATTTACTTGAACATTCATTTGTGTTGGAGCATTGCTCGCACAAAGTTTTATATGGTTTTCATAATTGATTTGAATGTCGTACTGGAGTTTTTCTCGTACGAGGTTTTCACTGAGTTGTTTTACATATCCGTACTAGAGCATTGCTCGTA
The DNA here is from genome assembly GCA_033439115.1 of Firmiana major. Classification (NCBI taxonomy): domain Eukaryota; kingdom Viridiplantae; phylum Streptophyta; class Magnoliopsida; order Malvales; family Malvaceae; genus Firmiana; species Firmiana major. The sequence goes on from CM065899.1 coordinate 42,971,894, forward strand.
CGAGGATTTTACTTGAAATTATAATCAGTTTAAGTCGTACTGGAGCGCTGCTCGTACGCAGATTTTACTGATTTTTATGAAACCGTGCTAGAGCTTCGCTCGCACGAGGTTTTCAGATATCATGAATATGCATGGAGCCGTGCTTGAGCTTCGCTCGCACAGGGATTTATATTACATGCATATAGCCGTGTTGGAGCCTCCTGTAGACTGTGTGTCATAGTGAGATGATATGCTCACACGTGCATTCTGAGACAGAGATGATATGGGTGGATAAGACCTATTACAGGCACCCCTGACTGAGCTTGGGTTCACGGAGTACTTTGTACCGTGTATGTCACGCGGAGTACGCTGTACCGTGGGGATTATTGGAGTGGAGTGGCATTAGCCACGAGGCAGCAAGCCTTGCCCTCGCAATCCTGGTGTTATACTGTTCTGGCGGGTAGGACGACCCACCTCCCGTTTCAGGTGTGATACCCCGCACACTAGGTACCGTGTTGCCAGGGATCACTAGGATATGGCCATAGTCCTCGATGTTACTGTTAATTACCTGATTGTCTCACATGATATAACTTGTGGTCTGTTAGACCAGGGTAGACCCGAAGGAGGGGTCAGGCCCCCGATTTGATGAATTTATGATTTCATATGATTTTATGATATGTGACCCTGAAAGAAGGGTGGTTTTATAACCGGAGTTTTATAATGAATTTTATTGAATTGTTTTATGAGATGGACCCGGAAGGGTTAGTTTTAACTGCAGTTTTAATGTTTTGATTTAAATGCAGTAGCATGTGAAGTTTTCCATGCTTTCATTTGAAATCCATGTTTTGTCTTGCATGGCATAAAAGACTGCATGATCTTGATCTAATTCATGCTTAATATGATTTAATGATGTCACATAAAATGCTTTGAATGCATGAGTTACATGATTTATATATGCACAAATAGTTTTGGATGAACTATGGCATTGAATATGCATGACTTTGTGCTTGATAATTTTAATGAAAAGAAATGGATTTAAGGGCATGGCATTATGAGCATGTAGATAGTAGAGCTATCTACTTACTTGCATAATTGCCTTACTGAGCGTGTGGTTTGCTCACCCCCTTATTTTCCCATATTTTCAGAGCACTTGAAATAGTTATTGAGCGGCTGAGAACTTGCATGTATTGATATCCGCTGCTTGTTGCTACCCATCGAGAGACAGGTATACACATTGGTATGATTTTGTATCTAAATATGTAATGCACAGTACTATAAATAGATATCATGTCGGGGATGTAGTGTTATGAATACCATTATGTATGTATTCAGTTAAAGTCACAAGATAGTAAACTCTGATATTGAATGAAATTATGGAAATGGATTGGTAATAGTGAGAGGTGACTAACACCGAATCATAGCCCAACTGTGTTGTAGGATGGTCACGACGAGAGAAAGGTAAGAATTAAATAATAAATGAAAAAGCGAAAAATTTACTCTGATTTTTAAGGTAATTCGGGTCGTGACAGGTTTAATGGTATCAGAGCTTGAGTTGGCCTGATATGAGTCGGTGTTAGTGGTTAAGGAAGTTTACATCCCCATGTACTGTGCATTATTTAGATACAATTGTGTATATCGAGATGAAAGTACAGCGAAGAATTTGGTTTTGAATGCAAGAATAGACTCATTGACTGATAGCCGCTATGGTAAAAGGGCGAGTACACGAGCTCAAGGCCGTTGAGGTAGGCCCATGAGTTATACTGAGTCACCACATGGGACTTGAGATGAGATTGACGTGGAGGCTGATGTTGAGCATGCCCCACAGAGTCCGATAGAGAGATCGGACAGAGTCTGACAGAGAGATCGGACGGAGTCTGACAGAGAGATCAGATAGTATTGAGACACGCTTCGCGAGGTTGGAGCGGAGTGTAGGGAATATTTTGTGAGCTATTTGCTCAAGGTATATATGAGATTAGAGGGCGAGTCGGAACATTAATTGAAGTTCGCTCGACCCATTTGAAGAGTTAGACGTCCAGAATGGACATAGAAAAAAATTCTATATGTATTCCGGTGACAGAATATCCCGGATATTATTTTAAAGGAAATTACAGATGACATTCTTTACTCTGACCCAGAGGAACATGTTGATTAACGAGTATGATACTCAGTTTATATTCCTCGGCAGATGTGACTCGAACATGATGAACAGTGAGAGTCAAGATGTCTGAAAGTTCATGGAAGGACTCAGATTGTCAATTAGAGTCCGATTTGCCCGTTAGACATCACTACCTATGCCGAGGCAGTGCGCAGACTACAGTTGTGTAAATAAGATTATAAATTGCGCGCCTCTGAGATTGGAAAAGGTAGTAAGGGCCGAAATAGAGACAAAAGAGAATAGAGAATGACAAAGATGTCAGAACGGGAAAAAGGTAGTTTGGTAAAAGCTTAGAGTTGATGAGTCACGGGGTAAGATGATTGGAGGCCCCAGTGTATCTAATTTTAACACTATTGAGGGGTATTATGATTTGAGGACCGCAACCTACTGCGGAGCATTGTAAACAGTATAACAGAGTAGCAGTGTGAACAGTGTAAGATGTGTGGTAGTTATCACGAAAATAAGATGTTGGACGAGGGCGAGTGTATGCCTTGGACCAGGACACTACTGATGTTTCATTGGATGTGGTGGAAGATACCACACTGGTTGTGAATAATGAAATAATTATTTTAATTGATCCTGGTGCCACGCATTTATTCATACCGCCTTCAGTTGCTTATAAGTTAGTGAAAAATGTGAAGCCTATACCTTTAAGCATGAAGAGGATGATAGTTAGTTGAATTTCACTAACTGAATATGGGTATAGAGTTTGTAAGTTGAAAATATGGGTGAAAACATCACTGAAAGGTGTAATGTAAGTTTTAACACGTAATGAAAGAGTTTGTTATAAGTGATATATTAAAGGAGATATATTGGAATAAGGATGTCTTTGATATGCAAAGTAATTTGGATTAAGCAATAAGTAGTGAATATGAATTGCGACCAAGGATAAGGGGTGGATAAATTTACACCCAGTATGTGGTCAAATCTTAGGGTTAATAAAGGTATTTTAAAATATCTTCCTGCCTGAAGATTTGACAGCGTCTAGAAGCGCACGCATAATCTATAGATTGAATTCGACGGTCATAATATATACATTAAAATTTGGGTACCTTTGCTGGTACGATAAAGAAATATAGAACTTGATTAATCATGAAAGTTTAAAAATTAAAATTTTATAAAAGCCGTCAATATAAGAGGAAAGAAATGACGTGAGCTAGTATCTTGAACGAAAGCTATTTCGAAATGACATTGTACGTTTATGCGTACATAGGTCAAGTATATGGAAAATTGAAATATTGAGTGGAACTCAACTACGATAAGGTATTTAAACCTTACCTGGACCAATTGGTTGTCGTTTTTAATGATGATATTATGATGTATTCGAAGTCCAGGGAAGAGAATGAGTAGTAATAGGAAACTATCTTACAGACGAGGTGTTGAGAGTTTCTCCAAAATGGGCTACTCAGTTGACACGTCTCATTCGGGAAAAGATTTCATACGAGTGTTATGATAAGTATGAAAATAGCTTACGTGAGTTTTGGTTATATTGGAGTAATGAACTGACCACCGTAAGTATTCTCACCATGACTAACAGCTTAAGAGGTTTCAGTGTGTATGGATACCTCAAAATAAGAATTGGGCTGTGTATTGATGTAAAATGGGAAGATAGTCATATATAGATCCAAATAATTCAAGGACCATGACAGAAACTATCCGACCCATGATTTAGAGTTGGCAGCCGTAATGTTTACACTAGAAGTATGGCGCCACCACCTAAACGGTGAGACATTTCGGGTTTGCACTGATCGTAAAAGCCCCGAGTATCTGTTTTCAAAGAAATATTAGAATATGAGATAACCAAGAGGGTTAGAGCTTCTAAGGATTATGAGTGTGAACATTGTACCACCCAGGAAAGGCTATGTAATGGCTGATGCCTTGAACAGAAAGAGCCTCGAGATGGTATCACATATGATGGTCAAGGAGCGAGAGCTGCTAGAGTAGTTGTGAACCTCAGTAGTGATGTGGATCCCTTCTGTTGATGACGGTGATTGTGACAGCTAACCTGAGGTTAGAACCGGATTTAAGTGATCGAATTTGCCAGGCTTAGCGTGATGATCGGCATGATGTCGATAGTGTGGGTCAGATTCAGAAGGGTATAGTGACAGAGTTCACAGTGAGTGATGATGATTTACAGAGGTTCAGAGATAGTATAAGTACTCCCCAGGACCACAGTTGATGAGATAATATTATTGGCAGAAGCTCACTCTTCGGGATATACAGTGCATCCAAGAAATAATAAATTTATTTGAATCTCTGAGAAAGGTATTGGTGGTCAGGTATGAAAAGTGATATTGTAGAGATTGTGGAGAAGTGTCTCGTATGTCAGCAGAGTAAGGTAGAGTACGAGAAGTTGCAGGGTTATTGCAACCTCTACCTATATTGACACGAAAATGGGAACAAGTTACCATGAATTGCATGATGGGTTACAGAGGACCCGGATAAATCACGAGGCTATCTGGGTGATAGTCGATAGATTGATTTAGTCTACCCACCTTCTAGTTATGGAAATCCTCAGATACTCTAAGTGTGTAGGCGAATATATGTGTATGGAAAATTATGGATCATTGTGTAGCGTTCCAGTGAGCATGATATCAGATAGGGATTCCCGCTTCACTTCCCACTTCTGGGAACGTTTTTCAAGAAGCTATGGGAACCTGATTGTGTGTTAGCACAGCTTCCACCCTCAGACAGATGGTCAGTCAGAGAGGACTGTACAGGTTCTGGAGGATGTGATGAGAGCGTGTGCCATTGATTTTATGAGCTCTTGGGATGATCAGTTGTTGCTAATCAAATTCGCCAGTGATAACAGTTGTCACTTGAGTATCGGGATAACATTTTATATGAGGCAGTGTATGGCAGTAGGGAGTTGTTCCCTGACTTTGATAAGAAGAAGTGGGTGACAGATAGAAAATTGTTCCCGAATTGGTAAGACTACCCTCTGAGGATGTTCAGTTGATTTGTGAGAGATTAAGAACACCTCAGAGCAGACAAAAAATTCATGCTGACAAGAGACAGAAAATCATTGGAATTCACCAAGGGTGAATCATTATTGTTGATAGTTACTTGTCTTAAGGATGTAACGAAATTCGGATAGAGATATTGGACAAGTGGGAGATAAGACCTGTAGGTTGGCGTTACACTTGAATAAACAGGCATCCACAATATGTCCTATCTTATAATGCTTCAAAATACTATCCGGACCCGATATATGTGATTGGGTATGAGCTCCAACAGTATAGCTCAATGAAAGTGTAACGTATGATGGTAGAATTATAATCCGGAGAAAGTCACTTGAGGATGACAGTATATGATACAACAGATGTACCCGGAGTTAATTATGGACTCATATTACTTGGTTCTAATTTGGAGGACCAAATTTCTTAAGTGGGGGAGATTGTAAGACCCGGTTTTATCGTAAGGGCAAAAAGGGAATAAATAGAAATTTTTGAGTGCATTTAAAAATGCAAAAGGATTGAAATGACATTCCCGAATACGTGCAAGGCCAAAATGGTCAAAAGATCAAAATTCGGTATTAATCGGGACAAGAAAATTTAATTAAAAATATGAGAATGAGAAATCTTGATCAATGATGAAGAAATAATTAAATTTCGGGTTAAATTGATCAAGATATGAATTTATTGGGATAAACCGAAATTTTTGTATTGAAAAATAATTTCGAAAATAATCGAAAAATATACCGGAAAGGTAAAATCGGACTGATAAATTCATTTATGGAATAAATGAATAAAATAATATTTTTTTTATATTTATGGATTTTAATAATATTTTAATTGATTAAAATATTATTAAAAATAAAATAATAATAAAAATAAATAATAAAAATATAATAATTGAAAAAAAAAACAGAATTCGCGAAAAACGCGAATCTGCGAAAAACAAAAACAGAGGAAAAACGCGAAATGGTAGCCGAGGAAGAAAAGACGCCGGACGGCCACCACCGGCGGGACCGAGGGGCCGATAAGGGTCGGCGAACGTAGCCCAGCATCGGGCGAACCTCCAGCAGCCCAGATGCGCGCCGAGAACGGCGAAAAATGCTGGAAAACAGGGAGGAAGCCGCGGGGAAGAAATCACGATTCGCCGGCGATGGCTGCGATTCGACCCCAGCCGAGGCCCGATTTAGGAAGCCCAGGTGCAGCCGAGCCGAACGGCGGTGGAATCGCACCGGGAACCGGCCGGACGGCGCCGGAACGGCAAAATGATGGGTGAACTGGACTGAACCGGCGGTCTGAGCCGAACCGGACCCGAGCTGAACCGGCGGTCCGAACCGGGTTGAACCGGACCGGACCGGTTCAACCAAAAAGAGAGGGAAAAAAGGAAGAAAAAGGGAAAAAGAAAAAGAGAAAAAATTGGGGAAAATTCCTGTGATGCAATCGAGCTTCGGGTAAGTCGGTAAGCGGTCAAATTGACCGATTTAATTTTTAGAATATTTAATTTGATAAATAATCGACTGAAAGTTTACCCGAAAATATATTTAAATGTGTAGCTCGACAATTGGCATCAACCGAGAGCTCGAGACAGCCTCGATTTGAGTACTATCATGGAATCTCGGGTAAGTAACCCTTATTTACGATAATTTTGCATCGTTATGCGTGATTGATATTTAACGCATAAATTATGGATTTAATTTCCGCATAAATGAATTAAATTCTGAAAATTGGATAAATTGTCGTAAATAATTCATAAGCTGTCTGAGAATTTAGAACGAGGCTAAATAAATTACTGATGGGCCCAATGAGCCCAATAGGCCTCGATAAAGTGTGGTAAACGGGCTTAAGGCCGATTAAGGCCCATTATGGTGCAATCGGGCCCAATATGGGTAAACGGGCCCAATGATTTAAATTAAGCCCAGAAAATTATGAAATACAATTAATTGTATTGTATTTGACTTGATGAATGTGTATCCGCAGTGCCGGAGATTTGATTTGGATTCGGAGCAAATCGGACTGCGTGACGAGACATCAGTGGGAAAGGTCAGACTGTACAGAAAATGAGGTAAGGGAATTGTGTGAGTAGCTAGAGGTAGCTACGCATATTTTAATAGTTTTTCTGTACACTGAGTATGTATGTATACATGGATATTGTATAATGATCCTAAAAATGGTTTGAATGATTTTAAGGATCGAAATAGGTGAAATGTCTATTTTACCCCTATTGAGGGAAGTTCACCTAAGGATGGTGAAAGCATGACATGCATGAAATGCATGATTTAAGGATTTTTGATGATTAAGGAATTTTATTGGTTTTAATCAAAGCAAAGTGATAGATTGGCCAGAAATTGTTTAATTTCACAAAATAACACTACGTAGGTGTTATTAATAATTAAATGGAAATTTCTTTGGAAAACGGCCAACTATCAAGTTTATATGGAAACAGATAGTGCTGACACGTAGTTCGCACTATATCTACGTTTGTGAATGTGCGTAAATGTGCTTGAGCGGTTGCTCGCACCGACTTATGTGACATCATATGCATGAAATGTGCTAGAGCATGGTGCTCGTACTGATTTTTATTATTGTGAAATGAGAGCTGCTGGAGCTTAGCTCGCACTCTGTTTTGACATGTTTTGATTTGTTTTGACGTGGTATGCATAAAATGGTGCTGGAGTGATTGCTCGCACTAGTTTTACTGATTTAATATGCATGAGAGATGCTGGAGCTTAGCTCGCATCCTGTTTTGATTTTATATTGCATAAAGCCGTGCTGGAGTGTAACTCGCACGAGGTTTGATTTAATTATGCATAAAGCCGTGCTGGAGTGTAACTCGCACGAGATTTGATTTACTTGAACATTCATTTGTGTTGGAGCGTTGCTCGCACAAAGTTTTATATGGTTTTCATAATTCATTTGAATGTCGTACTGGAGTTTTTCTCGTACGAGGTTTTCACTGAGTTGTTTTACATATCCGTACTAGAGCATTGCTCGTACGAGGATTTTACTTGAAATTATAATCAGTTAAGTCGTACTGGAGCGCTGCTCGTACGCAAATTTTACTGATTTTTATGAAACCGTGCTAGAGCTTCGCTCGCACGAGGTTTTCAGATATCATGAATATGCATGGAGCCGTGCTTGAGCTTCGCTCGCACAGGGATTTATATTATATGCATATAGCCGTGTTGGAGCCTCCTGTAGACTGTGTGTCATAGTGAGATGATATGCTCACACGTGCATTCTGAGACAGAGATGATATGGGTGGATAAGACCTATTACAGGCACCCCTGACTGAGCTTGGGTTCACGGAGTACTTTGTACCGTGTATGTCACGCGGAGTACGCTGTATCGTGGGGATTGTTGGAGTGGAGTGGCATTAGCCACGAGGCAGCAAGCCTTGCCCTCGCAATCCTGGTGTTATGCTGTTCTGGCGGGTAGGACGACCCACCTCCCGTTTCAGGTGTGATACCCCGCACACTAGGTACCGTGTTGCCAGGGATCACTAGGATATGGCCATAGTCCTCGATGTTACTGTTAATTACCTGATTGTCTCACATGATATAACTTGTGGTCTGTTAGACCAGGGTAGACCCGAAGGAGGGGTCAGGCCCCCGATTTGATGAATTTATGATTTCATATGATTTTATGATATGTGACCCTGAAAGAAGGGTGGTTTTATAATCGGAGTTTTATAATGAATTTTATTGAATTGTTTTATGAGATGGACCCGGAAGGGTTAGTTTTAACTGCAGTTTTAATGTTTTGATTTAAATGCAGTAGCATGTGAAGTTTTCCATGCTTTCATTTGAAATCCATGTTTTGTCTTACATGGCATAAAAGACTGCATGATCTTGATCTAATTCATGCTTAATATGATTTAATGATGTCACATAAAATGCTTTGAATGCATGAGTTACATGATTTATATATGCACAAATAGTTTTGGATGAACTATGGCATTGAATATGCATGACTTTGTGCTTGATAATTTTAATGAAAAGAAATGGATTTAAGGGCATGGCATTATGAGCATGTAGATAGTAGAGCTATCTACTTACTTGCATAATTGCCTTACTGAGCGTGTGGTTTGCTCACCCCCTTATTTTCCCATCTTTTCAGAGCACTTGAAATAGTTATTGAGCGGCTGAGAACTTGCATGTATTGATATCCGCTGCTTGCTGCTACCCATCGAGAGACAGGTATACACATTGGTATGATTTTGTATCTAAATATGTAATGCACAGTACTATAAATAGATATCATGTCGGGGATGTAGTGTTATGAATACCATTATGTATGTATTCAGTTAAAGTCACAAGATAGTAAACTCTGATATTGAATGAAATTATGGAAATGGATTGGTAATAGTGAGAGGTGACTAACACCGAATCATAGCCCAACTGTGTTGTAGGATGGTCACGACGAGAGAAAGGTAAGAATTAAATAATAAATGAAAAAGCGAAAAATTTACTCTGATTTTTAAGGTAATTCGGGTCGTGACATGCCGGAATCGCACCGGCCGGACGGCGTCGGAATGACCAAATGGTGACTGAACCGGCCGAACCGGACTGAACCGACCGAACCGGATAGAGCTGAACCGGCGGTCTGAACCGGGTTGAACCGGATCGGACCGGTTCAGCCAAAAAGAGAAGGAAAAAAAAGGAAGAAAAAGGGAAAAAGAAAAAGAGGAAAAATTGAAGAAAATTCCAGTGATGCAATCGAGTTTCGGGTAAGTCGATAAGCGGTCAAATTGACTGATTTAATTTTTGAAATATTTAATTTGATAAATAATCGACTGAAAGTTTACCCGGAAATATATCTAATTGTGTAGCTCGACGATTGGCATCAACCGAGAGCTCGAGACAGCCTCGATTTGTGTACGATCATGGAATAATGGGTAAGTGACCCTTATTTACGACAATTTTATATCGTTATGCGTGATTGATATTTAACGCATAAATTACGGATTTAATTTCCGCATAAATGAATTAAATTCTGGAAATTGAGATAAATTGTCGTAAATATTAAATTGAGATATATGAGAATTTAGAACGAGGCTAAATAAATTACTGATTGGCCCAATGAGCCCAATAGGCCTTGATAAAGAGTAGTAATCGGGCTTAAGGCCGATTAAGGTCCATTATGGTGTAATCGGGCCCAATATGGGTAAACGGGCCCAATGATTTAAATTAAGCCCAGAGAATATGGAATACAATTAAATTGTATTGTATTTGACTTGATGAATGTGTATCCGCAGTTCCGAAGATTAGATTAGGAGCAAATCGAACTGCGTGACGAGTCATCAGAGGAAATGTCAGACTGTACAGAAAAATGAGGTAAGGGAATTGTGTGAGTAGCTAGAGGTAGCTACGCGTATTTTAATAGTTTTTCTGTACACTGAATATGCATGTATACCTTGACTATGTATAATGATCCTAAAAGTGGTTTAAATGATTTTTAAGGATTGAAATAGGTGAAATGTCTATTTTACCCCTATTGAGGGAAGTTCACCTAAGGATGGTGAAAACATGACATGCATGAAATGCATGATTTAAAGAAATTTATGGTTTAAGGATTTTATTGGTTTTAATCAAAGCAAATCGATAGATTGGTCAGTAATTGCATGAATTTCACATGATAACACTACGTAAGTGTTATTTGTATTTAAATGGAAATTTCTTTGGAAAATAGGCCAACTATCAAGTTTATATGGAAACAGATAGTGCCGACACGTAGTTCGTACTATATCTGCATTTGTGAATGTGCATAAATGTGCTTGAGCGGTTGCTCGCACCGACTTGTGACATCATATGCATGACATGTGCTAGAGCGGTTGCTCGCACTGATTTTTATTCCTATGAAATGCATGAGAAGTGCTGGAGCCTAGCTCACACTCTGTTTTGACATGTTTTGGATTTGTTTTGACGTGGTATGCATAAAGAGGTGCTGGAGCGATTGCTCGCACTAGTTTTAATGATTTGACATGCATGAGAGATGCTGGAGCTTAGCTCGCATCCTGTTTTGATTTAATTATTCTTGAAGCCGTGCTGGAGTGTAACTCGCACGAGATTTGATTTAATTATGCATAAAGCCGTGCTGGAGTGTAACTCGCACGAGATTTGATTTACTTGAGCATTCATTAGTGCTGGAGCGTTGCTCGCACAAAGTTTTATATGGTTTTTATAATTCATTTGAATGTCGTACTAGAGTTTTTCTCGTACGAGGTTTTCATTGAGTTTTTATACATATCCGTACTAGAGCATTGCTCGTACGTGGATTTTACTTGAATTTATAATCAGTTTAAGTCGTACTAGAGTGCTGCTCGTACGCAGATTTCATTGATTTCTATGACACCATGGTAGAGCTTCGTTCGCACAAGGTTTTCTGATATCATGAATATGCATGGAGCCGTGCTAGAGCTTTGCTCGCACATGGATTTATATAACATGCATATAGCCGTGTTGGAGCTTCCTGTAGACTATGTGTCACAGTGAGATGATATGCTCACACGTGCATATTGAGACAGAGATGATATGGGTGGATAAGACCTATTGCAGGCACCCCTGATTGAGCTTGGGTTCACGGAGTACGTTGTACCGTGTATATCACGCGGAGTACGCTGTACCGTGGGGATTGTTGGAGTGGAGTGGCATTAGCCACGAGGCAGCAAGCCTTGCCCTTGCAATCTTAGTGTTATACTGTTCTGACGGGTAGGACGACCCATCTCCCGTTTCAGGTGTGATACCCCGCACACTAGGTACCGTGTTGCCAAGGATCACTAGGATATGGCCATAGTCCTCGATGTTACTGATAATTACCTGATTGTCTCACATGATATAACTATTGGTCGATAGACCTGGGTAGACCCGAAGGAGGGGTCAGGCCCCCGATTTTATGATTTTATGATATGTGACCCTAAAAGAAGGGTGGTTTTATAATCGAAGTTTTATAATGAATTTTAACGAATTGTTTTATGAATTTGAAATGGAATTATGAGATTGTTTTATGAGTTGATTGACCCGGAAGGGTTAGTTTTTACTGCTGTTTTAATGTATTGATTTAAATGCAGTAGCATGTGAAGTTTTCCATGCTTTCATTTGAAATCCATGATTTGTCTTACATGACATGAAAGAATGCATGATCTTATTTTACTTCATGCTTATTATGATTTAATGATGTCACATAAAATGCTTTGAATGCATGAATTACATGATTTATATATGCACAAATAGTTTTGGATAAACTATGGCATTGAATATGCATGACTTTGTGCGTTAAATTTTAAATGAAAAGAAATGGATTTAAGGGCATGGCATTATGAGCATGTAGATAGTGGAGCTATCTACTTACTTGCATAATTTCCTTACTGAGCGTGTGGTTTGTTCACCCCTCTTTTTTTCCCATCTTTTCAGAGCACTCACAGAAATTAGTAAGCGGCTGAGTACTTGCATGCTTGATATCCGCTGCTTCCTATCGAGAGACAGGTATACACATTTGTATAGTTTTGTATCTAAATATGTAATGCACAGTACTGTAAACGGATATGATGTCGGGGATGTAGTGTTATAAATACCATTGGGTATGTATTTATTTAAAGTCAAAGAATAGTAAACTCTGATATATGAAGGTGAATATGGAAAGGGAATGGTAAATAGTGTGAGGTTACTAACACCGCATCATAGTCCAATTGTATTGTATGATGGTCACGATGAGAGAAATGTAAGAATTAAATATTAAATGAAAAAGCGAAAAATTTACTCTGATTTTTAGGTAATTTGGGTCGTGACAAAAACAGAATTGAAGTCATATAATAATTTATGCAAACCATTTAAATTCAATTCGTAAAATTTGATTGTTCAACTAAGCTAAAATCGTTAATTTTAAGAGTCATGAAATTCAGCCTAGGTTTTTTGATAATTTCGGTACTATGAAATTCAGCCTAAATTTTATATCTACAAATATTCAAAAATTACGCATATTTATCTCTAGTAGTGACGAGAATTTTCCTTACCTCAATGTCTGTCTGTAGTCCTTGATTGTCTCGACGTAGCGAGTTGGCGAGCCCGGTCCACTCGGGTTATTTTTGTCAGATTTTTGAGCTAATATTTGCAATAATATTCCAGAACTGTCTATTTCCTCAAACTCCCCAAGTTTCTTTATGTAATTTGCTCTAACTTCAGTTCTATTATTTATTTACATATACATATATACAAATAATATATATATATAAACATTATTTTTTTTTCCTTCGAATTTGGCTTCTCGCCAAATTCTTTATTTCTTCTTCTTCTCACAACCCGTTCACTGTTCATTCATGTCTTCCCTCTATGTTTCCTCTATATTTTTTTTCGACTTCACATCACCATCCTCATGTTCCGACGACCTCCTTCATCGCTGCCGAGTCCTCCTTGTCTTCCATCGTCACTGCTGAGCTCTCAGTTTCCCACAATGTCGAGAGGAGTCCCTCTTTACCCCGCGTTATCACCTACGGCTATAGCTCTAACTTTCAGCCTCAATACTTCTCTTGGTTTCTCCACCATCTTTAGCCACTCATCACAGCTTCTTTTAGGCCGTGAGTTACCAGCCACTAGCTCCTGTTTCCCAATTCATCACAGCTCTCCTCGGTTCTCCCTACTTCAACCCAGTCTCCCACGCAAGCCTCTGTTTTCTATCACTGTTCAGATTCTCGGGTAGCTGGTTTCTTATCCTCACTCTGTTTCACGTTGGGTCCTGCACTGCGAAGTTTCTTGCCTCTGTCAGTTTCCTCCCGGTCTCAGCTTGTCTCACGTGCCCCCGTTTCCAGCAAGTGAGACAGAGATGCACTGTCTCTGTCATCATGTTTCTCCATCACCCTTCTCGCTCCAGTGAAAACTTCTCTGCCCAGTCACTGCCATCATCTCGCTCATGCTCGTTTCCTACACTTCCTCTGGTTTCTAGTTTTTTTTCATAGAAGGAGGCCCTTTCCCTACAGCCTCACCACCTCTGTTTTGCTTATGTTTCCAGGATTTCACTCTCTCCCTTGGGTCACTCCCCTCAGCTTTCCTTCTTTCATTACGTTTCCTTTTTCCCTTCCCTGATTGCTTCAGTAACTATTTACATCATACTCACTGCCATGCCAGCTTTCGGTCAATTCATTTCCTTTCACTGCCAAGTTTTTCAGGCCTTTCCCTCCTTTCTTTCTACTGTCTTCCATATCCTATAACCTATACATATATTTGTTTTAGTCCTATGTTTCTTATTTCACACATTAACTTCTACTTCATCCTGTTTGTTTTCACCTAACCACCTTCCTATATATATATATGTATATATTTCATGTCTCCTACCGAAAGACAATGCTCCCAACGTAGCATTAGGACTTTTGTTTATTTCTCTTTAATGCACCCCATCATCTCATCATCCTTCATTTTTCAATCTTTATTTACTTAAGCTATTGCAACCAAATGGTTGCTCTCGGGATTGGCTTCATTTTAGAAGCCAATCCATGATTTCTATACATATATATGGATATATATATATATATATATATATATATATATATATATATATTTATGAGTATTTATACACATTCATATATATTTACTTATATATTAATAATTTTTCTCCATGTAGTATTAAAATAAATTTAATCTAATATTTGAATTTACTATTCGTAAAATTATATCTTACGTATTAATCAAGCTCATTAAAATTATTTTTACACCTTATACTTATTTACTCCTCAAGTCAAAATATTTCAATTAATTAAATTCACCTGAATCTCTCCTGTTAAAATTTAATTTCGGTTGATTTTTCATCAAATCAACATTTTTAATCCCAATGGTTTTAAATTGTTATTCATTGTTAAAACCACGTGCATAAAAATTTACGGTGTTTACAGAAACAGATACAGAACAGACAAAAATAAGACATGATCTCACCAATGCCTTTGTTTCAAAATCAGTGCGAGTCGGACCGAACGACACACAGTCAGTACGCGCTCAAGCACATATCATCAGAATAACTTTATAAGTAAATCATTTCCTTTAAATCTCTTATAAATTCAGCTCGTTTTATAAAACAATTCAGAAGAGGCTAACTAGCCTTTTTCTCTTGGTTAAAAATGCTAATAAATAGGCTATTGTGAGTAAAACCAGGAACTTTCGATTTAAAATTAATAATTATAATTATCGAGTTTTTTGTCTAAATAATCCCTGTAAATCTAATCGATAGTTGGGCCGATCTAAGGAGTTTAAAATTCCCTTAAATTGTAATACTTAAATTCGATCTCGGGTTCTCTATATTCTGGTAACTAGGAAATTTATCCTAACAATTTTATATTTACAACTCCACAGAAATTACGTATATTTAACTCTAGCAGCAACGAGAATTTTTCTTACCTCGGTGGCAAATGAAAATTCTTTTTATATCTCGATATTTTATTTTAGTCGATCCGTTTAAATTTGTCTGCTTCTCCGAAGCTTTACTTTTGTGCACCAAGCATACTTTAAGTTTCCTTGATCACCACTTGCGAAATTCTCTAACACCCCCTCTGTTTCCCACTCTCTCTCGAGTCACTTTCATTACCATAAAAAAATAGCACCCTTTCATGCCAATGAATTCTTTTCCACACTTGCTATTTTTCTCTTACCTCTTGATTTCTCCTCGCGACTCATTTCTTTTGTTTCAGCTGGTTTCTTGCCTCTCTTCTCCTTTCTCTGATTTCCTTTCATCTCGTCTATTACTGCTTCACTCTCTAAAACTCTCTTCCTCTTTCTCCACTTTATCCCACTTTCTCAGTCTTTCCTATCGTTTCCATTATCATTCATTCATTTTCATATTTATATATAAATATATATTTATCCCACCTAAACTATCATTTCATTTCTCTTCTTTCATACACCATTCATTTCATATATTATTATTATTTTTATTATTATTATTATTATTATTATTATTATTATTATTATTTTGTTATCCTTTCCCGAGGCTATCATTTTATCATTTCACCCTTTTCTTTCTTTCATTTCATTTTTTTAATTCATTCATTTCATTAATTTTTTTTCTTTTTCTCAGAATATCATCATCATCACTCATTTCATTTCTTATTCTTTTCATTTCTTTTATCATTTCATTGTCACGACCCAAATTACCTAAAAATCAGAGTAAATTTTTCGCTTTTTCATTTATTATTTAATTCTTGCCTTTCTCTCATTGTGACCATCCTACAAATAGTTGGGCTATGATTCAGTGTTAGTCACCTCACACTATTACCAATTCTATTTTCCATAATCACATTTATATATCAGAGTTTACCATCTTTGACTTTAATTAAATACATACTCAATGGTATTTATAACTCTATATCCCCGACATCATTTCCGTTTACAGTACTGTGCATTGCATATTTAGATACAAAACTATACAAATGTGTATACCTGACTCTCGATGGGAAGTAGCGAATACCAAGCATGCAAGTCCTCAGCCGCTTACTAATTTCTGTGAGTGCTCTGAAAAGATGGGAAAATAAGGGGGGTGAGCAGACCACACGCTCAGTAAGGCAATTATACAAGTAAGTAGATAGCTCCACTATCTACATGCTCATAATGCCATGCCCTTAAATCTATTTCTTTTCATTTAAAATTTCACGGACAAAGTCATGCATATTCAATGCCATAGTTTATCCAAAACTATTTGTGCATATATAAATCATGTAATCCATGCATTCAAAGCATTTTATGTGACATCATTAAATCATAATAAGCATGAAGTAAAACAAGATCATGCATTCGTTCATGTCATGTAAGGCAAATCATGAATTTGAAATAAAAGCATGAAAAACATCATCATGCTACTGCATTCAAATCATTTCCTTAAAACTGCAGTATAAACTAACCCTTCCGGGTCAATCATCTCATAAAACAATTCAGTAAAGTTCATTATAAAACTCCGGTTATAAACCCACCCTTCTTTCAGGGTCACAGATCATAAAATCATCTAAAACATATTTGAGCAGAGTAGAAAATCATAAAATCATGAAATCATAAAAATCAGGGGCCTGACCCCTCCTTCGGGTCTACCCTGGTCTATCAGCCACAAGTTATATCATGTGAGACAATCAGGTAATTATCAGTAACATCGAGGACTATGGCCATATCCTAGTGATCCCTGGCAATACGGTACCTAGTGTGCGGGGTATCACACCTGAAACGGGAGGTGGGTCGTCCTACCCGCCAGAACAGCATAACACCAGGATTGCGAGGGCAAGGCTTGCTGCCTCGTGGCTAATGCCACTCCACTCCAACAATCCCCACGGTACAGCGTACTCCGCATGATATACACGGTATAACGTACTCTGTGAACCCAAGCTCAATCAGGGGTGCCTGCAATAGGTCTTGTCCACCCAAATCATCTCTGTCTCAGAATGCACGTGTGAGCATATCATCTCACTGTGACACACAGTCTACAAGAGGCTCCAACACGGCTATATGCATGTCATATAAATTCCTGTGCGAGCGAAGCTCAAGCACGGCTCCATGCATATTCATGATATCAGAAAACCTCGTGCGAGCGAAGCTCTAGCACGGTTTCATAAAAATGAGTAAAATCTGCGTACGAGCAGTGCTCCAATACGACTTAAACTGATTATAATTTCAAGTAAAATCCATGTACGAGCAATGCTCTAGTACGGATATGTATAGAAACTCAGTGAAAACCTCGTACGAGAAAAACTCCAGTACGACATTCAAATGAATTATAAAAACCATATAAAACTTTGTGCGAGCAAGCTCCAGCACAAATGAATGCTCAAGGAAATCAAATCTCGTGCGAGTTACACTCCAGCACGACTTTATGCATAATTAAATCAAATCTTGTGCGAGTTACACTCCAGCACGGCTTTATGCAATATCAAATCAAAACAGGATGCGAGCTAAGCTCCAGCATCTCTCATGCATGTCAAATCATTAAAACTAGTGCGAGCAATCGCTCCAGCACCATTTTATGCATACCACATCAAAACAAATCAAAACATGTCAAAACATGTCAAAACAGAGTGCGAGCTAGGCTCCAGCAGCTCTCATTTCACAATAATAAAAATCAGTACGAGCACCATGCTCTAGCACATTTCATGCATATGATGTCACACAAGTCGGTGCGAGCAACCGCTCAAGCACATTTATGCACATTGACAAATGCAGATATAGTGCGAACTACGTGTCGGCACTATCTGTTTCCATATAAACTTGATAGTTGGCCTATTTTCCAAAGAAATTTTCATTTAAATATAAATAACACCAACGTAGTGTTATCTTGTGAAATTAAACAATTTCTGGCCAATCTACCGATTTGCTTTGATTAAAACCAATAAAATCCTTAGACCATAAATTTCCTTAGATCATGCACTTCATGCATGTTATGCTTTCACCATCCTTAGGTGAACTTCCCTCAATAGGGTTAAAATAGACTTTTCACCTAATTCGATCATTAAAATCATTTAAACCACTTTTAGGACCTTTATACATAATCAAGGCATACATACATATTCAGTGTACAGAAAAACTATTAAAATACGCATAGCTACCTCTAGCTACTCACATAATTCCCTTACCTCATTTTTCTGTACAGTCTGACCTTTCCACTGATGACTCGTCACACAATCCGATTTGCTCCCAATCCAATCTTCGGAACTGCGGATACACATTCATCATGTCAAATACAATACAATTTAATGTATTTCATATTTTCTGGGCTTAATTTAAATCATTGGGCCCGTTTACCCATATTGAGCCCGATTACACCTTAATGGGCCTTAATCGGCCTTAAGCCGTTTTTCACACTTTATCGAGGCCTATTGGGCTCATTGGGCCCATCAGTAATTTATTTAGCCTCGTCCTAAATTTTCGGATATCTCAATTTAATATTTACGACAATTTATCCAATTTTTAAGAATTTAATTCATTTATACGAAATTAAATCCATAATTTATGCGTTAAATATCAATCACGCATAACGATGCAAAATTGTCGTAAATAAGGGTTACTTACCCGAGATTCCATGATAGTATGTAAGACTCGATATTTTTGAGTGCATTTAAAAATGCAAAAGGACTAAAATGGTATTCCCGAAAATTTGCAAGGGCAAAATGGTCGAAAGACTAATATTCGGTATTAATCGGGACAAGAAAATTTAATTAAAAATATGAGAATGAGAAATCTTGATCAATGATGAAGAAATAATTAAACTTCGGGTTAAATTGATCAAGATATGAATTTATTGGGATAAACCGAAATTTTTGTATTGAAAAATAATCCTGAAAATAATCGAAAAATATACCGAAAGGTAAAATCGGACTGAGAAAATTATTTGCAGATTAAATGAATAAAATATAAATTTTTTTAAGGATATTTATGCATTTTAATATTATTTTATTGAATAAAATAATATTAAAAGTTAATTATAAATAAATAAATAAAATTTAAAAAAAAAAAAGAGGAAAGAACGAAATCTGGAAGAAAACAGAGAGGAAAAGAGAAGCAAAAACGCGAAACGCGAAGGCCGACTGAGGAACCCACCGGACGAGCCTCCACCGGCGGCCAAGGGCCCCAAGCGAGGGTCGGCGAAGGTCGGCCGACCTCGGGCGAACCACCAGCGGCCAGGATGCGCCGTGGAGTCGCCGAAAAACGCCGAAAAACGAAGGAGATGCCGCGGGGAAGAAACGTCGATTCGCCGGCGATGGCTGCGTTTCGACCCCAGCCGAGGCCCGATTTAGGGAGCCCATGCCATGGCGCGCCGAACGGCACCGAAATCGCGCCGGGAACCGGCCGGATGGCGCCGACACAACCAAAGGATAACTGGACCGGTCGAACCAGACTGAACCGGCCGAACCGAACCCGAGCTGAACCGGCGGTCTGAACCGGGTTGAACCGGACCGGACCGGTTCAGCCAAAAAGAAAGGGAAAAAAGGAAGAAAAAGGGAAAAAGAAAAAGAGAAAAAATTGGGGAAAATTTTTGTGATGCAATCGAGCTTCGGGTAAGTCCGTAAGCGGTCAAATTGACCGATTTAACTTTTAGAATATTTAATTTGATAAATAATCGACTGAAAGTTTACCCGAAAATATATTTAATTGTGTAGCTCGACAATTGGCATCCACTGAGAGCTCGAGACAGCCTCGATTTGTGTACGATCATGGAATAATGGGTAAGTGACCCTTATTTACGATAATTTTATATCGTTATGCGTGATTGATATTTAACGCATGAATTACGGATTTAATTTCCGCATAAATGAATTAAATTCTAGAAATTGGGATAAATTGTCGTAAATAATTCATAAGCTATCTGAGAATTTAGAACGAGGCTAAATAAATATTGATGGGTCCAATGAGCCCAATAGGCCTCGATAAAGTGTGGTAAACGGGCTTAAGGCCGATTAAGGCCCATTATGGTGCAATCGGGCCCAATATGGGTAAACGGGCCCAATGATTTAAATTAAGCCCAGAAAATTGTGAAATATAATTAATTGTATTGTATTTGACCTGATGAATGTGTATCCGCAGTGCCGGAGATTTGATTTGGATTCGGAGCAAATCGGACTGCGTGACGAGACATCAGTGGGAAAGGTCAGACTGTACAGAAAATGAGGTAAGGGAATTGTGTGAGTAGCTAGAGGTAGCTACGCGTATTTTAATAGTGTTCTGTACACTGAATATGTATGTATGCCTTGATGATGTATAAAGATCCTAAAAGTGGTTTAAATAATTTTGAGGATCGAAATAGGTGAAAAGACTATTTTACCCCTATTGAGGGAAGTTCACCTAAAGATGGTGAAAGCATGACATGCATGAAATGCATGATTTAAGAAATTTTCCGAATTAAAGATTTGATTGGTTTTAATCAAAGTAAATCGATAGATTGGCCAATAATTGCATAAGTTTCCCAAATTAACACTACGTAGGTGTTATTAATATTTAAATGAAATTTCTTTGGAAAAGAGGCCAACTATCAAGTTTATATGGAAACAGATAGTGCCGACACGTAGTTCGCACTATATCTGCGTTTGTGAATGTGCATAAATGTGCTTGAGCAGTTGCTCGCACCGACTTGTGTGACATCATATGCATGAAATGTGCTAGAGCATGGTGCTCGCACTGATTTTTATTATTGTGAAATGAGAGCTGCTGGAGCCTAGCTCGCACTCTGTTTTGACATGTTTTGATTTGTTTTAACGTGGTATGCATAAAATAGTGCTGGAGCGATTGCTCGCACTAGTTTTAATGATTTGACATGCATGAGAGATGCTGGAGCTTAGCTCGCATCCTGTTTTAATTTGATATTGCATAAAGCCGTGCTGGAGTGAATCTCGCACGAGATTTGATTTAATTATGCATAAAGCCATGTTGGAGTGTAACTCGCACGAGATTTGATTTATTTGAGCATTCATTTGTGCTGGAGCATTGCTCGCACAACGTTTTACGTAGTTTTCATAATTCATTTGAATATCGTACTGGAGTTTTTCTCGTACGAGGTTTTCAGTGAGTTTTTATACATATCCGTACTAGAGCGTTGCTCGTACGTGGATTTCAATTGAAATTATAATCAGTTTAAGTTGTACTGGAGCGCTGCTCGTACTCAGATTTTACTGATTTCTATGAAACCGTGCTAGAGCTTCGTTCGTACGAGGTTTTCAGATATCATGAATATGCATGGAGCCGTGCTTGAGCTTCGCTCGCACAGGGATTTATATTACATGCATATAGCCGTGTTGGAGCCTCCTGTAGACTGTGTGTCACAGTGAGATGATATGCTCACACGTGCATTCTGAGACAGAGATGATATGGGTGGATAAGACCTATTACAGGCACCCCTGACTGAGCTTGTGTAAGACCCGATATTTTCGAGTGCATTTAAAAAATGCAAAAGGACTTAAATGGCATTCCCGAATACGTGCAGGGGCAAAATGGTCAAAAGACCAAAATTCGGTATTTATCGGGACAAGAAAATTTAATTAAAAATATGAGAATGAGAAATCTTGATCAATGATGAAGAAATAATTAAATTTCGAGTTAAATTGATCAAGATATGAATTTCTTGGGATAAACCGGGATTTTCGCATCGAAAAATAATCCCGAAAATAATTGAAAAATATACCGGAAAGGTAAAATCGGACTGAGAAAATTATTTACAGATTAAATGAATTAAATATAATTTTTTTTAAGGATATTTATGCATTTTAATATTATTTTATTGAATAAAATAATATTAAAAGTTAATTATAAATAAATAAAAAAAATAATTTAAAAAAAAAAAAAAAGAAACGAAACGAAAGTCTGAAACAGAAACAGAGAAGAAGAAACGCGAAAGGCGAAACCGAGGAGATCGTCCGATCCGACGACCACCGGCGGAGCTGAGGGGCCGGCGAGGACCGACGAACGTAGCCCAGCATCGGGCGAACCTCCAGCAGTCCAGACGCGCGGCGAGGTGGCCGGAAAACGTCGGAAACGGAGGAGAAGACCGCGGGGGAGAGAACCCCGATTCGCCGGCGATGGGGCTGATTCGACCCCAGCCGAGGCCCGATTTAGGGAGCCCATGCCATGGCGCGCTGAACGGCACCGGAATCGCCCAGAGAACCGGCCGGACGGCGCCGGCACGACCAAAGGGAGCCTGGACCGGCCGAACCGGACAGAACCGGCCGAACCGGACCAGACCGAACCGGCGGTCCGAACCGGGTTGAACCGGACCGGACCGGTTCAGCCAAAAAGAGAGGGAAAAAAAAAAGGAAGAAAAAGGGAAAAAGAAAAAGAGAAAAAAATTGGGGAAAATTCCAGTGATGCAATCGAGCTTCGGGTAAGTCGGTAAGCGGTCAAATTGACCGATTTAATTTTCTGAATATTTAATTTAATTAATTCCGACTGGAAGTTTACCCGAAAATATATTTAATTGTGTAGCTCGACAATTGGCATCCATTGAGAGCTCGAGACAGCCTCGATTTGTGTATGATCATGGAATAACGGGTAAGTGACCCTTATTTACGACAATTTTATATCGTTATGCGTGATTGACATTTAACGCATGAATTACGGATTTAATTTCCGCATAAATGAATTAAATTCTAGAAATTGGGATAAATTGTCGTAAATAATTCATAAGCTATCTGAGAATTTAGAACGAGGCTAAATAAATATTGATGGGTCCAATGAGCCCAATAGGCCTCGATAAAGTGTGGTAAAAGGGCTTAAGGTCGATTAAGGCCCATTAAGGTGCAATCGGGCCCAATATGAGAAACGGGCCCAATGATTTAAAATTAAGCCCAGAAAATTATGAAATACATTAAATTGTATTGTATTTGACCTGATGAATGTGTATCCGCAGTTCCGGAGATTTGATTTGGATTCGGAGCAAATCGGACTGCGTGACAAGACATCAGTGGGAAAGGTCAGACTGTACAGAAAAATGAGGTAAGGGAATTGTGTGAGTAGCTAGAGGTAGCTACGCGTATTTTAATAGTGTTCTGTACACTGAATATGTATGTATGCCTTGATGATGTATAAAGATCCTAAAAGTGGTTTAAATAATTTTGAGGATCGAAATAGGTGAAAAGACTATTTTACCCCTATTGAGGGAAGTTCACCTAAGGATGGTGAAAGCATGACATGCATGAAATGCATGATTTAAGGAATTTTCCGAATTAAAGATTTGATTGGTTTTAATCAAAGTAAATCGATAGATTGGCCAATAATTGCATAAGTTTCCCAAAATAACACTACGTAGGTGTTATTAATATTTAAATGAAATTTCTTTGGAAAAGAGGCCAACTATCAAGTTTATATGGAAACAGATAGTGCCGACACGTAGTTCGCACTATATCTGCGTTTGTGAATGTGCATAAATGTGCTTGAGCAGTTGCTCGCACCGACTTGTGACATCATATGCATGAAATGTGCTAGAGCATGGTGCTCGCACTGATTTTTAATATTGTGAAATGAGAGCTGCTGGAGCCTAGCTCGCACTCTGTTTTGACATGTTTTGACATGTTTTGACATGTTTTGATTTGTTTTGACGTGGTATGCATAAAATAGTGCTGGAGCGATTACTCGCACTACTTTTAATGATTTGACATGCATGAGAGATGCTGGAGCTTAGCTCGCATCCTGTTTTGATTTAATTATGCATAAAAGCCGTGCTGGAGTGAAACTCGCACGAGATTTGATTTAGTTATGCATAAAGCCGTGCTGGAGTATAACTCGCACGAGATTTGATTTACTTGAGCATTCATTTGTGCTGGAGCGTTGCTCGCACAAAGTTTTATATGGTTTTCATAATTCATTTGAATGCCGTACTGGAGTTTTTCTCGTACGAGGTTTTCACTGAATTTATATACATATCCGTACTAGAGCGTTGCTCGTACGTGGAACTTACATGAAATTATAATCAGTTTAAGTCGTACTGGAGCGCTGCTCGTACGCAGATTTCACTGATTTTTATGAAACCGTGCTAGAGCTTCGCTCGCACGAGATTTTCAGATATCATGAATATGCATGGAGCCGTGCTTGAGCTTCGCTCGCACAGGGATTTATATTACATGCATATAGCCGTGTTGGAGCCTCCTGTAGACTGTGTGTCACAGTGAGATGATATGCTCACACGTGCATTCTGAGACAGAGATGATATGGGTGGATAAGACCTATTACAGGCACCCCTGACTGAGCTTGGGTTCACGGAGTACTTTGTACCGTGTATGTCACGCGGAGTACGCTGTACCGTGGGGATTGTTGGAGTGGAGTGGCATTAGCCACGAGGCAGCAAGCCTTGCCCTCGCAATCCTGGTGTTATGCTGTTCTGGCGGGTAGGACGACCCACCTCCCGTTTCAGGTGTGATACCCCGCACACTAGGTACCGTGTTGCCAGGGATTACTAGGATATGGCCATAGTCCTCGATGTTACTGTTAATTACCTGATTGTCTCACATGATATAACTTGTGGTCTGTTAGACCAGGGTAGACCCGAAGGAGGGGTCAGGCCCCCGATTTGATGATTTGATGATTTCAGATGATTTTATGATATGTGACCCTGAAAGAAGGGTGGTTTTATAACTCAAGTTTTATAATGAAATATAACAAATTGTTTTATGAGTTTTGAGATGATTGACCCAGAGGGGTTATTTTATACTGCGTTTTAAATGAATTGATTTAAATGCAGTGGCATGATGTGTTTTCCATGCTTTCATTTGAAAACCTTGAATTGTCTTACATGACATGAAAGACTGCATGATCTTGATTAAATTCATGCTTAATATGATTTAATGATGTCACATAAAATGCTTTGAATGCATGAGTTACATGATTTATATATGCACAAATAGTTTTGGATAAACTATGGCATTGAATATGCATGACTTTGTGCGTGTAATTTTAAATGAAAAGAAATGGATTTAAGGGCATGGCATTATGAGCATGTAGATAGTGGAGCTATCTACTTACTTGCATAATTGCCTTACTGAGCGTGTGGTTTGCTCACCCCCCTTATTTTCCCATCTTTTCAGAGCACTTGTAATAATTATTGAGCGGCTGAGGACTTGCATGCTTAATATCCGCTGCTTGCTGCTTCCCATCGAGAGACAGGTATACACATTTGTATGGTTTTGTATCTAAATATGTAATGCACAGTACTGTAAACGGATATTATGTCGGGGATGTAGAGTCATGTAAATACCATTGAGTATGTGTTTATTTAAAGTCAAAAGGATAGTAGACTCTGATATATGATTATGGGAATGAAATGTTAAATAGTGTGAGGTGACTAACACCGAATCATAGCCCAACTGTGTTGTAGGATGGTCACGACGAGAGAAAGGTAAGAATTAAATAATAAATGAAAAAGCGAAAAATTTACTCTGATTTTTAGGTAATTCGGGTCGTGACAGGTTTAATGGTATCAGAGCTTGAGTTGGCCTGATATGAGTCGGTGTTAGTGGTTAAGAAAGTTTACATCCCCATGTACTGTGCATTGCTTAGATACAGTTGTGTATATCGAGATGGATGTGCAGCTAAGAATTTGGTTTTAAATGCAAGAACAGACTCATTGACTGATAGCCGCTATGGTTGAGAGGCGAGTACACGAGCTCAAGGCCGTTGAGGTAGGCCCATGAGTTGTACTGAGTCGCCACATGAGACTTGAGATGAGATTGACGTGGAGGCTGGTTGATCATGCCCCACAGAGTCCAACAGAGAGATCGGACAGAGTCTGACAAAGAGATCGGATAGAGTCTGACAGAGAGATCAGACAGTATTGAGATACGCTTCACGAGGTTGGAGCGGAGTGTGGGGAATATTATGAGCTAATTGCTCAGGGTATGTATGAGGGCGAGTCGGAACATTGATGAAAGTTCGCTCGACCCATTTGAAGATTTCGACATCCAAATTGGACATGAAAAATAATTCGAGATATATTCCGGTGACAGAATATCCCGGACACTGTTTAAAGAAAATTACAGATGACATTCTTTACTCTGACCCAGAGGAACATGTTGATTAACGAGTATGATACTCAGTTTATATTCCTGGGCAGATGTGACTCGGACACGATAAACAGTGAGAGTCGAGATGTCTGAAAGTTCATGGAAGGACTCAGATTATCAATTAGAGTCCGATTTGTCTGTTAGACATTACTACCTATGCCGAGGCAGTGCGCAGACTACAGTTGTGTAAATAAGATTATAAATTGCGCGCCTCTGAGATTGAGAAAGGTAGTAAAGGCTGAAATTGAGACAAAAGAGAATAGAGGATGACAAGAATGTCAGAACGGGAAAAAGGTAGTTTGGTAAAGGCTTTGAGCTGATAAATCATGGGGTAAGTTGATTGATAAACCCCAGTGTATCCAATTTCAATACTTTTGAGGGGTATTGTGATTTGAGGACCCCGACCTGCTGCGTAACAGTATGACAGAGTAGCAGTGTGAACAGTGTAAGATGTGTGGTAGTTACCACGAAAATAAGATGTTGGACGAGGGCGAGTGTATGCCTTGGACCAGGACACTATTGATGTTTCATGGGATGTGGTGGAAGATACCACACTGGTTAAGAATAATGAAATAATTATTTTAATTGATCCTGGTGCCACGCATTTAATTATACCGCCTTCAGTTGCTTATAAGTTAGTGAAAGATGTGAAGCCTGTACCCTTAGGCAAGAGGATGATAGTTAGTTGAATTTCACTAACTGAATATGGGTATAAGGATTGTAAGTTTTCACACGTAATGAAAGAGTTGGTTATAAGTGATTTATTAAAGGAGATATATTGGAATAAGAGACGTATGCAAGGTAAGGATATCCTTGATATGCAAAGTAATTTGGATTAAGCAATATGTAGTGTATATGGATTGCGACCAAGATAAGGGGTAGATATATCTACACCCAGTCGATGTGGTCAAATCTGAGGGTTAATAAAGGTATTTCAAAATATCTCCCTGCCTGAAGATTTGACAGCGTCTAGAAGCGCACGCATAATCTATAGATTGAATTCGACGGTCATAATATATACATTAAAATTTGGGTACCTTTATTGGTATGATAAAAAGATATAGAAATTCATTAATCATGAAAGTTTAAAAATTAAAATTTTATAAAAGCCGTTAATATAAGAGGAAGGAAACGACGTGGGTTAGTAGCTTGACCATAAACGATTTCGAAATGACATTACGTACATAGGTCAAGGACAAGAGTGATTGAAATATTGAGTGGAACTCAACTACGTTAAGGTATTTGAACCTTACCTGGACCGATTGGTTGTCATCTACAGCGATGATATTATGATGTATTCGAAGTCCAGGAAAGAGTATGAGTAGCAACAGGAAACTGTCTTACAGACAAGGTGTTATGAGTTTCTTGAAATGAGTTGCTCAGTTGACACGTCTCATTCGGGAAAAGATTTCATACGAGTGTTATGATAAGTATGAAAATAGCTTCAATGAGTTTTGGTATATTGGAGTAATGAACTGACCACCATAAGTATTCTCACTATAACCAACAGCTCAAGAGGTTTCAGTGTGTATGGATACCTCCAAATAAGGATTGAGCTGTGTATTGATGTAAAATGGGAAGATAGTCATTTATGGATCCAGATATGTTCAAGGACCATAAGAGAAACTATCCGACCCATGATTTAGAGTAGGCAGCCGTAGCGATTACACGGAAAGTATGGCGTCACCACTTAAATGGTAAGAAATTTTGGGTATGCACTAATCGTAAAAAACCCCCGAGTATCTGTTTTCACAGAAAGAGTAGAAAATGAGATAACCATGAGGGTTAGAGCTTCTAAGGATTATGATTGTGAACATTGTACCACCCAGGAAAGGCTAATATTATGGCTAATGCCTTGAACAGAAAGAGCCTCGAGATGGTATCACATATGATGGTCAGGGAGCGTGAGCTGCAAGAACAGTTGTGAACCTCAGTAGTGATGTGATCCTTCTGATGATGACGGTGGTTTTGTGACAGCTAGCCTGAGGTTAGAACCGGATTTGTGTGACCGGATTTGCCAGGCTTAGCGTGATGATCGGCTTGGTGTCGATAGTATGGGTCAGATTCAGAAGGGGACAGTGACAGAGGTCACAGTGAGTGATGATAACTTGCAGAGGTTCAGAGACAGTATAAGTGCTCCCCAGGACCACAGTTGATGATATAGTGTTATTGTCAGAAGCTCACTCTTCGGGATATACAGTGCATCCGAGAAATAATAAATATATTTGAATCTCTGAAAAGGGTATTGGTGGTCAGATATGAAAAGTGATATTGTAGAGAATTGCGAAAAAGTGTCTCGTATGTCAGCAGAGTAAGGTAGAGTAAAAGAAGTTGCAGGGTTATTGCAGCCTCTACCTATATTGACACGGAAATGGGAACAAGTTACCATGAATATTGTGATGGGTTATAGAGGACCCTAATGAATCACGAGGCTATCTAGGTGATAGTTGATAGATTGATTTAGTTACCCACCTTCTGGTTATGAAAATCCCTAGATACTCTAAGTGTATAGGCGGATTTATGTGTGTGGAATATTGTGAAACATTGTGTAGCGTTCCAGGGAGCATGATATTAGATGGGGATTCCCGCTTCACTTCCCACTTCTGGAAATATGTTTTTTGAAAGCTATGGGACCCTGATTGTGTGTTAGCACAGCTTCCACCCTCAGACAGATGGTCAGTCAGAGAGGACTGTACAGGTTCTGGAGGATGTGATGAGAGCGTGTGCCATTGATTTTATGAGCTCCTGGGATGATCAGTTGCTACTAATCAAATTCGCCAGTGATGACAGTTGTCACTTGAGTATCGGGATGAGATTATATGTGGCTTTGTATGACAGTAGGGAGTTGTTCCCTGACTTGGATAAGAAAAGTGGGTGACAAATAGAGAATTGTTCCCGAATTGGTAAGACAAACCTCTGAGGATATTCAGTTGATTTGTGAGAGATTAAGAACACCTCAGAGCAGATAGGAAACTATGCTGACAAGAGACAGAAACTATTGGAATTCACCGAGGGTGAATTAGTATTATTGGCAGTTACTTGTCTTAAGGACATGACGACATTCAGATAGAGATTGGACAAAGTGGAAGGTAAGACCTGTAGGTTGGTATTACCACTTGAATAAACAGGCATCCACAATGTGTCCTATCTTTTGATGCTTAAGAAATAATATCCGGATCCGATATATGTGATCGGATATGAACTCCAACGGTTTAGCTCAATGAAAGTGTAACGTATGTTGGAAAATTGATTCGGGTATTATATGGAAGGAGAAAGTGTTGAGGTTTAAGATGATCTCCATAGTTAAGTATGATGGTAGTATTACACTCCGGAGAAAGTCACTTGAGGATGACAGTATATGATACAATAGATGTAACCGGAGTTATTTCTGGACTCATATTACTTGGTTCTAATTTGGAGGACCAAATTTTTTTAAGTGGGGGAGATTGTAAGACCCGATATTTTCGAGTGCATTTAAAAAATGCAAAAGGACTTAAATGGCATTCCCGAATACGTGCAGGGGCAAAATGGTCAAAAGACCAAAATTCGGTATTTATCGGGACAAGAAAATTTAATTAAAAATATGAGAATGAGAAATCTTGATCAATGATGAAGAAATAATTAAATTTCGAGTTAAATTGATCAAGATATGAATTTCTTGGGATAAACCGGGATTTTCGCATCGAAAAATAATCCCGAAAATAATTGAAAAATATACCGGAAAGGTAAAATCGGACTGAGAAAATTATTTACAGATTAAATGAATTAAATATAATTTTTTTTAAGGATATTTATGCATTTTAATATTATTTTATTGAATAAAATAATATTAAAAGTTAATTATAAATAAATAAAAAAAAATAATTTAAAAAAAAAAAAAAAGAAACGAAACGAAAGTCTGAAACAGAAACAGAGAAGAAGAAACGCGAAAGGCGAAACCGAGGAGATCGTCCGATCCGACGACCACCGGCGGAGCTGAGGGGCCGGCGAGGACCGACGAACGTAGCCCAGCATCGGGCGAACCTCCAGCAGTCCAGACGCGCGGCGAGGTGGCCGGAAAACGTCGGAAACGGAGGAGAAGACCGCGGGGGAGAGAACCCCGATTCGCCGGCGATGGGGCTGATTCGACCCCAGCCGAGGCCCGATTTAGGGAGCCCATGCCATGGCGCGCTGAACGGCACCGGAATCGCCCAGAGAACCGGCCGGACGGCGCCGGCACGACCAAAGGGAGCCTGGACCGGCCGAACCGGACAGAACCGGCCGAACCGGACCAGACCGAACCGGCGGTCCGAACCGGGTTGAACCGGACCGGACCGGTTCAGCCAAAAAGAGAGGGAAAAAAAAAAAGGAAGAAAAAGGGAAAAAGAAAAAGAGAAAAAAATTGGGGAAAATTCCAGTGATGCAATCGAGCTTCGGGTAAGTCGGTAAGCGGTCAAATTGACCGATTTAATTTTCTGAATATTTAATTTAATTAATTCCGACTGGAAGTTTACCCGAAAATATATTTAATTGTGTAGCTCGACAATTGGCATCCATTGAGAGCTCGAGACAGCCTCGATTTGTGTATGATCATGGAATAACGGGTAAGTGACCCTTATTTACGACAATTTTATATCGTTATGCGTGATTGACATTTAACGCATGAATTACGGATTTAATTTCCGCATAAATGAATTAAATTCTAGAAATTGGGATAAATTGTCGTAAATAATTCATAAGCTATCTGAGAATTTAGAACGAGGCTAAATAAATATTGATGGGTCCAATGAGCCCAATAGGCCTCGATAAAGTGTGGTAAAAGGGCTTAAGGTCGATTAAGGCCCATTAAGGTGCAATCGGGCCCAATATGAGAAACGGGCCCAATGATTTAAAATTAAGCCCAGAAAATTATGAAATACATTAAATTGTATTGTATTTGACCTGATGAATGTGTATCCGCAGTTCCGGAGATTTGATTTGGATTCGGAGCAAATCGGACTGCGTGACAAGACATCAGTGGGAAAGGTCAGACTGTACAGAAAAATGAGGTAAGGGAATTGTGTGAGTAGCTAGAGGTAGCTACGCGTATTTTAATAGTGTTCTGTACACTGAATATGTATGTATGCCTTGATGATGTATAAAGATCCTAAAAGTGGTTTAAATAATTTTGAGGATCGAAATAGGTGAAAAGACTATTTTACCCCTATTGAGGGAAGTTCACCTAAGGATGGTGAAAGCATGACATGCATGAAATGCATGATTTAAGGAATTTTCCGAATTAAAGATTTGATTGGTTTTAATCAAAGTAAATCGATAGATTGGCCAATAATTGCATAAGTTTCCCAAAATAACACTACGTAGGTGTTATTAATATTTAAATGAAATTTCTTTGGAAAAGAGGCCAACTATCAAGTTTATATGGAAACAGATAGTGCCGACACGTAGTTCGCACTATATCTGCGTTTGTGAATGTGCATAAATGTGCTTGAGCAGTTGCTCGCACCGACTTGTGACATCATATGCATGAAATGTGCTAGAGCATGGTGCTCGCACTGATTTTTAATATTGTGAAATGAGAGCTGCTGGAGCCTAGCTCGCACTCTGTTTTGACATGTTTTGACATGTTTTGACATGTTTTGATTTGTTTTGACGTGGTATGCATAAAATAGTGCTGGAGCGATTACTCGCACTACTTTTAATGATTTGACATGCATGAGAGATGCTGGAGCTTAGCTCGCATCCTGTTTTGATTTAATTATGCATAAAAGCCGTGCTGGAGTGAAACTCGCACGAGATTTGATTTAGTTATGCATAAAGCCGTGCTGGAGTATAACTCGCACGAGATTTGATTTACTTGAGCATTCATTTGTGCTGGAGCGTTGCTCGCACAAAGTTTTATATGGTTTTCATAATTCATTTGAATGCCGTACTGGAGTTTTTCTCGTACGAGGTTTTCACTGAATTTATATACATATCCGTACTAGAGCGTTGCTCGTACGTGGAACTTACATGAAATTATAATCAGTTTAAGTCGTACTGGAGCGCTGCTCGTACGCAGATTTCACTGATTTTTATGAAACCGTGCTAGAGCTTCGCTCGCACGAGATTTTCAGATATCATGAATATGCATGGAGCCGTGCTTGAGCTTCGCTCGCACAGGGATTTATATTACATGCATATAGCCGTGTTGGAGCCTCCTGTAGACTGTGTGTCACAGTGAGATGATATGCTCACACGTGCATTCTGAGACAGAGATGATATGGGTGGATAAGACCTATTACAGGCACCCCTGACTGAGCTTGGGTTCACGGAGTACTTTGTACCGTGTATGTCACGCG
This sequence comes from Firmiana major, assembly GCA_033439115.1. Lineage (NCBI taxonomy): Eukaryota > Viridiplantae > Streptophyta > Magnoliopsida > Malvales > Malvaceae > Firmiana > Firmiana major. Next base: position 43,004,789 of record CM065899.1, read on the forward strand.
GAGTACGCTGTACCGTGGGGATTGTTGGAGTGGAGTGGCATTAGCCACGAGGCAGCAAGCCTTGCCCTCGCAATCCTGGTGTTATGCTGTTCTGGCGGGTAGGACGACCCACCTCCCGTTTCAGGTGTGATACCCCGCACACTAGGTACCGTGTTGCCAGGGATTACTAGGATATGGCCATAGTCCTCGATGTTACTGTTAATTACCTGATTGTCTCACATGATATAACTTGTGGTCTGTTAGACCAGGGTAGACCCGAAGGAGGGGTCAGGCCCCCGATTTGATGATTTGATGATTTCAGATGATTTTATGATATGTGACCCTGAAAGAAGGGTGGTTTTATAACTCAAGTTTTATAATGAAATATAACAAATTGTTTTATGAGTTTTGAGATGATTGACCCAGAGGGGTTATTTTATACTGCGTTTTAAATGAATTGATTTAAATGCAGTGGCATGATGTGTTTTCCATGCTTTCATTTGAAAACCTTGAATTGTCTTACATGACATGAAAGACTGCATGATCTTGATTAAATTCATGCTTAATATGATTTAATGATGTCACATAAAATGCTTTGAATGCATGAGTTACATGATTTATATATGCACAAATAGTTTTGGATAAACTATGGCATTGAATATGCATGACTTTGTGCGTGTAATTTTAAATGAAAAGAAATGGATTTAAGGGCATGGCATTATGAGCATGTAGATAGTGGAGCTATCTACTTACTTGCATAATTGCCTTACTGAGCGTGTGGTTTGCTCACCCCCCTTATTTTCCCATCTTTTCAGAGCACTTGTAATAATTATTGAGCGGCTGAGGACTTGCATGCTTAATATCCGCTGCTTGCTGCTTCCCATCGAGAGACAGGTATACACATTTGTATGGTTTTGTATCTAAATATGTAATGCACAGTACTGTAAACGGATATTATGTCGGGGATGTAGAGTCATGTAAATACCATTGGGTATGTGTTTATTTAAAGTCAAAAGGATAGTAGACTCTGATATATGATTATGGGAATGAAATGTTAAATAGTGTGAGGTGACTAACACCGAATCATAGCCCAACTGTGTTGTAGGATGGTCACGACGAGAGAAAGGTAAGAATTAAATAATAAATGAAAAAGCGAAAAATTTACTCTGATTTTTAGGTAATTCGGGTCGTGACAGCTTGGGTTCACGGAGTACTTTGTACCGTGTATGTCACGCGGAGTACGCTGTACCGTGGGGATTGTTGGAGTGGAGTGGCATTAGCCACGAGGCAGCAAGCCTTGCCCTCGTAATCCTGGTGTTATGCTGTTCTGGTGGGGTAGGACGACCCACCTCCCGTTTCAGGTGTGATACCCCGCACACTAGGTACCGTGTTGCCAAGGATCACTAGGATATGGTCATAGTCCTCGATGTTACTGTTAATTACCTGATTGTCTCACATGATATAACTTGTGGTCTGTTAGACCAGGGTAGACCCGAAGGAGGGGTCAGGCCCCCGATTTGATGATTTTAATGAAAAGAAATGGATTTAAGTGCATGGCATTATGAGCATGTAGATAGTGGAGCTATCTACTTACTTGCATAATTGCCTTACTGAGCGTGTGGTTTGCTCACCCCCTTATTTTCCCATCTTTTCAGAGCATTTGAAATAGTTATTGAGCGGCTGAGAACTTGCATGTATTGATATCCGCTGCTTGCTGCTACCCATCGAGAGACAGGTATACACATTGGTATGATTTTGTATCTAAATATGTAATGCACAGTACTATAAATGGATATCATGTCGGGGATGTAGTGTTATGAATACCATTATGTATGTATTCAGTTAAAGTCACAAGATAGTAAACTCTGATATTGAATGAAATTATGGAAATGGATTGGTAATAGTGAGAGGTGACTAACACCGAATCATAGCCCAACTGTGTTGTAGGATGGTCACGACGAGAGAAAGGTAAGAATTAAATAATAAATGAAAAAGTGAAAAATTTACTCTGATTTTTAAGGTAATTCGGGTCGTGACATTGTATGTGAATCGAGGCTGTCTCGAGCTCTCAGTTGATGCCAATTGTCGAGCTACACAATTAAATATATTTCCGGGTAAACTTTCAGTCGATTATTTATCAAATTAAATATTCCGAAAATTAAATCGATCAATTCGACCGCTTACCGACTTACCCAGAACTCAATTGCATCACTGAAATTTTCTCCAATTTTTTCTCTTTTTCTTTTTCCCTTTTTCTTCCTTTTTTTTTCCTTCTCTTTTTTGCTGAACCGGTCCGGTCCGGTTCAACCCGGTTCGGACCGTCGGCTCAGCTCGGTCCGATTCTGTCGGTTCAGTTCGGTTCGGCAGGTTCAGTCACCATTTGGTCGTTCTGCCGTCGTCCAGCTGATTCTCGGCGCCTCACCACCGCCGTTCGGCGCGCAAACGCATGGGCTTCCTAAATCTGGCCTCGGCTTGGACCAAATCAACGCCATCGTCGGCAAATTGACGTATCTCTCCCGTGGCATTTCCTCTTCCGATCTGTCGATTCCGACCACCTCACCGTGCGTCGCGACTGCCGGCGGGTTGCACGGGTGTCGGGCCTGCTTTGTCAGCCCTCGGCCGGGGTCCTGGTCGCCGATGGGCGTCGGCTGGATGGATCTCCCTTGCTCTCGATTTTTTGGCTTCCGTTTTGCCTTCTGCGGGTTTCTCTCTCCCCGCATTTTGCAAATTCAGATTTCCTTTTTTTTTTACATTTTCTTTATTTATAATTTATTTTTAATATTATTTTATTCAATAAAATAATGTTAAAATACACAAATATCTTTAAAAATTTATATTTTATTCATTTAATCACTAAATGAATTTATCGGTATTATTTCATCTTTTCGGTATAATTTTTGATTATTTTCGGGATTATTTTTCGATACGAAAATTTCGGTTTAGTCCCATAAATTCATATCTTGATCAATTTAACCTGAAATTTAATTATTTCTTCGTCATTGATCAAGATTTCTCATTCCCATATTTTTAATTAAATTTTCTTGTCCCGATTAATACCGAATTTTGGTCTTTCGACCATTTTACCCTTGCACGTGTTCACGAATTCATTTTCAATCCTTCTGCATTTTTAAATGCACTCAAAAATTTCTATTTATTCCCTTTTTGCCCTTACGATAAAATCGGGTCTTACAATCTCCCCCACTTATGAAATTTGGTCCTCCAAATTAGAACCAAGAAATATGAGTCCATAAATAACTCCGGGTACATCTATCATTTCATACACTGTCATTGTCAAGTGACTTTCTCCGGAGTGTAATACTACCATCATACTTAACTAGGGAGATCATCTTAACCCTCAACACTTTCTCTTTCCGTCTAATGCCCGAATCGATTTTTTCAATCATACGTTATACTTTCATTGAGCTAAGCTGTTGAAGCTCATATCCAATCACATATATCGGGTCCGAATAATATTTTCAAAACATCATAAGATGGGACACATTGTGGATGCCTGTTAATTCAAGTGGTAACGGCAACCTATAGGTCTTACCTTCCACTTGTCCAATCTCTCTCTATCTGAATCTTGTTACGTCCTTAAGACAAGTAACTGTCAACAATAATGATTCACCCTCGGTGAATTTTCAATGGTTTCCCGTCTCTTGTCAGCATAGCTTTTATGTCTGCTATGAGGTGTTCTTAATCTCTCATGAATCAACTGAACATCCTCAGAGGTTTGTCTTCCCAATACGGGAACAATTCTCTATCTGTCACCCACTTCTTCTTATCCAAATCAGGGAACAACTTCCTACGGCCATACAATGCCTCATATAAAATGTTATCCCGATACTCAAGTGACAACTGTCATCACTGTCGAATTTGATTAGTAGCAACTGATCATCCTAAGATCTTATAAAATCAATGGCACACGCTCTCATCACATCCTCCAGAACTTGTATAGTCCTCTCTGACTGACCATCTGTCTGAGGATGGACAGCTGTGCTAACACTCAATTGGGTTCCCATAGCTTTCAAAAACAATATTCCCAGAAGTGGGAAGTGAAGCGGGAATCCCTATCTGGTATCATGCTCCCTGGAACGCTACTTATTGTTTCACAATTTTCTATACATATAAATCCGCCTACGTACTCGGAGTATCTGGGGATTTCCATAACTAGAAAGTGGGTAGACTTAATCCATCTATCGACTATTACTCAGATAGTCTCGTGATTCATTCGGGTCCTCTGTAACCCATCACGAAATTCATGGTAACTTGTTCCCATTTTCGTGTCACTATAGGTAGAGGTTGCAATAACTCTGCAGACTCCTCATACTCTACCTTACTCTGCTGACATACGAGACACTTCTTCCACAATCTCTACAATATCACTTTTCATACCTGACCACCAATACCTTTTTCAGAGATTCAAATATATTTATTATTTCTCGGATGCACTGTATATCCCGAAGAGTGAGCTTCTAACAATAACACTATATCATTAACTGTGGTCTTGGGGAGCACTTATACTTTCTTCTAACCTCTGTAAGTCATCATCACTCACTGTGAACTCTGTCACTATACCCTTCTGAATCTGACCCACACTATCGACATCATGCCGATCATCACGCTAAGCCTGGCAAATCTGGTCACTCAAATCCAGTTATAACCTCAGGCTAGCTGTCGTAAAATCACCGTCATCATCAGAAGGGATCCCATCACTACTGAGGTTTACACCTACTCTAGCAGCTCATGCTTCCTGACCATCATATGTGATACCATCTCGAGGCTCTTTCTGTTCAAGGCATCAGCCATTACATTAGCCTTTCCTGGGTGGTACTATCCATAATCATAATCCCTCAGAAGCTCTAACCCTCTTGGTTAGCATATCCGACTCTTTCTGTTAAAATAGATACTCGGGGCTTTTACGATCAGTGCATACCCGGAATTTCTTACCATTTAAGTGGTGGCGCCATACTTTTAATGTAAACACTACGGCTGCCAACTCTAAATCATGGGTCAGATAGTTTCTGTCATGGTCCTTGAACTAACTGGATCCATAAACGACTATCTTCCCATTTTACATCAATACACAGCCCAATCCTTATTTTGAGGTATCCGTACTCACTGAAACCTCTTGAGCTGTTAGTCATGGTGAGAATACTTATGGTGGTCAGTCTATTACTTCAATATACTAAAACTCACCGAAGCCATTTACATACTTATCATACCACTCGTATGAAATCTCTTTCCAAACAAAACGTGTCAACTGAGTAGCCCATTTCAAGAAACTCATAACACCTTGTCTGTAAGACAGTTTTTGTTGCTACTCAAGCTCTTCCCTGGACTTCGAATACATCATAATATCATCACTAAAGATGACAACCAATTGGTCCAGGTAAGGTTTAAATACCTTTTCGTATTTGAGTTCCACTACATAATTCAATCACTCATATCCTTGACCTATGTACGCATAAACGTATCATGTCATTTCGAAATCGCTTCCGTTTAGGATACTAATTTGCGTCGTTTCCTTTTTCTTATATTGACGATTTTTATAAAATTTTAAATTTTTAAAACTTCATGGTTAATCAAATTTTGTATCTCTTTATCGTACCAGCAAAGGTATCCAAATTTTAAATATATAATTATGACTGTCGATTTCAATATATAGGTTACGTGTGCGCTTAACGACACTCTCAAGTCTTCAGGCAGGGAGATATTTTGAAATACCTTTATTGACCCTCAGACTTGACTACATACCGCTTAATCCAAATTACTTTGCATATCAAGGATATCCTTACCTTGTATACGTCTTATTCCAATATATCTCATATGCAGGATCTAACACATCTCCAAGCTCATCTCCTTTCATATATCACTTATAACAAACTCTTTCATTATTTGTCAAACTTACAATCCCTATACCCTCATTGAGTTAGTGAAAATCAGCTATCATCCTCCTGTCTATGGGTACAGGCTTCACATTTTTCGCTAGCTTATTAGCAATTGAAGGCGGTATGAATAAATGCGTGGCACCAGGATCAATTAAATTAATTACTTCATTATTCACAACCAGTGTGGTATCTTCCACCACATCAGATGAAACATCAATAGTGTCCTGGTCCAAGGCATACACTCGCCCTCATCCAACATCTTACTTTCGTGGTAACTGCCACACATCTTACACTGTTACACTTGCTACATTGTTCCGTAGCAGGTCGGGGTCCTCAAATCACAATACCACTCAAAAGTATTGAAATTGGATATACTAGGGTTTATCAATCAACTTACCCCGTGACTTATCAACTCAAATCTTTTACCAAACTACCTTTTCCCGTTCTAACATCTCTGTCATTCTTTATTCTCTTTTGTCTCTATTTCGGCCCTTACTACCTTTCCCAATCTCAGAGGCGTGCAACTCATGATCTTATTCATACAACTGTAGTCTGCGCACTGCCTCGGCATAGGTAGCGATATCTAACGGGCTAATCAGACTCTAATTGACAATCTGAGCCCTTCCATAAACTTTTAGACATCTCGACTCTCACTGTTCATCGATCTGAGTCACATCCGCCCAGGAATATAAACTGAGTTTCATACTCGTTAATCAACATGTTCCTCTTGGTCAGAGTAAATACTATCATCGGTAATTTCCTTTAAACAATATCCGGGATATTCTGTCACCGGAATACATCTAGAATTTGTTCTCCTGTCCATTCTGGATGTCTAATTCTTAAGATGAGTCAAGCGAACTTCTATTAATGCTCCAACTCGCCCTCAAATCACAAACATACTCTGAGCAATTAGCTCTCAATATATTCTTCACACTCCGCTCTAACCTCGTTAAGTCTGTCTCAATACTGTCTGATCTCTCTATCAGAGTCTGTAGGGCATGCTCAACATCAGCCTCCACGTCAATCTCATCTCGAGTCTCATGTGGCGACTCAGTACAACTCTCGGGCCAACCTCTACGGCCTTGAGCTCATGTACTCGCCTCTCAACCATAGCGGCTAACAGTTAATGAGTCTATTCTTGCATTTAAAACCAAATTCTTAGCTGCACTTCCATCTCGATATACACAATTGTATCTAAACAATGCATAGTACATGGGGATGTAAACTTCCTTAACCACTAACACCAAATCATATCAGGCCAACTCAAGCTCTGATACCATTAAACTTATCACGACCCAAATTACCTAAAAATCAGAGTAAATTTTTTGCTTTTTCATTTATTATTTAATTCTTGCCTTTCTCTCATATTGACCATCCTACAAACAGTTGGGCTATGATTCGGTGTTAGTCACCTCACACTATTACCAATTCCATTTCCATAATCACATTTATATATCAGAGTTTACCATCTTTGACTTTAATTAAATACATACTCAATGGTATTTATAACTCTATATCCCCGACATCATTTTCGTTTACAGTACTGATCATTACATATTTAGATACAAAACTATACAAATGTGTATACCTGACTCTCGATGGGAAGCAGCGAATACCAAGCATCCATGTCCTCAGCCGCTTACTAATTTCTGTGAGTGCTCTGAAAAGATGGAAAAATAAGGGGGGTGAGCAAACCACACGCTCAGTAAGGCAATTATGCAAGTAAGTAGATAGCTCCACTATCTACATGCTCATAATGCCATGCCCTTAAATCCATTTCTTTTCATTTAAAATTTCACGCACAAAGTCATGCATATTCAATGCCATAGTTTATCCAAAACTATTTGTGCATATATAAATCATGTAATCCATGCATTCAAAGCATTTTATGTGACATCATTAAATCATAATAAGCATGAAGTAAAACAAGATCATGCATTCGTTCATGTCATATAAGACAAATCATGAATTTGAAATAAAAGCATGGAAAACATCATCATGCTACTGCATTTAAATCATTTCTATAAAACTGCAGTATAAACTAACCCTTCCGGGTCAATCATCTCATAAAACAATTCAGTAAAGTTCAATATAAAACTCCGGTTATAAACCCACCCTTCTTTCAGGGTCACAGATCATAAAATCAACTAAAACATATTTGAGCATAGTAGAAAATCATAAAATCATGAAATCATAAAAATCGAGGGCCGACCCCTCCTTCGGGTCTACCCTGGTCTATCAGACCACAAGTTTTATCATGTGAGACAATCAGGTAATTATCAGTAACATCGAGGACTATGGCCATATCCTAGTGATCCCTGGCAACACGGTACCTAGTGTGCGGGGTATCACACCTGAAACGGGAGGTGGGTCGTCCTACCCGCCAGAACAGCATAACACCAAGATTGCGAGGGCAAGGCTTGCTGCCTCGTGGCTAATGCCACTCCACTCCAACAATCCCCACGGTACAACGTACTTCGCGTGATATACACGGTACAACATACTCCGTGAACCCAAGCTCAATCAGGGGTGCCTGCAATAGGTCTGAACCACCCAAATCATCTCTGTCTCAGAATGCACGTGTGAGCATATCATCTCACTGTGACACACAGTCTACAGGAGGCTCCAACACGGCTATATGCATGTCATATAAATTCCTGTGCGAGCGAAGCTCAAGCACGGCTCCATGAATATTAATGATATCAGAAAACCTCGTGCGAGCGAAGCTCTAGCACGGTTTCATAAAAATCAGTAAAATCTGCGTACGAGGAGCGCTCCAGTACGACTTAAACTGATTATAATTTCAAGTAAAATCCACGTACGAGCAATGCTCTAGTACGGATATGTATAGAAACTCAGTGAAAACCTCGTACGAGAAAAACTCTAGTACGACATTCAAATGAATTATAAAAACCATATAAAACTTTGTGCGAGCAAGCTCCAGCACAAATGAATGCTCAAGTAAATCAAATCTCGTGCGAGTTACACTCCACCACGACTTTATGCATAATTAAATCAAATCTCGTGCGAGTTACACTCCAGCACGGCTTTATGCATTATCAAATCAAAACAGGATGCGAGCTAAGTTCCAGCATCTCCCATGCAAGTCAAATCATTAAAACTAGTGCGAGCAATTGCTCCAGCACCATTTTATGCATACCACATCAAAACAAATCAAAACATGTCAAAACATGTCAAAACAGAGTGCGAGCTAGGCTCCAGCAGCTCTCATTTCACAATAATAAAAATCAGTGCGAGCACCATGCTCTAGCACATTTCATGCATATGATGTCACATAAGTCGGTGCGAGCAACCGCTCAAGCACATTTATGCACATTCACAAATGCAGATATAGTGCAAACTACGTGTCGGCACTATCTGTGTCCATATAAACTTGATAGTTGGCCTATTTTCCAAAGAAATTTTCATTTAAATATAAATAACACCTACGTAGTGTTATCTTGTGAAATTAAACAATTTTTGGCCAATCTACCGATTTGCTTTGATTAAAACCAATAAAATCCTTAAACCATAAATTTCCTTAGATCATGCACTTCATGCATGTCATGCTTTCACCATCCTTAGGTGAACTTCCCTCAATAGGGTTAAAATAGACTTTTCACCTAATTCGATCATTAAAATCATTTAAACCACTTTTAGGACCTTTATACATAATCAAGGCATACATACATATTCAGTGTACAGAAAAACTATTAAAATACGCGTAGCTACCTCTAGCTACTCACATAATTCCCTTACCTCATTTTTCTGTACAGTCTGACCTTTCCACTGATGGCTCGTCACGCAGTCCGATTTGCTCCCAATCCAATCTCCGGAACTGCGAATACACATTCATCATGTCAAATACAATACAATTTAATGTATTTCATATTTTCTGGGTTTAATTTAAATCATTGGGCCCGTTTACCCATATTGGGCCCGATTGCACCTTAATGGGCCTTAATCGGCCTTAAGCCCGTTTTCCACACTTTATCGAGGCCTATTGGGCTCATTGGGCCCATCAGTAATTTATTTAGCATCGTTCTAAATTTTTGGATATCTCAATTTAATATTTACGACAATTTATCCAATTTTTCAGAATTTAATTCATTTATATGGAAATTAAATCCATAATTTATGCGTTAACTATCAATCACTCTTAACGATGCAAAATTGTCGTAAATAAGGGTTACTTACCCGAGATTCCATGATAGTATGTGAATCGAGGCTGTCTCGAGCTCTCGGTTGATGCCAATTGTCGAGCTACACAATTAAATATATTTTCGGGTAAACTTTCAGCCGATTATTTATCAAATTAAATATTTCAAAAATTAAATCGGTCAATTCGACCGCTTACCGACTTACCCGAAACTCGATTGCATCCCTGAAATTTTTCCCAATTTTTTCTCTTTTTCTTTTTCCCTTTTTCTTCCTTTTTTTCCTTCTCTTTTTGGCTGAACCGGTCCGGTCCGGTTCAACTCGGTTCAGACCGCCGGTTCAGCTCAGTCCGGTTCGACTGGTTCAGTCCGGTTCGGTCGGTTCAGTCACCATTTGGTCATTCTGCCGCTGTCCGGTCGGTTCTCGGTGCCTCACCACCGCCGTTCGGCGCGCAAACGCATCTGGCCTCGGCTTGGACCAAATCAATGCCATCGCCGACGAATCGACGTATCTCTCCCGCGGCATTTCCTCTTCCGATCTGTCGATTTCGACCACCTCGCCGCGCGTCGCGACTGCCGGCGGGTTGCACGGGTGTCGGGCCTGCTTCGTCGGCCCTCGGCCGGGGTCCTGGTCGCCGATGGCCGTCGGTTGGATGGATCTCCCTTGCTCTCAGTTTTTCGGCTTCCGTTTTGCCTTCTCCGGGTTTCTCTCTCCCCGCGTTTTGCAAATTCAGATTTCCTTTTTTTTTTTTACATTTTCTTTATTTATAATTTATTTTTAATATTATTTTATTCAATAAAATAATATTAAAATACACAAATATCTTTAAAAATTTATATTTTATTCATTTAATCGCTAAATGAATTTTTCGGTATTATTTTGTCTTTTCGGTATAATTTTTGATTATTTTCGAGATTATTTTTCGATACGAAAATTTCGGTTTATTCCCATAAATTCATATCTTGATCAATTTAACCTGAAATTTAATTATTTCTTCGTCATTGATCAAGATTTCTCATTCCCATATTTTTAATTAAATTTTCTTGTCCCGATTAATACCGAATTTTGGTCTTTCGACCATTTTACCCTTGCACGTGTTCGCGAATTCATTTTCAATCCTTCTGCATTTTTAAATGCACTCAAAAATTTCTATTTATTCCCTTTTTGCCCTTACGATAAAATCGGGTCTTACAATTTCTTCTTCTTTTCTCTCTGTTTTATTTTTATGCCATCACCTCACCACCTGCTGATGTTGTTTCCAACAGCAGTTGGTGAGGGCTTGTGGCTCGGGATTGGCTTCCAAAGGAAGCCAACCCATGGACTTTTGTCCATTTTTCAAAAAAAATTATTTATTTATGTATTTATTAATTAATTTTATGTAGTTATTTAATAATTCGTTATATATTATTTTTAATCTATTATTTATACTTACTTAACATGGAGGAATATACATATATTAAATCTAGCTCATAAAAGTCTATTTTTATCCCTCACAATTATTTGTTCTTCCTGTTAAAATATTTTAAATAATTAAATTCTCCTAGTTTCTCCCAGTTAAAAATATTTTTTAATTTAATCATCCACCAAAGAACACATTTCTAATCCCAATTGATTAATTTACTATTCATGATTGAACCGATTGCATGAAAATTCATAGAGTTTACATTAAATCATATTATAAGTTTATAGCTTATAATAAATTATTTCAATTAGACATAAATTATTTTAAATAAACATAGCGTAGATCACTTTATTGAAGGTATTAATAATTAATATACTTATTAATGATTATATACTTGATCGTAAATCATATGATTACAAATGAATTGATGATATATAATAGGAATATGAGACTTAGACTGGTCTTAAATCATATGATAACAAATGAATTGATGATATATAATAAGAATATGAGACTTAGACTTGGAGTTGAGAACTTAAGATCATAGTTTTGAAATTTATAATAAAACATTTTTTTTCTAAATGACTTGTATAATAACAATAAGAGTTTATAACATTTATTTAAATAAAAATATATATGATTTAATCTTGATACATGCAATGTTTTTTAAGAATTAAAAAAACTTTTTTCCATTGATTTTGTAACGGCTCAAATTACGGTACAATATGGTTGGGTTACGAGTCGATAATAGATCAGAACAATAAATTCGCCTATTCAATTTTATTTCCTGGTAACAAAATTAAACAAAACTAATGGTAGTACCTTCCAATTAATTCAGCGTAATTGTTCTTTTACAAAATATTCATGTTCACATTCCCCAGACACATTTCCATATACATTACTGTACTTTCAAAATTTAGATACAAAATATATTTCTATACTGGGTATACCTTTAATGCAGACGAATACTTTGCTGACGTATGACTGTGCAAAATAATTTAACTTATAAAAATGGTCCCAGCTACTGACGAGGCTTTGTGGAGGAAAGTAAGGGGTGAACACAACGTGCTCAATAAGAAAAACACGCGACAAATAGATAAATACACTACCTATATATATATATATGCCAAAATAGGAATTCTCACGAAAATATACATATAATTTGGTAAAATCAATAATATCAGAATCAAAATTCGAAAACAGTACTAAAATCAATAATATAAACAATCTACTGCAGTAAATATAGGATTTGGAAACTTTAAGCAGTAGAATAAACGATTTCCACAAAATATTACAGTTCTTACGGTCAATCCCGTAAATCAAATAGATGAGACAAGGCAGAACATGCTATATCAAAATTCAAAATGAAAATTGGCCAAAGTTGGTGACTTCGGGCATTACTGATTAGGTGTGCCAGGATGTTAATCGCCGTGGGAGTAGTCAACTACCCTAACAACTCAGAAAAAAAAATGTCCAAATATCATAATACACGGTACATCATACTCTGTGGACCACATAAATAGAAATAGACAGTAGTGTAGCATGATTTAATCAATGCCTTTGTCTCAAAATCAATGCAAGTTGGACCGTGAGACACATGGTCAGCACACGCTCAAGCACATGTCACGACCTATTTTTACCCAAAACACTACAAATATTTTGATTTTTCTTTACCTTTTTCCATTCATGACCATTTTATTAACAGTTGGGCTATGATTCGGCATTAGTCATATCATGTTACCTATCTCATCATACGTTCACATATCAGGATCCTCTATCTTATAATTGTAAATACTTATAATTCATATCGTGTATTTACATGACCTTGTACGTTTTACAACAATTACATCCTCGATATTACATCTATATTCATCACTGTGCTGTTACATGTTTAGGTACAAAACTATAGAAATGAGTATACCTTTCGATCGATGGGAAGCAGTGGATACCGGAATGTGAGTCCTCAACTGCTCACTAGCTATTGAAAATGCTCTGTAGAGAGGGGGAAAATGAAAGGGTGAGCTCACTAGCTCAGTAAGGTAATTATCCAAGCAAGTAGATAACTACACTATCTACGTGATCATAATGCCAGACTTTAAATCATTCTTTTTCATGTCATGCTTGAAACATGTTTTGTCACACCCCAGAAGCGCAGAAAAATGGGACTAATTTAAACTTTTTATCCATTAACTATGTTGTTTTCCTGTCCCATGTCTAGATTTAAAACCTTTTTCATTTTCAGGATTGCATTACATCACATATATTCTGCATAATTAAAACTCTGTATATATATAATCATTTACAACTATTACATCCCGACTATTATATACAATAGTGTCTATTTTGTATCACATGTCTGGAATACGAGTAAGGCTATACCTCAAGGCTATGAAAGTATCTGATGAAAGGTCAGACTATCTTGTCAACGACCACAGTCTCGTATGTACAGTAGACTCGTTGTAGATAATCTGGGAGATGGAGAGAAGGGGGTGAGTTTTTTAGACTCAGAAATTTAAAATAGCTTTAAATACTCAAAACGCGGTAAAACTCATGGCTTTACAAATCAACATACATATGCAGTGGAGTAGAGATGCTTACATTTCATAAAAGCAGTAAAAACATGCTTTAAAATCATCAGTTTGCACCTATAAATCATTTTAGTAAAACGTATCTTGCTGAAATCATATCGTATAGTGTAAGCATACATGAAGCATCTCAAAAGCTCAAAATACGTGAATCATATTACACTGTGACTTTAAAAGTGAAATCATGCTATCACAGACACATTTCCTAAAAACATACTCATGGCTACCTTTAAAATCTCATCATAGAAAATCTGTGCTCAATAGCAAATCATAAAACAGGTAGCATGACATGTGCGAAAACATATATATATATATATCATTCCTTCAATTCATCGTGGAGCCAGGCATAATCATATACTAGTCCCGAAGGACATCATACATCAGGTCCCGTAGGACGTTCATCATAGGTACATATGGCCATTGTATAGGGGAGCCGTAGGACTGGATCAGGGTTGTACGCTGCCCTATCTCTTGTGGACCACTAAATAGGGACTATAGGCACAAATTCACGTGCATCACCAAGTGTGGACTATTCACACGTTTCTCATATCAAGTCAGAGCCTACCCGTTCCCTGGTCGTCGGCTAGGTAGATCCTCGATCGTCTCCATACGCTACCCTATGTATGCGAGATTGACCCCAGATCCTTTGACTATCATCATATCTTACTTTTTTCCCCCACAAAAATCATTTTGGGCCTCTCACCCATTTTATCAAATCATTTCGGGTCTCTTACTTTAACGACCCGAATTTACAGACATTTTTTGGTTGGGCTACAAGTCGATATTAGGTCATAACAGCATTCAGTGTGATTAAATGTTTTTCACGGTAACAAATTTAAACAAAATATGTTCACATTCCCCAGAAACATCTTGTATTGCATTACTGTACTTACATAATTTTAGACACAAAAGAATTTCTTACAACTGGGTATACCTTTGATGCAGAAATGCGCTCCGCGAAATCTTAATTATGTGGAATTCCTTACTAACGAAAGCAATCCCAGCTACAGAGGAACTCTGTGGAGGAAAGTAAGGGGGTGAGCTCAACATGCTCAGTAAGAAAAACCTCATAGCAGGTAGATAAATACACTACCTATGAAAAAAATATATATTTTTATATTTACCAAATCTGAAATATTTTCACAAAGTATACATATGATTTGGTAATTTCTCAAATACCAGATTTCAGAATTTAGAAAACAGATTTAGTATCGGTAAAAGCACAAATACCAAAAACAGATTTTTGTCAGAAACAAAATATGTATCAGTAATACATTTAACTACTGTTATAAATCCAAAAAGTTCAGAGTTTTTCAGTAGCGAAATAAACATATTCCCAGATATTTCAATTCAAGCATACAAATTTAAATAAATATTTTCAAATAGATGAGACAAGGCTTGCATGCTATATTAGATATCAGAAATGACTATTGACCAATGTCGGTGACTCCGGGCAATTCACGGCCCAGGTGTGCCGGGATGTCAATCGTCGTGGGAGTGGTTAGCTACCCAAACGGCTCAAAGATCAGAATGTTCGAAGACCAGAAACAGAATCAGAAACACGGTACATCATACTCGTGGATCACAGATACAGATACAGATACAGAACAGAAGTGCAGCATGATCTCACCAACGCCTTTGTCTCAAAATTAGTACGAGACGGACTGTACGACACACAGTCAGTACGCGTTCAAGCACATTTCATCAGAATAATTTTATAACAGATTGTTTTCCTTAAATCACATATAAATTCATTTGTTTTATGAAATCGTTCAAAACAGGCCGACTTGCCCTATTTCATTTAAATCTCAGAAAATAAGTCTATGAAAATTCAAAATTCAAGATTTTCAATAATTAAAACAGAATTCAAGTCATACCGTAATTTATGCAAATCATTTAAATTTAATACGTAAAATTTGATTGTTCAACTAAGTTAAAATCTCTAATTTTCAGAATTACAAAATTCAACCTATTCTTTTCAGTAAATTTGGTACTGCGAAATTCAACCTAAATTTTATATATACAAATATACGAAAATTACGCATATTATCTCTAGCAGCGATGAGAATTTCCTTACCTCGGTGTCTATTTGCAGTCCTCGGTTGTCTCAACATAGCGAGTCGACGGGTCCGGTGCATTCGAGTTATTTCGCTCAGAGCCTTTTTCCCCGGGTTTTCAAATTTAGTACACTTATTTTCCTTCTCCAATTTTCCTCTATTTTCTTCTATTTTTTTGATATATATATATATATATATATATTACTAAATATAAATATATATATATATTACTCTTATTCTTTCTCTCTCTTTTTTTTTTCTTTTTTTTCAAATATATCTTCCTTTCCCGCATTTTCTTTTTCTTTCTTCTTTGTTTTGGTTTGTACTGTTCATCTCCATTTTTAGCCTTCTGCTTCGCGCCTCATACTCCCTTCCTTTATCACCACCTCCCGTTTTCACCACCACTATCATCACTCTTCTCTCGGTTTCACCTCCTGCCACTGTTTCCAACTCACACCTTCCAGCCGAGAGTCATCCTTCCCGTACCCTGTCGCGAGCTTCCATGGCGGCAGCTCTCTTCCTCTCTCGTTCATCCTCTCGACAGCTCGAAGAAGAATGAGATTACAGACGAGCTTCGGTCTCCTCTTCCTCCGCTTTCACTCTCACCCGCTCATCTCTCTTGGGGTCACATTTTTAGCATCCTTACTCTCGGTTTCTAGTTTTCCCCTTATTTAACACCTCTCACGTCTCTGTTTCTTCACACCTTCTTCTCATGTCTCGGTCCCTCTATTTTCTTCCACTTTCCTCTACTATCCGTCTTCTCATTTGTTTACCCAGGAACCGAGAGTGGTTTTCCTTCACTTCCTTGGTCTCTTTCTTCCTCTTGTTCTCTGCTCATCAGTTTTCGGTTCCCTAACCACCAGCCGAGGGCCATCGTGGCTGTCACGACCCAAATACCTAAAAATCAAAGTAAATTTTTCACTTTTTCATTTATTATTTAATTCTTACCTTTCTCTCATCGTGACCATCCTATACACAGTTGGGCTATGATTCGGTGTTAGTCACCTCACACTATTACCAATCCATTTCCATAATCACATTCATATATCAGAGTTTACTATTCTTTGACTTTAAATAAATACATAACCAATGGTATTTATAACTCTACATCCCCGACATCATATTCGTCCATAGTACTATGCATTACATATTTAGATACAAATCTATACAAATGTGTATACCTGTCTCTCGATGGGAAGCAGTAGATACCCAGAATGCAAGTCCTCAGCCGCTTACTAATTTCTGTGAGTGCTCTGAAAAGATGGGAAAATAAGGGGGGTGAGCAAACCACACGCTCAGTAAGGCAATTATGCAAGTAAGTAGATAGCTCCACTATCTACATGCTCATAATGCCATGCCCTTAAATCCATTTCTTTTCATTAAAATCATCAAGCACA
This sequence comes from Firmiana major, assembly GCA_033439115.1. NCBI lineage: Eukaryota > Viridiplantae > Streptophyta > Magnoliopsida > Malvales > Malvaceae > Firmiana > Firmiana major. Next base: position 43,022,258 of record CM065899.1, read on the forward strand.
AAGTCATGCAAACATCAATGACTTAGTTTATCAAAACTATTTGTGCATATATAAATCATACTGCTTATGCATCAATGGCATTTTATGTGACATCAGTAAATCATACTTAGCATGAATTTAATCAAAATCATGCAATTCTTTCATGTCATGTAAGACAAATCATGAATTTGAATAAAAACATATAAAACTCCATATGCTACTGCATTTAAATCATTTCATTTAAAATGCAGTATAAAATAACCCTTCCGGGTCAATATCTCATAAAACAATTTGTTATAAAATTCTCAAAAAAATCTATCATCTTAGTACAAAATCATAAAATCGGGGGCCTGACCCCTCCCTCGGGTCTACCCTGGTCTATCGACCAATAATTATATCATGTGAGACAAGCAGCTGATTATATCAGTAACATCGAGGACTATGGCCATATCCTAGTGATCCCTGGCAACACAGTACCTAGTGTGCGGGGTATCACACCTGAAGCAGGAGGTAGGTCGTCCTACCTGCCAGAACAGCATAACACCAGGACTGCGAAGGCAAGGCTTGCTGCCTCGTGGCTAATGCCACTCCACTCCAACAATCCCCACGGTACAGCGTACTCCGCGTGACATACACGGTACAACGTACTCCGTGAACCCAAGCTAAATCAGGGGTGCCTGCAATAGGTCTTATCCACCCATATCATCTCTGTCTCAGTATGCACGTGTGAGCATATCATCTTTACTGTGACACACAGTCTACAGGAGGCTCCAACACGGTTATATGCATGTAATATAAATCCCTGTGTGAGCGAAGCTCTAGCACGGCTCCATGCATATTCATGATATCAAAAAACCTCGTGCGAGCGAAGCTCTAGCACGGTTTCATAAAAATAAAAAAAAATTTGCGTACGAGCAGCGCTCCAGTATGACTTAAATTGATTATAAATTCAAGTAAAATCCACGTACGAGCAATGCTCTAGTACGGATATGTATAAAAACTCAGTGAAAACCTCGTACGAGAAAAACTACAGTACGACATTCAAATGAATTATAAAACCATATAAAACTTTGTGCGAGCAACGCTCCAGCACAAATAAATGCTCAAGTAAATCAAATCTCGTGTGAGTTACACTCCAGCACGGCTTTATGCATAATTAAATCAAATCTCGTGCGAGTTACACTCCAGCACGACTTTATGCAATATCAAATCAAAACACGATGTGAGCTAAGCTCCAGCATCTCTCATGCGTATCAAATCAGTAAAACTAGTGCGAGCAATCGCTCCAGCACCTTTTTATGTATATCAGTCAAAATAGTAAAAATCGTCAAAACAGTCAAAACAGGGTGCAAGCTAGGCTCCAGCACCTCTCATGCATTTCACAATAGTAAAATCAGTGCGAGCAACCGCTCTAGCAGATTTCATGCATATGATGTCACACAAGTCGGTGCGAGCAACCGCTCAAGCACATTTATGCACACTCACAAACACAGATATAGTGCGAACTACGTGTCAGCACTATCTGTTTCCATATAAACTTGATAGTTGGCCTATTTTCCAAAGAAATTTCTATTTAAATACAAATAACACTTATGTAGTGTTATCATGTGAAATTCATGCAATTACTGCCCAATCTATCGATTTGCTTTGATTAAAACCAATAAAATTGTGAGACCCCGTATATGTATAGTTGTAATGTGTAATGAATGTGAGTGGACTTGTAATGTAAAGTATGATTGATGTAAGTCGATGGATTCAATGTACGTATGTGTAATATGATTTGTAACGTACATACAAGTTTCATTGTGTATGAATATGAAGAAATGAGTTCTTGTAAGTGATGACTGTGATTGGAACTCAAAATGAGTAGTGTGGTAAATAGGAGGAAGTTGCATGAGTATAAATGCTTCCATTTGGTTTTATATAGTATACCTTTGGACATACAATGAATGCACACAAGTTTCACTGTGCATAAGGTATGAATAGATGCCATTTTCAAGTTATAAAGGTGGATGGATGAGAAAATTGCCATGGCAGCAGATTAAGGATGTGTTGGTATGAGTTGTAGCAAGGAAACTGCAGGAAATCTGGAAAGTATGAAGGCCAGATCGATCTCATAGGATGAGAGATCGATCTGGAAGAGCCAGAATGCTCTTATTTGGGCAATGGAATGGAGCAGATCGATCTCCAATGGGGCCAGATCGATCTCCTAAACATTCTTTAAAGAAAAGATCGATCCACAAGCACCCAGATCGATCTCCTTAGCTCTCTGTTTGGGAGTAGATCGATCTCATGCTTAAACTTTCATGAAAATGAGAGATTTAAGGGGACCAGATCGATCTCCTCAAGCTATTTCTATAAAAGGAAGGCTAAAAATCTGAAAATTTTGGGAAAAACACCAATCTTCCATTTCTAACCCAAAAACCTAACTTTCTCTCTCTAAAATCAGCCATTTCCCGTAAGAATTGAGGGTAGGCCATTAGACACTAAGTTTTTCATCTTGAGGAAGAGAATAACATAGTTGGAACCCAAAATCCAATTGTTGGTATTGAAGGAGATAAGGGCATTGACATTTGGAGCAAGAAGAAAAATCAGATTTTGGTAAGATTCTAATACTCCAATCCAAGTATATTGTTTATTTAAGTGATTTTGGAGTTGAGTTGGATGTGTATTGATGGATAAATTATCTAGGGATGTGATGGAATTGGTATGACCTAGAAAACCTAGAATGGGTATAATGTGAGAAGATATAGGTTGAATGAGTTTATGACTTATGGGCATGCTAAAGTTGTTATTGAGGTCATGTGTATGATTTTGGATGGTTAAATGGAATTACATTGTGAGTTTGGCGCAATTGTGAAAATGAGTATGTATATGCTTGATAAATGCCATAGTGAGGGAATTCATGAAATATAAACACTATGAGCTTAATATCGATTTGATATCGATTTAGAATAAGTTAATAGGCCTAAGAAGATCCATAGACTCGAGTTATGGGTAAAGTAATGAAACGAGGCCATATAAGTGTTAATAGAGGCTATAGATTAAATTGACTATAGCAAGCACAAGGGTTGCATTATATGGATCAAATATAATGTGAAATATGATTGTGTGCAGTCCCAAAGAGTTCCTTGAAGATGAATCGAACCCTACGAGTAAGCAACTTAAGGAAGTGGAATCACGCATCGCGATTCCAGGTAAGGGAATTTTGTAAGTATATAGAGGTAGCTGCTCGTATTTTAAACTCATGGGTATATAGGGCTTTGGAAATGTGCATGGATTTATAGAAATGTATTTTTGACGATGTATGGATGTGACTATGAATAATTGTATGAGATTTTGGTTTTGAAGTGGATTCTATGAAATGGGATAGTAACGCTAATAATTGCATAAATCTAATGTTTTGATGTTTTTCAAAAAGAAATTGCTTGGTTTTAAGCAAGCTTGTAGATGGGCTGGCTAGTGTTTTATTGATGTTGTGGAAAAGCATTTGTGAAGTGCTAAACCCGGTTGCCGAGATTGTTTGATTGTGCGTATGAGCCACCTATCGTATTTGTATGACATAAATCACCTAGAGCCTCGCTCGCGCTGGATTTCAGTGTTTTCACTTGTGCGAAATGTGCTTGAGCTTAGCTCACACTTTGATTTGAATTGTGACGATGTTTTATAAACTGTATTGGAGCTTTTGCTTGTACGTGGATTTGAATGGTTTTTCTTATGCATATAACCATACTAGAGCTATGCTCGTGCGTGGTTTCTTCATATTTTTATGCATAAATGCCGTACTAAAGCGTTGCTCGTACGAAGTGATTGGTTTTGATGCATGAATTTACGCTAGAGCGTAACTCGCGTTGGTTTTCACACTGTGGTATGTATGAGGCCGTGGTGAGAGATACAGATTAACTCAGAGAACCCAACAGGCCTGACAGACCTCTTGTGTGGGGTGAGGGTGAGGGGCTAGAACCTGACATAATCCATTCAGGGAACCCAACAGGCCTAACAGACCTTTTGAGTGGGGTGAGGGTGAGGGGCTAGGACCTGAATCAGGGAACCCAATAGGGGCGAGCAAGGCCATGAAGGGCTAGGACCTGGTATTGAGGTTACTCCCACGCGCTCTTGAGACTATAAAGGTTACACTTGGTATGGGGTAGATAAGACCTATGACAGGCACCCCCAACCATGTTATGAGTCTGCGGAGTACGATGTACCGTGTATATCACATGGAGTACGATGTACCGCATGGTGGTTACTTGATTTGAGAAAGTTTGGCGGTGAAGTAACCCACCTTCGTGCCAGCATGATACCCCGCACACCGGGATCCGTGTGGTCTGGGATGATATGTGACAATTGGCCAACGTAATCACTTGAGATATAGTAACCTGTCTCCTTGCTTGATTTACTTACTACCACATGATTTTAAATCTCTAAGTGTGATTTGTGATTGTTTAAGGTAGACCTAAATGAGGGGTCGAGCCTCGTGGAATTGATTTGTGAAATGAAAATGAGGTTGTGATTGTGAATTGATGTGATGAGATTGTATGTGTTTGAGAAAGAGTTTTATGACGTGAGTTTAAAAATGAGGTTTCTTAATGAATTGCCCTTTTTTATGAATTTAAATGAGATTGAGCATGAGATGATTTATACAAGGTGTTTTTACCATGTTTTATATGCCAATGTACATGATTTTGATACATGATATATATGTATACCCATATGGCATAGTTTTACTTCCTCATGCTCCTACCATAAACGATTTATGCATAACATTATCAGCATGTAGATAGAGTAGTTATCTACCATGCTTGCATTATTGCCTTACTGAGCGTGTGGTTGCTCATCCCACTCTATTTTCCCCCTCCTACAGCGCGTGCATAGTAGCCCAGTGAGGACTGAGGCATGGTATTTTCGACACCCGCTGCATCTCCATCACACAGAGGTATATACACAGTGATTCTTTTTGTATCTAAACAATGTAAAAGCACAGTATTCTTTTGAGTTGTAATTATGGGGGATGTAGATGTCAGTAAAACTTGTTTTTGTATAAGTACAGGATTAAATGCGAATGTATGACATCGTTTTATTTAACTGATAGTGAATGAGATGTGATGTTTATTATTGACTCACAGCCCAACAGTGTGGTGGTAAGTTAGTTCACGATCGGGTAAGGAAAGAAATTTACGAAAATTTTTTTAGTGATTTTTGGTTAAAAGAGTAAGGGAATTGGGTCATGACTAAGATTGGTATCAGAGCTGTGTTGGCCTGATGTGAGTCATTAATAAAACGTAGGAAAGTACATCCCCATAGTACTGTGCTTTTGTTTAGATATAACTGTGTATACCGTGATGGATTGAGCTTGATAAATGATTTTAAATACAGGAAGTTAGGCACTATACCAGTTACACACAAAGGTAGAGGGGTGAGAGCACGTGCTAGAGGCTGTAGAGGTAGGCCTGAGAGCCGTGCGGAGCCACAGACTGAACAGGCTCCACAGAACCCTGCTGAGAGAGCAGAGGATACTGAGGCTCGCTTCGCTAGGTTAGAGCGGAGTATTGAGAATCTGGTGGAGATAGTCACACAGGCCTTGGGCGCTAGTGATAGACGAGGTCACGCAGCACAACCTACTACTGAACAGGCAGCTGCAGAGGCGGAGAGACCTCAAACTACAGAGACTGCTACTGCTACACCACCTCCAGTACAGGATACAGATTTTCCTATCGCTCCATAGCAGAGCAGTAGTGATTTGGGGTATGACTGCGACTTAAGCAGGTTGCGAGAGTTTCAAGCGCTGAAACCCCCAGTGTTTAGAGGGGTGAAGGACCCAGTGGTTATGGAGGATTGGGTGTATGAGATGGAGAAACTGTATAGGTTTTTCCGATGCACTTTAGCTGAGAAGGTAGCCTTTGCCGTGTTCATGTTGAAGGGCGAGGCTGAGCATTGGTGGAGGTCCACCGAGGTTATTTTGAGGACCAGACACTCTGAGATCTCATGAGAGATATTTATAGAGGCCTTCAGGAGACAGTATATCCCAACTACCGTACAGAGGAAACTGCAGATGAAATTTATGAATTTGGTTCAGGGGAACCGGACTGTGGATGAGTACGAGTCCAAGTTTATGTCCTTGGGGAGATATGACCCAGACACGATGGGTAGTGAGACCCGAAAGATACAGAAGTTCATGGATGGATTGAGATTGGCCATCCAGACTAAGCTAGCTCCCTTCGACATTTTGACTTATGAGGAGGCTGTACATAAGGCTCAGTTATACGAGCAAGATTTTGAGCGGAATGCCTCTGAGCTTGGGAGGATTAGTGTCAGGAAGGACAGAGACCGGAAGAGATCCGGGATGGATAGAGGGCCAAGGAGAGGAGGCCAAAGATATTTTGATAAGAGGCCCAAGATCGAGGAGGTGCAGGAGAGAGCTACTAGACCTCCCGTATACCCGGCTTTGACTGCGTCGAGGGGTATAACTATTGGAGGACCACGACCTACCACGGATCAGTGTAGGAGATGTGGGAGATACCATGGGACTAGACTATGTCAGGTGCCCCCTGTTTCGTGTTTTAGGTGTGGGAGGCCAGGACATATATCGAAGTTCTACACTGAGATGATTGAGATTGCCCCACAGAAGGGTAAGGAGCCTGAGGGAGCTCCAGTTGAGATAGCGGCCCCGAGGAGGAGGGCTACAACTGAGGAAAAAGGGAAATAGGTTGTGGGTGTGAGCAGAGGAAGGGTACACGCACTGGACCAGGACACTATAGACGCATCGACGGATGTGATTAAAGGTACCATCCAAATCTTTGATTTAGAAGCATTGATATTATTCGATCCTGGTGCCACGCATTCTTTCATATCACCTTCCTTTGCACATAAATTGTTGAAGCATGTGAAACCAACATTGTTGGATAAAATGTTGATGATTTTCACACCCATGAATGATAGTCAATTGACTGAGCATGTATGTAGAGATTGTGAGTTAAAGATAGAAGGGAAGGAAATGATAGCCAATCTGATTTTATTGAATATGAATGATTTTGATGTAATATTGGGAATGGATTGGTTGGCTACCAATCGAGTTGTTATGGATTGTCATGCCAAAACATTGATGTTTTCAGGATTAGACAACCTTGTTGTAAATTTTGATGAAAAGAAATGATATGAAACTTGTATATTTGTGGTAAATAAAAGAGTATAATTTTAAATGCATATTGCTTGAGAGATAAATTTATTGTTTATGATAAAATGTTGAATGTGGAGTGATGGTTTATGTCACTAACGATGGAGAGGATAATGTGAAGGGTTCGTTGCATACGTGGTTGATATAGATGAGGCACGCCCGGAATTAAGGGACATACCCGTAATTACGGATTACCTTGATGTCTTTTCGGATGAATTACCAAGACTGCCACCTGAAAGGGAAATTGAATTTTACATAGAGTTAGTGCTTGGTACAGAGCCGATATCGAAACCACCCTATAGAATGGCTCCGATAGAATTGAAAGAACTGAAGAAACAGTTGCAAGAGTTGCTGGAGAAGGGGTTTATAAGACCGAGTGTCTCACCTTGGGGAGCACCAGTATTGTTTGTAAGGAAGAAGGATGGAAGCCTCTGACTGTGTATAGATTACCGATTTTTGAATAAGGCCACCATTAAGAACAAGTACCCCTTTCCAAGGATCGACAATTTGTTGGATCAGCTCCAGGGAGCCGAAGTGTTTTCTAAGATAGACCTGCAGTCAGGGTACCATCAGTTGAGGATCAGGAGTGGAGATGTACCTAAGACAGCATTTCGTACCCGTTATGGCCACTACGAGTTTTTGGTGATGCCATTCGGATTGACGAATGCTCCCGCAGCATTTATGGTACTGATGAATGATATATTCAAGCCATACTTGGACAAGTTTGTAATAGTGTTCATTGATGACATTTTGGTGTATTCCAAGTCTAGGGAAAATCATGAGGAGCACTTGAGGATAGTTCTGCAGACCCTCTGAGAGAGAGAATTGTATGCCAAACTCAGCAAGTGTAACTTTTGGTTAGAACAGATCTCATTTCTGGGCCATGTTGTGTCGAAGGATGGAGTATCGGTTGATCCATCCAAGATAGAGGCAGATGTATAGTAGGAACAGCCCAAGACAGTTACTGAGATCAGAAGTTTTTTGGGATTGGCAGGATATTATCAGAGATTTGTAGAGGGTTTCTCCAGACTAGCTGCTCCATTGACATGCCTCACGCGAAAAGATGTTAAGTTTGTATGGGATGAGGCATGTGAGAGGAGTTTTGAGGAGCTTAAGCGTCGATTGACGACTGCTCCAGTTCTCACCATTCCTACTAGCTCAGGAGGATTCTCGGTGTATACAGATGCATCACACCAGGGACTGGGCTGTGTGCTTATGCAGGATGGGAAGGTAGTTGCCTATGGATCTAGACAGTTGAAAGATCATGAGAGGAACTACCCTACACATGATTTGGAGTTGGCGGTCGTGGTACTTGCTTTGAAAATATGGCGCCACTATCTCTATGGTGAGAAATTTCAGGTGTTCACAGATCATAAGAGCCTTAAGTACCTGTTCTCGCAGAAAGAGCTGAATATGAGACAGAGGAGATAGCTCGAACTCCTAAAGGACTATGATTGTGAAATCATGTACCACCTGGGTAAGGCAAATGTAGTTGCCGATGCTTTGAGTAGAAAGAACCTTGGGTTGGTGTTATATATGATGGTACGGGAACATGAATTGTTAGAACACTTTACGAACCTCAGTTTAGATATAACCCCACCTGGATCTGAGAGACTTGAGATCGTGTCTAGTTTGAGACTGGAGCCAGAATTGATTGGCCGTATTCGGCAAGCCCAGCAGAGCGATCGACGGTGCATCAATTGGCTGAGGCAGATACAGACAGGTGTGGGTATTGATTTTGAGCAGAGTGCTGATGGGTTATTGAGGTTCAGAGGCAGAGTATGCGTTCCTAAGGATCTTGAGATCAGGAGAATGATTTTATTAGAGGCTCACTCATCGAAGTATATGATACATCCAGGAAGTACCAAGATGTATCAAAACCTTCAGAAGGTTTATTGGTGGTCTGGAATGAAAAGAGACATTGCTGAATATGTCGCTAAGTGTCTCGTTTGTTAGCAAGTGAAGGTAGAGCATCAAAAGCCTACAAGATTATTGCAGCCTCTACCGATACCGACATGGAAGTGGGAGCACGTCACCATGGATTTTGTGATGGGGTTGCCGAGGACCTGCAGATGTCATGATGCCATATGGGTTATTGTGGACCGATTGACTAAGTCCGCCCATTTCTTGGCTGTGAGAGCTACAGATACACTGAGTCAGTTGGCGAACCTATATATTCGAGAGATAGTACGACTACATGGTGTACCAGTGAGCGTTGTTTCTGATAGGGATGCCCGCTTCACTTCCCATTTCTGGGAACATTTTCAAGAAGCGCTGGGGACCCGACTGAGTTTTAGCATCGCTTTTCATCCTCAGACAGATGGGCAGTCAGAGAGGACTATACAGACCCTCGAGGATATGTTGAGAGCGTGTGTGCTGGATTTGAGAGGCTCATGGGATGACCACCTACAGTTAGCCGAGTTCGCCTATAATAATAGCTATTATGCGAGTATCGGGATGGCACCCTATGAGGCATTGTACGGGCGTAGATGCCGTTCCCCTATTGGATGGGAAGAGGTTGGTGACAGACAGATTTTTGCTCTGGACTTAGTGCAACAGGCATCTGAGGATGTCCAGTTGATATGTGAGAGATTATAGACAGCTCAGAGCCGGCAAAAGAGTTATGCTGACAAGAGACGGAGACCACTAGAGTTTGATGAGGGTGAGTCGGTATTTCTGAGAGTTTCACCATCGAAGGGTATTATGAGATTCGGTAAGAAGGGCAAGCTGAGCCCTAGATATATCGGGCCCTTTGAGATTTTGGAGAGAGTGGGGGATAAGGTGTATAGGTTGGCATTGCCACCAGATTTGGCAAATGTCCACAACGTCTTCCACGTCTCGATGCTTCAAAAGTATCACCCGGACCCGGCACACGTGATAAGATATGAGCCGTTGGAGCTCCATGAGAGTATGACGTATGTTGAGAAGTCGGTTCGGATATTGGACAAAAAAGAGAAAGTGCTATGAAATAAGACAATTCCCTTAGTGAAAGTTCTTTGGCAACATCACACGGTGGAAGAGGCCACATGGGAATTGGAGAACTTGATACGGGAGAAGTACCCCCAACTTTTTGAAGAGTGACTTGGTTCTAATTTGGAGGACCAAATTCCTTGAAGGAGGGGAGAATGTGAGACCCCGTATATGTATAGTTGTAATGTGTAATGAATGTGAATGGACTTGTAATGTAAAGTATGATTGATGTAAGTCCATGGATTCAATGTACGTATGTGTAATATGATTTGTAACGTACATACGAGTTTCATTGTGTATGAATATGAAGAAATGAGTTCTTGTAAGTGATGACTGTGATTGGAACTCAAAATGAGTAGTGTGGTAAATAGGAGGAAGTTGCATAAGTATAAATGCTTCCATTTGGTTTTATATAGTATACCTTTGGACATACAATGAATGCACGTAAGTTTCACTATTCATAAGGTATGAATGGATGCCATTTTCAAGTTATAAAGGTGGATGGATGAGAAAATGGCCATGGCAGCAGATTAAGGATATGTTGGTGTGAGTTGCAGCAAGGAAACTGCAGGAAATCTGGAAAGTATGAAGGCCAGATCGATCTCATAGGATGAGAGATTGATCTGAAAGATCCAGAATGCTCTTATTTGGGCAATGGAATGGAGCAGATCGATCTCCAATGGGGCCAGATCGATCTCCTAAGCATTCTGTAATGAAAAGATCGATCCTCAAGCACCCAGATCGATCTCCTTAGCTCTCTGTTTGGGAGCAGATCGATCTCATGCTTCGACAGATCGATCTCATGCTTAAAATTTCATGAAAATGAGATTTAAGGGGACCAGATCGATATCCTCTTGGATCAGATCAATCTCCTCAAGCTATTTCTATAAAAGGAGGGCTGAAAATCTGAAAATTTTGAGAAAAACACCAATCTTCCATTTCTAACCCAAAAACCTAACTTTCTCTCTCTAAAATCATCCATTTCCAACAAGAATTGAGGGGAGGCCATTAGACATTAAGTTGTTCATCTTGAGGAAGAGAATAACATAGTTGGAACCCAAAATCCAATTGTTGGTATTGAAGGCGATAAGGGCATTAACATTTGGAGCAAGAAGAAAAATCAGATATTGGTAACATTCTAATACTCCAATCCAAGTATATTGTTTATTTAAGTGATTTTGGAGTTGAGTTGGATGTGTATTGATGGATAAATTATCTAGGGTTGTGATGGAATTGGTATGACCTAGAAAACCTAGAATGGGTATAATGTGAGAAGATATGGGTTGAATGAGTTTATGATTTATGGGCATGCTAAAGTTGTTATTGAGGTAATGTGTATGATTTTAGATGGTTAAATGGAATTACATTGTGAGTTTGGCGGAATTGTGAAAATGAGTATGTATATGCTTGATAAATGCCATAGTGAGGGAATTCATGAAATATAAACACTATGAGCTTAATATCGATTTGATATCGATTTGGAATAAGTTAATAGGCCTAAGAAGATCCATAGACTCGAGTTATGGGTAAAGTAATGAAACGAGGCCATATAAGCGTTAATAGAGGCTATAGATTAAATTGACTATAGCAAGCACAACGGTTGCATTATATGGATCGAATATAATGTGAAATATGATTGTGTGCAGTCCCAAAGAGTTCCTTGAAGACGAATCAAACCGTACGAGTAAGCAGCTTAAGGAAGTGGAATCACGCATCGTGATTCCAGGTAAGGGAATTTTGTAAGTATATAGAGGTAGCTGCTCGTATTTTGAACTCGTGGGTATATAGGGCTTTGGAAATGTGCATGGATTTATAGAAATGTATTTTTGACGATGTATGGATGTGACTATGAATAATTGTATGAGATTTTGGTTTTGAAGTGGATTCTATGAAATGGGATAGTAAGGCTAATAATTGCATAAATCTAATGTTTTGATGTTTTTCAAAATGAAATTGCTTGGTTTTAAGCAAGCTTGTAGATGGGCTGGTTAGTGTTTTATTGATGTTGTGGAAAAGCATTTGTGAAGTGCTAAACCCGGTTGCAGGGATTGTTTGATTGTGCGTATGAGCCACCTATCGTATTTGTATGACATAAATCACGCTAGAGCCTCGCTTGCGCTGGATTTCAGTGTTTTCACTTGTGCGAAATGTGCTTGAGCTTAGCTCATACTTTGATTTGAATTGTGACGATGTTTTGTAAACCGTATTGGAGCTTTTGCTCCTACGTGGATTTGAGTGGTTTTTCTTATGCATAAAACCGTACTGGAGCTATGCTCGTACGTGGTTTCTTCATATTTTTATGCATAAATGCCGTACTAGAGCATTGCTCGTACGAAGTGATTGGTTTTGATGCATGAATTTGCGCTAGAGTGTAGCTCGCGCTGGTTTTCACACTGTGGTATGTATGAGGCCGTGGTGAGAGATACGAATTAACTCAGGGAACCCAACAGGCCTGACAGACCTCTTGAGTGGGGTGAGGGTGAGGGGCTAGGACCTGACATAATCCATTCAGGAAACCCAGCAGGCCTAACAGACCTCTTGAGTGGGGTGGGGGTGAGGGGCTAGGACCTGAATTAGGGAACCCAATAGGGGCGAGCAAGGCCATGAAGGGCTAGGACCTGGTATTGAGGTTACTCCCACGCGCTCTTGAGACTATAAAGGTTACACTTGGTATGGGGTAGATAAGGCCTATGGCAGGCACCCCCAACCATGTTATGGGTCCGCGGAGTACGATGTACCATGTATATCACATGGAGTGTGATGTTCCGCGTGGTGGTTACTTGATTTGAGAAAGTCTGGCGGAGAACTAACCCACCTTCGTGCCAGCATGATACCCTGCACACCGGGATCCGTGTGGTCTGGGATGATATGTGACAATTGGCCAACGTAGTCACTTGAGATATAGTAACCTGTCTCCTTGCTTGATTTACTTGCTACCACATGATTTTAAATCTCTAAGTGTGATTTGTGATTGTTTAAGGTAGACCCGAAGGAGGGCACGAGCCTCGTGGAATTGATTTGTGAAATGAAAATGAGGTTGTGATTGTGAATTGATGTGATGAGATTGTATGTGTTTGAGAAAGAGTTTTATGACGTGGGTTTAAAAATGAGGTTTCTTAATGAATTGCCCTTTTTATGAATTTAAATGAGATTGAGCATGAGATGATTTATACATGATGTTTTTACCATGTTTTATATGCCAATGTACATGATTTTGATACATGATATATATGTATACTGATATGGCATAGTTTTACTTCCTCATGCTCCAACCATAAACGATTTATGCATAACATTATCAACATGTAGATAGAGTAGTTATCTACCATGCTTGCATTATTACCTTACTGAGCGTGTGGTTGCTCATCCCTCTCTATTTTCCCCCTCCTACAGCGTATGCATAGTAGCCCAGTGAGGATTGAGGCGTGGTATTTTGGACATCCGCTGCATCTCCATCACACAGATGTATATACACAGTGATTCTTTTTGTATCTAAACAATGTAAAAGCACAGTATTCTTTTGAGTTGTAATTATGGGGGATGTAGATGTCAGTAAAACTTGTTTTTGTATAAGTACAGGATTAAATGCGAATGTATGACATCGTTTTATTTAACTGTGAATGAATGAGATGTGATGTTTATTATTGACTCACAGCCCAACAGTGTGGTGGTAAGTTAGTTCACGATCGGGTAAGGAAAGAAATTTACGAAAAAGTTTTTATTGATTTTTGGTTAAAAGAGTAAGGGAATTGGGTCGTGACTAAAATTCCTTAATCATAAAAGTCCTTAAATCATGCATGTCATGCTTTCACCATCCTTCGGTGAACTTCCCTCAATAGGGGTAAAATAGTCTTTTCACCTATTTCGATCCTTAAAATCTTTAAACCATTTTCAGGACCTTTATACATAATCAAGGCATACATACATATTCAGTGTATAGAAAAGCTATTAAAATACGCGTAGCTACCTCTAGCTACTCACATAATTCCCTTACCTCATTTTTTGTACAGTTTGACCTTTCCACTGATGACTCGTCACACAGTCCGATTTGCTCCGAATCCACTCTCCGAAACTGCGGATACACATTCATCAGGTCAAATACAATACAATTTAATTGTATTTCATATTTTCTGGGCTTAATTTAAATCCTTGGGCCCGTTTACCCATATTGGGCCCAATTGCACCATAATGGGCCTTAATCGGCCTTAAGCCCGTTTACCACACTTTATCGAGGCCTATTGGGCTCATTGGGCCCATCAATATTTATTTAGCCTCGTTATAAATTCTCGCATATCTCAATTTAATATTTACGACAATTTATCCAAATTTTTAGAATTTAATTCATTTCATGCGAATTTTAAATCTGTAATTTATGCAGTAAATTTTAACATGCATATCGACGTAAAATTGTCGTAAATAAGGGTTACTTACTCGTGATTCCCTGATAGTACACAAATCGAGGCTGTCTCGAGCTCTCGGTTGATGCCAATCGTCGAGCTACACAATTAAATATATTTTCGGGTAAACTTTTAGTCGATTATTTATCAAATTAAATATTTCAAAAATTAAATCGGTCAATTCGACCGCTTACCGACTTACCCGAAGCTCGATTGCATCACTGAAATTTTCTCCAATTTTTCCTCTTTTTCTTTTTCCATTTTTCTTCTTTTTTTTTTCCTTTCCTTTTTGGCTGAACCGGTCCGGTCCGGTTCAACCCGATTCAGATCGCCGGTTTAGTCCGGTTCAGTGCCTTGCCAGCCGGTTCTCCCCCAGTTTTCACCGCCAGTGGCTCCGCTGGGTCGTCCGCATCTCGGATCTGGGGTTAGTTTCGTTCAAGGCCGTCGAAAAGTGGTCGGTCCAGCTCTTCTCCGCTCGCCGTTGGTACCGATTCTGTTTCTTGTCGTTTTTCGACGATAGCCGCCGCCTCACCGGCCGATTCAGCCGCTGATCGGTCGGCCTTGGCATGGGCTACCTTCGGGTGGTGGTGGTCGGCCCTAGATCGGCACCGGTGACCGCCAATTTCTTTTCCACTCTCGGTTCCCCGTTTTCTCGCCATTCCTCTCTCTTTCACCGCCGATCGCTGCCTCCTTTGGCATCCACCAACGCCG
This sequence comes from Firmiana major, assembly GCA_033439115.1. Lineage (NCBI taxonomy): Eukaryota > Viridiplantae > Streptophyta > Magnoliopsida > Malvales > Malvaceae > Firmiana > Firmiana major. Next base: position 43,037,489 of record CM065899.1, read on the forward strand.
ACGATGACTCGGTTGGCCGATGGCTTTGGCCACCTCGCTGGGTCCCTCGTCGGTGGCTCCGTCGGTGGCTCCCTTGTTCGGCTACTTCGGTTTCCTTCAGAAAATCGTAAAACGCGATTCTGTGTGTTTTTTTAATTATTATTATTATTTTTTATTTTATTTATTTATTTTTAATATTATTTTATTCATTAAAATAATATTAAAATCCACAAATATCTCAAAAAAAATTATATTTTTATTCATTTAATCCGTAAATGAATTTCTCAGTCCGATTTTACCTTTTCGGTATATTTTTCGATTATTTTCGAGATTATTTTTCGATACGAAAATTTTGGTTTATTCAAATAAATTCATATCTTGATCAATTTAACCTGAAATTTAATTATTTCTTCGTTATTGATCAAGATTTCTCAATCTCATATTTTTAATTAAATTTTCTTGTCCCGATTAATATCGAATTTGTCTTTTGATCGTTTTACCCTTGCACGTGTTCGGTAATTTCATTTCAATCCTTTTGCATTTTTTAATGCACTCGAAAATTTCTATTCATTCCCTTTTTGCCCTTACGATGAAATCGGGTCTTACAGTGGCTGCCCCCCTTGTAGCCTCATGTTTCACCGAATTTCTAGTTCCTCGTGATTTTTCTCCAATCTCCTCGGCAACCTTGTTTTCGAAACTCTTCCCAAGCGTTACAGCTCTCGGTTTTCCAGGGAAGGGAAGCTCTTTATTCCAGCCTCTTCTTCCCAGTTTCCTGTTTCCAACTTCTGTTTCCTACTTTGCACTCCCACTCATCTTGTGCATCCTCTTTCGTTTAACCTCACTGTCTCACCATTTCCTAGCTTGCTCTCCCACTTCTTGGTTTTCAATCTCTTGTCTGTCTCTTGTTTTTTTTTCCACTGAAATTGGTGCTAGGAAATAGGAAGGTAATTTATGAGAACCGAGAGTGATGATGATTGGTATGGGGTGTTCTGCCCTTGATAGAGCAGGTAAAGAAAAGAATATAAAAATTGGTTTAGGTTGGAACTTCCACTGATTTCCATGCCACCATCCCCTGCTCTGACTTCCTGGATGAATGAACATCATTTTATTCATTTAGCTGCTGTTTACAGTAGCTAAATGTTTGGGGTTTTGGTTTTTTGGGCAGCCAATCCCGTGGGCTCACTTTCTCTGCTGCTACCTATTTCTCTGCACATTGCCTCCGATTTCCTTCCTTATTTCTTTTGTCGTGGCCTTTACCTATTTTATATAATATATAGTTATCAAATGTGTAGACTAGCGGATGGGACAACACCTCCATACTTCCCATTTCCCACCTTTCCTTTTTTCTTTACTATCCTCCGAGGCCATCACCATCTTCTGTTTCTCCATATTATTACCGTAGCAGCCACCTACCCTACATTTTCTTGTGTGCGTGCCTATATACTTATACACACATATATATTGATACACATGTACTTATACCCTTCACTTGAAGAATAATTTAAGGTATTACATATATATTTATATATATATATGTATATGTCTATATAGATATACTTAATAAGGTTGCCTATAGTATTAAAAGTACATTAAATCTAATTTATGTACTTATTTATGTAAGGAAAGTTTATACCAAAATCTAACCCTTAGAAATTTATTTTCATTCCTTACAATTATTCTTCTTCCACTTAAATATTTTAGTTAGTTAATTTCTCCTAAGCCCCCATGTCACATAAATTTAATTTGAATCATACATCAGGGAACATGTCTTTTTTCTCAATAGTTCAATTATTAATCTTTGATAAGACTGAATACATGAAAATTTTGGGTGTTTACATTCTCCCCACCTTTTAAAATTTGGTCCCCAAATTTGAAAATACATTAGTCCTCCAAACAATCGTGGGTACTTTTCTCGCATTAAACTTCCTAATTCCAACTTGGCCTCATCTGAGGCGGTATTGCCACAAAACCTTGATCAGAGGGATCGTCTTAAACCACAACACTTTCTCTTTTCTATCCAAGATCCGAACTGGTTTCTTCACATAAGTCATATCCTCATTTAATTCCAGTGGTTCATACTTGATCACATACGTCGGTTCCGGATGATATTTGCGTAGCATCAAAACATGGAAGACATTATGGATACTCGATAATTCTGGCGATAACGCCAACCTTTAAGCCTTGTCTCCCACTCGATCTAAGATTTTAAAAGGTTCCATATAACGGGGACTTAACTTTCTTTCCTTCCCAAATCTCATTATGCCATCAAAAGAGGAACTTTCAGAAGCCCCGAATTTCCTACTGGAACTTCGAAGGGTCTTCGTCTTTAGTCTGTATAACTCTCCTTTGCCTACTTTAATTTGTTCTCGATTTTCCCACAATTTAATTGTAGTTCCGCAAAAGCTTGTTTAACCACATCGAGAATAATTGTCTTCCTTTCATTCACTTCTTCCATCTAATCGGTGAACGACATTTAGTCACACTTTCAATTACATCTCTTATCACCCTTGATTACCAATATATCTTCAGAAGATTTGATAAAATCCTGTTATTCTCCTAATGCGAGATATATCTCTATAAAGGATTCTCTGACGACATCAATTCCTTTAACTATAGATCATGTGGTACACAATTCTATTTTTAAATCTCAATAATTTATCAGTACTAATACTCAAGCTAGTTGCAGCACCCATCTAAGTTTGACTAGCCACATCAATGCAATATTTATCATTTCGCTGTACCTGTTCAATTCGATCAATCAAGTTTAGTTTTTTTTTTTTTCACTCTCAGGCTCGCTACCACGAAATAAATGTCAGTATCAGAAAGGAACCACATCCAGTTGAGGTTCACTAAATATTTCAATAACTCATGTCCTTGACCAATATGCATAACGTCATCCCGAAATCATTTCTGCTCAAAGCACTAACTTGAGTCATTCCCTTTTTCTTGTATTAGATGACTTTTGTGAAACTTAATATTTCCACCTTCATGATCAGTAGAATTTCATAATTCTTCACAGCACAAGTAATGGTATCCTGACTTCAAACACCATATTACAATTGTCAATTCCAGTTTATGGGTTAAGGATCAAGTACTTCTAGACGCTGTCAAGCCTCTCAAGCGGAGAGATATTTTGAAATACCTTCATTAGCTATCAGACTTGACCACATAAACCGGTTATGGATATAAGGGTTCAAGGTTCAGTCCCAACAAGAAGTAGGATACCAGAACTTATCACAATTTCACATTTATCCTTCGAACACAATCTATTTTCAATCCATATCACTTAATCCGATACGTAATTCATATTCCAAGGTATCTTTTTATCTCAATCTCTAAATCATCTTAACAATTTTAGGTCCTTCTCACTGATCTCTAATCCTTGTTTGGGGAATTCAATTGACACTCATTCTTAATTCAACGTGATCCAGAAGACTCCGAGTCTCCTTAAAAATTAACGCTAGTACACTCCAAAATGGATCACTTGGTCCAATAATCCCCTCTTCATATAGTCCTTGTAATTGCTTTTTCAGCATTTCTAATTGAATCAAAGTCATTCAGTATAGTGATCTAAATAATTAATTCGATACCACAGCTAAATTAATTTCAAACTTCATCTTTCAATTTAGTGGTAACTCTGATAGATCATCTGAATACGTGTCGAAAATCCCTTTGTCTACGGGGGTGTCTTTTTACTCAGAACACGCCATATCTTTATCAATCATATAAACGGTGTGACCTTCACTTATACTTTTAGTTTTGTAATTCATTGTTTCAGTTACAGTGATTTTATTCTATCACTCTCACTGCTTTCTTAATACATCATTTTATCTGTCACTCTCTTTACCTTTTCATTTTCTTAGTAACCTCAAAATATACATATCATATCATCATAGTTCCACCTTGTGCACTGCTTCCTTAAAATAACATCCAATTGAGCTAACTTAGCTCGAAGAAGGATCTTAGTACCTCTTACGAGTTTCCTGGACTTCTTTCGTTTTACATCTCTACTTATCCGGATTTATACTCTTTTAATTTCATATTCACCCCCGAATTTGTTTTCTTATGTCCGATTTTGATCATTTCATCTATAATTGCCAATTTATTTTATTCGAAATATGCTGCCGCCTAAGGGCCTTCAGAAATATATCCAATGTAATTCTCTGATGTCAGCTCTCGGATTAATTCAGGAACTTCCCTTCGAGATCGACTTTCCATTTCGATACTGATGCTACAAAGATTACTTTCTTTATAGTAGCGCATTTTAAAAATCCGCGTAACTTTTCAAATTCTTTACCAAAAAAATTGCAAAGAAACTTTCTCGGTAGAGTTACTATAAAATTTCATAGGATTTCTCTGTCTCACTTATCAAATCTTCCACAATCATTGGATTTCTTAACTCCACTGAAAACGGAGGCTTAAACTTCTGCAGTTGCCTCTATCAGGTTTACAATCGTACCCAACGAATCCATATAAATTCTTTCAATTCATTTATTCCAGTTTCCATCACATTTGAATTTTGACTCCAGTATATAATAGTGTACCATCTTTCGAAATTAACTCGATCGTTCTCTTAGTCACCTTAATCATTATCATTATCATGGGGCCACTATCACTTGACCCGATAATATCATCATCGTTTCCATGTCCCGCTCAAATCTTACGAAGCGGCTTCAAAATTTTCATTGAAACTATAAGATGTACACTAAGACGAGGGTTCATTACACCTCTCGAGCCTATCTCTACGACCTCGAGGAATGGTTCATTTTCATCTCCCAATGTGGCTATAATACTAATCAGCTATATCTATCAGTTTCCCTTCATTCACTAACACAATTTTCCATAAAACACAGTCAGGTATACCCGTTTGTATCTAAACAACGTACAGTAATGTTGGGGATGTGAACTTTCTAAGTCTTTTCCACTTTTAATATCGACTCGTATCAGGCTAACCCTGCTCTAATACCACTTGTAACGACCCAAATTTACAGACATTTTTCGATTGGGCTACAAGTTGATATTAGGTCAGAACAGTATTCAGTGTGATTAAATTTTTTCTCGGTAACAAATTTAAATAGAATATGTTCACATTCCCCAGACACATCTTGTATTGCATTACTGTACTTACATAATTTTAGACAGAAAAGAATTTCTTACAACTGGGTATACCTTCGATGCAGAAATGCGCTTCGCGAAATCTTAATTATGCAGAATGCCTTACTAACGGAAGCGATCCCAGCTACAGAGGAACTCTGTAGAGGAAAGTAAGGGGGTGAGCTCAACATGCCCAGTAAGAAAAACCTCATAGCAGGTAGATAAATACACTATCTATGAAAAATATATATATATATATATATATTTATATTTACCAAATCCGAAATATTTTCACAAAGTATACAGATGATTTTGTAATTTCTCAGATACCAGATTTCAGAATTCATAAAACAGATTTAGTATCGGCAAAAGCACAAATACCAAAAATAGATTTCTGTCAAAAACAGAATATGTATCAGTAATACATTTAACTACTGTTATAAATCTAGAAAGTTCAGAGTTTTTCAGTAGCAAAATAAACATATTCCCAGATATTTCAATTCAAGCAGACAAATTCAAATAAATATTTTCAAATAGACGAGACAAGGCATGCATGCTATATCAGATATCAGAAATGACTATTGGCCAATATCGGTGACTCCGGGCAATTCGCGGCCCAGGTGTGCAGGGATGTCAATCGCCATGGGAATGGTCAACTACCCAAACGGCTCACATATCAGAATGTCCGAAGACTAGAAACAGAATCAGAAACATGGTACATTGTACTCGTGGACCACAGATACAGATACAGATACAAAACAGAAGTGCAGCATGATCTCACCAACGCCTTTGCCTCAAAATTAGTGCGAGACGAACCGTACGACACACAATCAGTACGCGCTCAAGTACATTTCATCAGAATAATTTTATAACAGATTGTTTTTCTTAAATCACATATAAATTCATTTGTTTTATGAAATCGTTCAAAACAGGCCGACTAGCCCTATTTCATTTAAATCTCAGAAAATAAGTCTATGAAAATTCAAAATTCAAGATTTTCAATAATTAAAACAGAATTCAAGTCATACCGTAATTTATGCAAATCATTTAAATTTAATCCGTAAAATTTGATTGTTCATCTAAGCTAAAATCTCTAATTTTCAGAATTATAAAATTCAACCTAGTCTTTTCGGTAATTTCGGTACTGCGAAATTCAACCTAAATTTTATATCTACAAATATACGAAAATTACGCATATTTTTCTCTAGCAGCGATGAGAATTTTCCTTACCTCGATGTTTGTTCGCGGTCCTCGGTTGTCTCAACATAGTTAGTCGACAGGTCCGGTCCACTCGAGTTATTTCGGTAAGAGCCTTTTTCCCCGGGTTTTCAAATTTAGTACACTTATATTCCTTCTCCAATTTTCCTCCATTTTCTTCTATTTTCTGATATATATGTATATATATATATATATTTATATATTAATATATATATATATATATTACTCTTATTCTTTCTCTCTTTTTTTTCTTTTTTTTTTTCAAATATTTCTTCCTTTCCCGCCTTTTCTTTTTCTTTCTTCTTTCTTTGTTTCGGTTTGCACTGTTCATCTCCATTTTAGCCTTCTACTTCGCGCCTCATACTCCCTTCCTTCATCACCACCACTATCATCACTCTTCTCTCGGTTTCGCCTTCTGCCACTGTTTCCAGCTCACACCTTCCAGCCAAGAGTCATCCTTCCCGTCCCTTATCGCGAGCTTCCATGGCGGCAGCTCTTTTCCTCTCTCATTCATCCTCTCGACAGCTCGAAGAAGAACGGGATTACAGACGAGCTTCGATCTCCTCTTCCTCCGCTTTCAGTCTCACCTGCTTATCCCTCTCGGGGTCACATTTTCAGTATCCTTACTCTCGGTTTCTAGTTTTCCCCTTATTTAACACCTCTCACATCTCTGTTTCTTCACACCTTCTCATGTCTCGGTCCCTCTATTTTCTTCCACTTTCCTCTACTAACCGTCTTCTAATTTGTTTACCCAGGAACCGAGAGTGGTTTTCCTTCACTTCCTTGGTCTCTTTCTTCCTCTCATTTTCTGCTCATCAGTTTTCGATTCCCTAACCACCAGCCGAGGGCCATCGTGGCTGCCCCCCTTATAACCTCCTGTTTCACCGAATTTCTAGTTCCTCGTGATTTTTCTTCAATCTCGTCAGTAGCCTTGTTTTCGAAACTCTTCCCAAGCGTTACAGGTCTCGGTTTTCTAGGGAAGGGAAGCTCTTTATTCCAGCCTCTTCTTCCCAATTTCCAGTTTCCAACTTTTATTTCCTACTCTGCACTCCCACTCATCTCGTGCATCCTCTTTCGTTCAACCTCACTGTCTCACCATTTCCTAGCTTGCTCTCCCATTGCTTGGTTTTCAATCTCTTGTCTATCTCTTGTTTTTTTTCCACTGAAATTGGTGCTAGGAAATAAGAAGGTAATTTATGAGAACCAAGAGTGATGATGATTGGTATGGGGTGTTTTGCCCTTGATAGAGCAGGTAAAGAAAAGAATATAAAAATTGGTTTAGGTTGGAACTTCCGCTGATTTCCATGCCACCATCCCCTGCTCTGACTTCCTGGATGAATGAACATCATTTTATTCATTTAGCTACTGTTTACAGAAGCTAAATGTTCGGGGTTTTGGTTTTTCGGGCAGCCAATCCCGTGGGCTCACTTTCTCTGCTGCTACCTATTTCTCTGCACATTGCCTCCGATTTCCTTCCTTCTTTCTTTTGTCGTGGCCTTTACCTATTTTATATAATATATAGTTATCAAATGTGTAGACTAGCGGATGGGACAACACCTCCATACTTCCCATTTCCCACCTTTCCTTTTTTCTTTACTATCCTCCGAGGCCATCACCATCTTCTATTTCTCCATATTATTATCGTAGCAGCCACCTACCCCACATTTTCTTGTGTGTGTGCCTATATACTTATACACACATATATATTGATACACATGTACTTATACCCTTCACTTGAAGAATAATTTAAGGTATTACATATATATTTATATATATATGTATATGTCTATATAGATATACTTAATAAGGTTCCCTATAGTATTAAAAGTACATTAAATCTAATTTATGTACTTATTTATGTAAGGAAAGTTTATACCAAAATCTAACCCTTAGAAATTTATTTTCATTCCTTACAATTATTCTTCTTCCACTTAAATATTTTAGTTAGTTAATTTCTCCTAAGCCCCAATGTCACATAAATTTAATTTGAATCATACATCAGGGAACAAATCTTTTATCTCAATAGTTCAATTATTAATCTTTGATAAGATTGAATACATGAAAATTTTGGGTGTTTACACTTACCCGTTTCATCAAAATCATTTCGGGCCTCATACCCGTGTATTGAAAATCATTACGGGACTCTAACCAGATTCTCAAAATAGTTTTCATGGAAAATTCAACATGCAACTATTTCAAATCATTTCTTTCTCATTTAAAATTTCACAACAAATCCAGGACTCAACCCATCCCTCAGGTGGTCCTGACTCACACAAAACCATGAAAATCAGTTTACATCACACATGGGTTTAAAAAGCATGGAAATAACATCATGCAAATTTAGTTTAAAACCCAGTTTCAATCTCGTCAAGATCATCAACATGCGAGACTAGGCAACATCTGTATATCAGTAATAACCAGGACTATGGCCGTGTGTCCTCGTGAGCCCCTCTGCTACATGGAACCTAGGGTGCGGGGTCTCACCCTGATCGGGAACCGCCCGAGAGGTGGGTCAATCTAACTCGTCAGTCTTATCTGATCCCACGCATCCGAAGATGCCGTATCGAAAGATACCACGTATCCGAAGATACCACACTGTACATCGTACTCCATGCTACTTGCACGGTACATCGTACTTCGTGGACCCATATATCATACCCTATCTCAGAACGCACGTGCGAGCCTATTTAGTCGGTGACACACAGTCTACCTGATGCTCCAAGCACAGTCCATCGCATGTTGTCATAAAATCAGTGTGAGCGATGCTCAGCATTCTCATCAAATGAAGTAAAACTAGTGCGAGCTAAGCTCTAGCACTCTTTATGCAAACCATGTGAAAATCTGGTGCGAGCGAAGCTCCAACACCCTATCTCAAAAATTGTATAAAAATATGGTACGAGTTAGACTCTAGCACCCTGTCACGAAAATAATGTAAAACCTGGAGCGAGTTAGACTCTAGCACCGTATCACGAAAATCATGTAGAAATCAGGTGCGAGTTAGACTCCAGCACCAATGCATATAAAACTCTAGTGCGAGCTCTCGCTCTAGCACTAATGCATGCATCACCCAAGTCAAAATATCGTGCAAGCTGAGCTCTAGTACGTCACATGTCAATAAAAACACGTAGGCGGCTTTGTTTCCTCAAAACAGTTTTCAAAACAATTTCCTCGTTGAAAATAGCAATGCTATGCATTTTTCTTTCAAGGTTAGCCAGCCTACTCATGCATGCGTCAAAACATCTCCAGAACGAGCAGGAACCTCTTGTTCTTGCTCCTCCCAATTTTTCCTAAAATTGAAAATTTTACCCTTAACAAAGGTATTTTGGTAATTTGCTCATTCGGGGCACTAAAATTATTAACTTACTTCTAGACCCTTCAGATACTTTAAAAGACTCAATATGAACTTTGAAGTTTCTTAAAGTTACCTCTAGCAGTCCGAAGAATTCCCTTACCTTAATTTTCTGTAGAGTCTGACCTTTCCTTTTCCACTGCTGTCTCGTCACGCAGTCCGATTTACTCCCAATCCAATGTCTGAAACAGCGTATAATTATTCCTCAGGTCAGATATCATACAATTTAATTGTATTTCCTATTTTTTGAGCATAATTTAAATCATTGTGCCCATTTACCCCTATTGGGCCCGATTACACTTAATGGGCCTTAATCGGCCTTAAGCCCATTTTCCACTTAATTTTCACATTATCGAGGCCTATTGGGCTCATTGGGCCCACCAACAATTTCTTGGGCCTCGTTCTAACTCTCGAATAGGTCAATTTATTATTTACGACAATTTATCTAAATTTCCATAATTTAATTTATTTAATGCGATAATTAAATCCGAAGCACGCATAACGATGTAAATTGTCGTAAATAAGGGTTACTTACCCAAGATTCCATGCTAGTACGCAAATTGAGGCTATCTCGAGCTCTCGTTGGATGCCAATTGTCGAGCTACACAATTTCATAAATTTTCGGGTAAATTTCAGTCGAAAATTAATTAAGTATCATATTCTAAAATTTAAATCGGTCAATTTCGACCGCTATTGACTTACCCGTAACTCGATTACATCGTCGAGATTTTTCCTCAATTTTTTCTCTTTTTCTTTTTTCCCTTTTTCTCCTTTTTTCTCTTTCTTCTTTGGCTGAACCGGTTCGGTCCGGTTCAACCTGGTTCGAACCGCCGGTTCACTCCGGTTCGGTCGGTTCAGTGCCTTACCGACCGGTTCTCCGTCGGCTTTCACCGCTAGTGGCTCCGCTGGGCCGTCCGCAGCACGAATCTGCCCTCGGTTTTGTCCAAGGCCGTCGAAAAGTCGTCGGTCCGACCTGTTCTCTCCACCGTCGGTACCCATTTCCACTTTCCGCAGTTTTCGACTCCGTCCTTGGGTTTCGTCGATCGTGGCCTCCACCAATCAGCTCACCTGCGCCTGGGAACATTCGACGGGGGGCGGGGTAGGCCAGATCGGCGCCGTTGGCCGCCGTTTCCTTTTTCCTCTCGATTTCTCCATTTCTCTCGCTATTCCTCTCACCGGTCGCCGCCGGTCGTGGCTCCTTTATGTCGGTGATGGCCCGGCCCTCGTCGGGCTCCCTTCCTCGACCTCCGTCAGCCGTCGATCGCCGGCAAGGGGCTCGGCCTCTGTTGTTTTCTGTTGTTTCTTCAGAATCGCGTTTCGCGATTCTGAGTTTCCTCTTTTTTTTAATTAATTAATTAATTAATTAATTATTTATTTATTATTATTATCATTATTATATTCAATATTTTATTATTATTTTAATCATTAAAATACTATTATTTTGTCAAAATATCGGAAAAAAAATTATTAATTTATTCAATTCATCCCTAATTGAATTTATCAGTATTATTTCGACTTTTTGGTATATTTTTCGATTGTTTTTGGGATAATTTTTTTGAGGTAAAAATTCTGATTTATTCCTATAAATTTATATCTTGATCAATTTAACCCGAAATTTTATTATTTCTCCTTTATTGATCAAGATTTCTCAAATCCATAATTTTAATGAAATTTTCTTGTCGAATTTATATCGAATTTTGATCTTTTGACCATTTTGCCCTTGCACGTGTTCGAGAATTCCATTTCAATCCTTTTACATTTTTAATTTCGTGTTTTAACTAAAATCAGGTCTTACATAATCTCCCCCACTTAAGGAATTTGGTCCTCCAAATTAGAACCAAGTCATATGAGTCCATAGACTACTCCGAGTACATCAATCGTATCATACTTTTTAATTCTCATGTGACCTTTTTCCGGAGTGTAATACTACCAAAGGACTTTAATTAGGGAGATCGTCTTAAACCTCAATACTTTCTATTTCCTATTTAATGCCCGAATCAACTTTTTCAATATACTTATATTTGCACTGAGCTGAACTGTTGGAGTTCATATCCGATTGCCCATGCTGGATCTGGATAGTATTGCCGAAGTATCAAAAAATGGGACACATTGTGGATGCCTGTTTCTTCAGGTGATAATGCCAACCTACAGGTCTTATCTCCCACTTATCCAATCTCTCAAAAATTCCATTCAGCAAAACTCAATTTGCCTTCTTCCCGAGTCTCGTTATGTCGTTATTCCCTTAGGACAAATAACTTCAACAATACAGATCCACCCTCGGTGAATTCCAATGCTTTTTTTTCTGCTATGAGGTGTTCTTAATCTCTCACTCAACTGAACATCCTCAGAGACTTATTATACTAATTTAGAAGAAATTTCTATCTGTCACCCACTTTTCTTATCCAAGTCGGGGAAACAACCCCTACGGCCATACTATGCCTCATATCTTGTTATCCCAATACTCAAGTGATAACTGTCGTTATTGGCGGATTTAATTTGTAATAACTGATCATCCCAGGAGCTTATAAAATCAATGGCACACGCTTTCATCGTATCCTCCAGAACCTGTACAGTCATCTCTAACTGACCATCTGTTTGAGGATGGGAAGCTGTGCTAATACTAAATCGAGTTCCCAAAAAATATTCTCAGAGGTGGGAAGTGAAGCAGAAATCCCTATATGATATCATGCTCACTGGAACGCTACATAATGTTCCACAATTTTCCCTACACATAAATTCGCATACGCATGCAGAGTATCTGGGGATTTCCATGGCCAGAAGGTGGGTAGACTTAGTCAATTTAGCGACTATCATCTAGATAGCCTCGTGATTCATATGGGTCCTCTATAACCCATCACGAAATTCATGGAGACTTGCTTCTATTTTCGGGTCGATATAGGTAGAGACTGCAATAACCCTGCCGACTTTTAATATTCTATCTTATTCTGCTGACATACTAGGCACTTCTTCACAATCTCTACAATGTCTCTTTTCACATCTGACCAACAATACCCTTTTTTAGAGATTTCGATATATTTTTATTACTTTCCGTATGCACTGTATATCCCGAAGAGTGAGCTTCTGATAATATCACTATCTCATCAACGGTGGTCCTGGGGAGTACTTATATTGTCTCTGAACCTCAATAACCATTATCATACTCTGTGAACTCTATCACTGTACCCTTCTGAATCTGACCCACACTATCGACACCATGCCGATCATCTAGCTAAGCCTGTCACATTCGGGCACTCACATCTGGTTCTAATCTCAGGCTAGCTGTCACACAATCACTGTGATCATTAGAAGGGATCACATCACGACTGAAGCTCACAACTGCTCAAGTAGCTCACGCTCCCTGACCATCATATGTGGTACCATCCCGATGCTCTTTCTACTCAAAGCGTCAGCCATTACATTAGCATTTCTTGGGGGGTACAATTTTCCACAATCAAAATCTCTCAGAAGCTCTAACCCTCTAAGTTATCTGGTATTCTACTCTTTCTGCGAAAACAGATACTCGGGGCTTTTATGATCAGTGCATATCCACAATTCCTCATTGTGTACCTAGTAGTGCCATCTACTCAGTACAAATACTATCGCTGACAACTTTTAAATCATGGGTTAGATAGTTTCTTTCATGATCCTTGAGTTGTCTAGATCCACAATCGACTATCTTCCCTTTTTGCATCAATACGTAGCTCATTCATGATTTTGAGGTATCCATACACACTGAGAAACCTCTTGATCTGTTGGGTATGGTGAAAATAATCACGGTGGTCAGTTCATACTTCACTATACTGAAATTCATGTCACATCTATCATCTCACTTATCATCTCATTCAAATACCACGGTTTCATAGTTAAACGTGCCAACAAAGTATACCCTTTTTAGAACTCGCAGCAACCATCTGTAAAAGCAATTTTCCAATTGTTGCTTATAATTTGCCCTGGACTTTAAATACACCCAGCATATCATCAATAAGGATGATGACAAATCGGTCCAGGTAAAGTTTAAATAACTCATTGTAGTTGAGCTCCACTACATATTTCAATAACCCATATCCTTGACCTATGTACGCATAAACATGTAGTATCACTTCAAAATTGCTCTCGTTCAAGGTACTAACCCGCGTCATTTCATTTTTCTTATATTAACGGCTTTTATTAAATTTTAATACTTGAACCTTCATAATTAATCGAATTTTATAGTTCTTTATCGTACTAGTAAAAGTATCCAAATTTTAAATTTATATCTTTCCATGGTCGATTTCAAGTTATAGATTATATATATATATTTCTAGACGCTGTCAAGTCTTCAGGCGGGGAGGTATTTTGAAATACCTTTATTAACCCTTAGACTTAACCATAGGGACTAGTTATGGTTATATCCACCCTTATCCTTGGTTATAATTCATATTTACTACTTATCGCTTTAATCCAAATTACTTCATATTTTAAGGGTATTATTACCTAGCATATGCCTCTTACTCCAGTACATCTTGTATTCAGAATCAAGCATATCTCAAAGATTATCTCCTTAGTGTATCAATTATAACGAAACTCTGTTATTATTCATTCCGTGAGTACAATCATTTGCTCCTTTAATTTCAACCGTTGCACCCCTTTTTATTACTTGTCAAAACTTACAGTATACTTTTCAGGGGTAAAACAGCACTATCTTAGGATAGAAATCCGAACAGCATAGCTTGCAGCCGACCACTTTATTCTCAAATATTACTTTAAATTATTCATAGTCCATTGAATAAAATTGACTGACTTATACTTTTTCCCCCGTTTTCAACTTAAAATCTCTTCATAATTATTTCGTTAGTTAACCTTCCTCTATTAGGGTACTCATTTATCAGCATTGTGCCCAAGAGTGTAGGCATTCATGTCTTTTACTCACTTACATGCGAATGAAGGCGGTATGAAGAAATACGTGGTACCAGGATCGATTAACACAATTACTTCTTTATTCATAAGGAGTGTGGTATCTTTCACCACATCCTGTGAAACATCAGTATTGTCCTGGTCCAAGACATACACTCGCCTTCGTCCAACAGCCTACTTTCCTTTTCTCTTCGGCTGTGGCCTCCCTTTTTGATGCAGCTATCTTAACAGGGTTTTCTCTATCTCTTTACCTTTCTGTGGGGTAATCTCGCCCAACTCTAAGCAATCATAATAAATGGTCCGTCTTACCACACTTAACGGCCATTTTCATCAATAATATGTAGGTGTAGGTCCTACTTCCGTGGTATTTACCACACATTCTACAGTGATCCGTAGCAGATCGAGGTTCTCCAATCACAATACCCCTCAAAAGTGCTACAATCGGATAACTGTGGCCTTACCAATCATCTTAGCCCATAACTCATCAAATTAAATCTCTTACCAAACTACCCCTTTTTCTCGTTCTGCCATCTCTATCATTCTCGATTCTCTTTCTGTCTCTATTTCTGCCCTTACTACCTTTCCCAATCTCAGAGGCATGTAACACTCGATCTTATTCACACAACTGTATTATGCGCACTGCCTCGGTATAGGTAGTGATATCTAACGGGGCCAATCGGACTCTAATTGACAATTTGAGCCCTTCCATGAACTTTTGGGCTTTTCGACGCTCACTGCCCATAATGTCGAAGTAATACCTGCCCAGGGATATAAACTGAGTTCCATACTCGTCAATAAATCAATTCCTCTGGGTCAGAGTAAGGAATTTTATTTATAATTTCCTTTAAGAAGTGTCCGGGATATTCTGTCACCGGAATACATCCAGAAATATTTCTCTTGTCAACTCTGGATGTCTAACTCTTAAGATGGGTCGAGCAGACTTCCATCAATGCTCCGTCTCACCCTCAAATCCCATGCATACTCTAAGCAATTAGCTCTCAAAATATTCTCCACACTCCGTTCCAACCTCGCGAAGCGTGTCTTAATACTGTCTGATCACTCTGTCGGACTCTGTGAGGCATGCTCAACATTAGCCTCTATTTCAATCTCATACTGATTCTCCTAGGTCAACACAGCACGACTAGCAGGCTCAGGCCTACCTCTACGCCTCTGCCTCGTGCTCTACCTCCTCTATCACGACTAATATTAGGCATTCCTACATTCTCAACCATTTCTTAGTTAAAACCCATCTCAATATACACTATTGTATCTAACTAAGCATAGTAACACGGAGATGTAATTTCCTAAGTACTGACACTGACACACATCAGACCAATTTCGCTCTGATACCACCTTTATATGTCACGACCCAAAACTACCAAAAATCAGAGTAAATTTTTTGCTTTTTGTTTATTCTTAGATTCTTACCTGTCCTCTGATCGTGACCACACTCCGCTAATAATTGGGTTGTGCGTCAATACCAGTCCCACCAAATTAATTCTTTCTCAGTCATTTATAAATGTTTACAATATTTATACATCCCCTAAAGTTACTTACAAACATGTTACCGTGCTATGCTTATTTAGATACAATATGTACAAGTGTATATACCTTAAATGATGGGCAGCAGCGGATATCCGGAATGCAGTACTCAGTCGCCTCAACATATACTGGAGATTATCTATGTGAGAAAATGAAAGGGGTGAGCACATCAAGCTCAGTAAGGCAATCCTACGAACAAGTAGGTAACCATACTACCTACATGAACGTGGTGCCATGCATAAACCACCATTTCTCCACACATTTCAAAACTAATGCTATGATTCATGATGTCATGTAAAACAAGTTTGCATGGAAAATTCAACATGCAACTATTTCAAATCATTTCTTTCTCATTTAAAATTTCACAACAAATCCAGGACTCAACCCATCCCTCGGGTGGTCCTGACTCACACAAAACCATGAAAATCAGTTTACATCACACATGGGTTTAAAAAGCATGGAAATAACATCATGTAAATTTAGTTTAAAATCCAGTTTCAATCTCGTCAAGATCATCAACATGCGAGACTAGGCAACATCTGTTTATCGGTAATAACCAGGACTATGGCCGTGTGTCCTCGTGAGTCCCTCTGCTACACGGATCCTAGTGTGCGGGGTCTCACCCTGATCGGGAACCCCTTGAGAGGTGGGTCAATCCAACCCGTCAGTCTTATCCGATCCCACGCATCCGAAGATGCCGTATCGAAAGATACCATGTATCCGAAGATACCACACGGTACATCGTACTCCATGCTACTTGCACGGTACATCGTACTCTGTGGACCCATATATCATACCCTGTCTCAGAATGCACATGCGAGCCTATTTAGTCAGTGACACACAGTCTACCCGATGCTCCAAGCACAGCTCATCGCATGTTCTCATAAAATCAGTGAGAGCGATGCTCAGCACTCTCATCAAATCAAGTAAAACTAGTGCGAGCTAAGCTCTAGCACTCTGTATGCAAACAATGTGAAAATCTGGTGCGAGCAAAGCTCCAACACCCTGTCTTAAAAATCGTATAAAAATATGGTGCGAGTTAGACTCTAGCACCCTGTCACGAAAATCATGTAAAACCTGGTGCGAGTTAGACTCTAGCATCGTATCACGAAAATCATGTAGAAATCAGGTGCGAGTTAGACTCCAGCACCAATGCATGTAAAACTCTAGTGCGAGCTCTCGCTCCAGCACTAATGCATGAATCACCCAACTCAAAATATCGTGCAAGTTGAGCTCTAGCACGTCACATGTCAATAAAAACACGTAGGCGGCTCTGTTTCCTCAAAACAGTTTTCAAAACAATTTCCTCGTTGAAAATATGCAATGCTGTGCATTTTTCTTTCAAGGTTAGCCAGCCTACTCATGCATGCGTCAAAACATCTCCAGAACGAGCAGGAACCTCTTGTTCTTGCTCCTCCCAATTTTTCTTAAAATTGAAAATTTTACCCTAAACAAGGGTATTTTGGTAATTTACCCATTCGGGGTACTAAAATTATTAACTTACTTCTAGACCCTTCAGATACTTTAAGAGACTGCATATGAACTTTGAAGTTTCGTAAAGTTACCTCTAGTAGTCTGTAGAATTCCCTTACCTTATTTTTCTATAGAGTCTGACCTTTCCTTTTCCACTGCTGTCTTGTCACGCAGTCCGATTTACTCCCAATCCAATGTCCAAAACTGCGTATAATTATTCCTCAAGTCAGATATCATACAATTTAATTGTATTTCTTATTTTCTGAGCTTAATTTAAATCATTGTGCCCATTTACCCCTGTTGGGCCCGATTACATCTTAATGAGCCTTAATCGGCCTTAAGCCCATTTTCCACTTAATTTTCACATTATCGAGGCCTATTGGGCTCATTGGGCCCACCAATAATTTCTTGGGCCTCGTTCTAACTCTCGAATAGGTCAATTTATTATTTACGACAATTTACCTAAATTTCCATAATTTAATTTATTTTATGTGATAATTAAATTCGAAGCACGCATAACGATGTAAATTATCATAAATAAGGGTTACTTACCTGAGATTCCATGCTAGTACGCAAATCGAGGTGATCTCAAGCTCTCATTGGATGCCAATTGTCGAGCTACACAATTTTATAAATTTTTGGGTAAATTTCCAGTCGAAAATTAATTAAGTATGATATTCCAAAATTTAAATCGGTCAATTTCGACCGCTACTGACTTACCCGTAACTCGATTACATTGTCGAGATTTTTCCTCAATTTTTTCTCTTTTTCTTTTTTCCCTTTTTCTCCTTTTTTTTCTCCTTTTTTTTCTCTTTCCTCTTTGGCTGAACCGGTTCGGTTCAGTTCAACCCGGTTCGGACCGTCGGTTCACTCCGATTCAGTCGGTTCAGTGCCTTCCCGGCCGGTTCTCCATCCGCTTCCACCGCCAGGGGCTCCACTGGGCAGTCCGCAGCACGAATCTGCCCTCGATTTCGTCCAAGGTCGTCGGAAAGTCGCCGGTCCGGCTTGTTCTCTCCACTGTCGGTACCCATTTCCTCTTTCCGCCATTTTCGACACCGTCCTTGGGTTTCGTCGGTCGTGGCCTCCACCAATCAGCTCGTCTGCTCCTGGGGAGCGTTCGGCTGGGGGCGGGGTCGGCCAGATCGGCGCCGTTCGCCATCGTTTCCTTTTTCCTCTCGGTTTCTCTGTTTCTCTCGCCGTTCCTCTCGTCGGTCGTCGCCGTTCGTGGCTCCTTTAGACAGGTGATGGCCAAGCCCGACCCTCGTCGGGCTCCCTTCCTCGGCCTTCGTCAGCCATCAATCGCCGACAAGGGGCTCGGCCTCTGTTGTTTTCTGTTGTTTCTTCAGAATCGCGTTTCGCGATTCTGAGTTTCCTCTTTTTTTTAATTAATTAATTAATTAATTATTTATTTATTTATTTATTTTTATTATTATATTCAATATTTTATTATTATTTTAATCATGAAAATACTATTATTTTGTCAAAATATCTAAAAAAAATTATTAATTTATTCAATTAATCCCTAATTGAATTTATCAGTATTATTTCGACATATGCTCAATTCATCCATCTTATTATTCCAAATGATGAACATAGTGGGAAAAATTGGGTTTCACACGTTTTTCATACATATGGAAATCGTAAATCTCACGCACAAAATTGTGTTCCATGCCATTCAGTTATGGACATGTATTTTCACATTTAACACATTTAAAACAAGTATCAGGACTCAACCCTTCCCTCAGGCTATCCCGATCCATATAAAACCATACAAAACATGTTTCATTCAACATATGTCAAGGCTCCTCTCGTCCCTCGGGATACCTTGATTCACATAAAACCATATATAACATGTTTCATTCAACATAAATCAAGGCTCCTCCTATAGAGACCCGAATTTACAGACATTTCGGTTGGGCTACAAGTCGATATTAGATCAAAATCAATAAATCAGTTGGATTAAGTTTATTTTCTAGTGGCAATTTAAACAAAATATGTTCACATTTTCCCAAGAACATCTCATCTACATTACTGTAGTTACCAAAATTTTTAGATACAACAGTACTTCTTTAAACCTAGGTCTACCTTCGATGTAGAAACACGCTTCGCGAAGTCATAACTGTGTAAAATGCTTGACTAACGAAAGTGATCCCAGCTACAGAGGGACTATAATGACCCTTGACCTTTGAAAATTGGGGGATTTTTTTTAACTTAATTTACCCACTTATTCCCTTATTCACTTAGGTTATATTCCTATTCTGTGTCAAATCACTTTTCCTAATTCTTTATTCGTAATTATATTTAAATTTCATATTTTGACATATATGGCAGATAGAAATTTTGGCAGCATAACGACTTATATATGAGCCGACCCACCTGTAAATCAATTGTTTTAACAATCCTAGATATCCACAACTACCAAGCATACTTTTCAAATCCACATTTACAACCCAATACATCCATTTCAATTCAATACCAATCATCTCAAAATATAATTCCAAAAGTAATATTCTTTACATTGTTTTCCTTACAAATTACATCCCAACAAAATATTTCTAAAATATGTCTGTGCGTACAAAATGTGTGAGACCCCGTATATGTATAGCTGTATATAGTAACATAGAAATGTAAATGAAATCATAAGTACGATGATACATTTGTAATGTGATGTATATGCAATGTAAGTCCATAAGATTATGTACGCACTTATAATAAGAATCGTGATTATACGTACAAGTTGCATTATGAATGAGTATGAAGAAATGAACTTAAACACGAGAAGAATGTGAATGAAATGGAATATGAGTAGTGTGGTAAAATGGAATGAAGGATTTACATAAGTTGTATACTTCCATTCGGACAATATCGTGTATATCTGGTTCTACAAAGATTGCCCACAAATTTTAATATGTACTAAGTGTGATTGGATGGCATTTTTAAGTCTCAAGGAGGGATGAATGAGGAAAGGACTATGGAGGTAAATTGAGGAAGTTTTGAATGAAGTTGTTGCAGAAAAACTGCAGAAAATCTAGAAATATGGAGGCCAGATCGATCTCATAGAATGAGAGATCGATCTGTAAGAGCCAGAATGCTCTTATGTGAGTGATGGAATGAAGCAGATAGATCTCCAAAGGAATCAGATCGATCTCCTTAGCTCTCGGGTTGGAAGCAGTCGATCTCCCCTAAGACCAGATCGATCTCCTTAAGCTTCTGTTCGACAGCAGATCGATCTCAAGCCTCGACAGATCGATCTCCTGCTTTTAAAATGTCTTAGAAAAGAGGGATTTTTAGAGGACCAGATCGATCTCCACCCAAGGAAGATCGATCTGATCAAGTTAAATCTATAAATAGGAGCAGTTGGATCTATAGATTTTAGGATAAACCATTTCTTTTCACTTCAACTCAAAAACATAGCTTTCTCACTCCTAAATCCAGCCATTTTCAGTAAGATTTGAGGAAAAGCTATTAGTGACAAAGTCGTTCATGTCTAAGAGAAGAACAACATAGTCTAGAGGCATTTTCCCATTTGACGGATTGAGGGAATAAAGGGCATTTCTAATTGGAGTAAAGAGGAAATCCAAGGAGGTAAGTTCTAGTGCACAAATCCAAGTACATTGGTCTAGTTAATGATTATGAAGTTAATTGGGTGTGCACCTTGTGGGTAGAACTACCTAGAATGACATGAAATGAATATAACTTAGAAATGGTCTAGTGTGAGAAAGTGGAATGTAGAAGTGTTAATGATGAATGAGATATCTTGAGAGGATGATTATGTGTGGGCATGGTTTGGGTATGTTGATATTAGGATAAAATTTTGAGATTTACCACAAGGGGTAAAATGTGTATTTAAGGCATTGAATAAATGCTTAGTTGAATAAGAGTTAGAAATGTTAACTCAAGTATTTGATGGATGAATTTCAGTTTCAGATGATACGCCGGAGTAAGTCGAGATGAGAATGCGAGAAGCGTAGTGGAGGATAGTTGCACACAAGTAAAGCGAGGTAAGGGACTGTGTGTTAGCTATAGAGATGTTCGTGCGTATTTTACAGCAATTTCGTAGATATATTGCTAGAACTAGTACGATATTATAATTCTATGAAATGATATGGAAGCATGAAAAGTACTATGATGTATATATGTATTGAGAAATGGGATAGGGTAAGGAAATAGCATGATATGCATGTTTTCAATGTTTTTCTCTATTTTACATTGATCTTGATGATTGTGAAACGTTGATGATAGGTTGGCTAATTTTACATGTTTTAGCATGAAGAGGCATGCTGTATGAATAAACATGTTTTGAGTTTTAAAAAGAGAAAATAGCCATCTATCAGTTTTGAGATGAGATTTAGTGTTGAAGCGCTAACTCACACCCGTTTTAATGCCTTTGATGTACCGTGCTGGAGTTTTAACTTGCACGATGGTTTTGAGAAAGTGCGGGAGCTTTGCTCGCACCTGTTTTATTGAGTTGAGGTAAACCTGGGGGTCTGGGACCCAAGGGGATACCAGCCGACGACCATTTGAATGGGCTGGGCCTTAACGATAGATCATACCGCGCTGGAGCCTTGCGATGACTGCGTGTCATGTTGCTTGCTCGCCTGGTATACGAGACATGGTTTAGGATGAAAAGTCCATCGGAGTTGGAGTATAGACTTGGGTCCACGGTCGTACGTAAAATAGTGTAGTTATCCGTTGGTATACTATGTACTGTGCTGGGTGCACGTGAGTACGAGTATCGCGTAGATGACACACGACGTATCTTTACCGTGAGTATACGAGGAGATGAGGTTGATTGAGATGAGCCAGAGGGCAGGACTGACCCATTCCCCTTCAGGCGAAGTGATGCCCTGTGCACACCTGATCAGTGAGGCTTGGGATCACTGACTATGGCCATATGTCATGGATATTTGATTGCCGAAAATTCCATACCTGTCTCAGAGATTCGAGAAACAGAGATAATCTCAGAAAAGAAAGAGATTTGCAGAAAAAAAAGTGAATTAAAAGAAGAAAGAGATTTTGTGTTTTTGATAAATCTCCGATTTCACATCTGTGTCGTGAGGGCACTATTTATGAGCATGTTTTAAATGGAAGCTCGACATATTTGATTGACACAAAAATGCTATTGAGAAATATATGTTTGAATACTTTTTTCGTATGATATTTCCATTTATACTGAAAACATGGTTTTGGTTTATACATGCATGGGCTATGTAGGTAGTACGATATCTACCTGCTAGCATACATTTCCTTACTGAGCTGTGGTTTGCTCATCCCACTATTTTTCGCCTCTAGGTACTGAGAAGTAAGAGAGCGGTGGTCTCTAGGTCTTTTGTGTTGAACAGCTCCCACAATTCTGCAAAGGTATAAGATTATATACACGAGTATTTTGTATCTAATTTATCGTATCGCACAGTTATATCTTGGAATTGTAAACAGTATTATGGGGATGATATGTAAGCACATGGTATTTATACAATTGATTTTGTATATCTACACACACACACACCTGGGAGTGTGAATTAAAGTTTTAAATCTTTCGCTATAAATGAATGAATTTTAGTAATTACATCTTCTCATAGCCCAACCGTAGTAGAGTAAGTATGGTTAGAAGGGTTTTCAGAAGTGGGGTGTGACAGATTTGGTATCAAAGCCTGGTTGGTCTGATGTGAGTTGATGTTTAGGACTAAGAAAAAATACATCCGTAAGTTACTGTGTGATATTTAGATATAAATGTGTGTACGGAGCTGGTAGTGAATTAAATGTTTGTTATAACGCAGGAAAGTCATCAGGCTAGTGAGTTATGCCTGAGAGACACCGCAAGAGGGAAGAGAGATCGAGAGCTCTAGGGCGAAATGACAGGACTGAGAGGCACAGTAGATCATTCTCTAGTCATGAGCCCTAGGAATAGATAGAGGCTTCTGATCCTCGAATAACTCGATTGGAGGAAGACATGCGCACGATGATGACCATGATGGGTCAGATCATGGCTAGGTTTGAGAGTACACTTGGTACAGTGAGACAGGCTGCATCGAATCCCCCAGCAGCTGCACCGAAACCTGAGAATGTTGCACCTGCACAAGCTGAATCAGTTAGGCCACGGGAACCTCATATTCGACTAGTACCTCCTCCAGTAGCCCCACAGCAGTATGATGATGATTTGGGGTATGGATATGACTGTGATATGGAGAGATTTGAGGCATTTTATGGACTTTAAGCCTCCTTCATTTAGTGGGGTAAAGGATCCGATAGTGGCTGAGGACTGGATCAGTCAGATGGAGAAGTTATTCGACTTCTGTAGATGCTCAGCTACGGAGAGAGTAGCGCTTGTGGCCTTTGTATTGAGAGGCGAAGCAGAGGACTGGTGAAAGTCCACGAAGCCGATGTTAAGAGCTTAAGTTATGGCTATCACTTGGGATATGTTCTTGGGTGTTTTCAGAGAGCAATATATCCCAGATACTGCCCGGCGTAGGCTACAGATAGAATTTCTGAATCTGACTCAAGGGAATCAAATAGTTGATGAGTACGAGTCACGATTCACTTCACTGGGTAGATATGATCTGGACTCGATCAGGAGTGAGGCTATCAGAGTCCGTAGATTTGTAGATGGACTGAGGCCTTCGATCCTAGCGAAGTTAGCCCCATTTGATGTCGCTACAAATAGAGAGGCTATGCGACGGGCCCAACTATGTGAGCAGGATTATGACTTGCAGACTTCTGAGTTTAGTTAGGGTAAAGATAAGGGTCTAAGGAAACTAGGAGATGGCAAGAGTGCCAAATTTGGTCGAAAATTTATGAGTAAGCGTCGGAGAGAGGCAGATGAGTTCTAGAAAAAGGTTGCTAGACCTTTTATGCCTCCGACTCAGACACCAACCAGGGATATAGTGATTGGTGGATCCTGACCGACTACAGATCAGTGTGGACTATGCGGTCGATACCATGGTGGTAGGCCATGTCATCTCCAGGGTACCCGATGCTTCAGATGTGGTAAATTTGGACATTATGCCAGAGAGTTCCCGGAGATAGTTGAGGGAATTTCACAGAGGGGTAAAGAGCCAAAGAGGATTCCTATAGTTGTGCCTCCTGCAAGAAAGAAAGCCTCGGCTAAAGAAAAGGGAAAACAAGTTGTGGGTCAAGGCAGGGTGTATGCGATAGACTAGGCATCGGCTGATACCTCTTCTGAAGTGATAAAAGGTACAATCTTGATTTTCAATTTGGAGGTTATAGCTTTGTTTGATTCTGGTGCTACGCATTCCTTCATATCACTTGCATGTGCATCAAAGTTAAAGGGTTTTGTAGAACCCACATACTTGAGTAGGACTTTACTAATAAGTACTCCAATGAGAGTTAGCCAATTAGTTGAGCAAATGTATAAAGATTATAAAGTGAGGGTGGGAGATAAGTGCATGACCGCTAACTTGATTTTGTTGAATATGTATGACATTGATGTAATCTTGGGAATGGATTGGTTAGCCATCAATCATGCTGTCATAGACTGTCGTTCTAAGTCCATTAAGTTTTCTCTACCTGAAGAATGTGTTGTAAGATTTTAAGAGAAGAAATGAAATCTTAAATTTTGCGTTAAGTAAAGTACTTTGGTATATATGACTTGAGTGTTGTTTTGAAGGTTTTGTTGCTTATGTGGTGGATTTGAATAAAGTACATCTGAATATGGAGGACATCCCAGTGGTCAAAGAATTCCCTGATGTCTTTCCAGACGATCTACCAGGATTGCCACCCGATAGAGAAACGAAATTCGGTATAGACTTGACGCCTGGAACCGAACCAATATCCAAGTCACCATATAGGATGGCTCTAGTTGAGTTAGAGGAATTAAGGGAACAGCTGCAAGAGTTGCTAGAGAAGGGGTTCATAAGACCGAGCGTCTCACCATGGCGAGCCCCAGTATTGTTTGTGAAGAAGAGAGATGGGAGCCTCAGGTTGTGCATCGACTATCGGATATTGAACAAGGCTACCATCAAGAATAAGTACCCCTTGCCACGCATTGACGATTTATTGGATCAGCTTCGGGGAGCACAGATCTTTTCCAAGATAGATTTGAGGTCTGGGTATCATCAATTGAAGATTCGGAAGGAAGATGTGCCCAAGAGAGCATTTTGTACCCGCTTGGCCATTACGAATTCCTAGTGATGCCTTTTGGGTTGACCAATGCACCGGCAGCTTTTATGGCTCTAATGAATGAAGTATTCAAGCCATACTTGGACCAGTTCGTAATTGTTTTCATTGATGATATATTGGTGTATTCAAGGTCCAAAGAAGAGCATGAGCAACACTTGAGGATTATTTTGCAGACCCTTCGAGAGAGAAGGTTATATGCCAAGCTTAGTAAATGTGACTTTTGGCTAGAACAGATTTCTTTTCTAAGCCATGTTGTATCAAAGGATGGGGTGTCAGTAGATCCATCCAAGATTGAGGCTGTTGTTCAGTGGGAACAACCTAGGACAGTCACAGAGATCAAGAGCTTTCTGGGTTTGGCTGGTTACTACAGGAGATTTGTAGAGGGTTTCTCTAGATTGGCTTCTCCATTGATACGTCTTACGAGGAAGAGTGTGGAGTTTTCATGGGATGAAGCTTGTGAGAGAAGTTTTTATCATCCCTAACAGTTTAGGGAATTACTCGGTGTATACAGATGCTTCGCATAAAAGTCTAGGCTATGTTTTGATGCAAGATGGAAGGGTAGTAGCTTATGGATCTAGACAGCTGAAGGATCATGAGAAGAACTACCCCACTCACGATTTGGAGTTAGCGGCTATAGTGTTTGTGTTTAAGATATGGCGCCACTACTTATATGGTGAGAGATTTCAGATCTTTACGGATCACAAGAGTCTAAAATATCTATTCTCATAGAAGGAATTAAATATGAGACAGAGGAGGTGGTTAGAACTCCTCAAGGACTATGATTGTGAGATCTTGTACCACCCGGGGAAGGCAAATGTGGTTGTCGATGCATTGAGTCGGAAGAGTGTCGGGTTGGTATCACATATGATAGTTAGAGAGCACGAGTTGTTGGAACAATTCACGAACCTTAGTTTGGATATGACCCTACTTGAGATTGGCAACTATGGGATTATTGCTAGCTTGAGATTAGAACCGGAGTTGATTGAGAGAATCCGACAAGCTCAGCAAATTGATCAATGGTGTATTGACATGATTAGCCAAATTCGAAAAGGGAAGGGTACCAATTTTATATTGAGTTCAGATGGAATACTAAGGTTTGGAGATAGAATATGTGTTCCTAAGGATTTAGAGCTGAGGAAGCTGATCTTATCAGAGGCTCACTCGTCGAGATATACGATACACCAGGGGAGTAGTAAGATGTATCAAAATCTCCGAAAGGTATATTGGTGATCTGGAATGAAGAGAGACATAGCTGAGTATGTCGCTAGATGTCTCGTTTGTCAGCAAGTAAAAGTCGAACATCAGAAACCAGGAGGATTATTACAACCTCTACCGATACCAACATGGAAGTGGGAGCATGTTACCATGGATTTTGTGATGGGGTTACCGAGAACCCGTAGGAACTATGATGCGATATGGGTGATAGTAGATCGATTAACGAAATCGGCACATTTCTTAGCCATGAGATCTACAGATACATTGAGTGCATTGGCAAACCTGTATGTGCGAGAAATAGTGAGATTGCATGGAGTCCCAGTGAGTGTTGTTTCTGATCGGGATGCCCGCTTCACTTCCCACTTTTAGGGACATTTTCAGGAAGCGATGGGGACCCAGTTGAGTTTTAGCACCGCTTTTCATCCTCAAACAGATGGTCAGTCAGAGAGGACTATACAGACCCTGGAGGATATGTTGAGAGCGTGTGTGCTGGATTTTAGAGGCTCATGGGACGATCACTTGTCATTGATTGAGTTCGCCTACAATAACAGTCATCACTCAAGTATTGGTATGGCCCCTTACGAGGCACTATACGGTCGTAGATGCTGATCGCCCATTGGTTGGGAAGAAGTTGGTGACAAACAGTTGCTCACTCCCGACTTGGTTAAACAAGCCTCTGAGGATGTTCAGATAATATGCGAGAGGCTGCGAACGGCTCAAAGTCGACAAAAGAGCTACGCTGACAAGAGACAGAGACCACTTGAATTTGATGTTGGTGAGTCCGTATTTTTGAAAGTATCTCCTTCTAAGGGGATAACGAGGTTTGGGAAGAAAGGAAAATTAAGTCCTCATTACATTGGTCCCTTCGAGATTTTGGATAGAGTGGGAGATGGAGCATATAGGCTAGCCTTACCACCTGAGCTAGCAAAAGGCCACAATGTCTTCCACGTTTCTATACTTCGGAAGTACTACTCGGATCCGACACATGTAATTAGCTATGAGCCGTTGGAGCTCAAGGAGGATATGTCGTATGTCGAGAGACCGATCCGGATGTTGGACAGAAAAGAGAAGGTGTTGCAGAACAAGACGATTTCATTGGTTAAGGTTTTGTGGCAACATCACACTGTGGAAGAGGCCACATGGGAACTAGAAAGTTTGATGCGGGAAAAGTATCCCGAGTTATTCACAGATTGAATTGGTTCTAATTTGGAGGACCAAATTCTCTAAGTGGGGGAGAATGTGAGACCCCGTATATGTATAGCTGTATATAGTAACATAGAAATGTAAATGAAATCATAAGTACGATGATACATTTGTAATGTGATGTATATGCAATGTAAGTCTATAAGATTATGTACGCACTTGTAATAAGAATCGTGATTATACTTACAAGTTGCATTATGAATGAGTATGAAGAAATGAACTTAAACACAAGAAGAATGTGAATGAAATGGAATATGAGTAATGTGGTAAAATGGAAGGAAGGATTTACATAAGTTGTATACTTCCATTCGGACAATATCGTGTATATCTGGTTATACAAAGATTGCCCACAAATTTTAATATGTACTAAGTGTGATTGGATGGCATTTTTAAGTCTCAAGGAGGGATGAATGAGGAAAGGACTATGGAGGTAAATTGAGGAAGTTTTGAATGAAGTTGTTGCAGAAAAACTGCAGAAAATCTTGAAATATGGAGGCCAGATCGATCTCATAGGATGAGAGATCGATCTGGAAGAGCCAGAATGCTCTTATGTGAGTAATGGAATGAAGCAGATCGATCTCCAAAGGAATCAGATCGATCTCCCCTAAGACCAGATCGATCTCCTTAAGCTTCTGTTCGACAGCAGATCGATCTCAAGCCTCGACAGATCGATCTCTTGCTTTTAAAATGTCTTAGAAAAGAGGGATTTTTAGAGGACCAGATCGATCTCCACCCAAGGAAGATCGATCTCATCAAGTTAAATCTATAAATAGGAGCAGTTGGATCTGCAGATTTCGGGATAAGCCATTTCTTTTCACTTCAACTCAAAAACCTAGCTTTCTCACTCCTAAATCCAACCATTTTCAGTAAGATTTGAGGAAAAGCTATTAGAGACAAAGTCGTTCACGTCTAAGAGAAGAACAACATAGTCTAGAGGCATTTCCCCATTTGACGGATTGAGGGAATAAAGGGCATTTCTAATTGGAGTAAAGAGGAAATCCAAGGAGGTAAGTTCTAGTGCACAAATCCAAGTACATTGGTCTAGTTAATGATTATGAAGTTAATTGGGTGTGCACCTTGTGGGTAGAACTACCTAGAATGACATGAAATGAATATAACTTAGAAATGGTCTAGTGTGAGAAAGTGGAATGTAGAAGTGTTAATGATGAATGAGATATCTTGAGAGGATGATTATGTGTGGGCATGGTTTGGGTATGTTGATATTGGGATAAAATTTTGAGATTTACCTCAAGGGGTAAAATGTGTATTTAAGGTATTGAATAAATGCTTAGTTGAATAAGAGTTAGAAACGTTAACTCAAGTGTTTGATGGATGAATTTCAGTTTCGGATGATACGCTGGAGCAAGTCGAGATGAGAATGCGAGAAGCGTATTGGAGGATAGTTGCACACAAGTAAAGCGAGGTAAGGGACTGTGTGTTAGCTATAGAGATGTTCGTGCGTATTTTACAGCAATTTTGTAGATATATTGCTAGAACTAGTACGATATTATAATTCTATGAAATGATATGGAAGCATGAAAAGTACTATGATGTATATATGTATTGAGAAATGGGATAGGGTAAGGAAATAGCATGATATGCATGTTTTCAATGTTTTTCTCTATTTTACATTGATCTTGATGATTGAGAAACGTTGATGATAGGTTGGCTAATTTTACATGTTTTAGCATGAAGAGGCATGCTGTATGAATAAACATGTTTTGAGTTTTAAAAAGAGAAAATAGCCATCTATCAGTTTTGAGATGAGATTTAGTGTTGAAGCGCTAACTCACACCCGTTTTAATGCCTTTGATGTACCGTGCTGGAGTTTTAACTCGCACGATGGTTTTGAGAAAGTGCGGGAGCTTTGCTCGCACCTGTTTTATTGAGTTGAGGTAAACCTGGGGGTCTGGGACCCAAGGGGATACCAGCCGACGACCATTTGAATGGGCTGGGCCTTAACGATAGATCATACCGCGCTGGAGCCTTGCGATGACTGTGTGTCACGTTGCTTGCTCGCCTGGTATACGAGACATGGTTTAGGATGAAAAGTCCATCGGAGTTGGAGTATAGACTTGGGTCCACGGTCGTACGTAAAATAGTGTAGTTATCCGTTGGTATACTATGTACTGTGCTGGGTGCACGTGAGTACGAGTATCGCGTAGATGACACACGACGTATCTTTACCATGAGTATACGAGGAGATGAGGTTGATTGAGATGAGCCGGAGGGCAGGACTGACCCATTCCCCTTCAGGCGAAGTGATGCCCTGTGCACACCTGATCAGTGAGGCTTGGGATCACTGACTATAGCCATATGTCATGGATATTTGATTGCCGAAAATTCCATGCCTGTCTCAGAGATTCGAGAAACAGAGATAATCTCAGAAAAGAAAGAGATTTGCAGAAAAAAAAAGTGAATTAAGAGAAGAAAGAGATTTTGTGTTTTTGATAAATCTCCGATTTCACATCTGTGTCGTAAGGGCACTATTTATGAGCATGTTTTAAATGGAAGCTCGACATATTTGATTGACACGAAAATGCTATTGAGAAATATATGTTTGAATGCATTTTTCGTATGATATTTCCATTTATACTGAAAACATGGTTTAGGTTTATACATGCATGGGCTATGTAGGTAGTATGATATCTACCTGCTAGCATACATTTTCTTACTGAGCTGTGGTTTGCTCATCCCACTAATTTCCCCCTCCAAGTACTGAGAAGTAAGAGAGCGGTGGTCTCTAGGTCTTTTGTGTTGAACAGCTCCCACAATTCCGCAAAGGTATAAGATTGTATGCACGAGTATTTTGTATCTAATTTATCGTATCGCACAGTTATATCTTGGAATTGTAAACACTATTATGGGGATGATATGTAAGCACATGGTATTTATACAATTGATTTTGTATATCTACACACACACACCTTGGAGTGTGAATTAAAGTTTTAAATTTTCCGCTGTAAATGAATGAATTTTAGTAATTGCATCTTCTCACAGCCCAACCGTAGTAGAGTAAGTATGGATAGAAGGGTTCCCAGAAGTGGGGTGTGACAAAATGTGTCTGGTAAAGGAATGTAATTGTATACCTTTTCTGCATGTACAAAAAGTAGCCTAGGGTAGCTCTTTTCCACCAGCCTACGTCGTGTACGCGGTGGTAGTGCCTACGGATCACTGCAAATAGTCTAAAAGGTAGAGGGGTGAGCTTTCGGGAAAAAACCCAGTAAGAAAATGCATTTAAAACGGTCTTAGTAATTCAAATATGTAGAAAAACATAATAATACGTATAATGACTACTCTCCGAAACTATTATAAAGGATCTTCTAAATTAAGAAAATCGAAAACATCGTGATTCAAAATGTAATTCTTTAAGTATTGGAATTGAACAGTTATCACATAAACTTTTCGTATATTCAGAATTCCAAAACATAATTACTTGTAAAATCACATATCACAAAGACAAATCCGAAAGCAGAGTTTAATTTAGGTAGAGACTACATCGGCCCATATGATTATCATGCATGCATTTATAACAAAGTCATCATCCGTAGAGGGAATTCAGAACCTATGGCCATGGTAGGGTTGTAGACGTGATCAAGGTCGTACAACGTTCAGACACCCGAAGGTGGAATTCAGACGCCACAAAGGCGAAGTTCAAACGCCACATAGGCGAGCATGACATGCGTTAGCATACAACATAAATGGCCCTTAGTCTCAAAACATACTACAGTTTTCATATATAAAAATATCGAAATACAATCACCTTATTCAAAAGACAATTTCAGAGAGAATGCTCTTGTTCAGAAGTCAAATTCAGAAATATGCAATTATTCAGAATACAACTCAGAAAATACGTTCTTACTCAGAAAACAAAAGCAGAAAACATGCTCGAAAATCATAGTTCAAATCTTTGTAAATTTTCCATAATCATGGTTCAGAAAGTAAACTATTATCGTTTTAAATTACACCCCCTTACCTCGATCTATCGAAAATTTTAAGCTCGAGTGGTGACGCCTTATAGTACCTCCTTTAATTCCTTCTACAATTCTCCTACACCGAAATTGTATACTTAGCATCCTATTCATACGAATTGTCCGAATTGCGTTAAAATTGTAACCTATTCGTTCTACTTCGTGTGTGCGTATAATCGTACATACCTAGCTAACACATGTGTTTATATATTTTTATTACTATATATTTTTTTGTATGTACATATACTAACATAAACATTTATCATATACATCTATATGTATATACACATAAGTAAATACACATATATATTATTATTATTTGTTTTCATTATTCCTTATCACATATATACATATTTTTGTCTACTTCTCATCTTTCCCATTTTCCTATGATAAAATCATTTCTTCAACACCATTCATATAAATATTCATCATAGATCAAACTTAAGTTCGAAATGAGCCTTATTCTCGAAAGGTCTTAGAACTGAAACTTCTTGCTCTGTTTCCACCGAAAATTCTGCTGCTATTCAATACGTATACTTTTAACATGTCACTTATATATGTATATTTGTTAATTCCACAACCAAAATGGCCTTACCCTTTTTTCTTTTCCAAAGAGGCCAAATGCTTGCTGCCTTTCTTCAAGATATTTGGCTGCTCAAAAAACCACCAAACAACAATAAACTTATCACTCCAGCCAACTCATGTCTAAGGAGCCAAGCCCTTCCCTGCTATGCCCCTCTTTCAACCCAAGAGTGAACACCTGCTGCACCCTGTTATGGACTAAATGGATCACCTATTGCGGCACCATTCTGTTTTAGCGAGGGTCCCTGCTTCGACCTTCTTGCACCTGACGTCTCGGCCACCAAGCAGGAGATTCTCTCCTGCAGCAGCCTTTGTCCTGGCCAAACTGATACCAAGGTGGAGGCTTCCTTGTCTCGCTCTACTTCAATTTTCCAGCCCCTCGATCCTTGCTTCAGTTTTCCAACTGCTTCAATTTTTTTTGTTCTGCTTCACTCTCGGTCTGCTTCAACTTCCCAGCCCCTCGGTCCTTGCTTCTCCTCCCTCTTCCTCGGTTTGCTCTGCTTTCTTCCTCTTCTCTTCTTCTTCTCCTTCCTTCTTCTGTTTCTTCCTTCCCCTTCTTGGCTGACCCAACCTCCTCTTCTCCCTTTCTTTCTTCTTTCCTTTCTTTTCTTTCTCCCCCAGCCGCCCAGTTCTTTTTTTTTTCCTCTTTTTTTTTTTCCTTTGCTTTCCCGCCCAACAGAGGATACCTCTGCTTTTCAATTTGCAACAAATGGAATTTGCTTTCTTTGAAAGCCAATTCTGTACAATACTATATATATTATATTAATTTATATATATATATTATATTAATATATATATATATATATATTATTTGTTTGTTGTTTAGTGTTATTGTTTTTTTTTTGGTTTATTTCCTTTTCATTCATTTTTTCTTATTAACCTATATCACATACTATATATTACCTAACATATATATTTTTTTATATATTTACATTGTTATCTATCTATTTAAATTTGTCTAGTATATATATATATATATATACACATTTTCTTCTTTATAAACTTATCCAATGTCTCAACATTCATGCATTCCATGAAATTTTCATTATTTCGGGAATGAAATATTCTTGTGATTTCATCACTCCTTATAAATTCCCGATATAAGTTTTTACATCAAAATTATTTTAGATCCCTCCATGCTTGCATTTACTCAATCACTTCCTGTATTTTGGGCTCTCTGCCATTCCCGTGCTTCTCGGCTCCCATACTCCTCGAGCGCTACAACGAATATTCGCACTTCCATTAAAACATATTATTTTTATTCTTATATAGTCTAATTAAATATAGGAATTTTGTGGTGTTTACATTCTCTCCACCTCAACAGAATTTGGTCCTCCAAAGTCATTTGGGTCCATCAGAATAGATGTGGGTACTTCTCTTTCATGAGGCTCTCTAGCTCCCATGTAGCTTCTTCATTCGAATGGTGTTGCCAGAGAACCTTTACCAGAGGTATCGTCTCCGATCGAAGTACCTTTTCCATTCAGTCCAAAATCTGGATAGGTCGCTCAATGTAGCTTATATCCTCTTGAATGCTCAAGGAATCATACTCAATGATGTGTGAGGGATCTGAATTATACTTCCTTAACATCGAGACATGGAAGACATTTTGTACCCCAGAAAACTGTGGTGGTAAGGCAAGTCTGTAGGCTACGTCTCCCACTCTCTCTAAGATCTCGAAAGGACCAATGAAGCAAGGACTCAACTTCCCCTTCTTCCCAAATAGCATGATACCTTTGCTCAAAGATACCTTGAGAAACACGAAGTCCCCAATCTGAAACTCAAGTGGCCACCTATACTTATCCACATAACTCTTCTGCCTACTTTGTGCGGTCTTAAGTCTATCACAGATGATCCGAACACCTTCCGCTGCTTGTTCCACCAACTCGGGAGCCAAGATCCTTCTGTCACCTACTTCTTCCTAGCCATTCGAGACCTACATCTCCTACCATACAAGGCCTCATAAGGTGCCATCCCGATGCTAGCATGATAGCTGTTGTTGTAAGCAAACTCTGCGAGAGGCAGATTGTCATGCCCCGCTTTTGGGAACCCTTCTATCCATACATTCTCTACTACAGTTGGGCTGTGAGAAGATGCAATTACTAAAAATTCATTCATTTACAGCGGAATATTTAAAGCTTTAATTCACACTCCCAGGTGTGTGTGTAAATACACAAAATTAATTGTATAAATACCATGTGCTTACATATCATCCCCATAATACTGTTTACAATTCCAAGATATAACTGTGCGATACAATATATTAGATACAAAATACTCGCGTATACAAATCTTATACCTTTGCGGATTGTGGGAGCGGTTAAACACAAAAGATCTAGAGATCACCGCTCTCTTACTTCTCAGTACCTGGAGGGGGAAAATAGTGGGATGAGCAAACCACAGCTCAGTAAGGAAATGGATGCTAGCAGGTAGATATCGTACTACCCACATAGCCCATGCATGCATAAACCAAAATCATGTTTTTGTTATAAATGGAAATATCATACGAACAATGCATTTAAACACATGTTTCTCAATAGCATTTTCGTGTAAATCAAATGTCAAACTTCCATTTAAAACATGCTCATAAACAGTGCCCTCATGGCACAAATGTGAAATCAGAGACCTATCAAAAACACGAAATCTCTTTCGTTTCTCAAATCACTCTTTTTCTGCAAATCTCTTTCTTTTCTGAGATTGTCTCTGTTTCTTGAATCTTTGAGACAGGCATGGAATTTTCGGCAATCAAATATCCACGACTTGTGGCCATAGTCAGTGGTCCCAGGCCTCACTGATCAGGTGTGTATAGGGTATCACTTCGCCTGAAGGGGGATGGGTCAGTCCTACCCTCCGGCTCATCTCAATCCACCTCATCTCCTCGTATACTCACGGTGAAGATACGTCGTGTGTCATCTACGCGATACTCGTACTCACGTGCACCCAGCACGGTACATAGTATACCAACGGGTGACTACACTATTCTACGTACGACCGTGGACCCAAGTCCATACTCCAACTCCGATGGGCTTTTTATCCTAAACCATGTCTCATATACCAGGCGAACAAGCAGCGTGACACACAGTCAACGCAAAGCTCCAGCGCGGTACGATCTATCGTTAAGGCCCAGCCCGTTCAAATGGCCTTCGGCTGGTATCCCCTTGGGTCTCAGACCCCCAGGTTTACCTTAACTCAACAAAACAGGTGCGAGCAAAGTTCCTGCACTTTCTCAAAACCCTCGTGCGAGTTAAAACTCCCGCACGGTACATCAAGGCATTAAAACGGGTGTGAGCTAACACTTCAACACCAAATCTCATCTCAAAACTGATAGATGGCTATTTTCTCTTTTAAAACTCAAAACACGTTTATTCATACAGCATGCCTCTTCATGCTAAAACATGTAAAATTAGCCAACCTATCATCAACATTTCTCAATCATCAATAACAATATAAAATTGAGAACATCATTGAAAACATGCATATCATGCTATTTCCTTACCCTATCCCATTTCTCAATGCATATATACATCATAGTACTTTTCATACTTCCATATCATTTCATAGAATTATAATATCGTACTAGTCCTAGCAATATATCTACGAAATTGCTGTAATTACGTACGAACATCTCCATAGCTAACACACAGTCTCTTACCTCGTTTTACTTGTGTGCAACTATCCGCCTTTATGCTTCTCGCGTTCTCATCTCGACTTGCTCCGACGTATCATCCGAAACTGAAATTCATCCATCAACATTCGAGTTAACGTTTCTAACTCTTGTTCAACTAATCATTTATCCAATGCCTTAAATACATATTTTACCCTTTGTGGTAAATCTCACAATTTTATCCCAATGTCAACATGTCCAAACCATTCCCACAACCTAATCATCCCCTCAAGATATCTCATTTATCATAAACACTTCCACACTCCACTTTCTCACACTTGACTATTTCTAAGTCATATTCATTTCATACCATTCTAGGTAGTTCTATCCACATTATGCACACCCAAATATCTTTATAATCATTAACTAAACCAATGTACTTGGATTTGTGCATTAGAACTTACCTCATTGGATTTCCTCTTGCTCCAATTAGGATTGTCCTTTTATTTCTTCAATCCATCAAATGGGGAAATGCCTCTAGACTATGTTGTTCTTCTTTTTGTTGTGAACAA
Source organism: Firmiana major (assembly GCA_033439115.1). Classification (NCBI taxonomy): domain Eukaryota; kingdom Viridiplantae; phylum Streptophyta; class Magnoliopsida; order Malvales; family Malvaceae; genus Firmiana; species Firmiana major. Next base: position 43,074,317 of record CM065899.1, read on the forward strand.
CTTTGTCTCTAATAGACTCTCCTTAAATCTCACTGAAAATGGCTGGATTTAGGAGTGAGAAAGCTAGGTTTTTGTGTTGAAGTGGAAAGGAAATGGTTTGTCCCGAAATTCTGATGATCCAACTGCTCCCATTTATAGTTTTGACTTGAAGAGATCGATCTTCCTTGGGTGGAGATCGATCTGTTCCTCTAAAATCCCTCTTTTCTAAGACGTTTTAAAGGCAGGAGATCGATCTATCGAGACTGGAGATGGATCTGCTGTCAAACAGAAGCTTAAGGAGATCGATCTGGTCTCAGGGGAGATCGATCTGCTTCCAACCCGAGAGCTAAAGAGATCGATCTACTTCCTTTGGAGATCGATCTGTTCCCTTCCATTTCTCACATAAGAGCATTCTGGCTCTCCCAGATCGATCTCTCATCCTCTGAGATCGATCTGGCCTTCACAAATTCCAGATTTCTTGCAGTTCCTCTGCAACAACCCTTACCAAACACCCTTAATTTGCTACCATGATCATTTCCTCATTCATTCATCTTTGAGACTTGAAAATGGGATCCATCCTCACTACATACACATTAAAACTTGTGTAGAATCTTTGTATGACCAAATATATACGATATTACTCGAATGGAAATATACACTTATGTAAATCTTTCCTTCCATTTCACTATACTACTCAAATTCCATTTCGATCACATTCTTCTCGTGTTCAAGTTTATTTCTTCCTACTCATTCATAATGCAACTTGTATGTATAATCACAATTCTTATTACAAGTGCGTACATAATCTTATGAACTTACATTGCATATACTTCACATTACAATGTATCATCATACTTATGATTTTATTTACATTCCCATGTTCCTATATACAGCTATACATGTACGGGGTCTCACATTCTCCCCCACTTAGAGAATTTAGTCCTCCAAATTGGAACCAATTCAATCCGTGAATAACTCGTGATACTTTTCCCGCATCAAACTTTCTAGTTCCCATGTGGCCTCTTCCACAGTGTGATGTTGCCACAAAACTTTAACCAATGAAATCGTCTTGTTCCGCAACACCTTCTCTTTCCTGTCCAACACCCTGATCGGTCTCTCGACATACGACATATCTTTCTTGAGCTCCAACGGCTCATAGCTAATTACATGTGTCAGATCCGGGTAGTACTTCCGAAGCATAGAAACGTGGAAGAAATTGTGGACTTCTGCTAGCTCAGGTGGTAAGGCTAGCCTATATGCTCTTTCTCCCACTCTATCCAAAATCTCGAAGGGACCAATGTAACGAGGACTTAATTTTCCTTTCTTCCCAAACCTCATTATTCCCTTAGAAGGAGATACTTTCAAAAATATGGACTCGCCAACATCAAACTCAAGTGGTCTCCGTCTCCTGTCAGCGTAGCTCCTTTGTCGACTTTGAGCTATTCGCAACCTCTCGCATATTATCTGAACATCCTCGGAGGCTTGCTTAACCAAATCGGGAGCAAGCAATTGTCTGTCACCAACTTCTTCCCAACCAATGGGCGATCGGCATCTACGACCGTATAGTGCCTCATAAGGGGCCATACCAATACTTGAGTGATGACTGTTATTGTAGGCGAACTCAATCAATGGCAAGTGATCGTCCCATGAGCCTCTAAAATCCAGCACACACGCTCTCAACATATCCTCCAGGGTCTGTATAGTCCTCTCTGACTGACCATCTGTCTGAGGATGAAAAGCGGTGCTAAAACTCAACTGGGTCCCCATCGCTTCCTGGAAATGTCCCCAAAAGTGGGAAGTGAAGCGGGCATCCCGATCAGAAACGACACTCACTGGGACTCCATGTAATCTCACTATTTCTCGCACATACAGGTTCGCCAGTGCACTCAATGTATCTGTAGATCTCATGGCTAAGAAATGTGCTGATTTCGTTAACCGATCTACTATCACCCATATTGCATCATGGTTCTTACGGGTTCTCGGTAACCCCATCACAAAATCCATGGTGACATGCTCCCACTTCCATGTTGGTATCGATAGAGGTTGTAATAATCCTCCTGGTTTCTGATTTTTGACTTTTACTTGCTGACAAATGAGACATCTAGCGACATACTCAGCTATGTCTCTCTTCATTCCAGACCACCAATATGCTTTTCGGAGATTTTGATACATCTTACTACTCCCCAGGTGTATCGTGTATCTCGATGAGTGTGCCTCTGATAAGATCAGCTTTCTCAGCTCTACATCCTTAGGAACACATATTCTATCTCTAAACCTTAGTATTCCATCTGGACTCAATATAAAATCGGCACCCTTCCCTTTCCGGATTTGGCTAATCATGCCAATTCACCATTGATCAATTTGCTGAGCTTCTCGGATTCTCTCAATCAACTCCGGTTCTAATCTCAAGCTAGCAATAATCCCATAGCTGCAAATCTCAGGTAGGGTCATATCCAGACTAAGGTTCGTGAATTGTTCCAACAACTCGTGCTCTCTAACCATCATATGAGATACCAACCCGAGACTCTTCCGACTTAATGCATCGGCAACCACATTTGCCTTCCCCGGGTGGTATAAGATCTCACAATCATAGTCCTTGAGGAGTTCCAACCACCTCCTCTGTCTCATGTTTAACTCCTTTTGTGAGAATAGATATTTCAGACTCTTATGATCCATAAAGATCTGAAATCTCTCACCATATAAGTAGTGGCGCCATATCTTCAGCGCAAACACTACGGCCGCTAACTCCAAATCGTGAGTGGGGTAGTTCTTCTCATGATCTTTCAGCTGTCTAGATCCATAAGCTACTACCCTTCCATCTTGCATCAAAACACAGCCTAGTCCTTGATGCGAAGCATCTGTATACACCGAGTAATTCCCTAAACTGTTAGGGATGACAAGAACTGGCGCGGTAGTTAATCTGCGCTTAAGTTCCTGAAAACTCCTCTCACAAGCTTCATCCCATGAAAACTCCACACTTTTCCTCGTAAGACGTGTCAATGGAGCAGCTAATCTAGAGAAACCTTCTACAAATCTTCTGTAGTAACCAGCCAATCCAAGAAAACTTCTGATCTCTGTGAATGTCCTAGGTTGTTCCCACTGAACAACTGCCTCAATCTTGGATGGATCTACTGACACCCCGTCCTTCGATATAACATGGCCTAGAAAAGAAATCTGTTCTAGCCAAAAGTCACATTTGTTAAGCTTGGCATATAACCTTTTCTCTCGGAAGGTTTGCAAAATAATCCTTAAGTGCTGCTCATGCTCTTCTCTGGACCTTGAATACACCAATATATCATCAATGAAAATAATTACGAATTGGTCCAGGTATGGCTTGAATACTTCGTTCATTAGAGCCATAAAAGCTGCCGGCGCATTGGTCAACCCAAAAGGCATCACTAAGAATTCGTAATGGCCATAGCGGGTACGAAATGCTGTCTTGGGCACATCCTCCTTCCGAATCTTCAATTGATGATACCCAGACCTCAGATCTATCTTGGAGAAGATCTGTGCTCCCCGAAGCTGATCCAATAAATCGTCAATGCGTGGCAAGGGGTGCTTATTCTTGATGGTAGCCTTGTTTAACATCCGATAGTCAATGCACAACCTGAGGCTCCCATCTCTCTTCTTCACAAACAATACCGGGGCTCCCCATGGTGAGACGCTCGGTCTTATGAACCCCTTCTCTAACAACTCTTGCAGCTGTTTCCTTAATTCCTATAACTCAACTGGAGCCATCCTATATGGTGACTTCGATATTGGTTCGGTTCCAGGCGTCAAGTCTATATCGAATTCTGTTTCTCTATCAGGTGGCAATCCTGGTAGATCGTCTGGAAAGACATCAGGGAATTCTCTGACCATTGAGATGTCCTCCATATCCGGATGTACTTTGTTCAAATCCACCACATAAGTAACAAAACCTTCAAAACAACACTCAAGCCATTTATACCAAAGTACTTTACTTAACACAAAATTTAAGATTTCATTTCTTCTCTTAAAATCTTACAACACATTCTTCAGGTAGAGAAAATTTAATGGACTTAGAACGACAGTCTATGACAGCATGATTGGCGGATAACCAATCCATTCCCAAAATTACATCAATGTCATACATATTCAACAAAATCAAGTTGGCTGTCATGCACTTATCTCCCACCCTCACTTTACAATCTTTATACACTTGTTCAACTAATTGGCTAACTCTCATTGGAGTACTTATTAGTAAAGTCCTACTCAAGTATGTGGGCTCTATAAAACCTTTTAACTTAGATGCACATGCAGGTGATATGAAGGAATGCGTAGCACCAGAATCAAACAAAGCAATAACCTCCAAATTGAAAATCAAGATTGTACCTTTTATCACTTCAGAAGAGGTATCAGCCGATGCCTGGTCTATCGCATACACCCTGCCTTGACCCACAACTTGTTTTCCTTTTTCTTCTGCCGAGGCTTTCTTTCTTGCAGGAGGTGCAACTGTAGGAACCCTCTCTGGCTCTTTACCCCTCTGTGGAATTGCCTGAACTATATCCGGGCACTCTCTGGCATAATGTCCAAATTTACCACATCTGAAGCATCTGGTACCCTGAAGATGACATGGCCTACCACCATGGTATCGACCGCATAACCTACACTGATCTGTAGTTGGTCGGGGTCAACCAATCACTATACCCCTGGCTGGTGTCTGAGTCGGAGGCATAAAAGGTCTAGCAACCTTTTTCTGGAACTCATCTACCTCTCTCCGACGCTTACTCATGAATTTTCGACCAAATTTGGCACTCTTGCCATCTCCCAGCTTCCTCGGACCCTTGTCCTTACCCCAACTAAACTCAGAAATCTGGAAGTCATGATCCTGCTCGCATAACTGGGCCCGTCGCACGGCCTCTCTATATGTAGCGACATCAAATGGGGCCAACTTCGCTCGGATCGAAGGCCTCAGTCCATCTACAAATCTACGGACTCTGATAGCCTCACTCCTGATCGAGTCCGGATCATATCTACCCAGTGAAGTGAATCGTGACTCGTACTCATCAACTGTTCGATTCCTTTGAGTCAGATTCAAAAATTCCATCTGTAGTCTCCGTCGAGCAGTATCTGGGATGTATTGCTCTTTGAAAACATCCAAAAACATATCCCAAGTGATAACCATTCCTTAAGCTCTTAACATCGGCCTAGTGGACTTCCACCAGTGCTCTGCTTCGCCTCTCAATACAAAGGCCGCAAGCGCTACTCTCTCCGTAGCTGAACATCTACAGAAGTCGAATAACTTCTCCATTTGACTGATCCAGTCCTCAGCCACTGTCGGATCCTTTATCCCGCTAAACGAAGGAGGCTTAAAGTCCATAAAGTGCCTCAATCTTTCCATATCACAATCATATCCATACCCCAAATCATCATCATGCTGATATGGGGGTACCAGAGGAGGTACCGGTCGAATATGAGGTTCCCGTGGCCTAGCCGGTTCAGCTTGCGCAGGTGCAACATTCTCAGGTTCAGGTGCAGCTGCTGGGGGATTCGGTGCAGCCTGTCCCGCTGTACCAGGTGTACCCTCAAACCTAGCCATGATCTGACCCATCATGGTCATCATCGTGCGCATGTCTTCCTCCAATCGAGTTATTAGAGGATCAGAAGCCTCTATCTGTTCCTGGGGCTCATGACTATAGGATGATCTACTATGCCTCTCAGTCCTGTCATTTTGCCCTCGAGCTCTCGAGCTCTCTCCCCTCTTGCGGTGTCTCTCAGGCATAACTCACTAGCCTGATAACTTTCCTGCGATATAACAAACATTTAATTCACTACCAGCTCCGCACACACATTTGTATCTAAATATCGCACAGTAACTTGGGGATGTATGTTTTCTTAGTCCTAAACATCAACTCACATCAGACCAACCATGCTCTGATACCAAACCTGTCATGCCCCGCTTTTGGGAACCCTTCTATCCATACATTCTCTACTACATTTGGGTTGTGAGAAGATGCAATTACTAAAAATTCATTCATTTACAGCGGAATATTTAAAGCTTTAATTCACACTCCCAGGTGTGTGTGTAAATACACAAAATTAATTGTATAAATACCATGTGCTTACATATCATCCCCATAATACTGTTTACAATTCCAAGATATAACTGTACGATACAATATATTAGATACAAAATACTCGCGTATACAAATCTTATACCTTTGCGGATTGTGGGAGCTGTTAAACACAAAAGATCTAGAGATCACCGCTCTCTTACTTCTCAGTACCTGGAGGGGGAAAATAGTGGGATGAGCAAACCACAGCTCAGTAAGGAAATGGATGCTAGCAGGTAGATATCGTACTACCTACATAGCCCATGCATGCATAAACCAAAACCATGTTTTCGTTATAAATGGAAATATCATACGAACAATGCATTTAAACACATGTTTCTCAATAGCATTTTCTTGTAAATCAAATGTCAAACTTCTATTTAAAACATGCTCATAAACAGTGCCCTCATGGCACAAATGTGAAATCAGAGACCTATCAAAAACACGAAATCTCTTTCGTTTCTCAAATCACTCTTTTTCTGCAAATCTCTTTCTTTTCTGAGATTGTTTCTGCTTCTCGAATCTCTGAGACAGGCATGGAATTTTCGGCAATCAAATATCCACGACTTATGGCCATAGTCAGTGATCCCAGGCCTCACTGATCAGGTGTGCATAGGGTATCACTTCGCCTGAAGGGGGATGGGTCAGTCCTACCCTCCGGCTCATCTCAATCCACCTCATCTCCTCGTATACTCACGGTGAAGATACGTCGTGTGTCATCTACGCGATACTCATACTCACGTGCACCCAGCACGGTACATAGTATACCAACGGGTGGCTACACTATTCTACTTACGACCATGGACCCAAGTCCATACTCCAACTCCGATGGACTTTTTATCCTAAACCATGTCTCATATACCAGGCGAGCAAGCAGCGTGACACACAGTCAACGCAAAGCTCCAGCGCGGTATGATCTATCGTTAAGGCCCAGCCCGTTCAAATGGCCGTCGGCTGGTATCCCCTTGGGTCCCAGACCCCCATGTTTACCTTAACTCAACAAAACAGGTGCGACCAAAGTTCTCGCACTTTCTCAAAACCCTTGTGCGAGTTAAAACTCCCGCACGGTACATCAAGGCATTAAAACGGGTGTGAGCTAGCGCTTCAACACCAAATCTCATCTCAAAACTGATAGATGGCTATTTTCTCTTTTAAAACTCAAAACACGTTTATTCATACAACATGCCTCTTCATGCTAAAACATGTAAAATTAGCCAACCTATCATCAACATTTCTCAATCATCAATAACAATATAAAATTGAGAACATCATTGAAAACATGCATATCATGCTATTTCCTTACCCTATCCCATTTCTCAATACATATATACATCATAGTACTTTTCATACTTCCATATCATTTCATAGAATTATAATATCGTACTAGTCCTAGCAATATATCTACGAAATTGCTGTAATTACGTACGAACATCTCCATAGCTAACACACAGTCTCTTACCTCGTTTTACTTGTGTGAAACTATCCGCCTTTATGCTTCTCGCGTTCTCATCTCGACTTGCTCCGACGTATCATCCGAAACTGAAATTCATCCATCAACATTCGAGTTAACGTTTCTAACTCTTGTTCAACTAATCATTTATCCAATGCCTTAAATACATATTTTACCCTTTGTGGTAAATCTCACAATTTTATCCCAATGTCAACATGTCCAAACCATTCCCATAACCTAATCATCCACTCAAGATATCTCATTTATCATAAACACTTCCACACTCCACTTTCTCACACTTGACTATTTCTAAGTCATATTCATTTCATACCATTCTAGGTAGTTCTATCCACAATATGCACACCCAAATATCTTTATAATCATTAACTAAACCAATGTACTTGGATTTGTGCATTAGAACTTACCTCATTGGATTTCCTCTTGCTCCAATTAGGATTGCCCTTTTATTTCTTCAATCCATCAAATGGGGAAATGCCTCTAGACTATGTTGTTTTTCTTTTTGTTGTGAACAACTTTGTCTCTAATAGACTCTCCTTAAATCTCACTGAAAATGGCTGGATTTAGGAGTGAGAAAGCTAGGTTTTTGTGTTGAAGTGGAAAGGAAATGGTTTGTCCCGGAATTCTGATGATCCAACTGCTCTCATTTATAGTTTTGACTTGAAGAGATCGATCTTCCTTGGGTGGAGATCGATCTGTTCCTCTAAAATCCCTCTTTTCTAAGACGTTTTAAAGGCAGGAGATCGATCTGTCGAGACTGGAGATCGATCTGCTGTCAAACAGAAGCTTAAGGAGATCGATCTGGTCTCAGGGGAGATCGATCTGCTTCCAACCCGAGAGCTAAAGAGATCGATCTGCTTCCTTTGGAGATCGATCTGTTCCCTTCCATTTCTCACATAAGAGCATTTTGGCTCTCCCAGATCGATCTCTCATCCTATGAGATCGATCTGGCCTTCACAAATTCCAGATTTCTTGCAGTTCCTCTGCAACAACCCTTACCAAACACCCTTAATTTGCTACCATGATCATTTCCTCATTCATTCATCTTTGAGACTTGAAAATGGGATCCATCCTCACTACATACACATTAAAACTTGTGTAGAATCTTTGTATGATCAAATATATACGATATTACTCGAATGGAAATATACACTTCTGTAAATCTTTCCTTCCATTTTACTATACTACTCAAATTCCATTTCGATCACATTCTTCTCGTGTTCAAGTTTATTTCTTCCTACTCATTCATAATGCAACTTGTATGTATAATCACAATTCTTATTACAAGTGCGTACATAATCTTATGAACTTACATTGCATATACTTCACATTACAATGTATCATCATACTTATGATTTTATTTACATTCCCATGTTCCTATATACAGCTATACATGTACGGGGTCTCACACAGATGATCATCCCATTAGCCCTTAAACTCCAAAACGTACGCCCTCAACATATCCTCTAAGGTCTGAATGGTCCTCTCGGACTGACCATCGGTCTGAGGATGATAGGTTGTGCTCAGATTAAGCTGAGATCCCATGGCTTCTTGGAAATGAGCCTAAAATCTAGAGGTGAATCGAGAATCTCTATTTGATGTAATTCTCATGGGGGCCCCAGGCAACCAAGCTATCTCTCTAACATACAACTCTGCTAAAGCACTTAAGGAGTTTGTACTTTTGATAGCTAGGAAGTGGGCACTCTTAGTCAATCTGTCTACGATCACCCAGATTGCATCATGCCCCTTTCGGGTCCTTGGTAAACCCAAATGAAGTCCATAGTAATGTGCTCTCACTTCCAAGTAGGCACCAAAAGAGACTTAAGTAATCCTACTAGCCTTTGGTGTTCGATCTTAATCTGTTGACAAATCAGACACTTGGCCACAAACTCAGCTACATCACTTTTCATACCGACCCACCAATACACCTTCCATAAATCATGGTACATCTTAGTGCTTCCCGGGTGCATGGTGTACCAAGAACAATGAGACTCCTTTAAGAACCTTTGCCGTAGGGCATCATCATTTGGGACACATATACGGCCCCTAAATATCATCAACCCATCCTCACCGACCAAAAAGTCTGACTGTACGTCCTGTTTTGCTTGACTGACCATGTCCAATAACTTCTGATCACCCCTCTGTCCAGTTTTGATCTGATCTAGTATATTAGGTTCAATCTGCAAACTAGCTATGAACCCAACATCCGTTGTTCCCACACTAACACTGAGTTTGGCAAACTGCTCTAACAACTCCCATTCTCTGACCATCATAAAAGAAATCATCCCCTTCCTGCTTAAAGCATCTGCCACTACGTTTGCCTTGCCCGGGTGATACAGAATCTCGCAATCATAATCCTTAAGGAGCTTAATCCACCATCTCTATCTCATATTTAGCTCATTCTGATCAAATATATACTTCAAGCTCTTGTGGTCAATAAAAATCTGAAATCTTTTCCCATACAGATAAGGTCGCCATATCTTTAAAGCAAAAACAACCACAACTAATTCCAAGTCATGGGTGGGGTAATTCCTTTCATAGTTCTTAAGTTGGCGAGAACCATATGCGACCACTCTACCATGCTACAGAAGTACACACCCTAAGCCCTAGTATGATGCATCACTGTATACTGCATAGCCTCCAGACCCACTAGGAATGGTTAAGACTGGGGCGGTAGTCAACCTCTTCTTGAGTTCTTCAAAACTCTGCTCCGATGATCAGTCCACTTGAATGGAACATCCTTGCGTATCAGCTTAGTTAGTGGAGCGACAATCTTGGAGAAACCTTCTACAAACCTCCTGTATTATCCAGCTAGTTCTAGAAAACTCCAGATTTCTATAACAGTTTTTGGCCTCTCCCAGTTAAGTACTGCCTCAACTTTAGATGGATCCACTGACACCCTGTCCATAGAAATAACATGGCCTAGAAATGCTATTTGCTCTAACCAAAACTCACACTTATCCAACTTCCCATACAACTGCTTCTCTTTGAGAGTTTAAAGCACTACTCTCAAATGCTGCTCATGCTCCTCTCGGGACTTTGAGTAGATTAGAATATCGTCGATGAAAACTATGACGAACCGATCTAGAGACTCTCGGAACACCTCATTCATCAGGCTCATGACTGCAACTGGGGCATTAGTTAGACTAAAGGGCATCACGAGGAACTCGTAGTGGCTATATCTTGTTCTGAAGGTCGTTTTTTGAACATCCTCCTTCCTAATCCTTAATTGGTGATAGCCCGATCTCAGGTCAATTTTTGAGAACACAGTAGCCCCTCTTAGCTGGTCAAATAGATCATCTATTTTGGGCAAGGGATACTTGTTCTTGATTGTGGCCTTGTTCAGCAGCCTGTAGTCTGTACATAACCTGAGACTACCATCCTTCTTCGGCACAAATAATACCAGAGAGGGATACACTTGACTTAATGAACCCTTTGTCTAGCAGGTCTTACAACTGGTTTTTCAGTTCCTCAAGTTCAATAAGGGCCATCTGGTAAGGAGACTTCGAGATTAGCTGAGTCTCTAGTGCCAAATCTATCATGAATTCTAACTCTCTCTCTGGTGGTAATCCCGGTAGTTCCTCAGGAAATACATTCGGGAACTCGTATACCACTGATATATCTTGAATACTTGGACATTCCCGACTAGTATCAAGGATGAATGCAACATAACCTTCACATTAACACGTTCATAAAAAAATTTCATCAATAGTCAAAATCATACACTTTATTCCTTAACTGCAAAGCATACATCAAACTTACTAGGTAAGGAGAAGGTTACAGTCTTAGAGTAGCAGTCTAAACTTACACGGTTGGTGGCTAACCAATCCATACCCAAAATTACATCAAAGCCATACATGTTCAACAAGATTAGATCTGCTAACATAATCCTATCTCCTACCTTAATTTCACAATTTCTACACACCATATCAGTCTTTTTTGATTTATACATGGGTGTACTAACGTGTAACGTAAAATCTAGAGATTCAGGCTTAATATGCAATTTACGTGCGGAATGAGGTGATATGAAAGAGTGGGTGGAACCTGAATCAAACAATACATGTGCCTCATGATTGCAAATTAAAAACTTACCCTAAATAGTCTCAGTGGAGGCATCAACAGTCTCTCTGTCCAGAGCAAAGACTCTCCCATGAGTGACAGGTTTCTTGCCTTTCTCTGTTGCGGTTACCCGTCTCTGTGGGACCTGTCTCTGGGGAGCTTGTCTCGCAGGTTTTTGTGGTGGCTCTAGGGGTTGTGGAACCTTATTCAGTGGGCAATCTTTAATCAAGTGTCCCCTCTGTCCACACCTAAAGCAGCTCCCTGAGGATCGGTGACACATACCTCTATGGAAATTACCACAACTAGTACACAATCTCTCGTACTACTGGAAGCCTCTGGTAATCTGTGGGGTAGCTATAGGTGTCACGACCCGAATTACCTAAAAATCAGAGTAAATTTTTCGTTTTTTCATTTATTATTTAATTCTTAACTTTCTCTCGTCGTGACCATCCTACAACACAGTTGGGCTATGATTCGGTGTTAGTCACCTCACACTATTTAACATTTCATTCCCATAATCATATATCAGAGTCTACTATCCTTTTGACTTTAAATAAATACATACCCAATGGTATTTACATGACTCTACATCCCCGACATCATATCCATTTACAGTACTGTGCATTACATATTTAGATACAAAACCATACAAATGTGTATACCTGTCTCTCGATGGGTAGCAGCAAGCAGCGGATATTAAGCATGCAAGTCCTCAGCCGCTCAATAATTATTACAAGTGCTCTGAAAAGATGGGAAAATAAGGGGGGTGAGCAAACCACACGCTCAGTAAGGCAATTATGCAAGTAAGTAGATAGCTCCACTATCTACATGCTCATAATGCCATGCCCTTAAATCCATTTCTTTTCATTTAAAATTACACGCACAAAGTCATGCATATTCGATGCCATAGTTTATCCAAAACTATTTGTGCATATATAAATCATGTAACTCATGCATTCAAAGCATTTTATGTGACATCATTAAATCAATATTCAGCATGAATTAAATCAAAATCATGCATTACTTCATGCGATATAAAACAAATCGCGGGATATAATCATTTCATGAATTTATCATTTAAGCATGGAAAAGCACATCATGCTACTGCATTTAAATCATTTCATTAAAATTGCAGTAAAAACTAACCCTTCCGGGTCAATCATCTCATAAAACAATTCATTAAAATTCATTATAAAACTCGGTTATAAAACCACCCTTCTTTCAGGGTCACATTTCATAAAATCATAAAATCGTCAAATCGTCAAATCGGGGGCCTGACCCCTCCTTCGGGTCTACCCTGGTCTAATAGACCACAAGTTATATCATATGAGACAATTAGGTAAGTATCAGTAACATCGAGGACTATGGCCATATCCTAGTGATCCCTGGCAACACGGTACCTAGTGTGCGGGGTATCACACCTGAAACGGGAGGTGGGTCGTCCTACCCGCCAGAACAGCATAACACCAGGATTGCGAGGGCAAGGCTTGCTGCCTCGTGGCTAATGCCACTCCACTCCAACAATCCCCACGGTACAGCGTACTCCGCGTGACATACACGGTACAACGTACTCCGTGAACCCAAGCTCAATCAGGGGTGCCTGTAATAGGTCTTATCCACCCATATCATATCTGTCTCAGAGTGCACGTGTGAGCATATCATCTCACTGTGACACACAGTCTACAGGAGGCTCCAACACGGCTATATGCATGTAATATAAATCCCTGTGCGAGCGAAGCTCAAGCACGGCTCCATGCATATTCATGATATCTGAAAATCTCGTGCGAGGGAAGCTCTAGCACGGTTTCATAAAAATCAGTGAAATCTGCGTACGAGCAGCGCTTCAGTACGACTTAAACTGATTATAATTTCATGTAAATTCCACGTACGAGCAACGCTCTAGTACGGATATGTATATAAATTCAGTGAAAACCTCGTACGAGAAAAACTCCAGTACGGCATTCAAATGAATTATGAAAACCATATAAAACTTTGTGCGAGCAACGCTCCAGCACAAATGAATGCTCAAGTAAATCAAATCTCGTGCGAGTTATACTCCAGCATGGCTTTATGCATAACTAAATCAAATCTCGTGCGAGTTACACTCCAGCACGGCTTTATGCAATATTAAATCAAAACAGGATGCGAGCTAAGCTCCAGCATCTCTCATGCATGTCAAATCATTAAAAGTAGTGCGAGTAATCGCTCCAGCACTATTTTATGCATACCACGTCAAAACAAATCAAAACATGTCAAAACATGTCAAAACAGAGTGCGAGCTAGGCTCCAGCAGCTCTCATTTCACAATATTAAAAATCAGTGCGAGCACCATGCTCTAGCACATTTCATGCATATGATGTCACAAGTCGGTGCGAGCAATTGCTCAAGCACATTTATGCACATTCACAAACGCAGATATAGTGCGAACTACGTGTCGGCACTATCTGTTTCCATATAAACTTGATAGTTGGCCGTTTTCCAAAGAAATTTCCATTTAATTATTAATAACACCTACGTAGTGTTATTTTGTGAAATTAAACAATTTCTGGCCAATCTATTGCTTTGCTTTGATTAAAACCAATAAAATTCCTTAATCATCAAAAATCCTTAAATCATGCATTTCATGCATGTCATGCTTTCACCATCCTTAGGTGAACTTCCCTCAATAGGGGTAAAATAGACATTTCACCTATTTCGATCCTTAAAATCATTCAAACCATTTTTAGGATCATTATACAATATCCATGTATACATACATACTCAGTGTACAGAAAAACTATTAAAATATGCGTAGCTACCTCTAGCTACTCACACAATTCCCTTACCTCATTTTTCTGTACAGTCTGACCTTTCCCACTGATGTCTTGTCACGCAGTCCGATTTGCTCCGAATCCAAATCAAATCTCCGGAACTGCGGATACACATTCATCAGGTCAAATACAATACAATTTAATGTATTTCATAATTTTCTGGGCTTAATTTTAAATCATTGGGCCCGTTTCTCATATTGGGCCCGATTGCACCTTAATGGGCCTTAATCGACCTTAAGCCCGTTTACCACACTTTATCGAGGCCTATTGGGCTCTCTGGGCCCATCAGTAATTTATTTAGCCTCGTTCTAAATTCTCTGATATCTCAATTTAATATTTACGACAATTTATCTAATTTTCCAGAATTTAATTCATTTATGCGAAAATTAAATCCGTAATTTATGCGTTAAATATCAATCACGCATAACGATATAAAATTGTCGTAAATAAGGGTCACTTACCCGTTATTCCATGATAATACAAAAATTGAGGCTATCTCGAGCTCTCGGTTGATGCCAATTGTCGAGCTACACAATTAAATATATTTTCGGGTAAACTTTCAGTCGATTATTTACCAAATTAAATATTTCAAAAATTAAATCGGTCAATTCGACCGCTTACCGACTTACCCGAAGCTCGATTGCATCACTGGAATTTTCCCCAATTTTTCTTTTTTTTTTTCCCTTTTTCTTCCTTTTTTTTTCCCTCTCTTTTTGGCTGAACCGGTCCGGTCCGGTTCAACCCGGTTCGGACCGCCGGTTCGGTCTGGTCCGGTTCGGCCGGTTCTGTCCGGTTCGGCCGGTCCAATCTCCCTTTGGTCGTGCCGGCGCCGTCCGGCCGGTTCCCGGCATGATTCCGGTGCCAATCGGCGCGCAATCGTCTGGGCTCCCTAAATCGGGCCTCGGCTGGGGTCGAATCAGCCCCATCGCCGGCGAATCGGGGTTCTCTCCCCCGCGGTCTTCTCCTCCGTTTCCGACGTTTTCCGGCCACCTCGCCGCGCGTCTGGGCTGCTGGAGGTTCGCCCGGTGCTGGGCTGCGCTCGCCGGTCCTCACCGGCCCCTAGATCCCGCCGGTGGTGGCTCGCCGGTGGATTCCTCTTCGGGTTCGCCTTTCGCCCCATTTGCTTCGCGTTTTCTCTGTTTCTTCAGATTTCGTTTCTGTTTTGTTTTTTTTTTTTTTTTTTATAATTAACTTTTAATATTATTTTATTCAATAAAATAATATTAAAATGCATAAATATCCTTAAAAATTATATTTAATTCATTTAATCTGTAAATAATTTTCTCAGTCCGATTTTACCTTTTCGGTATATTTTTCGATTATTTTCGAGATTATTTTTCGATACGAAAATCCCGATTTATTCCAATAAATTCATATCTTGATCAATTTAACCCGAAATTTAATTATTTCTTCGTCATTGATCAAGATTTCTCAATCTCATATTTTTAATTAAATTTTCTTGTCCCGATTAATATCGAATTTTGATCTTTCGACCATTTTGCCCTTGCACGTATTCGGGAATGTCATTTAAGTCCTTTTGCATTTTTTAAATGCACTCGAAAATATCGGGTCTTACAATCTCCCCCACTTAAGAAATTTGGTCCTCCAAATTAGAACCAAGTAATATGAGTCCATAATTAACTCCGGGTACATCTATCGTATCATATACTGTCATCCTCAAGTGACTTTCTCCGGAGTGTAATATTACCATCATACTTAACTGGGGAGATTATCTTAAACCTCAACACTTTCTCCTTCCGTCTAATACCCGAATCGATTTCCAATCATATGTTATACTTTCATTGAGCTAAACCGTTGAAGCTCATATCCGATTACATATATCGGGTTCGGATAATATTTTCGAAACATCAAAAGATAGGACACATAGTGGATGCCTGCTAATTCAAGTGGTAATGTCAACCTACAGGTCTTATCTCCCACTTGTCCAATATCTCTATCCGAATCTTGTTACGTCTTTATGACAAATAACTGTCAACTATACTGATTCACCCTCGGTGAATTCCAATGATTTCCTGTCTCTTGTCAGCATAGCTTTTCTATCTGCTCTGAGGTGTTCTTAATCTCTCACAAATCCACTGAACATCCTCAGAGGTTTGTCTTACCAATTCGGGAACAATTCTCTATTTGTCACCCACTTTTCTGATCCAAGTCAGGGAACAACTCCCTATGGCCATACAATGCCTCATTTAATCTCATCCCGATACTCAAGTGACAACTGTCATCACTGGCGAATTTGATTAGTAGCAACTGATCATCCCAGGAGCTCATAAAATCAATTGCACACGCTTTCATCACATCCTCCAGAACCTGTACAGTCCTCTCTGACTGACCATCTGTCTGAGGGTGGAAGCTGTGCTAACACGCAATCAGGGTCCCATAGCTTCCAAGAACATATTCCCAGAAGTGGAAAGTGAAGCGGGAATCCCTATCTGATACCATGCTCACTGGAACGCTACACAATGTTTCACAATATTCCACACACATAAATCCGCCTATACACTTAGAGTATCTAGGGATTTTCATAACCAGAAGGTGGGTAACTGAATCAATCTATCAACTATCACCTAGATAGCCTCGAGATTCATTCGGGTCCTCTGTAACCCATCACGAAATCCATGGTAACTTGTTCCCATTTCCGTGTCAATATAGGTAGAGGCTGCAATAACCCTGCAACTTCTTTTACTCTACCTTACTCTGCTGACATACGAGACACTTTTTTCGCAATTCTCTACAATATCTCTTTTTCATACCTGACCACCAATACCCTTTTCAGAGATTCTGATATATTTATTACTTCTCGGATGCACTGTATATCCCGAAGAGTGAGCTTCTGACAATAGCACTTTCTTATCAACTATGGTCCTGAGGAGCACTTATACTGTCTCTGAACCTCTGTGAGTCATCATCACTCACTGTGAACTCTGTCACTATACCCTTCTGAATCTGACCCACACTATCGACACCATGCCGATCATCACGCTAAGCCTGGTAAATCCGGTCACACAAATCCGGTTCTAACCTCAGGCTAGCTGTCACAAAATCACCGTCATCATCAGAAGGAATCACATCACTACTGAGGTTCACAACTGCCCTAGCAGCTCACGCTCCCTGACCATCATATGTAATACCATCTCGAGGCTCTTTCTGTTTAAAGCATCAGCCTTTACATTAGCCTTTCTTGGGTGGTACAATATTCACAATCATAATCCTTAGAAGCTCTAACCCTCTTGGTTATCTCATCCGACTCTTTCTGTGAAAACAGATACTCGGGGCTTTTACGATCAGTGCATATCCGAAATTTCTTACCATATAAGTGGTGACGCCATACCTTTAGTGTAAACGCTACGGCTGCCAACTCTAAATCATGGGTCGGATAGTTTCTCTCAGGTCCTTGAATTATCTGGATCCATAAACGACTATCTTCCCATTTACATCAATACATAGCTCAATCCTTATTTGGAGGTATCCATACACACTGAAACCTCTTGAGCTGTTAGTTATGGTGAGAATACTTACGGTGGTCAGTTCATACCTTAATATACTAAAACTCATCGAAGCCATTTACATACTTATCATACCACCTGTATGAAATCTTTTTTTTTTTTTTTCCAATTGAGATGTGTCAACTGAGCAGCCCATTTCAAGAAACTCATAACAACTCGTCCGTACGACAGTTTCCTGTTGCTACTCAAGCTCTTCCTTGGACTTCGAATACATCAAAATATCATCACTAAAGAGGACAACCAATCGGTCCAGGTAAGCTTTAAATACCTCATCGTAATTGAGTTCCACTCAATACTTCATTCACTCATATCCTTGACCTATGCACGTATAAACGTACAATGTCATTTCGAAATCGCTTTCGTTCAGGATACTAATCCGCGTCGTTTCCTTTTTCTTATATTAACGGCTTTTATAAAATTTTAATTTTAAACTTTCATGATTAATGAATTTCTATATTTCTTTATCGTACCAGCAAAGGTACCCAAATTTTAATGTATATATTATGACCGTCGAATTCAGTTTATAAGTTATGTGTGCGCTTATCGACGCTGTCAAATATTTAGGCAGAAAAGTATTTTGAAATACCTTTATTAACCCTCAGATTTAACCACATCGACTGGGTGTAGATATATCTACCCCTTATCTTGGTCGCAATCCATATACACTACATATTGCTTAATCCAAATTACTTTGCATATCAATGATATCCTTACCTTGCATATGCCTTTTATTCCAATATATCTCGTATGCAGGATCTATCACATCTCCAATCTTATCTCCTTTCATATATCACTTATGGCAAACTCTTTCCTTACTTGTCAAGTTACAATACACTTTTCAGTGATATTTTCACCCCTATTTTCAACTTACAATCCCTATACCCATATTCAGTTAGTGAAAATCAACTAACTATCATCCTCTTTATGCTTAAAGGTATAGGCTTCACATTTTTCACTAACTTATAAGCAACTGAAGGCGGTATGAATAAATGCGTGGCACCAGGATCAATTAAAATAATTATTTCATTATTCTTAACCAGTGTGGTATCTTCCACCACATCCTATGAAACATCAATAGTGTCCTGGTCCAAGGCATACACTCGCCCTCGTCCAACATCTTATTTTCGTGATAACTACCACGCATCTTACACTGTTCACACTGCTACTCTGTCATACTGTTACGTAGCAGGTCGGGGTCCTCAAATCACAATACCCCTCAAAAGTATTGAAATTGGATACACTGGGGTTTATCAATCAACTTACCCCGTGATTTATCAACTCTAAGCTTTTACCAAACTATCTTTTCTTGTTCTGACATCTTTGTCATTCTCTTTTCTCTTTTTGTCTCAATTTCGGCCCTCACTACCTTTCTCAATCTCAGAGGCATGCAACTCGTGATCTTATTCATACAACTATAGTCTGCGCACTGCCTCGGTATAGGTAGTGATATCAAACGGGCTAATCGGACTCTAATTGACAATCTGAGCCCTTCCATGAACTTTCAGATATCTCGACTCTCACAGTTCAGTGTTCGAGTCATATCTGCCCAGGAATATAATCTGAGTTTCATACTCATTAATTAACCAATTCCTCTGGGTCAGAGTAAATAATATCATCTGTAATTTCCTTTAAACAGTGTCCGGGATATTTTGTCACCGGAATACATTTCGAATTATTTTTCATGTCCAATCTGGATGTCGAAATCTTCAAATGGGTTGAGCGAACTTTCATCAATGTTCCGACTCGCCCTCAAATACCATACATACCCTGAGCAATTAGCTCGTAAAATATTCCCTACACTCCGCTCCAACCTCGCGAAGCGTATCTCAATACTGTCTGATCTCTCTGTCAGACTCTATCCGATCTCTCTATCGGACTCTGTGGGGCATGATCAACCAGCCTCCACGTCAATCTCATCTCAAGTCTCATGTGGCGACTCAGTACAACTCATGGGCCTACCTCAACGGCCTTGAGCTCGTGTACTCGCCTCTCAACCATAGCGGCTATCAGTCAATGAGTCTATTCTTGCATTTAAAACCAAATTCTTAGCTGAACTTCCATCTCGATATACACAATTGTATCCAAATAATGCACAGTACATGGGGATGTAAACTTCCTTAACCACTAACACCGACTCATATCAGGCCAACTCAAGCTCTGATACCATTAAACCTGTCACGACCCGAATTACCTAAAAATCAGAGTAAATTTTTCGTTTTTTCATTTATTATTTAATTCTTAACTTTCTCTCGTCGTGACCATCCTACAACACAGTTGGGCTATGATTCGGTGTTAGTCACCTCACACTATTTAACATTTCATTCCCATAATCATATATCAGAGTCTACTATCCTTTTGACTTTAAATAAATACATACCCAATGGTATTTACATGACTCTACATCCCCGACATCATATCCATTTACAGTACTGTGCATTACATATTTAGATACAAAACCATACAAATGTGTATACCTGTCTCTCGATGGGTAGCAGCAAGCAGCGGATATTAAGCATGCAAGTCCTCAGCCGCTCAATAATTATTACAAGTGCTCTGAAAAGATGGGAAAATAAGGGGGGTGAGCAAACCACACGCTCAGTAAGGCAATTATGCAAGTAAGTAGATAGCTCCACTATCTACATGCTCATAATGCCATGCCCTTAAATCCATTTCTTTTCATTTAAAATTACACGCACAAAGTCATGCATATTCGATGCCATAGTTTATCCAAAACTATTTGTGCATATATAAATCATGTAACTCATGCATTCAAAGCATTTTATGTGACATCATTAAATCAATATTCAGCATGAATTAAATCAAAATCATGCATTACTTCATGCGATATAAAACAAATCGCGGGATATAATCATTTCATGAATTTATCATTTAAGCATGGAAAAGCACATCATGCTACTGCATTTAAATCATTTCATTAAAATTTCAGTAAAAACTAACCCTTCCGGGTCAATCATCTCATAAAACAATTCATTAAAATTCATTATAAAACTCGGTTATAAAACCACCCTTCTTTCAGGGTCACATTTCATAAAATCATAAAATCGTCAAATCGTCAAATCGGGGGCCTGACCCCTCCTTCGGGTCTACCCTGGTCTAATAGACCACAAGTTATATCATGTGAGACAATTAGGTAAGTATCAGTAACATCGAGGACTATGGCCATATCCTAGTGATCCCTGGCAACACGGTACCTAGTGTGCGGGGTATCACACCTGAAACGGGAGGTGGGTCGTCCTACCCGCCAGAACAGCATAACACCAGGATTGCGAGGGCAAGGCTTGCTGCCTCGTGGCTAATGCCACTCCACTCCAACAATCCCCACGGTACAGCGTACTCCGCGTGACATACACGGTACAACGTACTCCGTGAACCCAAGCTCAATCAGGGGTGCCTGTAATAGGTCTTATCCACCCATATCATATCTGTCTCAGAGTGCACGTGTGAGCATATCATCTCACTGTGACACACAGTCTACAGGAGGCTCCAACACGGCTATATGCATGTAATATAAATCCCTGTGCGAGCGAAGCTCAAGCACGGCTCCATGCATATTCATGATATCTGAAAATCTCGTGCGAGGGAAGCTCTAGCACGGTTTCATAAAAATCAGTGAAATCTGCGTACGAGCAGCGCTCCAGTACGACTTAAACTGATTATAATTTCATGTAAATTCCACGTACGAGCAACGCTCTAGTACGGATATGTATATAAATTCAGTGAAAACCTCGTACGAGAAAAACTCCAGTACGGCATTCAAATGAATTATGAAAACCATATAAAACTTTGTGCGAGCAACGCTCCAGCACAAATGAATGCTCAAGTAAATCAAATCTCGTGCGAGTTATACTCCAGCACGGCTTTATGCATAACTAAATCAAATCTCGTGCGAGTTACACTCCAGCACGGCTTTATGCAATATTAAATCAAAACAGGATGCGAGCTAAGCTCCAGCATCTCTCATGCATGTCAAATCATTAAAAGTAGTGCGAGTAATCGCTCCAGCACTATTTTATGCATACCACGTCAAAACAAATCAAAACATGTCAAAACATGTCAAAACAGAGTGCGAGCTAGGCTCCAGCAGCTCTCATTTCACAATATTAAAAATCAGTGCGAGCACCATGCTCTAGCACATTTCATGCATATGATGTCACAAGTCGGTGCGAGCAATTGCTCAAGCACATTTATGCACATTCACAAACGCAGATATAGTGCGAACTACGTGTCGGCACTATCTGTTTCCATATAAACTTGATAGTTGGCCGTTTTCCAAAGAAATTTCCATTTAATTATTAATAACACCTACGTAGTGTTATTTTGTGAAATTAAACAATTTCTGGCCAATCTATTGCTTTGCTTTGATTAAAACCAATAAAATTCCTTAATCATCAAAAATCCTTAAATCATGCATTTCATGCATGTCATGCTTTCACCATCCTTAGGTGAACTTCCCTCAATAGGGGTAAAATAGACATTTCACCTATTTCGATCCTTAAAATCATTCAAACCATTTTTAGGATCATTATACAATATCCATGTATACATACATACTCAGTGTACAGAAAAACTATTAAAATATGCGTAGCTACCTCTAGCTACTCACACAATTCCCTTACCTCATTTTTCTGTACAGTCTGACCTTTCCCACTGATGTCTTGTCACGCAGTCCGATTTGCTCCGAATCCAAATCAAATCTCCGGAACTGCGGATACACATTCATCAGGTCAAATACAATACAATTTAATGTATTTCATAATTTTCTGGGCTTAATTTTAAATCATTGGGCCCGTTTCTCATATTGGGCCCGATTGCACCTTAATGGGCCTTAATCGACCTTAAGCCCGTTTACCACACTTTATCGAGGCCTATTGGGCTCTCTGGGCCCATCAGTAATTTATTTAGCCTCGTTCTAAATTCTCTGATATCTCAATTTAATATTTACGACAATTTATCTAATTTTCCAGAATTTAATTCATTTATGCGGAAATTAAATCCGTAATTTATGCGTTAAATATCAATCACGCATAACGATATAAAATTGTCGTAAATAAGGGTCACTTACCCGTTATTCCATGATAATACAAAAATTGAGGCTATCTCGAGCTCTCGGTTGATGCCAATTGTCGAGCTACACAATTAAATATATTTTCGGGTAAACTTTCAGTCGATTATTTATCAAATTAAATATTTCAAAAATTAAATCGGTCAATTCGACCGCTTACCGACTTACCCGAAGCTCGATTGCATCACTGGAATTTTCCCCAATTTTTCTTTTTTTTTTTTTTCCCTTTTTCTTCCTTTTTTTTTTCCCTCTCTTTTTGGCTGAACCGGTCCGGTCCGGTTCAACCCGGTTCGGACCGCCAGTTCGGTCTGGTCCGGTTCGGCCGGTTCTGTCCGGTTCGGCCGGTCCAATCTCCCTTTGGTCGTGCCGGCGCCGTCCGGCCGGTTCCCGGCATGATTCCGGTGCCAATCGGCGCGCAATCGTCTGGGCTCCCTAAATCGGGCCTCGGCTGGGGTCGAATCAGCCCCATCGCCGGCGAATCGGGGTTCTTGTCACGACCCGAATTACCTAAAAATCAGAGTAAATTTTTCGCTTTTTCATTTATTATTTAATTCTTACCTTTCTCTTGTCGTGACCATCCTACAACACAGTTGGGCTATGATTCGGTGTTAGTCACCTCTCACTATTACCAATCCATTTCCATATTCATATATCAGAGTCTACTATCCTTTTGACTTTAAATAAATACATACCCAATGGTATTTACATGACTCTACATCCCCGACATCATATCCATTTACAGTACTGTGCATTACATATTTAGATACAAAACCATACAAATGTGTATGCCTGTCTCTCGATGGGAAGCAGCAAGCAGCGGATATTAAGCATGCAAGTCCTCAGCCGCTCAATAATTATTACAAGTGCTCTGAAAAGATGGGAAAATAAGGGGGGTGAGCAAACCACACGCTCAGTAAGGCAATTATGCAAGTAAGTAGATAGCTCCACTATCTACATGCTCATAATGCCATGCCCTTAAATCCATTTCTTTTCATTTAAAATTACACGCACAAAGTCATGCATATTCAATGTCATAGTTTATCCAAAACTATTTGTGCATATATAAATCATGTAACTCATGCATTCAAAGCATTTTATGTGACATCATTAAATCATATTAAGCATGAATTTAATCAAGATCATGCAGTCTTTCATGTCATGTAAGACAATTCAAGGTTTTCAAATGAAAGCATGGAAAACACATCATGCCACTGCATTTAAATCAATTCATTTAAAACGCAGTATAAAATAACCCCTCTGGGTCAATCATCTCAAAACTCATAAAACAATTTGTTATATTTCATTATAAAACTTGAGTTATAAAACCACCCTTCTTTCAGGGTCACATATCATAAAATCATCTGAAATCATCAAATCATCAAATCGGGGGCCTGACCCCTCCTTCGGGTCTACCCTGGTCTAACAGACCACAAGTTATATCATGTGAGACAATCAGGTAATTAACAGTAACATCGAGGACTATGGCCATATCCTAGTGATCCCTGGCAACACGGTACCTAGTGTGCGGGGTATCACACCTGAAACGGGAGGTGGGTCGTCCTACCCGCCAGAACAGCATAACACCAGGATTGCGAGGGCAAGGCTTGCTGCCTCGTGGCTAATGCCACTCCACTCCAACAATCCCCACGGTACAGCGTACTCCGCGTGACATACACGGTACAAAGTACTCCGTGAACCCAAGCTCAGTCAGGGGTGCCTGTAATAGGTCTTATCCACCCATATCATCTGTCTCAGAATGCACGTGTGAGCATATCATCTCACTGTGACACACAGTCTACAGGAGGCTCCAACACGGCTATATGCATGTAATATAAATCCATGTGCGAGCGAAGCTCAAGCACGGCTCCATGCATATTCATGATATCTGAAAACCTCGTGCGAGCGAAGCTCTAGCACGGTTTCATAAAAATCAGTGAAATCTACGTACGAGCAGCGCTCCAGTACGACTTAAACTGATTATAATTTCATGTAAATTCCACGTACGAGCAACGCTCTAGTACGGATATGTATATAAATTCAGTGAAAACCTCGTACGAGAAAAACTCCAGTACGGCATTCAAATGAATTATGAAAACCATATAAAACTTTGTGCGAGCAACGCTCCAGCACAAATGAATGCTCAAGTAAATCAAATCGCGTGCGAGTTATACTCCAGCACGGCTTTATGCATAACTAAATCAAATCTCGTGCGAGTTACACTCCAGCACGGCTTTATGCAATATTAAATCAAAACAGGATGCGAGCTAAGCTCCAGCATCTCTCATGCATGTCAAATCATTAAAAGTAGTGCGAGTAATCGCTCCAGCACTATTTTATGCATACCACGTCAAAACAAATCAAAACATGTCAAAACATGTCAAAACAGAGTGCGAGCTAGGCTCCAGCAGCTCTCATTTCACAATATTAAAAATCAGTGCGAGCACCATGCTCTAGCACATTTCATGCATATGATGTCACAAGTCGGTGCGAGCAACTGCTCAAGCACATTTATGCACATTCACAAACGCAGATATAGTGCGAACTACGTGTCGGCACTATCTGTTTCCATATAAACTTGATAGTTGGCCTCTTTTCCAAAGAAATTTCATTTAAATATTAATAACACCTACGTAGTGTTATTTTGTGAAATTAAACAATTTCTGGCCAATCTATCGCTTTGCTTTGATTAAAACCAATAAAATTCCTTAATCATCAAAAATCCTTAAATCATGCATTTCATGCATGTCATGCTTTCACCATCCTTAGGTGAACTTCCCTCAATAGGGGTAAAATAGTCTTTTCACCTATTTCGATCCTCAAAATTATTTAAACCACTTTTAGGATCATTTTACAATAATCGTGTATACATACATAATCAGTGTATACAAAATCTATTAAAATATGCGTAGCTACCTCTAGCTACTCACACAATTCCCTTACCTCATTTTCTGTACAGTCTGACCTTTCCCACTGACGT
Source organism: Firmiana major (assembly GCA_033439115.1). Taxonomy (NCBI): domain Eukaryota; kingdom Viridiplantae; phylum Streptophyta; class Magnoliopsida; order Malvales; family Malvaceae; genus Firmiana; species Firmiana major. The sequence continues at coordinate 43,100,291 of CM065899.1, forward strand.
CTCGTCACGCAGTCCGATTTGCTCCGAATCCAAATCAAATCTCCGGCACTGCGGATACACATTCATCAGGTCAAATACAATACAATTAATTGTATTTCATAATTTTCTGGGCTTAATTTAAATCATTGGGCCCGTTTACCCATATTGGGCCCGATTGTACCAATGGGTCTTAATCGGCCTTAAGCCCGTTTACCACACTTTATCGAGGCCTATTGGGCTCATTGGACCCATCAATATTTATTTAGCCTCGTTCTAAATTCTCAGATAGCTTATGAATTATTTACGACAATTTATCCCAATTTCTAGAATTTAATTCATTTATACGGAAATTAAATCCGTAATTCATGCGTTAAATATTAATCACGCATAACGATATAAAATTGTCGTAAATAAGGGTCACATACCCGTTATTCCATGATCGTACACAAATCGAGGCTGTCTCGAGCTCTCAGTGGATGCCAATTGTCGAGCTACACAATTAAATATATTTTCGGGTAAACTTTCAGTCGATTATTTATCAAATTAAATATTCTAAAAATTAAATCGGTCAATTTGACCGCTTACCGACTTACCCGAAGCTCGATTGCATCACTGGAATTTTCCCCAATTTTTTTCTCTTTTTCTTTTTCCCTTTTTCTTCCTTTTTTCCCTCTCTTTTTGGCTGAACCGGTCCGGTCCGGTTCAACCCGGTTCGGACCGCCGGTTCAGCTCGGGTCCGGTTCGGTTCAACTTGGCCGGTTCAGTCCGGTTCGGCCGGTTCAGGGAACAATTGGTCGTGCCGGCGCCGTCCGGCCGGTTCTCCGACCGATTCCACCGCCGTTCGGCGCGCCATGGCCTGGGCTTCTCAAATCTGGCCTCGGTTTGTCTCGAATCGGCGTCGATGGCCGCCGATCGACGTTTCTTCCCCGCGGCATCCCCTCCGTTTTTCGACGATTTCCGACCACTTCGCCGCGCGTCGCTGCCGCCTGTGGGCTCGCCTGAGGTCGGCCGACCTTCGCCGACCCTCGCCTGAGGCCCTTGGCCGCCGGTGACCGTCAGACGGAGGGATCTCCCTCGGTTCGCTTTTCGGCTTCCGTTTCTTCTCTGCTTCTGTTTTCGTTTTCCAGCTCGCGTTTCGCGAGTTTCCTTTTTTTTTTTTTTCAATTATTTTATTTTTTTATTTATTTTTATTTATTTATAATTTATTTTTAATAATATTTTATTCATTAAAATATTATTAAAATTACAAAATATCCCAAAATATTATAAAAAAATTTCTATTTAATTCATAAATTAATTTCTCAGTCCGGTTTTACCTTTCCGGTATATTTTTCGATTATTTTCGGGATTATTTTTCGATACGAAAATCCCGATTTATTCCAATAAATTCATATCTTGATCAATTTAACCCGAAATTTAATTATTTCTTCGTCATTGATCAAGATTTCTCAATCTCATATTTTTAATTAAATTTTCTTGTCCCGATTAATATCGAATTTTGATCTTTCGACCATTTTGCCCTTGCACGTATTCGGGAATGTCATTTAAGTCCTTTTGCATTTTTTAAATGCACTCGAAAATATCGGGTCTTACAATCTCCCCCACTTAAGAAATTTGGTCCTCCAAATTAGAACCAAGTAATATGAGTCCATAACACAACTCCAGTACATCTATCATATCATATACTGTCATCCTCAAGTGACTTTCTCCGGAGTGTAATACTATCATCATACTTAACTAGGGAGATCATTTCAAACCTCAACACTTTGTCCTTAAGTTTAATGCCCGAATCGATTCCTCCAATCATACGTTATATTTGCATTGAGCTAAATTGTTGGAGCTCATATCTGATCACATATACTGGGTCCGGATAGTATTTCTTAAGCATCAAAAGATAAGACACATAGTGAATGCCTGCTTATTCAAGTGGTAACGCCAACCTACAGGTCTTACCTCCCACTTTGTCCAATATCTCTATCCGAATCTTGTTACGTCCTTAAGACAAGTAACTGCCAACATAATGATTCACTCTTGGTGAATTCCAATGGTTTCTGTCTCTTGTCAGCATAGCTTTTCTATCTGCTCTGAGGTGTTCTTAATCTCTCATAAATCAACTGAACATCCTCAGAGGTTTGTCTTACTAATTCGGGAACAATTTTCTATCTGTCACCCACTTCTTATCCAAGTCAGGGAACAACTCCCTATGGCCATACAATGCCTCATTTAATCTCATCCCGATACTCAAGTGACAACTGTCATCACTGGCGAATTTGATTAGTAGCAACTGATCATCCCAGGAGCTCATAAAATCAATGGCACACGCTCTCATCACATCCTCCAGAACCTATACAGTCCTCTCTGACTGACCATCTGTCTGAGGGTGGAAGCTGTGCTAACACGCAATCAGGGTCCCATAGCTTCCAAGAACATATTCCCAGAAGTGGAAAGTGAAGCGGGAATCCCTATCTGATACCATGCTCACTGGAACGCTACACAATGTTTCACAATATTCCACACACATAAATCCGCCTATACACTTAGAGTATCTAGGGATTTTCATAACCAGAAGGTGGGTAACTAAATCAATCTATCAACTATCACCTAGATAGCCTCGTGATTCATTAGGGTCCTCTGTAACCCATCACGCAATTCATGGTAACTTGTTCCCATTTTTTTTTTGTGTCACTATAGGTAGAGGCTGCAATAACCCTGCAACTTCTTTTACTCTACCTTGCTCTGCTGACATACGAGACACTTTTCCGCAATTCTCTACAATATCACTTTTCATACCTGACCACCAATACCTTTCTCAGAGATTCAAATAAATTTATTATTTCTCGGATGCACTGTATATCCCGAAGAGTGAGCTTCTGTCAATAACACTTTCTTATCAACTATGGTCCTGAGGAGCACTTATACTGTCTCTGAACCTCTGTGAGTCATCATCACTCACTGTGAACTCTGTCACTATACCCTTCTGAATCTGACCCACACTATCGACACCATGCCGATTATCACGTTAAGCCTGGCAAATCCGGTCACACAAATCCGGTTCTATCCTCAGGCTAACTGTCATAAAATCACTGTCATCATCAGAAGGGATCACATCACTACTGAGGTTCACAACTGCTCTAGCAGCTCACGCTCCCTGACCATCACATGTAATACCATCCCGAGGCTCTTTCTGTTTAAAGCATCAGCCTTTACATTAGTCTTTCTTGGGTGGTACAATATTCACAATCATAATCCTTAGAAGCTCTAACCCTCATGGTTATCTCATTTTCTACTCTTTCTGTGAAAACAGATACTCGGGGCTTTTACGATCAGTGCATACCCGAAATTTCTTACCGTATAAGTGGTAGCGCCATACTTTCAGTGTAATCGCTATGACTGCCAACTCTAAATCATGGGTCGGATAGTTTCTCTTATGGTCCTTGAATATATCTGGATCCATAAACGACTATCTTCCCATTTTACATCAATACACAGCCCAATCCTTATTTGGAGGTATCCATACACACTGAAACCTCTTGAGCTGTTGGTTATAGTGAGAATACTTATGGTGGTCAGTTCATTACTCCAATATACCAAAACTCATTGAAGCTATTTTCATACTTATCATAACACTCGTATGAAATCTTTTCCCGAATGAGACGTGTCAACTGAGCAACTCATTTCAAGAAACTCATAACACCTTGTCTGTAAGACAGTTTCCTGTTGCTACTCATACTCATCCCTGGACTTCGAATACATCATAATATCATCGCTGTAGATGACAACCAATCGGTCCAGGTAAGGTTTAAATACCTTAACGTAGTTGAGTTCCACTCAATATTTCAATTTTTTCATATACTTGACCTATGTACGCATAAACGTACAATGTCATTTCGAAATAGCTTTCGTTCAAGATACTAGCTCACGTCATTTCTTTCCTCTTATATTGACGGCTTTTTTTTTATAAAATTTTAATTTTTAAACTTTCATGATTAATCAAGTTCTATATTTCTTTATCGTACCAGCAAAGGTACCCAAATTTTAATGTATATTTTATGACCGTCGAATTCAATCTATAGATTATGCGTGCGCTTCTAGACGCTGTCAAATCTTCAGGCAGGGAGATATTTTAAAATACCTTTATTAACCCTAAGATTTGACCACATACTGGGTGTAAATTTATCCACCCCTTATCCTTGGTCGCAATTCATATTCACTACTTATCGCTTAATCCAATTTACTTTGCATATCGAAGATATCCTTACCTTGCATACATATCTTATTCCAATATATCTCCTTTAATATATCACTTATAACTAACTCTTTCATTACGTGTGAAAACTTACAATCCTTATACCCATATTCAGTTAGTGAAAATCAACTAACTATCATCATCATGCCTAAGGGTACAGGCTTCACATTTTTCACTAACTTATAAGCAACTGAAGGCGGTATGAATAAATGCGTGGCACCAGGATCAATTAAAATAATTATTTCATTATTCACAACCAGTGTGGTATCTTCCACCACATCCTATGAAACATCAATAGTGTCCTGGTCCAAGGCATACACTCGCCTTCATCCAACATCTGATTTTCGTGATAACTACCACACATCTTACACTGCTACTCTGTCATACTGTTACGTAGCAGGTCGGGGTCCTCAAATCACAATACCCCTCAAAAGTATTGAAATTGGATACACTGGGGTTTATCAATCAACTTACCCCATGATTTATCAGCTCTAAGCCTTTACCAAACTACCTTTTTCCATTCTGACATCTCTGTCATTCTTTATTCTCTTTTTGTCTCAATTTCAGCCTTTACTACCTTTCTCAATCTCAGAGGCGCGCAATTTATAATCTTATTTACACAACTGTAGTCTGCGCACTGCCTCGGCATAGGTAGTGATGTCTAACAGACAAATCGGACTCTAATTGATAATCTGAGTCCTTCCATGAACTTTCAGAAATCTCGACTCTCACTGTTCATCGTGTCTGAGTCACATCTGCCCAGGGATATAAACTGAGTATCATACTCATCACTCAACATGTTCCTCTGGGTCAGAGTAAATAATGTTATTTGTAATTTTCTTTTAAACACTGTCCGGGATATTCTGTCACCGGAATACATCTGAAATTATTTTTCATGTCCATTCTGGATGTCGAAATCTTCAAATGGGTCAAGCGAACTTTCATCAATGTTCCGACTCGCCCTCATACATACCCTGAGCAATTAGCTCGCAAAATATTCTCCACACTCCGCTCCAACCTCGCGAAGCGTATCTCAATACTGTCTGATCTCTCTGTCAGACTCTGTCCGATCTCTCTGTTGGACTCTGTGGGGCATGATCAACCAGCCTCCACGTCATTCTCATCTCGAGTCTCATGTGGCGACTCAGTACAACTCTCGGGCCTACCTCTACGGCCTCGAGCTCGTGTACTCGCCTCTCAACCATAGCGGCTATCAGTCAATGAGTCTATTCTTGCATTTAAAACCAAATTCTTAGCTGCACTTCCATCTCGATATACACAATTGTATCCAAATAATGCACAGTACAAGGGGATGTAAACTTCCTTAACCACTAACACCGACTCATATCAGGCCAACTCAAGCTCTGATACCATTAAACCTGTCACGACCCGAATTACCTAAAAATCAGAGTAAATTTTTCGCTTTTTCATTTATTATTTAATTCTTACCTTTCTCTTGTCGTGACCATCCTACAACACAGTTGGGCTATGATTCGGTGTTAGTCACCTCTCACTATTACCAATCCATTTCCATATTCATATATCAGAGTCTACTATCCTTTTGACTTTAAATAAATACATACCCAATGGTATTTACATGACTCTACATCCCCGACATCATATCCATTTACAGTACTGTGCATTACATATTTAGATACAAAACCATACAAATGTGTATGCCTGTCTCTCGATGGGAAGCAGCAAGCAGCGGATATTAAGCATGCAAGTCCTCAGCCGCTCAATAATTATTACAAGTGCTCTGAAAAGATGGGAAAATAAGGGGGGTGAGCAAACCACACGCTCAGTAAGGCAATTATGCAAGTAAGTAGATAGCTCCACTATCTACATGCTCATAATGCCATGCCCTTAAATCCATTTCTTTTCATTTAAAATTACACGCACAAAGTCATGCATATTCAATGTCATAGTTTATCCAAAACTATTTGTGCATATATAAATCATGTAACTCATGCATTCAAAGCATTTTATGTGACATCATTAAATCATATTAAGCATGAATTTAATCAAGATCATGCAGTCTTTCATGTCATGTAAGACAATTCAAGGTTTTCAAATGAAAGCATGGAAAACACATCATGCCACTGCATTTAAATCAATTCATTTAAAACGCAGTATAAAATAACCCCTCTGGGTCAATCATCTCAAAACTCATAAAACAATTTGTTATATTTCATTATAAAACTTGAGTTATAAAACCACCCTTCTTTCAGGGTCACATATCATAAAATCATCTGAAATCATCAAATCATCAAATCGGGGGCCTGACCCCTCCTTCGGGTCTACCCTGGTCTAACAGACCACAAGTTATATCATGTGAGACAATCAGGTAATTAACAGTAACATCGAGGACTATGGCCATATCCTAGTGATCCCTGGCAACACGGTACCTAGTGTGCGGGGTATCACACCTGAAACGGGAGGTGGGTCGTCCTACCCGCCAGAACAGCATAACACCAGGATTGCGAGGGCAAGGCTTGCTGCCTCGTGGCTAATGCCACTCCACTCCAACAATCCCCACGGTACAGCGTACTCCGCGTGACATACACGGTACAAAGTACTCCGTGAACCCAAGCTCAGTCAGGGGTGCCTGTAATAGGTCTTATCCACCCATATCATCTGTCTCAGAATGCACGTGTGAGCATATCATCTCACTGTGACACACAGTCTACAGGAGGCTCCAACACGGCTATATGCATGTAATATAAATCCATGTGCGAGCGAAGCTCAAGCACGGCTCCATGCATATTCATGATATCTGAAAACCTCGTGCGAGCGAAGCTCTAGCACGGTTTCATAAAAATCAGTGAAATCTACGTACGAGCAGCGCTCCAGTACGACTTAAACTGATTATAATTTCATGTAAATTCCACGTACGAGCAACGCTCTAGTACGGATATGTATATAAATTCAGTGAAAACCTCGTACGAGAAAAACTCCAGTACGGCATTCAAATGAATTATGAAAACCATATAAAACTTTGTGCGAGCAACGCTCCAGCACAAATGAATGCTCAAGTAAATCAAATCGCGTGCGAGTTATACTCCAGCACGGCTTTATGCATAACTAAATCAAATCTCGTGCGAGTTACACTCCAGCACGGCTTTATGCAATATTAAATCAAAACAGGATGCGAGCTAAGCTCCAGCATCTCTCATGCATGTCAAATCATTAAAAGTAGTGCGAGTAATCGCTCCAGCACTATTTTATGCATACCACGTCAAAACAAATCAAAACATGTCAAAACATGTCAAAACAGAGTGCGAGCTAGGCTCCAGCAGCTCTCATTTCACAATATTAAAAATCAGTGCGAGCACCATGCTCTAGCACATTTCATGCATATGATGTCACAAGTCGGTGCGAGCAACTGCTCAAGCACATTTATGCACATTCACAAACGCAGATATAGTGCGAACTACGTGTCGGCACTATCTGTTTCCATATAAACTTGATAGTTGGCCTCTTTTCCAAAGAAATTTCATTTAAATATTAATAACACCTACGTAGTGTTATTTTGTGAAATTAAACAATTTCTGGCCAATCTATCGCTTTGCTTTGATTAAAACCAATAAAATTCCTTAATCATCAAAAATCCTTAAATCATGCATTTCATGCATGTCATGCTTTCACCATCCTTAGGTGAACTTCCCTCAATAGGGGTAAAATAGTCTTTTCACCTATTTCGATCCTCAAAATTATTTAAACCACTTTTAGGATCATTTTACAATAATCGTGTATACATACATAATCAGTGTATACAAAATCTATTAAAATATGCGTAGCTACCTCTAGCTACTCACACAATTCCCTTACCTCATTTTCTGTACAGTCTGACCTTTCCCACTGACGTCTCGTCACGCAGTCCGATTTGCTCCGAATCCAAATCAAATCTCCGGCACTGCGGATACACATTCATCAGGTCAAATACAATACAATTAATTGTATTTCATAATTTTCTGGGCTTAATTTAAATCATTGGGCCCGTTTACCCATATTGGGCCCGATTGTACCAATGGGTCTTAATCGGCCTTAAGCCCGTTTACCACACTTTATCGAGGCCTATTGGGCTCATTGGACCCATCAATATTTATTTAGCCTCGTTCTAAATTCTCAGATAGCTTATGAATTATTTACGACAATTTATCCCAATTTCTAGAATTTAATTCATTTATACGGAAATTAAATCCGTAATTCATGCGTTAAATATTAATCACGCATAACGATATAAAATTGTCGTAAATAAGGGTCACATACCCGTTATTCCATGATCGTACACAAATCGAGGCTGTCTCGAGCTCTCAGTGGATGCCAATTGTCGAGCTACACAATTAAATATATTTTCGGGTAAACTTTCAGTCGATTATTTATCAAATTAAATATTCTAAAAATTAAATCGGTCAATTTGACCGCTTACCGACTTACCCGAAGCTCGATTGCATCACTGGAATTTTCCCCAATTTTTTTCTCTTTTTCTTTTTCCCTTTTTCTTCCTTTTTTCCCTCTCTTTTTGGCTGAACCGGTCCGGTCCGGTTCAACCCGGTTCGGACCGCCGGTTCAGCTCGGGTCCGGTTCGGTTCAACTTGGCCGGTTCAGTCCGGTTCGGCCGGTTCAGGGAACAATTGGTCGTGCCGGCGCCGTCCGGCCGGTTCTCCGACCGATTCCACCGCCGTTCGGCGCGCCATGGCCTGGGCTTCTCAAATCTGGCCTCGGTTTGTCTCGAATCGGCGTCGATGGCCGCCGATCGACGTTTCTTCCCCGCGGCATCCCCTCCGTTTTTCGACGATTTCCGACCACTTCGCCGCGCGTCGCTGCCGCCTGTGGGCTCGCCTGAGGTCGGCCGACCTTCGCCGACCCTCGCCTGAGGCCCTTGGCCGCCGGTGACCGTCAGACGGAGGGATCTCCCTCGGTTCGCTTTTCGGCTTCCGTTTCTTCTCTGCTTCTGTTTTCGTTTTCCAGCTCGCGTTTCGCGAGTTTCCTTTTTTTTTTTTTTCAATTATTTTATTTTTTTATTTATTTTTATTTATTTATAATTTATTTTTAATAATATTTTATTCATTAAAATATTATTAAAATTACAAAATATCCCAAAATATTATAAAAAAATTTCTATTTAATTCATAAATTAATTTCTCAGTCCGGTTTTACCTTTCCGGTATATTTTTCGATTATTTTCGGGATTATTTTTCGATACGAAAATCCCGATTTATTCCAATAAATTCATATCTTGATCAATTTAACCCGAAATTTAATTATTTCTTCGTCATTGATCAAGATTTCTCAATCTCATATTTTTAATTAAATTTTCTTGTCCCGATTAATATCGAATTTTGATCTTTCGACCATTTTGCCCTTGCACGTATTCGGGAATGTCATTTAAGTCCTTTTGCATTTTTTAAATGCACTCGAAAATATCGGGTCTTACAGTTCTCTCCCCCGCGGTCTTCTCCTCCGTTTTCGACGTTTTCCGGCCACCTCGCCGCGCGTCTGGGCTGCTGGAGGTTCGCCCGGTGCTGGGCTGCGCTCGCCGGTCCTCACCGGGCCCTAGATCCCGCCGGTGGTGGCTCGCCGGTGGATTCCTCTTCGGGTTCGCCTTTCGCCCCATTTGCTTCGCGTTTTCTCTGTTTCTTCAGATTTCGTTTCTGTTTTGTTTTTTTTTTTTTTTTTATAATTAACTTTTAATATTATTTTATTCAATAAAATAATATTAAAATGCATAAATATCCTTAAAAATTATATTTAATTCATTTAATCTGTAAATAATTTTCTCAGTCCGATTTTACCTTTTCGGTATATTTTTCGATTATTTTCGAGATTATTTTTCGATACGAAAATCCCGATTTATTCCAATAAATTCATATCTTGATCAATTTAACCCGAAATTTAATTATTTCTTCGTCATTGATCAAGATTTCTCAATCTCATATTTTTAATTAAATTTTCTTGTCCCGATTAATATCGAATTTTGATCTTTCGACCATTTTGCCCTTGCACGTATTCGGGAATGTCATTTAAGTCCTTTTGCATTTTTTAAATGCACTCGAAAATATCGGGTCTTACAATAGGAGCCATGGACCTATCAATCCTAGCTCGAGACTTATCTGCCCTCTATCTCTTGGGCTGGTCCCTCTGAAAGTCCTTTCTCACAAACTCCGTCCGGTTACTCTTATCCCTGCTCTTTCCCTTAAAGCCATACTCCGTCTGTGTGACATTTAGACCCCACTCAATCATCTGTGCTCTACCTAGGGCATCCTGGAATTCTGTAATCCATAACCCCAAAAGTTGATCTCAGATAGCTGGCCTTAACCCTGCTAGAAACCTCTCCGTACGACTCTTCATTCTGGAACATCTCTGGGTCATACCTCATCAGCATAGTAAACTTACTCTCGTACTCATCCACGGTCATACTGCCCTGTACCAAATTCAAAAAGTCTATCCTCAAATTCTGCTGGGCAGGTCATGGAACATACTGATTTCTAAAGGCTGTAGAGAATGCATCCCAACTAATCACCGATGCTGAACAGTCAGAAGGACCTTGGTGGATCCCCACCAATACTTTGCTTAGCCCTTCAGCATGTACATGGCCATAGAAACCTTCTCAACATCAGAACACCCTAGAAAGTCGAAGATCTTGCCAAGGTTTACCAGCTACTCTTCAGCCTCTACTTGATTCTTAATCCCCTTGAATGTTGGAGGCTTCATCTTCAGGATATCCCTCATCCTACCGATATCCCTCTCCTCCCTCTGGGTCTGTATAGGGGGCTGAGGCGCCATAGGTACTGGAGGATCTTGTGGAGGGGAAGGTAGAGGTGGTGTTTTGGAGGAGTCGACACCGGAGTAGGAATTGGTGTCGTACCAGCTGAATTAGAAACGTTTGCCCCTAGGTAATGGGCAACCATGGCAGCTATCGATTCCAAGCCTCACCCGAGGCGCTGCTCCAAAAGCTGCTCGAACTGAGCCATACGAGTATTGGGACTCTCTGGCTACGGTGGAGGAGGTGGAGGTGGCTGAGCCTACCTTCGAGGGTGTCTTTGTCTTCCACTCATCATGCAAGTGATCTAATACCTGCGCATAATTCCAAAGATCAAATCTTAAATTCATTAGGTATACATTACCCACAACCAGACAAGCACAGACATTGGGATGTAATTTTATCCTTATTTTTGACACTAACAGTACTAGACAACCTTCGCTATGATACCACCTTTAACTGTAACGACCCTTGACCCCTAAAAATTGGGGGATTTTTTTTTTGAACTTAATTTACCCACTTATTCCCTTATTCACTTAGGTTGTATTCCTGTTCAGTGTCAAATCACTTTTCCTAATTCTTTATCCCTAATTATATTTAAATTTCATATTTTGACATATATGGCTGATAGAAATTTCGGCAGCATAACGGCTTATGTATGAGCCTACCCACCTGCAAATCAATTGTTTTAACAATCCTAGATATCCACAACTACCAAGCATACTTTCCAAATCTACATTTACAACCCAATACATCCATTTCGATTCAATACCAATCATCTCAAAATATAATTCAAAAAGTAATATTCTTTACGTTGTTTTCCTTACAAATTACATCCCAACAAAATATTTCTAAAATATGTCTGTGAGTACAAAATGTGCCTGGTAAAGGAATGTAATTGTATACCTTTTTTGCGTGTACAAAAAGTAGCCTAGGGTAGCTCTTTCCCACCAGCCTACGTCGTGTACACGGTAGGTAGCGCCTACGGATCACTGCAAATAGTCTGAAAGGTAGAGGGTGAGCTTTCGGGAAAAAGCCCAGTAAGAAAATGCATTTAAAACAGTCTTAGTAATTCAAATATGTAGAAAAACATAATAATACGTATAATGACTACTCTCCGAAACTATTATAAAGGATCTTCGAAATTAAGAAAATCGAAAACATCGTGATTCAAAACATAATTCTTTAAGTACTGGAACTGAACAGTTATCACATAAACGTTTCGTATATTCAGAATTCCAAAACATAATTACTTGTAAAATCACATATCACAAAGTCAAATCCGAAAGCAGAGTTTAATTCAGGTAGAGACTACATCAGCCCATATGATTATAATGCATGCATTTATAACAAAGTCATCCTCCGTAGAGGGAATTCAGAACCTATGGCTATGGTAGGGCCGTAGACGTGATCAAGGTTGTACAGCATTCAGACACCCGAAGGTGGAATTCAGATGCCACAAAGGCGAAGTTCAGATGCCACACAGGCGAAGTTGAGATGCCACACAAGCGAAGTTCAGACGCCACACAGGCGAAGTTCAGACGCCACGCAAGCGAGCATGACATGCGATAGCATACAACATAAATTGCCCTTAGTCTCAAAACATACTATATTTTTCATATATAAAAATATCAAAATACAATCATCTTATTCAAAAGATAATTTCAGAGAGTATGCTCTTGTTCAGAAGTGAAATTCAGAAATATGCAATTATTCAGAATACAACTCATAAAACATGTTCTTACTCAGAAAACAAAAGCAGAAAACATGCTCGAAAATCATAGTTCAAATCTTGGTAAATTTTCCTTAATCATGGTTCAGAAAGTAAACTATTACTGTTTTAAATTACACCCCTTACCTCGATCTATCGAAAATTTCGAGCTCGAGTGGTGACGCCTCATAGTACCTCCTTTAATTCTTTCTACGATTCTCCTACACCTAAATTGTATACTTAGCATATATTCATATGAATTGTCTGAATTACATTAAAATTATAACCTATTCGTTACTACTTCGTGTGTGCGTATAATCGTACATACCTAGCTAACACGTGTGTTTATATATTTTTATTACTATATATTTTTTTGTATGTACATATACTAACATAAACATTTATCATATACACATATATGTATATACACATAAGTATATACACATATATATATATTATTATTATTATTTGTTTTCATTATTCCTTATCACATATATACATATTTTTGTCTACTTCTCACCTTTCCCATTTTCCTATGATAAAATCATTTCTTCAACACCATTCATATATATATTCATCATAGATCAAACTTAAGTTGAAAATGAGCCTTATTCTCAAAAGATCTTAGAACGGAAACTTCTTGCTCTGTTTCCACCAAAAATTTTACTGCTATTCAATACGAATACTTTTAACATGTCACTTATATATGTATATTTGTTAATTCCACAACCAAAATGGCCTTACCCTTTTTTCTTTTCCAAAGAGGCTGAATGGTTGCTGCCTTTCTTCAAGATATTTGGCTGCTCGAAAAACCACCAAACAACAACAAACTTATCACTCTAGCCAACGATCACGTCTAAGGAGCCAAGCCCTTCCCTGCTATGCCCCTCTTTCAACCCAAGAGTGAACCCCTGCTGCACCCCATTATAGAATAAATGGATCACCTACTGCGGCACCATTCTGTTTTAGCGAGGGTCCCTGCTTTGACCTTCTTGCACCTGACGTCTCAACCACCAAGCAGGAGATTCTCTCCTGTAGCAGCCTCTGTCCTGGCCAAACCGAGACCAAGGTGGAGGCTTCCTTATCTCGCTCTACTTCAATTTTCCAGCCCCTCGATCCTTGCTTCAGTTTTTCAGCTGCTTCAATTTTTTTTGTTATGCTTCACTCTCGGTCTGCTTCAATTTCCCAGCCCCTCGATCCTTGTTTCTCCTCCCTCTTCCTCGGTTTGCTCTGCTTTCTTCCTCTTCTCTTCTTCTTCTCCTTCCTTCTTCTTTTTCTTCCTCCCCCTTCTCGGCTGACCCAACCTCCTCTTCTCCCTTTCTTTCTTCTTTCCTTTCTTTTCTTTCTCCCCCAGCCAACCAGTTCTTTTTTTTTTCCTCTTTTTTTTTTTTCATTTGCTTTCCCGCCCAGCAGAGGATACCTCTGCTTTTCAATTTACAGCAAATGGAATTGGCTTTCTTTAAAAGCCAATTTCGTACAATACTATATATATTATATTAATTTATATATATTATATTAATATATACATATATATATATTATTTGTTTGTTGTTTAGTGTTATTGTTTTTTTTTTTGTTTTTTTTGTTTATTTCTTTTTCATTCCTTTTATTTTATTAACCTATATCACATACTAAATATTACCTAACATATATATTTGTTAAATATTTACATTGTTATCTATCTATTTAAATTTGTCTAGTATATATATATATATATATACATTTTCTGCTTTATAAACTTATCCAATGTCACAACATTCATGCCTTCCATGAAATTTTCATTATTTCGGGAATGAAATATTCTTGGGATTTCATCACTCCTTATAAATCCCCGATACAAGTTTTTACATCAAAATTATTTTCGATCCCTCCATGCTTGCATTTGCTCCATCATTTCCTATATTTCGGGCTCTCTGTCGTTCTTGTGCTTCTCGGCTCCCATACTCCTGAGCCCTACAACGAATATTCGCACTTCCATTAAAACATATTATTTTTATTCTTATATAGTCTAATTAAATATAGGAATTTTGTGGTGTTTACAGGGACTCTATGGAGGAAAGTAAGGGGTGAGCTTAACATGCTCAATAAGAAAAACCCCATAGCACGTAGATAAATACACTACCTATAAAAATATATATTTTTATATTTACCAAATCCAGAATATTTTCACAAAGTATACAGATGATTTGGTAATTTCTCAGATATCAGAGTCAGAATTTGGAAAACAGATTTAATATCGGCAAAAACACAAATACCAAGACCAGATTTTCAGAAACAGAATATGTATCAGAAATAAATTTAGCTACTGTTGTAAATCCAGAAGGTTCAAAGTTTTCCAGTAGCAAAACAGACAGATTTCCATATATCTCAGTTCAAGCAGACAATTCAGAAAAATATTTCAAATAGACGAGACAAGGGATACATGCTATATTAGATATAAAGAATGATTATTGGCCAATGTCAATGACTTCGAGCAATTCACTCACCAGGTGTGCGGGATGTCAATCGTCATGGGAGTGGTCAGCTACCCAAACGGCTCACAGATCAGAATGTCCGAAGACCAGAAACAAAATTAGAAACATGGTACATCATAGTCCTGAACCACAGATAAAGATACAGATACAGAACAGACAGAAATACAACATGATCTCACTAACGCCTTTATCTCAAAATCAGTGCGAGTTGAACCGTGCGACACATAGTCAGCACGCGCTCAAGCACATCAATCAGTATTTCTTTATAATCAGATAATTTTTCCTCAAATCACATGTAAATTCGATTGTTTCGTGAAACCGTTCAAAAACAGGCTGAGTAACCCTTTTTTAGAAAAATCTCATAAAACAATCTATGAAAATTCAAAATTCGGGATTTTTGATATTTAAAACAGAATTCAAGCCACACAAGAATTGATGTAAACCATTAAAATTCAATCCGTAAAATTTAGTTGTTCAACTAGGCTAAAATCTCAAAAAATTTTAGAGTCATAAAATTCGACCTAGATTTTTCGGTAATTTCAGTACTATGAAATTCAACCTAAATTTTATAGCTACAAATATATAAAAATTATGCATATTTATCTCTAGCAGCAATGAGAATTTTCCTTACCTCGATAACTATTCATAGTCCTCAATTTCCTCGATGTTGCAAGTTGGTGAGTCTCGTCCGCTCAGGTTATTTCCACCAGAACCCTTTTTCCCCGGGTTTTCCCGAATTCTCCATGCACATTATTCTATTTTCAATATTTCTATTATTATTATTATTATTTTTTCCAACATTTCTATATATATATACATATATAAAATCATATATATATATATACATATATATACTTTTACTCTTTTTTTTTATTTGGTTTCCCACCAAAATTCTTTGTTTTCTTCTTGATTTCTTCTTCCTCATACCCGAGCTCACTGTTCATCATCTTCAACCAACCTTCCCCGTCGCTGCTACCCATTTCCACCATTTCCTTCCAGGTGTGGCATCATCACCATTTCCATCATCAACTTCACCATCAACCCCGGTTCAGCCTTCCACCGTGGTATTGTTGCCCGAGAAGGAACCTCCCCTGTTCCCCAATACCTCTCGACATCAGTTGCTGTTCCTCCTCATTCCAGGTGTCATCGTGGTGTTTCTCAAGGGCGATAATGCATTCTGTACTGTTCCCACCAACAACTGCAAGTGAGGAATGTTTGAGACAATACCCTTCACTGTGTTTTCCTCATCGAAAACCGTCGACTGGAGCACTGGCTTGGGGAACCCGACCCTTGCATTTGCTTCAGCTTGCCTTTGTTTTTTCTAATTTCCAGCAACTCTTCGAACTCCTCTGTCACACATCCCTCTCTCGGTAATGTTTTCTTCTTCACCATCTCCTACCTTGCTAGCCTGTGCCACCCCTTATTCACCTTTGTTTTCGGCTCCTCAACAACCAGCTGAGAGCCCTCGCCTCTGCCTCACGCCTCATCTTCTATTCAGTGTTTCATAGTTTTCCTTCTCCTCTAAAACTACCCCATCGCTATTTCTTTCCTATTCTCCTCTGTTTCAGCTTCAGTTTCTAGCCTCTCCTTCTCTATTTCAGCTTCTCACCTTTGTATTTTCTTCCTCTGTAACTCTCGGTTTCACATCTTCTTCAGTTTTCTCTTCTCCGATCCAGCAACTACTACTTCATCACTCTCTGTTTTTCTTTTTCACCGAACAACCACTTTCATTCTCTCATTTTCCTTATTACGATTGGCTACGATACAGCCTAGTCTTCAGGGACTCAAGAAAAGCTCTCGGTTCAGCTCCTCAACCAAAAGCCGAAGCTGTTGAGTTACCATGTTCCTTTACTTGTCCTACGTTGGCTATGCTTCTAACAAAACAACAGCTCCAAACCTTCTCCATCTCTCGATTTACAGCTGGCTTACCATTGCTATTTTATTCTCCTTTTCGCCACCGCTTAAATCATGCTTCCATCGTGCTTCAGCCAACCATTATTTCGGTCTGAGTTCTTTCTTTTCAGCTGGCATTCCATCAGCTATATTTCAGTTACTTAAGAAAGGAACGTCTCGCCTCTACTACTGTTTCTTCAGAATGGACGAGTCCTTCTTTTCTCTTCTGGTGCCTAACAGAGCAGAAAAAGGCAAGATAGGGTGGCAACACATGACAACTTCACCTAAAACCATCATCTCAATCATCTTCCACTTCCACTCCACTTCTCTTTTTTATATATTTTATTATTATTATTATAAATACTTTATATATATATTTATATAATCAAAATAAGTGTATAATTATATATACATTTATATCAAAATAAAGTTACATATACATTTATATAATAAAAATAAATGTATATTTATAAAATCAAAATATAACCAATACATATATATATATATATACTTTTATATATATGCATTTACATCAAAATAAATGTATATTTATATATACATAATGTTTATCTTATCATTACTATTATTATTATTATTAGTTTATTTTTCATAAATCAGATTTTTAATAGAATTATCAACCTAACCTAATCTCACCTTTTTCGACATAATTAATTTACTTTTTGTAAGCAAAATAAATTGAATTTAAATCGAATAATGCTCAAGTCGTATTTCGAAAAAGTTTCGGGAGTTTACATTCTCCCCACCTTAGGAAATTTGGCCTCCAAATTTAAAAGTACGTCATTCCTTAAACAGCTGTGAATATTTCTCTCATATTAACCATTCTAATTCTCATGTGGCTTCTTCCGAAGTGTGGTATTGCTATAGAACCTTGAATAGAGGAATTATTTTAGACCGTAACACTTTCTCTTTCCTATCTAGTGTCCAAATCGGCTTCTCCACGTACATCATATCCTCCTTCAGCTCTAGCGTTTCATACTTTACCATATGTGTCGGATCTGGATGATACTTGTGTTGCATTGATATGTTGAGGATATCGTGAATACTTGATAATGCCGACAGTAAGGCCAATATGTGTACCTTGTCTTCCTACCGGTTCTAAGATTTCAAAAGGTCCGGTATAATAAGAACTTAACTTTCCCTTCTTTCCAGATCTCGTTATGCTATGGGAAGGAGAAACTTTCTGCACACCAAATCTCCTACTGTAAATCCCAATGACCATCATCTTTGGTCAGCATAACTCTTTTGCTTGTTTTGAGTTGTTCTCAACCTTTCACAAATTAATTGAATATCTTCAGAAACTTGCTTAACCAAATCAGAAACAATTTTCTTCCTTCACCTATTTATACAACTATGCCCACTCTAAATGACTCAAACGTGTAAACCGCAAGTGCACGAGTCGTACAAGTAATAATGGGATTTGAGTCCCGGATTATCGTCCCATAGAGAATCTAATTAGCCTAATTAAGTACCGATTAATTTTACCCTAAGTATATCCTAGCAAATTATTAATTTTCTGAGGGTGATCTACAAGTTTTGAATTGAAAATACTGTAAAGCAATAAAAATAATGAAAATTATAAATAAAACAGAGCAAAACTAAAATTATTTATCGAACTCCTAACAAATAAAAGTAATAATCTGCAAAAGAGAAAAATAATGAAACTAAAATTAGTTAGTATAAATAACCTAGAATGTTGTGACGCCCCAGAAACACGGAAAACGGGCTATATATATTTTATATCCTTTACTTAAGTTGTATTCCTATCAGTGTCAATTTCTTAATCTCTTGTTAATGTATCGAAACGCAGTTTATAATCGCAACCAGTCAATTTCAATTTCTTTCCTCTACTTATCAGTACATCTATTCTCATTCCCACACTTTACATATCCAGAACATACAGTAAGGTTTAAACTGCATTACTATAACTTTAGTTACATTCATATTTCTTATTTTACATCCCAAAACATTATTACAACATTGTCTATGCTTTACAGGAAGTCTGGTAGATAAAGTAAAATATACCTTACTAGTACTGAGGATAGCCTGGAAGGGCTGAGTCCACCTGTCCATGACTATTGTATGGTAGGTAGGGGTAAAGGGGTGAGCTCTTCAAGCCCAGTAATGTAACGACCTGAAACTGCTTATTTTAAGTAATTTATTGTGGAAGTATGAAAATTTTGGACTAAATTTTTCAATGTTTCTTTCCATATATGTTTGTCATGTTAGTACAGTCGAATTTATTTCTAGGTATCAAAAATACCTAGTTTAGTTTAAGGTTATGAACCTAAGGTCCCAGCCTAACTTCTTATTAGCTTTTGTAATCATTTCTTAATTTAATACACATCCCGACACATGCACTGAAATGTAATTGTCTGAAAATTAAATCAGTATAAACAAATATACCACTATAAGCTATGAGATCTCGAAGCGCTTACTTTGAAGCTGATACTGATAATGATGCCAGTGCGCCTTTAGTCTGTACCTATGATGGAAAGAAGAAAGGGGTGAGCTTTGGGAAGCTTAGTAAGCAAACTACACAAGTACCGAGGAATTAACTTACATGATACTGAATTTCTAATGCATTTCTAATTTATTTCCATTCTATCTTTCTTTCTTATCACTTGTCTGAACTTATCACATTTTGAAACATGTCTTATTTCACAACATACTTTACAAGTGAAACTTATCGAAATGTCACAATTCTCTTGGGTTTAAGGACTAGGATATGTTCTAGACGCTGTTAAGTTTTTCAAGCGGGGAGGTATTTTGAAATACCTTAATTAGCCATCAAACCTGACCACCCAAATTGAACATAGCCATGTGGATTCAAAATTCTAACATAATCAAATGCATCAAACCAATATTTATTGTCATCATCATTCATCCTTCAGACACAACCGTTCTCAAAATTATATCATTCATCAAAAGTATTCATATACCGAAAACAATCGTATTTCAAAAACATCAGTTTTTCATACATCATTCATATTTGGAACTTGTCATAATTTAAAATTTATCTTATTTCGAACATCATCTGTATCGAAACATTTTCCTTGCTTGGAATTGATCTTACATCCAAGATATATTCCCATTCGAAATATGATTCTTATATTCAAAACATCTTTCATATTCCAAACTCTCTTCGTTCTTGAAATGTAGTTCTTATTTCGAAACATATATCGAAATTTAAAGTGTATCTTGTTCTATCTTTTGCTAACTATTTTAATCCGTTAGCAGTGACACCACTGACCATTATATTCCTTCAGTGGAGACTCCATTACTAACTATTTCTTCTCCGTCAGCGGAGGTAACAACATACTTATTTCATATCGTCAGGATATGTTCCATGAACCATGCTTATGTTCATAAAAATATTTTTCAAAAATATACTTCATACTTCAAAACATTCTTCACGTTTCAAAATACCTTTCATAATTCAAAGCACATTTTCAAAACAAAGTTTGAAATTCGAAACATGTTTCATCAAATTGCTTGCTTATTGAAGCAAAACATAAAAATAATATTTACTTATATACTTGGAAATGAAACATTCGTACATACATACTTACCTACTTTGAAATAAAACATACATACTTTCTTTACCAAAGTATACATACTTACTTACTTACTTGCTTTCATAATTCAAATCATTTATATACTGAAACGTGGAGACTAGGCTACATCTGAATAGTTATCATGTAAATATACTTCAACCTCAAAAGAGGGCATCCTCCGAAGATGGAATATCGTACCTTTAGCCATGGGGACTGTAGATTGGGCCTAAGTCGTACAACAATTCTAATATAATATTTAATCATATAGCTAGCACACCGCCAGGGCATGGGCACCAGTGGCACTCACCGTGTGGATGACAGAATACTACGGAAATAGACACCACGTGTAGTGAAAACAAACACCACGAAGGCGGAATAGACACTATACAGGTGAATCTAAACTAACACTACAGGTGGTGGAGCCGGACACCACAAGTAGCGAGCATGATTATGCACTTAGCATATACTAATAGTAGCATGTCGTCTCAAAGTCTTTACTTCCTTATCATATTGAAATTATTTTCAAATGTTTTCGTACAAAAGCTTACGAAAATAGTGTTTCGAAAAACATACATATACATAAACCTTGTTTCATAAACTTTCATTTTCATGTAGCAAATTACATTTCAAAACATTTTACAAAAAGCCATGAATTTGTTGTAAGACCCGAATTTAATTAAAATACGGAAATTAAATAAGAAAAGATGGGGGAAGTATGAAGGAAGTCGGGTTAAATAAATCCCGAACACGAGTAAGGGCAAAATGGTCAAAAGATCGAAGGTCGATATAATTTCGATAAGGAAATTTAATTAAAAATATGAATTTAAGAAATCTTGGTCAATAAAAGTGAAATAAATTTATTTCGGATTAAATTGATCGAGATATTAATTTATTGGAATTAACCGGGATTAATTGGGATTTTTAGTTCGGAAAAATAATCTCGAAAATAATCAAAAAATATACCAAAAAGTCACCCGGGACAACATCCCGAAAATACGGAGAAATTATACCCGAAAAAGAGGTTAAAATATAATAAATAAATTAAATAAAATTGAATTGATAAATTTAGAATTTAATAATAATTTTAAGAGATATTTTGGGTATTTTAATATATTTTAATGAATAGTAAAATAATTAAAATAAATAATAATAATAATAATAAAAAAAAAAAAGTAATTGAAACAAAAAAAAAAGAGGAGAGAGAAAAACTCGGGAAAAACCAGAGAGAGGAAACCGAGAGGAGACCCGAGGAAGACAACCGTCGAATCCCACCCACCGGCGACCGTCCACGTCCGACGAAGCTGCCAGGAGGAAGAGCAGAGTCCGGCGAACGCGTGGGCACCGGAACCGAGCCGCCAGGTGGCCGGAGCAGTCCGATCTGAGCTCCGAAATCTCGAGGGAGAAAAGGGGTGATCGCCGGTGAACCACCGCGACTGGGCCGGAGAGGAGACCACCGACGCATTCAGGGGAGGAAGCCGGTCCTTTTGGTACCGGTCTTGGCCGGTAAGACCGCCGAAAACGCCGGCGACCGTAAGAGGCAGTGAGGAACATTGAAACGGTGCCGTTTGGCTGGAAGGAAAGGGAAGGAAAAGGAGGGAAAAGGAAGGAAAAGAGGAAGGAAAAAGGAAAGAAAAGGAAAGAAAAGAAAGGAAAAAAGGGGAAAAAGGGAAAGAAATTTCCGGGGGACGACTCGAGGTTCGGGTAAGTTGACCGAGGGTCGATATTGACCTACGAGTGAATTTCGGAAATTTAATTTAATATTATTTTAATGGAAAATAATCCGGATTTACCCAATTATGCAGCTTCACGACGAAGATCGAACGAGAGCCGATTGAGCTCTGATTCTCGTACCCCGCATCGTATCGGGTAAGTACAATTTAATTTCGACAATTAGAGTTCTTAAATACCGAGTTTAATTATTTTACGGAATTATGGATTAATTTTGCGTAGGAAGGAATATTACTCGGAATTGTAATATAATTACCGTAAATGGTATACGGGCTACCCAATGAAATTGGAATGAGGCCCGATAATTATTAGAAAGCTGTATAAGCCAGGTATATCCGAAGAAGGGAATTAATGAGTATAAAAAAAAGCTAAAATAGGCCGAGGCCCAATAAGGTAGAACGAGGCCTAAAAAATTATTGGTGGGCCCAATGAGCCCAATAGGCCTCGATAAAGTGAAAATTAAGTGGGAAACGGGCTCAAGGTCGATTAAGGTGCAATCGGGCCCAATAGGGGTGAACGGGCCCAATGATTTAAATTAAGCCCAGAAAGTATTAAATACAATTAAATTGTATGTTATCTGACCTGAGGAATATTAATACGCAGTTCCGGGCATTTGATTGGGAGCATATCGGACTGCGCGACGAGATAACATTGGAAAAAGAAAAGGTCAGACTCGACAGGAAAAATAAGGTAAGGGAATTCTGCGGACTGCTAGAGGTAACTTTACGCAATTTCAAGTTCATTTGCAGTCTTTAAAATTTATCTGAAGGGTCTAGAGGTCAATTAATAATTTTAGTGCCTCGAATGGGTAAATTACTAAAATACCCTTGCTAAGGGTAAATTCCAAAAATTTAGGAAAAAATTGGGAGGAGCAAGAACAAAAGGTTCCTGCTCATTCTGGAGGTGTTTGGATGCATGCATGAGTAGGCTGGCTCACCTTGAAAGAAAATGCACAGCATTGCATACTTTCAACGTGATATTGTTTTTTGAAAACTGTTTTGAGGAAACAGAGCCGCCTACGTGTTTTTATCGACATGTGACGTGCTAGAGCTCAGCTCGCACGATGTTGTCGATTTGTGTGATGCACGCATTAGTGCTGGAGCGAGAGCTCGCACTAGAGTTTTACATGCATAGGTGCTGGAGTTCAACTCGCACCAGATTCTTATATATATATGATTTTCGTGACAGGGTGCTAGAGTCTAACTCGCACCATATTTTTATATGATTTTGAGACAGGGTGTTAGAGCTTCGCTCGCACCAGATTTTTATACGATTTGCATACAGAGTGCTAGAGCTTAGCTCGCACTAGATTTACTTGATTTGATGAGAGTGCTGAGCATTGCTCGCACTGATTTTTATGAGAATATACGATGAGCCGTGCTTGGAGCATCGGGTAGACTGTGTGTCACCGATTAAATAGGCTCGCACGTGCGTTTTGAGACATGGCATGAGTATTGAGAAACAAAACCTCTGTGGGAAGCAGGCCAATTGGGCTGGAGTACCTAGAGATATTATATGGGTTCACGGAGTACGATGTACCGTGCAAGTAGCATGGAGTACGATGTACCGTGTGGTATCTTCGGATACAGCATCTCCGGATGCAGCATCTTCGGATGCCTGGGATCGGATAAGACTGACGGGATGGATTGACCCACCTCCTGGGCGGTTCCCGATCATGGTGAGAACCCGCACACTAGGATCCGTGTAGCCGAGGAACTCCCGAGGACACGTATGGCCATAGTCCTGGTTATTTGCCGATATACAGACGTTGCCTAGTCTCGCATGTCGTCGATTTTGATGAAATCAAATTGGGTTTTAAACTAAATTTGCATGATGGTATTTCCATGCTTTTCAAACCCATGTGTGAATGTAAATCGATTTTCATGGTTTTGTGTGAGTCAGGATCACCCGCAGGAGGGGTCGAGTCCTGACTTTATTGTGAAAATTTTAATTGAGAAAGAAATGATTTTTAATAATTGCATGTTGAATTTCCGTGCAAACTTGTTTTACATAACATCACAACATCATATCATTTGTTTTAAAATGTGTGGAGAAAGGGTGGTTTATGCATGGCACCACGTTCATGTAGGTAGTATGGTTACCTACTTGTTCGTAGGATTGCCTTACTGAGCTTGATGTGCTCACCCCTTTCATTTTCTCCCACAGATAATCTCCAGTTGAAGTTGAGGCGACTCAGTACTGCATTCCGGATATCCGCTGCTGCCCATCAACATAAGGTATATACACTTGTACATATTGTATCTACATAAGCATAGCACAGTAACATGTTTGTAAGTAACTTTAGGGGATGTATAAATAATGTAAACAATTATAAATGACTGGAGAAGAAATAAGTTAGATGGTAATTGAATGGTGGGACTGGCATTGACGCACAGCCCAATTATTAGTGGAGTGTTGGTCACGATTCGAGGACAGGTAAGAATTTAAGTAAGAAAATAATAAAACGCAAAAAATTAACTCTGATATTTGGGTAGTTTGGGTCGTGACAATATAAAGGTGGTATCAGAGCACAATTGGTCTGATGTGTGTCAGTGTCAGTAATTAGGAAATTACATCCCCGTGTTACTGTGCTTAGTTAGATACAATAGTGTATATCGAGATGGGCTTGACTAAGAAATGGTTGAGAATGCAGGAATGCTTAATATGAGTCGCGTTAGATGAGATAGTGCACGAGGCAGAGGTCGTAGAGGTAGACCTGAATCTGCTAAGTCGTGCTGAGTTTGACTATGAGAATCATGATGAAATTGAAATGAAGGCTAATGTTGAGTATGCCCCACAGAGTCCGACAGAGTGATCGGACAGTATTGAGAGACGCTTCACGAGATTGAAGCGGAGCATGGGTATTATTTTGAGGAGCTAATTGCTCAGATTATGAATAAGATCAGAGGGCGAGTCGGAGCATTGGTGGAAACCCGCTCGACCCATCTTAAGAGTTGAGATGAGAAATATCTTAGATATATTCCGGTGACAGGATATCCCGGACACTGTTTAAAGGGGATGATAGATAAAAGTCCTTACTCTGACCCAGAGGATTTAATTTATTGACGAGTATGGAGACTCGGTTATATTCTTGGACCGATATTACCTCGACACTATGAATAAGTGACAGTCGAGATGTCTAAAAGTTTATGAAAATGACTCAACTTTTCAATTAGAGTCCGATTGGCCCGTGAGATATTACATATATCGAGGTAGTGCGCAGATTTGCAATTGGGTAAATAAAAACATGAATTGCACGCCTCTGAGATTGGGAAAAGTAGAAAGGGCTGAAATAGAGACAGAAAAGAGAATCGAGAAATGACAGAGATGTTAAAAATGGAAAAATGGAAACTGGTAAGAGATTTAATTTGATGAGTTATGGGCTAAGATAATTGGTAAGGCCTCAGTGCATCTAATTTTGGCACTCTTGTGGGCATTGTGATTGGAGGACCCCGACCTGCTACGAAACAGAGTAGCAGTGTGATTACTATAGAATGTGTGGTGGATACCACAGAAGGAGGGTCTATACCTACACGGTATTGATGGAAATGGCCGTTAAGTGTGGTATGACGGACCATTGATTTTGATTGCACAGAATTGGGCGAGATCGTACCACAGAAAAGTAAAGAGACAGAGAAAAAAAAGACTTCGTTGGTATAGCTGCAACGAAAAGGGAAGCCATAGCCGAAAAGAAAAAGGAAAGTAGGTTGTTGGACGAAGGCGAGAGGATGTCTTGGACCAGGACGCTATTGATGTTTCATGGATGTGGTATAAGATACCACACTTGTTATGAATAATAAAGTACATATGTTCATTGATCCTGGTGCCACACATTTATTCATACCGCCTTCATTCGCATATAAGTGAGTAAAAGGCATGAATGCCTACATCATTGGGCACAATACTGATAGATGAGTACCCCAATGGAGGAAGATTAATTAACGGAATATGGATATAGAGATTTTAAGTAATAAAAAGGGGTGCGACAGTTGAAATTAAAGGAGTAAAGGATTGTACTCACGGAATGAATAATGACAAGAGATTTGTCATGATTGATATACGAAGGAGATGATCTTGGAGATGTGTTTTGATCCTAAATACAAGATGTATTGGAGTAAGAGATATATGCTAGGTAAGGAATACCCTTAATATGTGAAGTAATTGAGGTTAAGCAATTAGTATCGAATATAAATTATGACCACATAGACTGAGATATTACGTAGTTGTGGTTAAGTCTAAAGGTTAATAAAGGTATTTCAAAATACCTCCCCGCCTGAAGACTTGACAGCGTCTAAAAGTATATATATATATGACCTATAACGTGAAATCGATCGTCGTAATAAATACCTTTAGCATTAGGATACCTTTACTAAGACGATAAGAATATAAAAATGCGACAAATCATAAAGTTTAACATAGTAAAATTTAATAAGAGCGGTTAAGATAAGAAAAGGAAATGACGCAGGTTAGTACCTGAAAACATAAGCGATTTTGAAGGATCTTATACGCTTATGCGTAAATAAGTCAAGGATTGGACCGAGTTGTAATAATCATTATCGATGATATGTTGGGTGTAGCTAAAGTCTAGGGCGATTTATAAGCAACAATTGGGAAATTGCTTTTGCAGATGGCTGCTGCGAGTTCTAAAAGGATATACCTTGTTGACACGTTTAACTAAGAAACGCGATCTTGGAATGAGATGATAAATAAGATTATTGTTGTGACGTGAATTTGGCGTGATGAAGTATGAACTGACCACCGTGATTAATTTCACCATACCCAACAGCTCAAGAGGTTCTCAGTGAGTATGGATACCTCAAAATTATGAAGGAGCTGTATATTGATGTATAATGGGAAGATAGTCAATTATGGAGTCAGACAGCTCCTTAATCATGAAATAAACTATCTGACTCATGATTTAAAGTTGGCAACAGTATTTGTACCGAGGATATGGTACTATTATGTACAGGGTGAGAAATTACGGATATGCACTGATCATAAGGTCTCAAGTATCTGTTTTCACAGAAAGAGGCGAATATGAGAAATACATAGTGGGTTAGAGCTTCTGAGAGATTTTGATTTGTGAAAATTGTACCACCCGGGAAAGGCTGATGCTTTGAGCAGAAAGAGCATCGGGATGGTACCACATATGATGGTCAGGGAGCGTGAGCTGCTAGAGCAGTTGTGAACCTCGGTAGTGATGTGATCCCTTCTGATGATGACAGTGATTGTGTGACAGCTAGCCTGATGATTAGAACCGGATGAGAGTGCCCGGATTTACCAGGCTTAGCGTGATGATCGGCAGGATGTCGATGGTTTGGGTCAGATTCAGAAGGGTACAATGACAGAGTTCACAGAATACGATAATGATTTACAGAGAGGTTCAGAGACAGTATAAGTACTCCCCAAGACCACAGTTGATGAAATAGTGATATTGCCAGAAGCTCACTCTTCGGGATATACAGTGCATACGGAAGGTAATAATAATATATTAAAATCTCAAAAAGGGTATGGGTGGTCAGATGTGGAAAGAGATATTTGTGGAAATTGTGGAAAAGTGCCAGTGTGTCAGCAGAGTAAGGTAGAGTATTAAAAGGCGGCAGAGTTATTGCAGCACCTACCTATATCGACACGTCACGGAAAATGAGAACAAGTCTCCATGAATGTCGTGATGGGTTACAGAGAACTCAGGTGAATTACGAGGCTATTTGGATAATAGCCGACAGATTGCCTAAGTCTACCCACCCTCTGGTTATGAAATCCCCAAATACTCAGAGTATATATGAGGATTTATGTGTAAGGAAGATTGTGGAACATTAAGTAGCGTTCCAGTGAGCATTGTATTATATAGGGATTCCCGCTTCACTTCTTACTTCAGGGAATATTTTTCAGGAAGCCATGGGAACCCGACTGAGTATTAGCACAGCTTTTCGTCCTCAGACAGATGGTCAGTCAGAGAGGACTGTACAAGTTCTGGAGGATCCGATGGAAGCGTGTGCCATTGATTTTATAAGCTCCTGGAAATGATCAGTTGATTTCTAATTGAAGTTGCCAATAGTGACAGTTGTCACTTGAGTATCGGGATAACAAGATATGAGTGTATGGCTGTAGGGGGTGTTCCCCAAATTGGGTAAGAAAAAGTGGGTGACAGGTAGAATCATTTACGACTTTGGATAATAAGTCTCTGAGGATGTTTAGTTAAGGATGAGAGATTAAGAACACCTCAGAGCAGATAGATAAGTATTGGAATTTACCCTTGGTGAATTAGTATGGTTGAAATAATTCTTGTCCTAAGAGAATAAGGGCATAGCGAATTTTTGGAAGAAGGTAAATTGAGTTGCGTTGGATGGAATATTTTGAGAGATCGGACAAGTGGGAGATAAGACCTGTAGGTTGATGTTATCACGTGAATTAACAGGCACCCACAATGTGTCCCATCTTTTGATACTTCAGAAATACTATCCAGATCCAGCATAGGTGATCGAATATGAACTCCAAAAGTTCAGTTTAATGAAAATATGAGTATATTGATAAGTTGATTCGGGCATTAAACAGGAAAGAGAAAGTATTGAGGTTTAAGATGATCTCCCTAATTAAAGTCCTTTGGTAGTAATACACTCCGGACAAAGTCACATAAAAATTTAAGAGTATGATACAATCGATGTACCCGGAGTTGTATATGGACTCATATGACTTGGTTCTAATTTGGAGGACCAAATTCTTTAAGTGGGGGAGAGTTGTAAGACCCGAATTTAATTAAAATACGAAAATTAAATAAGAAAAGATGGGGGAAGTATGAAGGAAGTCGGGTTAAATAAATCTCGAACACGCGTAAGGGCAAAATGGTCAAAAGATCGAAGGTCGATATAATTTCGATAAGGAAATTTAATTAAAAATATGAATTTAAGAAATCTTGGTCAATAAAAGTGAAATAAATTTATTTCGGATTAAATTGATCGAGATATTAATTTATTGGAATTAACCGGGATTTTTAGTTCGGAAAAATAATCCCGAAAATAATCGAAAAATATACCGAAAAGTCACCCGGGACAACATCCCGAAAATACGGAGAAATTATACCCGAAAAAGAGGTTAAAATATAATAAATAAATTAAATAAAATTAAATTGATAAATTTAGAATTTAATAATAATTTTAAGAGATATTTTGGGTATTTTAATATATTTTAATGAATAGTAAAATAATTAAAATAAATAATAATAATAATAATAATAAAAATAAAACAAAAAAAAGTAATTGAAACAAAAAAAAGAGGAGAGAGAAAAACTCGGGAAAAACCCGAGAGAGGAAACCGAGAGGAGACCCGAGGAAGACAACCGTCGAATCCCACCCACCGGCGACCGTCCACGTCCGACGAAGCTGCCAGGAGGAAGAGCAGAGTCCGACGAACGCGTGGGCACCGGAACCGAGCCGCCAGGTGGCCGGAGCAGTCCGATCCGAGCTCCGAAATCTCGAGGGAGAAAAGGGGTGATCGTCGGCGAACCACCGCGACTGGGCCGGAGAGGAGACCACCGACGCATTCAGGGGAGGAAGCCGGTCCTTTTGGTACCGGTCTTGGCCGGTAAGACCGCCGGAAACGCCGGCGACGGCAAGAGGCAGTGAGGAACATTGAAACGGTGCCGTTTGGCTGGAAGGAAAGGGAAGGAAAAGGAGGGAAAAGGAAGGAAAAGAGGAAGGAAAAAGGAAAGAAAAGGAAAGAAAAGAAAGGAAAAAGGGGGAAAAAGGGAAAGAAATTTCCGGGGGACGACTCGAGGTTCGGGTAAGTTGACCGAGGGTCGATATTGACCTACGAGTGAATTTCGAAAATTTAATTTAATATTATTTTAATGGAAAATAATCCGGATTTACCCAATTATGCAGCTTCACGACGAAGATCGAACGAGAGCCGATTGAGCTCTGATTCTCGTACCCCGCATCGTATCGGGTAAGTACAATTTAATTTCGACAATTAGAGTTCTTAAATACCGAGTTTAATTATTTTACGGAATTATGGATTAATTTTGCGTAGGAAGGAATATTACTCGAAATTGTAATATAATTGCCGTAAATGGTATACGGGCTACCCAATGAAATTGGAATGAGGCCCGATAATTATTAGAAAGCTGTATAAGCCCGGTATATCCGAAGAAGGGAATTAATGAGTATAAAAAAAAAAGCTAAAATGGGTCGAGGCCCAATAAGCTAGAACGAGGCCCAATAAATTATTGGTGGGCCCAATGAGCCCAATAGGCCTCGATAAAGTGAAAATTAAGTGGGAAACGGGCTTAAGGTCGATTAAGGTGCAATCGGGCCCAATAGGGGTGAACGGGCCCAATGATTTAAATTAAGCCCAGAAAGTATTAAATACAATTAAATTGTATGTTATCTGACCTGAGGAATATTAATACGCAGTTCCGGGCATTTGATTGGGAGCATATCGGACTGCGCGACGAGATAACATTGGAAAAAGAAAAGGTCAGACTCGACAGGAAAAATAAGGTAAGGGAATTCTGCGGACTGCTAGAGGTAACTTTACGCAATTTCAAGTTCATTTGCAGTCTTTAAAATTTATCTGAAGGGTCTAGAGGTCAATTAATAATTTTAGTGCCCCGAATGGGCAAATTACTAAAATACCCTTGCTAAGGGTAAATTCTAAAAATTTAGGAAAAAATTGGGAGGAGCAAGAACAAAAGGTTCCTGCTCATTCTGGAGGTGTTTTGATGCATGCATGAGTAGGCTGGCTCACCTTGAAAGAAAATGCACAGCATTGCATACTTTCAACGTGATATTGTTTTTTGAAAACTGTTTTGAGGAAACAGAGCCGCCTACGTGTTTTTATCGACATGTGACGTGCTAGAGCTCAGCTCGCACGATGTTGTCGATTTGTGTGATGCACGCATTAGTGCTGGAGCGAGAGCTCGCACTAGAGTTTTACATGCATAGGTGCTGGAGTTCAACTCGCACCAGATTCTTATATATATATGATTTTCGTGACAGGGTGCTAGAGTCTAACTCGCACCATATTTTTATATGATTTTGAGACAGGGTGTTAGAGCTTCGCTCGCACCAGATTTTTATACGATTTGCATACAGAGTGCTAGAGCTTAGCTCGCACTAGATTTACTTGATTTGATGAGAGTGCTGAGCATTGCTCGCACTGATTTTTATGAGAATATGCGATGAGCCGTGCTTGGAGCATCGGGTAGACTGTGTGTCACCGATTAAATAGGCTCGCACATGCGTTTTGAGACATGGCATGAGTATTGAGAAACAAAACCTCTGTGGGAAGCAGGCCAATTGGGCTGGAGTACCTAGAGATATTATATGGGTTCACGGAGTACGATGTACCGTGCAAGTAGCATGGAGTACGATGTACCGTGTGGTATCTTCGGATACGGCATCTCCGGATGCAGCATCTTCGGATGCCTGGGATCGGATAAGACTGACGGGATGGATTGACCCACCTCCTGGGCGGTTCCCGATCATGGTGAGAACCCGCACACTAGGATCCGTGTAGCCGAGGAACTCCCGAGGACACGTATGGCCATAGTCCTGGTTATTTGCCGATATACAGACGTTGCCTAGTCTCGCATGTCGTCGATTTTGATGAAATCAAATTGGGTTTTAAACTAAATTTGCATGATGGTATTTCCATGCTTTTCAAACCCATGTGTGAATGTAAATCGATTTTCATGGTTTTGTGTGAGTCAGGATCACCCGCAGGAGGGGTCGAGTCCTGACTTTATTGTGAAAATTTTAATTAAGAAAGAAATGATTTTTAATAATTGCATGTTGAATTTCCGTGCAAACTTGTTTTACATAACATCACAACATCATATCATTTGTTTTAAAATGTGTGGAGAAAGGGTGGTTTATGCATGGCACCACGTTCATGTAGGTAGTATGGTTACCTACTTGTTCGTAGGATTGCCTTACTGAGCTTGATGTGCTCACCCCTTTCATTTTCTCCCACAGATAATCCCCAGTTGAAGTTGAGGCGACTCAGTACTGCATTCCGGATATCCGCTGCTGCCCATCAACATAAGGTATATACACTTGTACATATTGTATCTACATAAGCATAGCACAGTAACATGTTTGTAAGTAACTTTAGGGGATGTATAAATAATGTAAACAATTATAAATGACTGGAGAAGAAATAAGTTAGATGGTAATTGAATGGTGGGACTGGCATTGACGCACAGCCCAATTATTAGTGGAGTGTTGGTCACGATTCGAGGACATGTAAGAATTTAAGTAAGAAAATAATAAAACGCAAAAAATTAACTCTGATATTTGGGTAGTTTGGGTCGTGACATTTGTAGATAACCAAACATGGGCTACCTTTCATTTTGAAATTTATGCTAATCATGGTGTAGATAAAAGCTAATTTAGTTTAAATCCAAAACACAAAGACGTATGTCTCACATACTCTCAAAACATGTTGTAAGTGAGATTTTAAATCTTCTTTAGTGCAGATATAAATCAATGCAAACCTTCTAAACTCACAAAATCATATTATACATTAAGATATAAATTGTAATGTAATACAAGGTTCACATGAGAACATATCCTTTTCGATAATCTTATCGTTGATGTTTTCCACATACTTGTAACGTTTAGGATTCTTGAATATCATTCTGTTCTTATTCTAGGACCCGATAATCAATACAATGCTTCCTCACATCAACAGAAACTAATTTATACCTTAAGAAGCTACATTATATCCCAAGGATCACTTATCCACCACTCATACTAATTACACCTAGTCCTTGAAACATTCCTCAATTTATGTTTTAGGACTCATTTCATTCCATATGATGTTATCACGCATCTACGGAATTAGCTTGTACTTCATTATGCTACTTCGCACCTAAATGAACACTGATCGATTTTATATTCTTATTATTATTCTAATCACATATTCTTTTACACTTATAATTCCCAACCATTGTCTAATTTTTGTTCGAGAACTCAAATTTACTTCATATAATGCTACCTTGTAGCTATGGGTGTAACTTAGAATTTTCTAAGTTTAGGACTATCCCATATGATACCTCTTTTCATCTTAAAGAGAAACTATTAACTTAATATCTTGTTCACTGAGTTTGATAATTCGATCTTACGAATATAAGTGGCGTTCGCAAATATATTCCGATAGGGACTTCCTCATTGTAGTTATCCATGAGCTGAAATTACCCCGGCAACTAGGGTATTACCTTTAGTTATGGATTAGGAAGTCTCTAAATATATCCTATCAAAAATAACCTAATTGGAACGTTCGTAATGGGATACGTTCGAAAAATGTGTTTCCCAAAATTATATTGTGATTAGGATAGAAAGTAGCTTATGCTTAATTTCGAAGCACTGAGCATAAAATAAATATGCTATCTATTCTAATTAGTCCAACTCAATTGAATGATCTTATACTGATAAAATCCATACAACTTTTAAATTTCCCATAATTTACCATACGATGATTTTAAGGTGTAAAAATCATCGTCACGCTTAAAACGTGTCAAAACGAGTCGAAATCGCATTTTCGATGGTATAGGGGTCTTAATTCGAAATATCGATAATTTACAAAATTTTTTGAAATAATACCAGTATTGTAAGACCCGATTTTAATTAAAACATGAAACAAAAAATGCAAAAGGATTGAAATGAAATTCCCGAACACGTGCAAGGGCAAAACAGTCAAAAGATCGAAAGCCGGTATAAATTCAACAAGAAAATTTAATTAAAAATATGAAATTGAGAAATCTTGATCAATAACGAAGAAATAATTAAATTTCGGGTTAAATTGATCAAGATATGAATTTATTTAATATTTTTGGAATTTTCGCCTTGAAAAATGATCCCGAAAATAGTGAAAAAATATATCGAAAAGGCAAAATGGAACTGATAAATTCATTTACGGATTAAATGAATTTAATATGAATTTTTGGGATATTTTTGAAATTTTTATTATTATTTTAATGAATAAAATAATATTAAAAATAGATAAAAATCTATTATAAATAAAATGAAAAAAAAACAACAAAAAAGGGCTGAAATTCGCAAAAATCGCGAAACAGAAACGAAACAGCCGAAAGCAGCCAACGGACCAAATCCTCTGATCCGACAACCACCGACGGGATTGAGGGGCCGACGAGGGTCGACGAAGACAGGCCTACCTCAGACGAACCATCAGCGGCCATGACGGGTCGTGGAGATCGGCGGAGCATGCCAAAAATGAGGAGAGATGTTGCAAGAGAGAAGCCTCGATCGGTGGCCGTCAGCGTCGATTCGAGCCACACTGAGGCCCGATTATGGAAGCCCAGGTGATGATGCGCCGAACGACACCGAAAACGGCTCGAGAATCGATCGGACGGTGCCAGAACGGTGAAATGATGCTTAAATTGATCGAACCGGACTGAACTGGCTAGACCAAATCGGTCTGAATAGGGTTGAACTGAATCGAACCGGTTCAGCCAAAAAGAAAAGGAAAAGAAGAAAAAAAGGGAAAAAGAAGAAGAGAAAAAAATGGAGAAAAATCTCAGTGATGCAATCGAGCTACGGGTAAGTTAGTAAGCGGTCGAAATTGACCGATTTAAATTTTAGAATATTTAATTTAATTAATATCCGATTGAAAGTTTACCCGAAAAAATATTTAATTGTGTAGCTCGACAATTGACGTCAGACGAGGACTCGAGTCAGCCTCGATTTGCATACTATCATGGAATCTCTGGTAAGTAACCCTTATTTATGACAATTTGCATCGTTATGCATGTTAGATAAATTTTGGATTTAATTTTCGCATAAAATGAATAATATTCTGGAATTAGAGATATATTGTCGTAAATAATTCATTAACCTATCCGGGAATTTAGAATGAGGCTCAATAAATACTGATGGGCCCAATGAGCCCAATAGGCCTCGATAATGTGAATAGTAAGTGGGAAACGGGCTTAAGGTCGATTAAGGCCCATTATAGTGCAATCGGACCCAATATGGGTAAACGGGCCCAATGATTTAAATTAAGCCCAAAAAATATGAAATACAATTAATTGTATTGTATTTAACCTGATGACTGTGTATCCGCTGTTTCGGAGATTGGATTTGGAGCAAATCAGACTGCATAACGAGAAATCAGTAGGAAGGTCAAATTGTATAGAAAATGAGGTAAGGGAATTGTGTGAGTAGCTAGAGGTAGCTACACGTATTTTAATAGTTTTGTATACACTGAATATGTATAAAGGTCCTAAAAATGGTTTAAAGATTTTAAGGACTCGAAATAGGTAAAGACTATCTTACCCCTATTAAGGGATGTTCACCTAAGGATGGTGAAAGCATGACATGCATGAAATGCATGATTTAAGAATTTTCTGATTTAAGGGATTTTCGTGGTTTTAAGCAAAGTAAAACGATATATTAGCCAGTAATTGCATAAATTTCACAATATAACACTATGTAAGTGTTCTTAAGATTTAAATGAAAATTATTTGAAAAATGGGACAACTATCAAGTTTATATGGAAACAGATAGTGCTTGCACATAGCTCGCACTATATCTATGCTTGTGAGTGTGCATAAATGTGCTTGAGCGGTTGCTCGCACTGATTTGTGTGACATCATATGCATGAAATGTGCTAGAGTGTTTGGTCGCACTGATTTTTATTCTTGTGAAATGCATGAGAAGTGCTTGAGCCTAGCTCACACCCTGTTTTGACTGTTTTGACGGTTTGACTGTTTTGACTTGATATGCATAAAAAGGTGCTGCAGTGATTGCTCGCACTAGTTTTTTTATGATTTTACATGTATGAGAGGTGCTGCAGCTTAGCTCGGATCCTGTTTTGATAAGATAATTGCATAAAAGCCGTGCTGGAGTGTAACTCACACGAGATTTAATTTATTTATGCATAAAGCGGTGCTGGAGTGTAACTCGCACGAGATTTGATTTATTGATGCATAACACCGTGCTGGAGCTCGCTCGCACGTGATTTTAGATGGATTTATAACTCATTCATTTTTAAGTTGTACTGGAGTGCTACTTGTACGCAGATGTCACCAATTTTTATGACACCATGCTCTATGCTTCACTCGCACGAGATTTTTAGATATCATGAATATGCATGGAGTCGTGCTAGAGCTTCGCTCACACAGGGATTTATATGACATGCATATAGCTGTGTTAGAGCCTCCTGTAGACTGTGTATTACAGTGAGATGATATGTCCACACGTGCATACTAAGACAGAGATGATATGGGTGGATAAGACCTATTGTAGGCACCCCTAATGAGCTTGGGTTCACGGAGTACGTTGTACCGTGTATGTCACGCGGAGTACGCTGTACTGTGGGGATTGTTGGAGTGGAGTGGCATTAGCCACGAGGCAGCAAGCCTTGCCCTCACAATCCTGATGTTATGCTATTCTGACGGGTAGGACCAACCCACCTCCCGTTTCAGGTGTGATACCCCGCACACTAGGTACCGTGTTGCCAGGGATCACTAGTGTAAGACCCGGTTTTATCGTAAGGGCAAAAAGTAAATAAATAGAAATTTTTGAATGCATTTAAAAATGCGAAAAGATGGAAATGGTATTCCTGAAAATGTGCAAGGGCAAAACGGTCGAAAGATCAAAATTCGGTATTAATCGGGACAAGAAAATTTAATTAAAAATATGGGATTGAGAAATCTTGATCAATAACTAAGAAATAATTAAATTTCGGGTTAAATTGATCAAGATATGAATTTATTGGAAATAAACCAAAATTTTTGCATCAGAAGATAATCCCGAAAATAATCGAAAAATATATCAAAAAGTCGAAATAATACCGAGAAATTAATTAATTGATTTAAGGAATTAAATAGAATTTTTTAAGAATATTTTTGGGATATTTTGGATTTTTAATAAAATTTTAATGAATAAAATATTATTAAAAATAAATTATAAATAAAAAAAGAAATAGAAACGAAATTGAAACAGAAAACAGAGAGGAAAAGAAACGAAAACGACGAAAGCAAATGGCGAGAGTCGGTTGCACTGGCTCCGACGCAACCACCGGCGGACGACGCGAGGAGACGGTCGGCGAAGGTCAATCGGCACCCCAAGAAGCTGACCCGCACACCTACGCGCCCCAAAATAGTCGAAAAACGCCGAAAACGGAGGAGGAAGCCGCGGGAGAGAAAGCTTGATCGACGGCCATCGGCACGGATTCGAGCAACACCGAGGCTCGATTTTGGATACCCAAGTGCAGTCGAGTCGAACGGCGGTGGAATCACGTCGGGAACCGACCGGACGGCGTCGAAACGACCAGAGGATGACTGAACCGGCCGAACCGGACTAAACCGGCCGAACCAGACTGAACCGACCAAACTGAACAGAGCTGAATCGGCGGTATGAACCGAGTTGAACCGGACCTGACTGATTCAGCCAAAAAGAAAAGGAAAAAAAAGGAAGAAAAAGGGAAAAAGAAAAAGAGAAAAAATTGGAAAAAATTTTAGTGATGCAATCGAGCTTCGGGTAAGTCGATAAGCGATCGAATTGACCGATTTAATTTTTGAAATATTTAATTTTATTATTAATCGACTGAAAGTTTACCCGAAAAAATATTAAATTGTGTAGCTCGACAATTGGCATCAACCGAGAGCTCGAGACAGCCTCGATTTGTGTACGATCATGGAATAACGGGTAAGTAACCCTTATTTACGACAATTTACATCGTTATGCGTGTTGATGAATTTCAGATTTAATTTTCGCATAAATGAATTAAATTCTAGAAAATTGGATAAATTGTCGTAAATATTAAATTGAGACATCTGAGAATTTAGAACGAGGCTAAATAAATACTGCTGGGCCCAATGAGCCCAATAGGCCTCGATAGAGTGAGAAAACGGGCTTAAGGTTGATTAAGGCCCATTATGGTGCAATCGGGCCCAATACGGGTAAACGGGCCCAATGATTTAAATTAAGCCCAGAAAATATGAAATACATTAAATTGTATTGTATTTGACCTGATGAATGTGTATCCGCAGTTCCGGAGATTGGATTCGGAGCAAATCGGACTGCGTGACGAGTCATCAGTGGAAAGGTCAGACTATACAGAAAATGAGGTAAAGGAATTGTGTGAGTAGCTAGAGGTAGCTACGCGTATTTTAATAGTTTTTTTGTACACTGAATATGTATGTATACCTTGATTATGTATAATGATCCTAAAAGTGGTTTAAATGATTTTAAGGATCGAAATAGGTGAAAAGTCTATTTTACCCCTATTGAGGGAAGTTCACCTAAGGATGGTGAAAGCATAACATGCATGAAATGCATGATTTAAGGAAATTTATGGTTTAAGGATTTTATTGGTTTTAATCAAAGCAAATTGATAGATTGGTCAGTAATTGCATACGTAAGTGTTATTTGTATTTAAATGGAAATTTCTTTGGAAAATAGGCCAACTATCAAGTTTATATGGAAACAGATAGTGCCGACACGTAGTTCACACTATATCTACGTTTGTGAATGTGCATAAGTGCTTGAGCGGTTGCTCGCACCGACTTGTGACATCATATGCAT
This sequence comes from Firmiana major, assembly GCA_033439115.1. Classification (NCBI taxonomy): domain Eukaryota; kingdom Viridiplantae; phylum Streptophyta; class Magnoliopsida; order Malvales; family Malvaceae; genus Firmiana; species Firmiana major. The sequence goes on from CM065899.1 coordinate 43,139,213, forward strand.
GACATGTGCTAGAGCGGTTGCTCGCACTGATTTTTATTCCTATGAAATGCATGAGAAGTGCTGGAGCCTAGCTCGCACTCTGTTTTGACATGTTTTGATTTGTTTTGACGTGGTATGCATAAAGAGGTGTTGGAGCGATTGCTCGCACTAGTTTTAATGATTTGAAATGCATGAGAGTTGCTGGAGCTTAGCTCGCATCCTGTTTTGATTTAATTATGCATGAAGTTGTGCTGGAGTGTAACTCGCACGAGATTTGATTTAATTATGCATAAAGTCGTGCTGGAGTGTAACTCGCACGAGATTTGATTTAATTATGCATAAAGTCGTGATGGAGTGTAACTCACACGAGATTTGATTTACTTGAGCATTCATTTGTGCTGGAGCATTGCTCGCACAAAGTTTTAAATGGTTTTATAACTCATTTTAAAGTCGTACTGGAGTTTTTCTCGTACGAGGTTTTCACTGAGTTGTTATGCATATCCGTACTAGAGCATTGCTCGTACGTGGATTTTACTTGAAATTATAATCAGTTTAAGTCATACTAGAGCGCTGCTCGTACGCAGATTTTACTGATTTTTATGAAACTGTGCTAGATCTTCGCTCGCACGAGGTTTTCTAATATCATGAATATGCATGGAGCCGTGCTTGAGCATCGCTCGCACAGGAATTTATATTACATGTATATAGCTGTGTTGGAGCCTCTTGTAGACTGTGTCACAGTGAGATGATATGCTCACACGTGCATTCTGAGACAGAGATGATTTAGGTGGATAAGACCTATCACAGGCACGCCTGATTGAGCTTGGGTTCACGGAGTACATTGTACCGTGTATATCATGCGGAGTACGCTGTACCGTGGGGATTGTTGGAGTGGAGTGGCATTAGCCACGAGGCAGCAAGCCTTGCCCTCGCAATCCTGGTGTTATGTTGTTCTGGCGGGTAGGACGACCCACCTCCCGTTTCAGGTGTGATACCCCGCACACTAGGTACCGTGTTGCCAGGGATCACTAGGATATGGCCATAGTCCTCGATGTTACTAATAATTACCTACTTGTCTCACATGATATAACTATTGGTGATAGACTAGGGTAGACCCGAGGGAGGGGTCAGGCCCTCGATTTTATGATTTTATACTGTGATATGAGATTTTAGATGATTTTATGATATGTGACCCTGAAAGAAGGGTGGTTTTATAACTGGAGTTTTATAGTGAACTTTACTGAATTGTTTTAATGAGATTATTAACCCGGAAGGGTTAGTTTTTACTGCAATTTTAATGTATTGACTTAAATGCAGTAGCATGTGAAGTTTTCCATGCTTTCATTTGAAATCCATGATTTGTCTTACATGACATGAAAGATTGCATGATCTTGATTAAATTCATGCTTAGTATGATTTAATGATGTCACATAAAATGCTTTGAATGCATGAATTACATGATTTATATATGCACAAATAGTTTTGGATAAACTATGGCATTGAATATGCATGACATTGTGCGTGAAATTTTAAATGAAAAGAAATGGATTTAATGGCATGACATTATGAGCATGTAAATAGTGGAGCTATCTACTTACTTGCATAATTGCCTTACTAAGCGTGTGGTTTGCTCACCCCCTTATTTTTCCATCTTTTCAGAGCACTCGCAATAATTAGTAAGCGGCTGAGGACTTGCATGCTTGGTATCTGCTGCTTCCCATCGAGAGACAGGTATACACATTTGTATAGTTTTGTATCTAAATATGAAATGCACAGTACTGTAAACGGACATTGATGTCGGGGATGTAGAGTTATAAATACCAATGGGTATGTATTTATTTAAAGTTAAAGAATAGTAAACTCTAATATGTGAATATGATTATGGAAATGGAATGGTAATAGGTAAGAGGTGACTAACACCGAATTATAGCCCAACTGTTTGGTAAGATGGTCACGATCAGAGAAAGATAAAAAATTAAATAATAAATGAAAAAGTGAAAAATTTACTCTGATTTTTAGGTAATTTGGGTCGTGACAACTAGGTTATGGCCATAGTCCTATGTTGTTACTGATAGTCACCTACATGTCTCACATGATATAACTATTGGTCGATAGACCAGGGTAGACCTGAGGGAGGGCTTAGGCCCCCGATTTTATGATTTTCTACTATGTTAATATATGTTTTAGAGGATTTTATGATTTGTGACCCTGAAAGAAGGGTGGTTTTATAATCGAAGTTTTATAATAAATTTTAATAAATTGATTTATGAGATGCTTAACCCCTACGGGTTATTTTATACTGCAGTTTTAATGAAATGATTTAAATATAGTAGCATGATGAGTTTTCCATGCTTTAATGATAAATTCATGAAATGATTGTATCTCACGATTTGTTTTATATCGCATGAAATAATGCATGATTTTGATTTAATTCATGCTAAGTATGATTTAATGATGTCACATAAAATGCTATTGATGCATAAGTAGTATGATTTATATATGCATGAACAGTTTTATAAATTAAGTCATGATGAAATACATGATTGTGTGCTTGAGATTTTAATGAAAAGAAATAGATTTTATGGGCATGGCATTATGAGCATGTTGATAGTGGAGCTATCTACTTACTTGCATAATTGCCTTATTGAGCATGTAGTTTGCTCACCCCTCTTATTTTCCTATCTTTTCAGAGCACTCGCAATAGTTAGTGAGCGGCTGAGGACTTGCATTTTTGGTATCCGTTGCTTCCCATCGAGAAACAGGTATACACATTTGTATGGTTTTGTATCTAAATATGTAAATGCACAGTATTGTAAACGTATCTGATGTTGGGGATGTAGGGTTATAAATACCATTGTGTAAGTATTTAGTTAAACTCAAAAGATAGTAAACTCTGATATGTGAATGTGATTATGGAAATGGAATGGTAAATAGGTGAGAGGTGACTAACACCGAATCATAGCCCAATTGTTTGGTAAGATGGTCACGATGAGAGAAAAGTAAGAATTAAATAATAATCGAAAAGCGAAAAATTTACTCTGATTTTTAGGTAATTTGGGTCATGACAGTTTAATGGTATCAAAGAAAAGTTGGCCTGATCTGAGTCAGTGTTAGTGGTTAAGGAAGTTTACATCCCCATGTACTGTGCATTGTTTAGATACAATTGTGTATATCGATATGGAAGTGCAGCTAAGAATTTGGTTTTGAATGCAAGAATATAGTTTTTAACTGATAGCCACTATGGTAAAAGGGCAAGTACACGAGCTCAAGGCCGTAGAGGTAGGCTTGAGAGTCGTACTGAGTCACCACATGAGAATCAAGATGAGGTTGAAGTGGAGGCTGATGTTGAGCATGCCCCACAGAGTCCGACAGAGAGATCAGACAGAGTCTGATAGAGAGATCAGACAGAGTCTGACAAAGAGATCGGACAGTATTGAGACACACTTCGCGAGGTTGGAGCGGAGTGTGGAGAATATTTTGAGAGCTAATTGCTCAGAGTATGTACAGGATTTGAGGGCGAGTCGGAGCATTGGTGGAAGTCCGCTCGACCCATCTTAAGAGTTAGACATCCAGAATGGACATGAAAAATAATTCTAGATGTATTTCGATGACAGAATATCCCAGACACTGTTTAAAGGAAATTACAGATAAAAATATTTACTTTGACCCAGAGGAACTGGTTGATTAACGAGTATGAATCTCAGTTTATATACCTGCCCAGATATGACTCCGAAATATGAACAGTGAGAGTCGGGATGTCTGGAAATTCATGGAAGGGCTCGGATTGTTGATTAGAGTTCGATTAGCCCGTTAGATATCACTACCTATGTTGAGGCAGTGCACAGACTATAGTTTTATGAGTAAGATTATGAGTTGCACGCCTCTGAGATTGGAAAAGGTAGTAAGGGTCGAAATAGAGACAGAAAGAGAATAAAGAATGACAGAGATGTCAGAACGGGAAAAAAAGGTAGTTTGGTAAAAGATTAGAGCTGACGAGTCATGAGGTAAGATGATTGGTAAAGCCCCAGTGTATTCAATTTCATTACTTTTGAGGGGTATTATGATTTGAGGACCTCGACCTGCCACGAAACAGTGTAGAATATGTGGTAGATACCACGGAAATAAGATGTTAGATGAGGGCGAGTGTATGCCTTGGACCATGACACTATTGATGTTTCATCTGATATAGTGGAAGATACCACACTGGTTGTGAATAATGAAGTAATTATTTTAATTGATCCTGGTGTCACGCATTTATTCATATCGCCTTCAGTTGCTTATAAGCTAGTGAAAGATGTGAAGCCTGTACCCTTAGACATGAGGATGATGGTTAGCTGATTTTCACTAACTGAATATGGGTATAGGGATTGTAAGTTGAAAACATGGGAAAAATGATATGTCAATCGATTTTATTCAATGTAATAAATAGATTGATTCGGCTGCAAACTATGATGTTTAGATTGCTATCCTAAGATAGTGATGTTATCACCCCTGAAAAGTGTAATGTAAGTTTGATAAGTAATGAAAGAGTTTGTTATAAGTGATATATGAAAGGAGATAAACTTTGAGATGTGATATATCCTGAATACAAGACAAATTAGAATAAGAGGCATATGCAAGGTAAGAATATCCTTGATATGTAAAGTAATTTGGATTAAGTGATATGTAGTGAATATGAATTGCGGCCAAGGATAAGAGGAGGATATATCCATAACCAGTCTATGTGGTTAAGTATGAGGGTTAATAAAGTTATTTCAAAATACTTCCCTGCCTGAAGACTTGACAGCGTCTAGAAGCGCACACATAACCTATAAATTAAAATCGACAGTCGTAATATATATACATTTAAAATTTGGGTACCTTTACTGGTACGATAAAGAAATATAGAATTCGATTAATCATGAAGGTTTAAAATTTAAAATTTTACAAAAGCTGTTAATAAAGAAAAAAAGAAATGACGTGAGCTAATATCTTGAATGGAAGCGATTTCGAAATGACATTATACGTTTATGCGTACATAGATCAAGAATATGGGTGATTGAAATATTTAGTGGAACTCAACTACGATGAGGTATTTAAACCTTACCTGGACCGATTGGTTGTCATCTTTAGCGATGATATTTTGATGTATTCGAAGTACAGGGAAGAGCATGAGTAGCAAATAGAACTGTCTTACAGACGAGGTGTAAGAGTATTTAGAAATGGGCTGCTCAGTTAACACATTTCATTTGGGAAAAGGTTTCATACCAGTAGGATGATAAGTATGAAAGTAGCTTCGATGAGTTTTGGTATATTAAAGTAATAAACTGACCACCGTAATTATTCTCACCATAAACAAAAGCTTAGGAGGTTTTTCAGTGTGTATGGATACCTCAAAATAATGATTGGGCTGTGCATTGATGTAAAATGGGAAGATAGTTGTTTATGGATCCAGATAGTTCAAGGATCATGAGAGAAACTATCCGACCCATGATTTAGAGTTGGCAGCCATAGCATTTACACTAAAAGTATGGCGCCACCACTTAAATGGTAAGAAATTTCGAGTATGCACTTATCGTAAAAGCCCCGAGTATCTGTTTTCACAGAAAATGGTAGAATATGAGATAACCAAGAGGGTTAGAGCTTCTAAGGATTATGATTGTGAACATTGTACCACCCAGGAAAGGCTAATGTAATGGCTGATGCCTTGAGCAGAAAGACCCTCGGGATGGTATCACTTATGATCGGCAGGGTGTCGATAGTGTGGGTCAGATTTAGAAGGGTATAGCGACAGAGTTCACAGTGAGTGATGATGACTTACGGAGGTTCAGAGATAGTATAAGTGCTCCCCATGACCATAGTTGCTGAGATAGTGTTATTATCAAAAGCTCACTCTTTGGGATATACAGTGCATCTAGGAAGTAATAAATATATCAAAATTTTTAAAAAGGGTATTGGTGGTCAGATATGAAAAAGGACATGGTAGAGATTGTGGAAAAGTGTCTCGTATGTCAGCAGATTAAGGTAGAGTAAAAGAAGTTACAAGGTTATTGCAACCTCTACCTATATTGACACGAAAATGGGAACAAGTTACCATTAATTTCGTGATGGGTTACAAAGGACACGGATAAATCACGAGGCTATCTGGGTGATACTCGATAGATTGATTTAGTTTACCCACCTTCTGGCTATGGAAATCCCCGGATACTCTGAGTCCGTAGGCGAAGTTATGTATATGGAAAATTGTGGAACATTATGTAGCATTCCAGTGAGCATGGTATCAGATAGGGATTCCCGCTTCACTTTCTACTTATGGGAATATTGTTTTTGGAAGCTATGGGAACCCGATTGAGTGTTAGTACAGCTTTCCGTCTTCAGACAGATGGTCAGTTAGAGAGGACTGTATAGGTTCTGGAAGATGTGATGAGAGTGTGTGCTATTGATTTTATAAGCTCATGGGATGAGTAGTTGTTACTAATCGAATTCGCAAATAATAACAGTTGTTACTTGAGTATCGGGATGACTTATATGAGGCATAGTATGGTCGTAGGGGTTATTCCCCGATTTAGATAAGAAGAAGTGGGTGACAGATAGAGAATTGTTCTTGAATTTGTATGACAAACCTCTGAGGATGTTCAGTTAAATTATGAAAGATTAAGAACACCTCAGAGCAGACGAAAGACTATGCTGACAAGAGATAGAAAACCATTGGAATTCACCGAGGATGAATCAGTATTGAGTTGCGTTAGATTGAATCCTTTGAGAGATTGGACAATGTGGGAGATAAGGCCCATAGGTTGGCGTTACCACCTGGATAAGCAGGCATTCACAATGTGTCCCATCTTTTGATGCTTCGAAGATACTATCCGGACCCAGCATATGTGATCAGATATCAGCTCCAACAGCTTAGCTCAATGAAAGTATAACGTATGTTGGAAAATCGATTCGGGTATTAGACGGAAGAAGAAAGTGTTGAGGTTGAAGATGATCTCCCTAGTCAAGTCCGTTGGTAGTATTACACTCCGAAAAAAGTTACATGAGAATTAAAGAGTATGATGCGATAGATATACCCGGAGTTGTGTGTGGACCCTTTTGACTTGGTTCTAATTTGGAGGACCAAATTTCTTAAGTGGGGAAATTGTAAGACCCGATTTCAATTAAAACACGAAACAAAAAATGCAAAAAGATTGAAATGAAATTCCCGAATACGTGCAAGGGCAAAACGGTCAAAAGATCGAAAGTCGATATAAATTCGATAAGAAAATTTAATTAAAAATATGAAATTGAGAAATCTTGATCAATAACGAAGAAATAATTAAATTTCGGGTTAAATTTATCAAGATATGAATTTATTTAATATTTTTGGAATTTTTACCTCGAAAAATGATCCCAAAAATAGTGAAAAATATACCGAAAAGGTAAAATCGGACTGATAAATTCATTTACGGATTAAATGAATTTAATATGATTTTTTGGGATATTTTTGGTATTTTTATTATTATTTTAATGAATAAAGTAATAATAAAAATAATATTAAAAATAAATAAAAATCTATTATAAATAAAATGAAAAAAACAAAAAAAGGGGCTGAAATTCGTGAAAATCGTGAAACAGAAACGAAAAAGGCAAAAGCAGTCGACGGACCAAATCCTCTGATCCGACGACCACCGGCGGGACTGAAGGGCCGACGAGGGTCGACGAAGATAGGCCTACCTCGGGCAAACCAACAGCGGCCATGACGCGCCGTGGAGACCGTTGAAGCACGCCGAAAATGAGGAGAGATGCCGCGGGAGAGAAGCCTCGATCGGCGGCCATCGAGGCCGATTCGAGCCACATCGAGGCCCGATTATGGAAGCGCAGGTGATGGCGCGCCGAACGGCACCGAAAATGGCCCGAGAACCTATCGGACGGCATAGGAACAACGAAATGATGCTTGAACCGGACGAATCGGACTGAACCAGCTAGACCGAATCGATCTGAATCGGGTTGAACCGGACCAAACCGGTTTAGCCAAAAAGAAAAGGAAAAGCAAAAAAAAAGGGAAAAAGAAAAAGAGGAAAAATTGGGGAAAAATCTCAATGAAGCAATCGAGCTAGGGGTAAGTCAGTAAGCGATCGAAATTGACCGATTTAAATTTCAAAATATTTAATTTAATTAATATCCGACTGAAAGTTTACCCGAAAAAATATTTAATATTGTAGCTCGACAATTGACGTCAAACAAGGACTCGAGTTAGCCTCAATTTACGTACTATCATGGAATCTCGGGTAAGTAACCCTTATTTATGATAATTTACATCGTTATGCGTGTTAGATAAATTTCGGATTTAAGTTTCGCATAAAATGAATAATATTCTAGAATTAGAGATATATTGCCATAAATAATTCATTAAGCTATCCGAGAATTTAGAATGAGGCTCAATAAATACTGATGGGCCCAATGAGCCCAATAGGACTCGATAATGTGAATAGTAAGGGAAAAACGGGCTTAATGCCGATTAAGGTCCATTATATTGCAATCGGGCCCAATATGGGTAAACGGGCCCAATGATTTAAATTAAGCCCAGAAAATATGAAATACAATTAATTGTACTGTATTTGACCTGATGAATGAGTATCTGCAATTTCGGAGATTGGATTTAGAGCAAATCGGACTACGTGATGAGACATCAGTGGAAAGGTCAGACTGTACAGAAAATGAGGTAAGGGAATTGTGTGAGTAGATAGAGGTAGCGACGTGTATTTTAATAGTTTTGTATACACTGAATATGTATAAAGGTCCTAAAAATGGTTTAAAGATTTTAAGGACTCGAAATAGGTAAAGACTATTTTATCCATATTAAGGGAAGTTCACCTAAGGATGGTGAAAGCATGACATGCATGAAATGCATGATTTAAGAATATTTTGATTTAAGGGATTTTTGTGGTTTTAAGCAAAGTAAAACGATAGATTGGCCAGTAATTGCATAAATTTCACAAAATAACACTACGTAAGTGTTATTAAGATTTAAATGAAAATTATTTGGAAAATAGGCCAACTATCAAGTTTATATGGAAACAGATGGTGCTGGCACATAGCTCACACTATATCTACGTTTGTGAGTGTGCATAAATGTGCCTGAGCGGTTGCTCACACCGACTTGTGAGACATCATATGCATGAAATGTGCTAGAGTGTTTGCTCGCACTGATTTTTATTCTTATGAAATGCATGAGAAGTGCTGGAGCCTAGCTCACACCCTATTTTGACTGTTTTGACGGTTTTGACTGTTTTGACTTGATATGCATAAAAAGGTGCTGGTGCGATTGCTCGCACTAGTTTTTTTTATGATTTTACATGCATGAGAGGTGCTGGAGCTTAGCTGGCATCCTGTTTTGATAAGATAATTGTATTAAAGCCGTGCTAGAGTGTAACTCGCACAGGATTTGATTTATTTATGCATAAAGCGATGCTGGAGTATAACTCGCACGAGATTTGATTTATTGATGCATAACACCGTGCTGGAGCTCGCTCGCACGTGATTTTATATGGATTTATAACTCATTCATTTTTAAGTCATACTGGAGTGCTACTCGTACGTAGATTTTGTCACGACCCAAATTACCTAAAAATCAGAGTAAATGTTTTTTCGCTTTTTCATTTATTATTTAAATTCTTACCTTTCTCTCATCGTGACCATCCTACAACACAGTTGGGCTATGATTCGGTGTTAGTCACCTTACACTATTACCATTTCCATTTCCATATTCACATATCAGAGTTTACCATCTTTTGACTTTAATTAAATACCTACACAATGGTATTTATAACCCTACATCCCCGACATCATATCCGTTTACAGTACTGTGCATTACATATTTAGATACAAAACTATACAAATGTGTATACCTGTCTCTCGATGGGAAACAGCGGATACCAAACATGCAAGTCCTCAGCCGCTTACTAATTTCTGTGAGTGCTCTGAAAAGATGGAAAAATAAGGGGGTGAGCAAACCACACGCTCAGTAAGGCAATTATGCAAGTAAGTAGATAGCTCTACTATCTACATGCTCATAATGCCATGCCCTTAAATCCATTTCTTTTCATTTAAAAATTTCACGCACAAAATCATGCATATTTCAATGCCACAGTTTATCAAAACTATTTGTGCATATAGAAATCATATAATTCATGCATCAAAGGCATTTCATGTGACATCATTAAATCATAATGAGCATGAAGCAATTCCAGATCATGCATTCTTTCATGTCATGTAAGACAAATCATGAATTTGAATAAAAGCATGGAAAACTCCACATGCTACTGCATTTAAATCACTTTATTAAAAACGCAATATAAAATAACCCCATCCGGGTTAATTATCTCATAAGTAAATCTTAAATTCATAAAACAAGTCATTAAAATTCATGATAAATCATCGGTTATAAAACCACCCTTCTTTCAGGGTCACATATCATAAAATCATAAAATCGGGGGCCTGACCCCTACCTCGGGTCTACCCTGGTCTATCGACCAATAGTTATATCATGTGAGACATGTAATTGATTATATCAGTAACATCGAGGACTATGGCCATATCCTAGTGATCCCTGGCAACACGGTACCTAGTGTGCGGGGAATCACACCTGAAACGGGAGGTGGGTCATCCTACCCGCCAGAACAACATAACACCAGGATTGCAAGGGCAAGGCTTACTGCCTCGTGGCTAATGCCACTCCACTCCAACAATCCCCACGGTACAGCGTACTCCGCATGATATACACGGTACAACGTACTCCATGAACCCAAGCTCAGTCAGGGGTGCCTGTAATAGGTCTTATCCACCCATATCATCTCTGTCTCAATATGCACGTGTGAGCATATGTAAGACCCGAATTTAGTTAAAACACGAAATGAGTGAGTATTCATGAAAGGAAGGATTGAAATGGTCCCAAATTAAACGAACGGGATTCAGACTGGAGATAAAGATTCTAAAACGTGAAATTAAAAATGCAAAAGGACTGAAATGAAATTTTCGAACACATGTAAGGGTAAAACGGTCAAAAGATCGAAAGTCGAAATAAATTCGATAAGAAAATTTAATTAAAAATAATGGATTTGAGAATCTTGATCAATAACGAAGAAATAATTAAATTTCAGGTTAAATTGATCAAGATATGAAATTACTAGAATTAATCGAAATTTTTGCTCGGGACAATATCTCGAAAATACAGAGAAAATATACCGAAAAAGGGTTAAAATATAACAAATAAATTAAATAAAATTAAATTAATTAATTTGGAATAAAATAATATATTAGTAGATATTTTAAAATACTTTAGAATATTTTAATGATTATTTTATTAATAAAATAATTTATAAATAATAAAAATAATAATAATTGAAAAAAACGTGCGGAAGACTGGAAAACCGAAGACCATCGAAGAGGCCAAGCCCCTCTGCCTCACCGAACAGAGCGGCCGGCGACGGACTAAGCGATCAGGGGGAGAGGTAACCGAGACATCGGCGACCCTCCAGGCACCGGAACCACCGCCAATAATGCCAAAATCAGACGAAATCGAAGGGAGAGAGAGAACCCGAGGGAGAAAAGAAGATCGGCGGCAACCGACGCCGATATAGCCCCAACCGACCCTAGTCGAGACTTCCCCAGGCCCAGGCGACGTGATCCGTGGTGGCCACGACTGGCGAAACCGATGGACGACGTCGAAAATGGTGAAAAAGGGAAATGGGTACCGACGCCGAGGGAGAACAACCGGACTGACCACTTTTCGGCAGCCTTGGACGAAACCGAGGCCAGATTCGAGAATCGGACGACCTCGCGGAGCTGCTGGCGACGGAAACCGGTACAGAACCGACCGGTGAGGCACTGACCCGGCAGAACCGTAGCGAACCGAACTGAACCAGACCGGTCTGAACCGGTTTGAACCGGACCGAACCGGTTCAGCCAAGAAAGAAGGGAAAAAAAGAGAAATAGAGTAAAAAGGAAAAAGGGGAAGAATTTTTAGGGATACACCGGACTTCGGGTAAGTTGATACGAGGTCAAAAGTGACCAATTTGATTTTCGAGAAATTTATTCAAATTATATTTAATCGGAAAGTAACCCGAGATTAAATATATAATTGTGCAGTTTTACGACAAAACCCGAACGAGAGCCGATTGAGCTTCGATTTTTGTACCTCGCATCATATTGGGTAAGTATATTTTAATTACGATAATCTGAGTTCTTTAAATACAGAGTTTCGATTATTCTACGAAATTTACGGATTAATTCTGTATAAAAAGGAATATTAATCGGAATTACAATGTAATTATCGTAAATAATATATGGGCTATCCAATGAGTTTGGAATGAAGCCCGATGATTATTGGTAAGCTAAATGAGCCCAGTAAACCCGAAGAAGGGATTTAATAAGTAGAAACGGGCTGAAAATGGGTCGAGGCCCATTAAGGTGTATTGACCCAATAAAGTAAAACGGGCCCAGTACGTTAGATTCAATCAGTAAATGTGATATACTGATAAAGATAAGTGAATTAACCCAAAATATGTGGTTATTTGCAGTTTCGTAGACTTGGTTGACGCGCAGTTGGACTGAGAGATCGGATATTATCGAGACGAGATAAGTTTACGCGTGAATCGAGGTAAGGGAATTTTGTAGGTACATAGAGATTTCTATACATATTTTGAGGGGATTTACAGGGCCTAGAAATTCTTAAAGTATCTAAAAATGAAATAATAATTTTTGTGAAAATCGGGGCACAGGTGAATAAAGGAAAAAGACAATATTGCCCCTGGGAATAAAATTTACAAAAAAGGTAGTAAGGCAGATAAATTGCACGATTTCATGTTTTTAATGTTTTATATGAATGTATTGCTTTGATTTAAGCAAATATGCACATAGGTTGGCTGTTGATTTTATGAATTATACGAAAGGGTACCGGTTTGTATCGGTTACGATTTTAAAAGATGTTTTTATCAAGATTGAGCCACCTATCATATTTACACGAGTAAAAAGAGTGCTAGAGTCTTACTCGCACTAAAGTTTACTGATTTATTACTCATGAAAAGCCGTATTGGAGAATTGCTCGTATGAGAAATTTGTGTATGCACAAAACTGTGCTGGAGCTTCGGTCGCACAAGATTTTAGATATCATGATATGCATAGCGTGGTGCTGGAGCTTCGCTCACACTAGACATGAGTTGACATGCATATAGTCATACGAAAGCCTCCTGTAGACTGTGTGTTGCAGAGAGTTGAGATGCTCGCATGTATACTTTGAGACATGGGTTGGTTATCGACATAGTATTGGGGTGGATAAGACCTATGGCAGGCACCCCCAGACTATGATATAGGTCCACGGAGTACGATGTACCGTGTATGTCACACGGAGTACGCTGTACCGTGCAGTCATGATGACTCGATGATGTTACTTGATATTTTGACGGGTAGGATTTGACCCCACCTCCCGTTGCAGTTGTGATGCCCTGTACACCGGGATCCGTGTAGCCTGGGATCACAGGGACATATTATGACCATAGTCCTCGATTTTCATACAGTAACCTATATGCCTCACATGATATCATACGGTCTGAATAGACCAGGACAAACCCAAAGGAGGGGTAAGGTCCCGATTTATGTTTTTAAACGAGATATGATTTAATGAATCAAGGTATTCCCGAGTGATGGGTTTAGCCTTAATGTGGTTGTTTTATGATGAAACAAATAAGTTTTCATGTGATGAGTTTATTATTAAACAAATAAGTTTTAAAGTGATGAGTTTATGATGAAACTAATAAGTTTTAATGTGACGAGCATGAGATGTCATACATGATGATTTTTCCATGTTTGATTTATATGTCGACTTCATGATTTCTCTTATATGTGATATATATATACATGTGGCATCGTTTTAGTCATACCTCATGCTCCAAATATAAACGATTTTATATCATGACATTATCAGCACGTAGATAGTATAGTTATCTACCTGCTTACATTATTGCCTTACTGAGCAAGTTTCGCTCACCCTTTCATTTTCCACCCCACAGGGTACATTCAGTAGAAGAGAGCGGCAATAGTCTTGCATTTCGGTTATCCACTGCTTCTTATCAATACCAGGTATACACATTTGTATAATTTTTGTATCTGAACATATAGAGGCACAGTACTGTCTTTGGATGTAATATTGGGGATGTATTTAGTTTAAATAAATTGATATGTAAATGAAATATGAAAAATGGAATGGTAAATAGGTGAGAGGTGACTAACACCGAATCATAGCCCAATTGTTTAGTAGTATAACTGTTCACGATGGGTAAGGAAATGAAAATGCAAAAAAAAAAAAAATTACTCTGATTTTTAGGTAATTTGGGTTGTGACAAGAGGTGGTATCAGAGCAGAGTTGGCCTGATATGAGTCGGTATTAGTGGTTAAGTAAATTTACATCCCTATGTACTGTGCATTGTTTAGATACAATTGTGTATATCAAGATGGAACTGCAGCTAAGAATTTAGTTCTAATGCAAGAATATAGTTTTTATAACTGATAGACGCTATGGTAGAGGGGCGAGTACACATGTTCGAGGTCGTAGAGATCGACTGAGAGTCGAATGAGTTGACACATGAGACTCAAGATGAGAGTGAGGTGGAGGCTGATGTTGAGCATACTCCACAGGGTCCTATAAAGAATCCAAACAGTATTGAGACACGCTCCGAGAGGATAGAGTGGAGTGTAGAAAATATTTCAGAGTTGTTTACTCAGTCTATGCAGGTAGTTGAGGATAGGCAGGGTAAAGCCTAAACAGATGCCTCAGACTATAGAGATTTTCACACCCTTCCGGTATATAGCGAAGTAAAGAAACCAATAGTTACTGAGGACTGGGTGAATGAGATAGCAAGGTTGTATGGATTCTTTCGGTGTATGTCGACTGAGAAGGTGACTTTTAAATACGTTTATGTTGGAGGGCGAGGCAGAGCATTGGTGGAAGTCCGCTTGAACCATCTGAAGAGTTAGACGTCCAGAGCTGACATGAGAAATAATTCTAGATGTAGTCCGGTAACAGAATATTTCGGACACTACTTCAGGAAAATTACAGGTAAAATTTTTTACACTGACCCAGAGACACTGGTTGATTCACTAGTATAAATCTCAATTTATATACCTGCCCAGGTATTACCCCGACACTATGGGCAGTGAGAGTCGAAAAGCCCAATAGTTTAAGGAAGGGCTCAAATTGTCGATTAGAGTCCGATTGGCTCACTACTTATGTCAAGGCAGTGCGCAGAATACAGTTGCGTGAATAAGATCATGTGTTGCACGCCTTTGAGATTGGGAAAGGTAGTAAGGGTCAAAATAGAGACAGAAGAGAATAGAGAATGACAAAGATGTCAGAGCGGGAAAGAGACAAGTTGGTAAGAAATTAGAGTTGATGAGTTGCAGGGTAAAATGATTGGTAAGGCCTCAATGCATCCAATTTTAGCACTTTTGAGGGGTATTGTGATTGGAGGACCTCGACCTGCTCCGTAGCAGGGTGAGCAGTGGAGCAGTGTAAGCAATGGAGCAATGTTAGCAGGGTAAGTAGTGTAGTAGTGTAACAGTGTAATAGTGTAAGCAGTGTAGCAGTGTAAGCAGTGTAGGATGTATGGTAGATACCACGGAAGTAGGGCCTACACCTACACTTTATTGACTAAAATAGTTGTTAAGTGTGGTAAAACAAACCATTTATTTAACGATTGCTCAGAGTTGGGTGAGACTGCCCCACAGAAGGGTAAAGAGACAGAGAAAACCCTGTTGATATCTCCGCACCGAAAAAGGGAGGCCATAGCCGAAGAGAAAAGGGAAAGTAGGCTGTTGAATGAGGGCGAGTGTATGCCTTAGACCAGGACATTACTGATGTTTCATATGATGTGGTGAAAGATACCACACTGGTTACGAATAAAAAATTATTTGATCCTGGTGCCACGTATTTAGTCATACCGCCTTCATTTGATTATAAGTTAGTAAAAGATATGAATGCCTACACCCTTGGGCACAATACTGATAGTTAGTACCCCAATGAAGGAGGGTTAACTAACAAAATAATTATTAAGAGATTATAAGTCGAAAAAGGGGTGTAGCGATTGAAATTAAAGGAGTAAATGATTGTACTCACAAAATGAGTAATGACAGAGTTTTGTTATACGTAATATACGAAAAGAGATAAGCTTTGCGATGTGATAGATCCTGAATAAAAATCTATTAGAATAAGAGGTGTATGCAAGGTAAGAATATTTATGATACGTGAAGCAATTTGGATTAAAGCAATTAGTAACGAATATGAATTGTGACCACATGGACTGATATGTAAAGTAATTATGGTTAAGTCTGAGAGTTAATAAAGGTATTTCAAAATACCTCCTCGCCTGAAGACTTGACAGCGTCTAAAAGTATACACATAACCTATAAATTGAAATCGTCAGTCGCAATAAATACATTTAAAATTAGGGTACCTTTACTTGTACGATAAAGAAATATAGAATTCGATTAATCGTGATGGTTTAAAAATTAATTAAAATTTTATAAAAGCCGTTAATATAAGAAAAATAAATGACACGGGTTAGTATCTTTAATGGAAGTGATTTCGAAATGACATTATACGTTTATGCGTACATAGGTCAAGGATATGCGTGATTGAAATATTTAGTGGAACACAACTACGATGAGGTATTTAAACTTTACCTGGACCGATTTGTTATCATCCATATTGATGATATTTTGGGTGTATTTAAAGTCCAAGGAAAATTATAAACAACAATTGAAGTTTGTTTTTACAGATGATTTGTTGAGAGTTCTCGAAATGAACTACTTTATTGACACGTTCAACTTAGAAAAAGTTGTATTTGAATGAGATCATAAACGTGACAGGAGTTTTGGTGTACTGAAGCAATAAACTGACCACCACATTTATTCTCACCATACCCAACAGATTAAGAGGTTTCTCATGAGTCTATGGATACCTCAAAATAATGAATGGGCTGTGTATTGATGCAAAAGGGGAAGATAGTCGATTATGAATCCAGACAACTCAAGGATCATGAAAGGACTATCCAGCCCTTGATTTAAGGTTGACAGCGATAGTGGTTGTATTTAGTATATGACACTACTATGTATACGGTGAGAAATTTTAAGTATGCACTGATCATAAAAACCCCGAGTATCTGTTTTCACAGAAAGAGTCGGATATGAGAACAAAGAGGGTTAGAGCTTCTGAGGGATTATGATTGTGGAAATTGTACCACTCAGGAACGGCTAATGTAATGGCTAATGCCTTGAGCATAAAGAGCCTCGGGATGGTATTACATATGATGGTCAGGGAGCGTGAGCTGCTAGAGCAGTTGTAAGCCTCAGTAGTGATGTGATCCCCTTTAATGATGACAGTGATTGTGTGACAGCTAGCCTGAGATTAGAACCAAATTTGACAGGCTTAGCGTGATGATCGGCAGGGTGTCGATAGTGTGGGTAAGATTCAGATGGGTACAGTGATGGAGTTCACAGACTGATGATGGCTTACTAAGGTTCAGAGACAGTATAAGTGCTCCCCAGGACCATAATGATGAGATAGAGTTATTGTCAGAAGCTCACTCTTCGAGATATACAGTGCATCCGAGAAGTAATAAATATATTGAAATCTTAGAAAAGGGTATTGGTGGTCAGATATGAAAAGAGACATGGTAGAGATTGTGGAAAAGTGTCTCGTATGTCAGCAGAGAAAGGTAGAGCAAAAGAAGTTGCATGGTTATTGCAGTTTCTACCTATATTGACACGAAAATGGGAACAAGTTACCATGATTGTGATGGGTTACAGAGAACCCAAATGAATCACAAGGCTATTAGGGTGATAGTCAATAGATTGACTAAGTCTATCCATCTTCTGGTTAGGAAATCCCCAGATACTCTGAGTGTGTAGGCGGATTTATGTGTATGGAAAATTGTGAAACACTAAGTATTTTTCCAGTGAGCATTGTATCATTTAGGGATTCCCGCTTCACTTCTCACTTCTAGGAATATTTTTAGGAAGCTATGGGAACCCAACTGAGTGTTAGCACAGCTTTTCATCCTCAGATAGATGTTCAGTCAGAGAGGATTGTACAGGTTATAGAGGATATGATGAGAGCGTGTGCCATTTATTTGATAAGCTCCTGGGATGATTAGTTGTTACTAATCGAATTCGCCAATAATGACAATTGTCACTTGAGTATCGGGATGACTTCAGATGAGGCATTGAATGGCCGTAAGGGTTGTTTCTTCAATTTGGATAAGAAGAAGTGGGTGACAGAGAGAAAATTGTCCCAAATTAGTAAGACAAACCTCTAAGGATGTTCAGTTAATTGTGAAGGATTAAGAACACCTCAGAGCAGATAGAAAAGCTATGCTGACAAGAGACAGAAACCATTGGAATTCACCAAGGGTGAATTTATATTATTGGAAGTTACATGCCCTTAGGACATAGCATAAAGACGTAACGAGATTCAGAAAGAGATTGGACAAAGTGGGAGACAAGGCCTGTAGGTTGGCGTTACCACCTGAATTAGCAGGCATCCACAATGTGTCCTATCTTATGATGCTTCGAAAATATTATCCAGACCCAGCGTATGTGACCGAATATGAGCTCCAACAGCTTAGCTCAATGAAAGTATAACATATGTTAAAAACTGGATTCGGGTATTAAAACAGGAAGGAGAAAGTGTTGAGGTTTAAGACGATCTCCCTAATTAAAGTTCTTTGGTAGTAGTACACTCCGGAAAAATCACTTGAGAATAACAGTATATAATACAATAGACGTACCCGGAGTTGTTTATGGATCCAATTAACTTGGTTCTAATTTGGAGGACCAAATTTCTTAAGTGGGGGAGATTATGTAAGACCCGAATTTAGTTAAAACATGAAATAAGTGAGAATTCGTGAAAGGAAGGATTGAAATGGTCCCAAATTAAACGAATGGGATACGGACTGGAGATAAGGATTCTAAAACGCGAAACTAAAAATGCAAAAGGACTGAAATGGAATTTTCGAACACGTGTAAGGGCAAAACGGTCAAAAGATTGAAAGCCGAAATAAATTCGATAAGAAAATTTAATTAAAAATAATGGATTTGAGAATCTTGATCAATAACGAAGAAATAATTAAATTTCGGGTTAAATTGATCAAGATATGAAATTACTAGAATTAATCGAAATTTTCTCTCGGGACAATATCTCGAAAATACGGAGAAAATATACCGAAAAAGGGTTAAAATATAATAAATAAATTAAATAAAATTAAATTAAATTAAATTAATTAATTTGGAATAAAATAATATATTAGTAGATATTTTAGAATACTTTAGAATATTTTAATGATTATTTTAATAATAAAATAATTTATAAATAATAAAAATAATAATAATTGAAAAAAAAAACGTGCGAAAGACTGGAAAACTGAAGACCATCGAAGAGGCCGAGCCCCTCCGCCTCATCGGACAGAGCGGTCGGCGGCGAACCAAGCGATTGGGGGGAGAGGTAACCGAGACACCGGCGACTCTCCAGGCATCGAAACCACTGCCAATAACGCTGAAATCCAGCGAAATCGAAGGGAGAGAGAGAACTTGAGGGAGAAAAGAAGATCGGTGGCAACCGACGTCGATATAGCCCCAACCGACCCCAGTCGAGGCTTCCCCAGGCCCAGGCGATGTGATCGGTGGTGGCCACGACTGGCGAAACCGACGGACGGCGTCGAAAGTGGTGGAAAAGGGAAATGGGTACCGACGCCGAGGGAGAACAGTCGGACCGATCACTTTCTGATGGCCTGGGATGAAACCGAGGCCAGATTCGAGAATCGGACGACCTCGCGGAGCTGCTGACGATGGAAACCGACGGAGAACCGACCGACGAGGCACTGAACCGGCAGAACCGTAACGAACCGGACTGAACCAGATTGGTCTGAACCGGGTTGAACCGAACCAAATCGGTTCAGCCAAGAAAGAAGGGAAAAAAAAGAGAAATAGAGAAAAAGGAAAAAGGGGAAGAATTTTTGGGGATACACCGGACTTCGGGTAAGTTGATACGAGGTCAAAAGTGACCAATTTGATTTCCAAGAAATTTATTCAAATTATATTTAATCGGAAAGTAACTCGAGATTAAATATATAATTGTGCAGTTTTACGACAAAGCCCGAACGAGAGCCGATTGAGCTTTGATTTTCGTACCTCGCATCATATTGGGTAAGTATATTTTAATTACGATAATCTGAGTTCTTTAAATACAGAGTTTTGACTATTCTACAAAATTTACTGATTAATTCTGTATAAAAAGGAATATTAATCGGAATTGCAACGTAATTACCGTAAATAGTATACGGGCTATCCAATGAGTTTGGAATGAAGCCCGATGATTATTAGTAAGCTAAATGAGCCCAGTAAACCCGAAGAAGGGATTTAATAAGTAGAAACGGGCTGAAAATGGGTCGAGGCCCATTAAGGTGCATTGGGTCCAATAAAGTAAAACGGGCCTAGTACGCTAGATTCAATCAGTAAATGTGATATACTGATAAAGATAAGTGAATTAACCCAAAATATGTGGTTATATGTAGTTTCGTAGACTTGGTTGACACGCAGTTGACTGAGAGATCGGATATTATCGAGACGAGATAAGTTTACACGTGAATCGAGGTAAGGGAATTTTGTAGGTGCATAGAGATTTCTATACGTATTTTGAGGGGATTTACAGGGCCTAGAAATTCTTAATGTATCTAAAAACGAAATAATAATTTTTGCGAAAACCGGGGCACAGGTGAATAAAGGAAAAAGATAATATTGCCCCTGGGAATAAAATTTATAAAAAGGGTAGTAAGGCAGATAAATTGCATGATTTCATGTTTTCAATGTTTTATATGAATGTATTGCTTTGATTTAAGCAAATATGCACATAGGTTGGCTGTTGATTTTATGAATTATACGAAAGGGTACCAGTTTGTACCGGTTACGATTTTAAAAGATGTTTTTATCAAAATTGAGCCACCTATCATATTTACACAAGTAAAAAGAGTGTTAGAGTCTTACTCGCACTAAAGTTTACTGATTTATTACTCATGAAAAGCCGTACCGGAGCATTGCTCGTACGAGAAATTTGTGTATGCACAAAATCGTGTTGGAGCTTCGCTCGGACTAGACGTGAGTTGACATGCATATAGTCGTGCGGAAGCCTCCTATAGACTGTGTGTCGCAGAGAGTTGAGATGCTCGCACGTATACTTTGAGACATGGGTTAGTTATCGATACAGTATTGGGGTGGATAAGACTTACGGTAGGCACCCCCAGACTATGATATGGGTCCACGGAGTACGATGTACCGTGTATGTCACACGGAGTACGCTGTACCGTGCAGTCATGATGACTCGATGATGTTACTTGATATTCTGGCGGGTAGGATTTGACCCCACCTCCTGTTACAGTTGTGATGCCCCACACACCGAGATCCGTGTAGCTTGGGATCACAGTGAATTATTATGGCCATAGTCCTCGATTTTCATACAGTAACCTACATGCCTCACATGATATCATACGGTCTGAATAGACCAGGACAAACCCGAAGGAGGGGTAAGGTCCCGATTTATGTTTTTAAACGAGATACGATTTAATGAATCAAGGTATTCCTGAGTGATGGGTTTAGCCTTGATGTGGTTGTTTTATGATGAAACAAATAAGTTTTCATGTGATGAGTTTATGATTAAACAAATAAGTTTTAAAGTGATGAGTTTATGATGAAACTAATAAGTTTTAATGTGACGAGAATGAGATGTCATACATGATGATTTTTCCATGTTTGATTTATATGTCGACTTCATGATTTCTCTTATATGTGATATATATATACATGTGGCATCGTTTTAGTCATACCTCATGCTCTAAATATAAACGATTTTATATCATGACATTATCAGCAAGTAGATAATATAGTTATCTACCTGCTTACATTATTGCCTTACTGAGCAAGTTTTGCTCACTCTTTCATTTTCCGCCCCACAGGGTACATTCAGTAGAAGATAGCGGCAATAGTCTTGCATTTCGATTATCCGCTACTTCTTATCAAGACCAGGTATACACATTTGTATAATTTTTATATCTGAACATATAGAGGCACAGTACTATATATGGATGTAATATTGGGGATGTATTTAGTTTAAATAAATTGATATGTAAATGAAATATGAAAATTGGAATGGTAAATAGGTGAAAGGTGACTAACACCGAATCATAGCCCAACTGTTTAGTAGTGTAACTGTTCACGACGGGTAAGGAAATGAAAAAGCAAAAAAAAAAAAAAAAAATTACTCTGATTTTTAGGTAATTTGGGTCGTGACAGCATATCATCTCACTGTGACACACAGTCTACAGGAGGCTCCAACACGGCTATATGCATGTAATATAAATCCCTGTCCGAGCAAAGCTCAAGCACAGCTCCATGCATATTCATGATATCAAAAAACCTCTTGCGAGCAAAGCTCTAGTACGGTTTCATAAAAATCAATGAAATCTGCGTACGAGAAGCGCTCCAGTACGACTTAAAATAATTATAAATTCAAGTAAAATCCACGTACGAGCAATGCTCTAGTATGGATATGAATAAAAACTCAGTGAAAACCTCGTACGAGAAAAACTCCAGTACGACAATCAAATGAATTATAAAACCATATAAAACTTTGTGCGAGCAATGCTCCAGCACAAATGAATGCTCAAATAAATCAAATCTTCGTACGAGAAATGCTCCAGTACGACTTTATGCATAAATACATCAAATCTCGTGCGAGTTACACTCCAGCACGGCTTTTATGCAATAACATATTAAAACAGGATGCGAGCTAAGCTCCAGCATCTCTCATGCATGTCAAATCGTTAAAACTAGTGCGAGCAATCGCTCCAGCACCATTTTATGCATACCATGTCAAACCATGTCAAAACAGAGTGCGAGCGAGGCTCCAGCAGCTCTCATTTCACAATAATAAAAATCAGTGTAAGCACCATGCTCTAGCACATTTCATGCATATGATGTCACACAAGTCGGTGCGAGCAACCGCTCAAGCACATTTACACACATTCACAAACGCAGATATAGTGCGAACTACGTGTCAGCACTATCTGTTTCCATATAAACTTGATAGTTGGCCTATTTTCCAAGAAATTTCCATTTAAATATAAATAACACTTACATTGTGTTATCATGTGAAATTCATGCAATTACTGGCCAATCTATCAATTTGCTTTGATTAAAACCAATAAAATCCTTAACCATAAATTTCCTTAAATCATGCATTTCATGCATGTCATGTTTCCACCATCCTTAGGTGAACTTCCCTTAATAGGGGTAAAATAGTCTTTTCACCTATTTCGATCCTTAAAATCATTTAAATCTCTTTAAGGATCATTATACATAATCAAGGTATACATACATATTCAGTGTACAGAAAAGATATTAAAATACGCGTAGCTACCTCTAGCTACTCACACAATTCCCTTACCTCATTTTCTGAACAGTCTGACCTTTCCACTAATGTCTCGTCGAGCAGTCCAATTTGTTTCGAATCCAATCTCCTAAACTGCGGATACATATTCATTAGGTCAAAATACAATACAATTAATTGTATTTCATATTTTCTAGGCTTAATTTAAATCATTGGGCCCGTTTACCCATATTGGGCCCGATTATACCATAATGGGCCTTAATCGGCCTTAAGCCCATCTATTACACTTTATTGAGGCCTATTGGGCTCACTGGCTAAATTCTCAGATATCTCAATTTAATATTTACGACAATTTATCCAATTTCCAGAATTTAATTCATTTATGCGGAATTAAATCTGTAATTCATCAACACGTATAACGATGTAATATTGTCATAAATAAGGGTTACTTACTCGAGATTTCATGATCATACGTAAATCGAGGCTATCTCGAGCTCTCGGTTGATGCCAATTATCGAGCTACACAATTTAAATATTTTTTTGGGTAAACTTTCACTCGGATAATAATTCAAATTAAATATTCCAAAATTTAAATCGATCAATTCGACCGCTTACCGACTTACCCGAAGCTCGATTGCATCATTGGAATTTTTCTCAATTTTTTTCTCTTTTTCTTTTTCCCCTTTTTCTCTTTTTTTCCTTTTTTTCCTTTCCTTTTTGGCTGAACCGGTTCGGTCCGGTTCAACCTAGTTCAGACCGCCGGTTCGGTCCGGTTCGATTCGTCCAGTTCAATTCGGTTCGGCCGGTTCAGTCACCATTTGGTCGTTCCGGTGCCGTCCGGCCGGTTCCCGGCGCGATTCCACTGTCGTTCGGCGCGCCATCGCATGGGTTTCCTAAATCAGGCCTCGGTGTCGCACGAATCGGAGCCGATGGCCGTCGATCGACGTTTCTTCCCCGCGGCCTCTCTTTCATTTTTCGACGTTTTCCGACGACTTCACAGCGAGTCGCGGCTACCGTTGGTTCCCCCGGGGTTTGTCACCCTTCGTCGGTCCTCGCCGGCCCCTCAACCCGACCGGTGGTGTCGGATCGGAGGGAAACCGACTCCCTCGGTTTCCTGCTTCGCGTTCCGCCATTTTTGTTTCTTTTCCTCTCTGTTTCCTATTTCAATTTCACAGATTTTCGCGTTTTTTTAAATTTATTTATTTATTTATTTATAATTAAATTTTGTTATTATTTTATTCAATAAAATAATAATAAAATTCTCAAAAATATCTAAAAAAATTTTATTTTATTCATTTAATCCATAAATAAATTTATGAGTCCGATTTTACCTTTTTGATATATTTTTCGATTATTTTGGGATTATTTTTCATAGTGAAAATATCGGTTTATTCCAATAAATTCATATCTTGATCAACTTAATCCGAAATTTAATTATTTCTTCGTCATTGATCAAGATTTCTCAATCCCATATTTCTAATTAAATTTTCTTATCCCGATTAATATCGAATTTTGGTCTATTGATCATTTTGCCCTTGCACATGTTTGGGAATACCATTTTAGTCCTTTTGCATTTTTAAATGCACTCAAAAATTTCTATTCATTCCACTTGCTCTTACGAAAAAAATCGGGTCTTACTGATTTTTATGACACCATGCTAGAGCTTAGCTCGCACGAGATTTTTAGATATCATGAATATGCATGGAGCTGAGCTAGAGCTTCGCTCGCACAGGGATTTATATGACATGCATATAGCCATGTTGGAGCCTCCTGTAGACTGTGTGTCACAGTGAGATGATATGCCCACACGTGCATACTGAGACAAAGATGATATGGGTGGATAAGACCTATTGTAGGCACCCCTAACTGAGTTTGGGTTCACGGAGTACGTTGTATCGTGTATGTCACACAGAGTACGTTGTACCGTGGGGATTGTAGGAGTGGAGTGGCATTAGCCACGAGGCAACAAGCCTTGCCCTCACAATCCTGATGTTATGCTGTTCTGGCGGGTAGGACCGACCCACCTCCCGTTTCAGGTGTGATACCTCGCACACTAGGTACCGTGTTGCCAATGATCACTAGGTTAAGGTCATAGTCCTATGTTGTTACTGATAGTCACCTACATGTCTCACATGATATAACTATTGGTCGATAGACCAGGGTAGACCCGAGGGAGGGGTCAGGCCCCCGATTTTATGATTTTCTACTATGCTAATATATGTTTTAGAGGATTTTATGATTTATGACCCTGAAAGAAGGGTGGTTTTATAATCGAAGTTTTATAATAAATTTTAATAAATTGATTTATGAGATGCTTAACCCCTACGGGTTATTTTTTATTGCAGTTTTAATGAAATGATTTAAATACAGTAGCATGATGAGTTTTCCATGCTTTAATGATAAATTCATGAAATGATTGTATCTCAAGATTTGTTTTATATCGCATGAAATAATGCATGCTTTTGATTTAATTCATGCTAAGTATGATTTAATGATGTCACATAAAATGCTATTGATGCATAAGTAGTATGATTTATATATGCACAAACAGTTTTATAAATTAAGTCATGATGAAATACATGATTGTGTGCTTGAGATTTTAATGAAAAGAAATGGATTGTAAGGGCATGGCATTATGAGCATGTAGATAGTGGAGCTATCTACTTACTTGCATAATTTCCTTACTGAGCGTGTGGTTTACTCACCCCCTTATTTTCCCATCTTTTCAGAGCACTTGTAATAGTTAGTGAGCGGTTGAGGACTTGCATTTTTGGTATCCTCTGCTTCCCATCGAGAAACAGGTATACACATTTGTATGGTTTTGTATCTAAATATGTAAATGCACAATACTGTAAACGTATCTAATGTAGGGTTGTAAATACCATTGTGTAAGTATTTAGTTAAACTCAAAAGATAGTAAACTCTGATATGTGAATGTGATTATGGAAATGGAATGGTAAATTGGTGAGAGGTGACTAACACCAAATCATAGCCCAACTGTTTGGTAAGATGTTCACGGTGAGAGAAAAGTAACAATTAAATAATAATCGAAAAGCGAAAAATTTACTTTGATTTTTAGGTAATTTGGGTCGTCACAAGTATCATTTTCTCATTACCTAGCCTGCAAAGCAGAAAATATTTTATATTCCCAATACAATTGATTTATCACATTTTTCATCTTTGAAATCATTTTAACGATTCACATATGCCTTCGCGAAGTTTAAATAATTATTTATGACAACAATTATTTTATTCCAAAGCATAACGCAATTTATACGGAATTTACCTAAAACTTATACGATTAATTTAATCAGCTTAATAGTACAGGTGGTAGCAAGTGAAGTTCACTTACCTGAGATTCCATGTTGGCACGTAAATCGAGGTTGAATCGAACTCTTGTTCATCGCGTATTGTCGCGCTACACATTTATATAATAAAACCGTTTAATTTCAGTCAATTATAAATATAAATAAATTTTTCAAAATTTAAAACGGTAAAATTTGATCGCTTACCGGCTTATGCTTGAACCCAGGACATCATCAAATTTTTTTCCTTTTTTCTTTTTTTTAATCTTTTTTATCTTTTTTTTTTATCTTTTTTCTTTTCCTGAACCGGTTCGGACAAGTCAGACCACCTCTTCAGCTGAACTGATCCGAGCCGGTTCAGCACCATTTTGCCTAACTCTGACGTCGACGATCGGTTCTTCACCGATTTTCGCCTCCAGTGAGTCCGTGAGGCTGCGCGACCCGTGGATTTGGTGACGGTTATGCCTGGCCTCGCCGAAAAGTGGCCGGTTCAGCCCTTCTCCCTATCGCCGATGTTGTCCTCTCTTCTCCTTCGTTGATCTTCACTTTTCATCGACTTTCTCTGGGTTGGCCGGCGTCGACTCCCTCGGGGCGACGTCCTCCCCTCGCTCTCGGCCTCTCTTCCTCTCTTTCTCTTCCCTTTCTCTATTCTCTCGGCCTCTCCTTCGTTTTTTCTCTGCTTGTTTCGTTCTCTTCATTTCATTTCTTTTCTTTTTTTTGTTCTCTCCTCTGTTGAAACAGAGGAGAGAAAGAAAGGGGTCGGGCCCCTTTCCCCCCCGACTTCTTTCATTCTTTATTTTTTTTAATATATATAATATAATATATTATATATATTTTAATATAAAATATTATAAAATAAAATATTTTTAAATACAATACACTATTATAATATTTTATATTAAAACATCTACATACATATATATTTATTTTGTTTTATTTTACATATAATATACTATATTAATATCCATATATTAATATAATATATTATTTAATTTATTTCTATATATATTTTATTTAATATATACATATAGACATTTAAGGCAGTCTTAACATTAAAACATGTAAATGCAAAATATTGTGATATAAGCTTTATAAAATATCATGCACTTGAAGTACTTGTGATATCATAATGGTAGCATGTAATTTATAAATCATGCATCTTATAAATCACGTAGCATGTAAATCATGTAACCAATATCCCGTAAGAAATCATTCACATAGCATACATCACATAGCTCATTTAAAGAGCAAGTCAAGTCAGAGTACATAATATTTAAATCATAAAATTTAGTACTCATTCTTTCAAATAATACTGATTCTTTTCATGGAGACTAGGCAGCATTTTCATTACGACAAGAGTCATATTCATGTATGCATTTCACATAGGAAACTTGCATAGATGGTTCACTTATACTTAGTATCGATGGCCATGGTAAGGGACTATAGACTGGATCAGGGTCTTACAGAGCCCCTCGCCACTAAACATATATTTCCTTTAACGGAGAGTGGCGTAAACATCGCACCGAATGGTACAAATACCCGACGCAGTTCAACATCCACCGCAAGGGACTAAAACTAAACGTACACCAAGTTGTATGAGGCATGTTCCACGACGGTCCTGACCCCACACGGTAATTTGAGATAGCTCGCATAGCTTACATATAGCCTCAGTTTCAAAACATTTCTTTGAAATCATATCTCGGGTCCGTTCAACCATAAACTCGTAAAAAATCATATATCGGGTCCGTACACCTGTAAATTCATAGAAAATCATATCTCGGGTCCGTTCACCTGTAAATTCATAGAAATCATATTCTTAATCATTTCTCGGGTCCGTTCACCCATAAACTCGTAGAAATAATGATTTAATCATATTTCGGGTCCGTTCACCCGTAAATTCATAGAAATCATATTTTTAATCAAAATTCGGGTCCTTTTACTCGTAAACTTGTAGAAATAATGATTTAATCATATTAAGGGTGTCACGACCCTCAACTTACCAAAATACGTACAAATTTTTTGCATTTTCATGCATCAATCCTTAATCATCCTTCCTCGATCGTGAACAACCACACACTTAACAGTTGGGCTGTGTGCCGACGTCTAACTCACTCCACCATACCAATTCAATTTGAAACATTATTTATGAGTAAACACTTGTATAAATGTATATATATCAGAGTTGTTACATGTGTTTACATTGTTTTACATCCCCAGTGGTTACATACAAAATGCTACTGTGCTATGTCTAGTTTAGATACAAAATAATCAAGATGTGTATACCTTTAGCGATGGGATGCATCGGATTACCAAAAGGGAACGCCTCCAGTCACGCTCAATCTATACTCAAATCTCTGTAGAGAGGGGAAAATAAGGGGGGTGAGCAAACCACACGCTCAGTAAGGCAATCATGCGAACAGGTAGATACTGCACTATCTACGTGATCCTGATGCCATGCTCAAAAGCATTTCATTCATTATTTATCTCAAAACATGAGTGTATGATTGTGTTAATGGTATGTAAAGCATTCATGCTATTAAAATCAAGTGCACATTTCAACTCAAAGCATGGTATAAATCATCATGCATAATTCACAATAAAAGCATGGCATTAAACATCATGCATCCGTGCACTTTAAAAACCATTAACAAATCAATTTCAACGTCAGGTCTCAGCCCATCCCTCGGGATTTCCTGACCCACAATCACTTCAAACATGGATTTATTCTCAAATAGCATTAGACATGTGGGATAGGCAGTTCAACAATAGGTAATAACCTCAAGGCCTATGTACATAACCTGTGATATCGGCTACACGGATCAGGTGTGCGGGATATCACCACCATCTGCTTCCACACGGGAGGTGGGTCAAATCCTACTCGCCGGTCCATAGCAGATCTCGTCCGAAGACGGCACATCACAACTCAACACGGTACAATGTACTCCATGCTACATGCACGGTACGACGTACTCCGTGGACCCAATCAACACATCATATCACGCCACATCTCAAACGTACGTGTGAGCCTATTTAATCGGGGCGACCTCTTGTCTATCCGAAGCTCCTAACACGGCTAATTAATCATGTCAAAACAATGCACGTGTGAGCCTATTTAATCGATGTGACACCCAGGCTACTCGAAGCTCCAAACACGACAACATGCAAGGTGGGCATCCAGTGCGAGACAAACTCGAGCACAATGCCAAAACAATCATGAAATCCATGTGAAAACTAGTGCCTCTTGCACTCTTTCATACTCACAAAATCATGTAGGTGGCTCAAAACTTGCAAAATGTGGTTAACAAAACATAAACACACTCATTTCTTTTGCAAATCATTTCAACGTTAGCCAACCTACCAATCATTTGCTAAAAAGCAATAAAACATGATTTTCAAAGCAATATGCTTTTGTTTTCATGCACATTTCTCAAACTCCCAACTTTTAACCTTCAATCACCCAACAACATTTCCTAATCTCATGCATTCTAGCAAAACATTTAAGCGCCCAAATTGCGCACAGATATCTCTAAGAGTCCACACAATTCCCTTACCTCGATTTACTTAGTGTGACTCCTTTCCTTTTAGCTTCTCACGCTCTTGGCTCAACTCGCCTCGGCGTATCCTCGAAAGCTGCGATTCATTCATTAAATCGATTGAGTTAATGTATTTAACCCATAATTGACCTCACTAGTCAATATTATTCACTTATGCATTTTACAAATGCCTTAATCCACATTTTACCTCTTTTAGGTAAATCTCACAATTTATCCACTAACCACATCTTAAAATCATACCACAACACTATAAATAACTTTTACATATCTCATTCATCATTAATCTCCATACATTCCACTTTCTCACTCTAGACCATTTCTAGGTCATAATCATTCCAATGTATTTAGATAGTTTCTAACCATCCATACTCATGCCAAACAACTCCAAAATCAATTAAATAAACAATGTACCATAGTTGGAGTGTTAGAATCTTACCAAATTTGATTTCTCTTCTTGATCCAATGGCAATGCCCTTAACTCCTTCAATACCAACAATGGGAAAATGCTTTCCAACTATGTTGTTCTTCTCTTTGATAGGAACAACTTTGTCTCTAACGGTCTCTCTTCAAACCTCACTGAAAATGGCTGATTTTTGAGAGAGAATGTTAGGTTTTTGGGTTGAAAGTGGAAGGTTTGTGTTTTTTCCGAAATTTTTTGATTTCCAGCACTCCTTATATAGAATTAGCTTGAGGAGATCGATCTGGTCCAAGAGGAGATCGATCTGGTCCCTTAAAATCCCTCTTTTCCATGGCATTTTTAAGCCTGAGATCGATCTGTCGAAGCATGAGATCGATCTGTCGAGGCATGAGATCGATCTGTCGAAGCATGAGATCGATCTACTCCCAAACAGAGAGCTAAGGAGTCGATCTGGCTCCATTGGAGATCGATCTGCTCTATTCTTTTGCCCAAATAAGAGCATTCTGGCTCTTCCAGATCGATCTCTCATCCCATGAGATCGATCTGCCCTTCAAAATTTCTAGATTTTCTGCAGTTCCTCTGCAACAACACTTACCAAACATCCTTAATTTGCTACCATGATCATTTCCTCATTCATTCATCTTTGAGACTTGAAAATGGCATCCATCCTCACTTCATACACATTAAAACTTGTGTAGAATCTTTGTATGACCAATGGTACTTAATATAAACAAAAATGGAAGTGCACATCTCATGCAATTCTACTTCCATTTTACCAAACTATTCATAATCCATTCTACACACATTCTCCACATGTTTAAGTCCATTTCTACACATTCATACATAATGAAACTTGTATGTACGATTACCACTCTCATTACAAGTGTGTACATTACTTGTGGACTTACATCACATATACTTCACTCATGAATTCATAGTACAACTCTATTTACACTTCTATGTACATATATACCCTTATACATATACGGGGTCTCACAAAGGGTCCATTCACCCGTAAACTTGTAGAAATAATTATTTAATCATATTAAGGGTCCATTCACCTGTAAATTCGTAGAAATCATATTTTTAATCAAAATTCGGGTCCTTTCACCCGTAAACTTATAGAAATAATGATTTAATCATATTTCGGGTCCGTTCACCCTTAAATTCGTAGAAATTATATTGTTCATTTTCACGTAACAAATTTCATTTAAAACATATCACATATATCAAAAGTAAATTTTTGAAAAGCTCGAAAAATAAGGCTTTTCTTTCAGTTTTCTCGATTTTTGAGTGCATAGTAACTTTTTTAAGCTGAAGTAAAATCTAATATGCTTAACACATTTTTAAGCTGAAGTAAGGTAATTGAATACTAATACTACTTTAAATCACAGCCCTTACCTAGTAGATCGTAGGGCAGTGTAAACTTGTCGAGTCTCGGGATTGCCTCGATTTGCATGTTGAATTTCCGAACTGCCCAAAACGATATTCATTCATCATACATTGATCAATTTCATCTTAACATACTCAATTTTAATTTATCTTCTCGAAGTTCGACCAATTTTGACTTTTCGGTCAATTTTTTCGATTTTCCCGATTTTACCGATTTAGTGTCGTTTTTGGAAAATTTCGTTATTCTAATTTCTTATTTCATTACTTCATTAACCTTATGACTCATTCAAGTTCAGAAAAATTTTCAATTCTTTCATTTTTCGATTTTACACTGAGTTAAACTATAAATCGGACTTTCTCGATACAAATTTAACCATTAATAACCTTAGACCATCAAAATTTTCACATAAAAACATCAACACTTTGCTATACAGACCTCAAATCATTCTTAGAAGTTAAATCATCCAAGTCCACTTAACTAAAAAACTTTCAACAACACCAAATAACAACATATATGAACTTCATCATTATCCATTAACTTTACCTCGGGTTTGACCAAGGTTGACCACGTTTTTCTTCCTAAAAATTGATCTTCAACTGTTATTTAACATTTATAGAGCTTAGAATCATCAAAAACTACAAGAAAATTCAGCCAAAGAATAAACAATTCCAAGTTCTTCACTTACAAAAAATAGGGTATATCCGTCCATTATTTTTCTTTTGCATTTTTCACCTAGCAAATGAACTTCTTGTGGCTGAATTTTTTATATGTTATATAGGACTGTATGAGGAATATTTTATCCTTCTTGACCAACACTTGAATCTAGCCGGAAGGTGGCTGAACAAATCACGAACTAAGGGGAAAGGGAGGACGCTTGCGGGAATGAAGGGAGGGGGATATCTCTCTGCCTAGAAGTCCTTTAGGGTTGATTTTTATGCCTCTTGAAAGCTCTATAAGTATAATTTCAAAATTGAAAAATTGGGCTCGAATTGATTGTCTTAGGGTCTTCAAATTTGACAAAGATGAGGGCTGGGTCAGCAGGCTGAAGGGGACAGATTTCTGTCCTCTTCTAGAAGAATTCAAGAAAAATTATTCTAGTCCAATTTTCTCCAAATTTCCACTTCTTAAGTGCTATAATATGTCTCTAGTATGTTTCATAAAACTTTTGGGGTCACTTGTTTAAGAAAAATTACCCGATTGAGCCCATTTTGCGCGATTTGGTCAATACCGAGCAAAATGGCTTAAAGTTTTCAATTTACCTTAACAATTAATTCGGTCCCCGAAACCTCCATATTTCCACTTGATTTTTATTTGTCAAGTAAATTTCATCTTATGTTAATTTTCTATGGCCTCAGAATAATTTTTGAGAATTTCTAGAATTTATTCTGAATTTATTCTCTTTTCCGAGCCCATTTGCTCGATTTAGTACAAAACCCGAACCTTACTAACTTTTTCACTTTCAATCCCTTAGTTTTCATTTCTAAACATCAATTCATACTCAAACATGTAATTCTAAAGAAATTCTCAGGCTTAGAGCTTTACCTCGATTTACGTGCTAACGGGCCCCACGTCATTAACCCGAGTGTTTTGGTGGTTTCGGGCTTGCATAATATTATTCCGAGTTTTCAATTACTTCCTAGTTTTTCAAATAAGAAATAAAGTGGAAAAAATTTGGGTTTCATATTTCTCCCCACCTTTTAGGAATTCGGTCCTCCGAATTCAAACTGGTCTATTGAATAACTGCGGGTACTTCTCTTTCATGTGGCTCTCTAGCTCCCACGTAGCTTCTTCTGTCGAGTGATGTCGCTAGAGAACTTTTACCAGTGGAATCATCTTAAATCGAAGTACCTTCTCTTTTCTGTCGAGGATCTGGATCAGTTGTTCAATATAACTCATGTCTTCATGAATCTCGAATGGTTTGTACTCTATGACATGAGAAGGGTTTGGATAATACTTCCTCAACATGGAAACGTGAAAGGCATCATGTATACCCAACAATTGTGGGGGTATTGCAAGTCGATATGCAACGTCTCCCACTTTCTCCAATATTTTCAAATGAACCAATGAAGCGAGGACTGAGATTCCTTTTCTTTCTGAAATGTGTGACACCCTTCATCGGAGACACCTTTACAAATACAGAGTCCCCAACATGAAATTCCAGAGGACGTCTT
Organism: Firmiana major; assembly: GCA_033439115.1. Lineage (NCBI taxonomy): Eukaryota > Viridiplantae > Streptophyta > Magnoliopsida > Malvales > Malvaceae > Firmiana > Firmiana major. The sequence goes on from CM065899.1 coordinate 43,173,479, forward strand.
CGCACATCTACATAACTCTTTTTCCTACTTTGTGTTGTCCTCAATCTATCACAGATTAACTGAACACCTTTAGCTGCCTGGTCAACTAGTTTGGGAGTAAGTATTTTCTTATCACCCACTTCTTCCCATGCAATCGGGGATCTACATCTCTTGCCATATAGTGTGACGCCCCGAAAGTGAGGAAAACATGGCAAATTTAAACATTTATTTACATCAATACACATTTATGGGTGCATTCTTGTGCAATGTCATGCATCATCAAATATATAAGTTATAAAACTTAAACCTCAGGTGTCACGACCCAAATTACCTAAAAATCAGAGTAATTTTTTTTTTGCTTTTCGATTATTATTTAATTCTTACCTTTCTCTCATCGTGACCATCCTACAACAGTTGGGCTATGATTCGATGTTAGTCACCTCACACTATTTACCAATCCATTTCCATATTCACATTCATATATCAAAGTTTACTATCCTTTGACTTTAATTAAATACCTACACAATGGTATTTATAACCCTACATCCCCGACATCATATTCGTTTACAGTACTGTGCATTACATATTTAGATACAAAACTATACAAATGTGTATACCTGTCTCTCGATGGGAAATAGCGGATACCAAGCATGCAAGTCCTCAGCCGCTTACTAATTACGGCGAGTGCTCTGAAAAAATGGGAAAATAAGGGGGGTGAGCAAACCACACGCTCAGTAAGGCAATTATGCAAGTAAGTAGATAGCTCCACTATCTACGTGCTTATAATGCCATGCCCTTAAAATCCATTTCTTTTCATTAAAATCTCAAGCACAAAACCATGCATATATCATGACATAGTTTATCCAAAACTATTTGTGCATATAGAAAAGCATGTAATTCATGCATCAATAGCATTTTATGTGACATCAGTAAATCATACTTAGCATGAATTTAATCAAAAATCATGCATTCTTCCATGTCATGTAAGACAAATCATGAATTTGAAATAAAAGCATGGAAAACACCATCATGCTATTGCATTCAAATCATTTCATTAAAATGCAGAATAAAATAACCCCCTCCGGGTCAATTATCTCATAAGTAAATCTCAAATTCATAAAACAAGTCATTAAAATTCATTATAAAGCTTCGGTTATAAAACCACCCTTCTTTCAGGGTCATATATAATAAAATCATAAAATCATAAAATCGGGGGCCTGACCCCTCCCTCGGGTCTACCCTGGTCCATCGACCAATAGTTATATCATGCGAGACATGCAGGTGACTATCAGTAACAACATAGGACTATGGCTATAACCTCGTGATTCTTGGCAACACGGTACCTAGTGTGCAGGGTATCACACTTGAAATAGGAGGTGGGTCGTCCTACCCGTCAGAATAGCATAACACTAGGATTACGAGGGCAAGGCTTGCTGCCTCATGGCTAATGCCACTCCACTCCAACAATTCCCACGGTACAGCATACTCTGCGTGACATACACGGTACAACATACTCTATGAACCCAAGCTCAGTCAAGGGTGCCTGCAATAGGTCTTATCCACCCATATCATCTCTGTCCCAGTATGCACGTGTGAGCATATCATCTCACTATGACACACAGTCTACAGGAGGCTCCAACACGGCTATATGCATGTAATATAAATCCCTATGCGAGTGAAGCTCTAGCACGATTCCATGCATATTCATGATATCAAAAAACCTCGTGCGAGCGAAGCTCTAGCATGTTTTCATAGAAATCAATGAAATCTACGTACGAGCAGCGCTCCAGTACAACTTAAAATAATTATAAATTCAAGTAAAATCCACGTACGAGCAATGCTCTAGTACGGATATGTATAAAAACTCAATGAAAACCTCGTATGAGAAAAACTCCAGTACGACTTTAAAATGAGTTATAAAACCATATAAAACTTCGTGCGAGCCACGCTCCAGCACAAATGAATGCTCAAGTAAATCCAATCTCGTGCGAGTTACACTCCAGCACGACTTTATGTAATTTCATATCAAAACAGGATGCGAGCTAGGCTCCAGCATCTCTCATGCATGTCAAATCATAAAAACTAGTGCGAGCAATCGCTCCAGCACCTTTTTATGTATATCAAGTCAAAACCAGTCAAAACATGTCAAAACATGTCAAAACAGAGTGCGAGCTAGGCTCCAGCAGCTCTCATACATATCAAATCATAAAATCGATGCGAGCAACCGCTCTAGCTCATTTTATGCATATGATGTCACACAAATCGGTGCGAGTAACCGCTCAAGCACATTTATGCACATTCACAAACGCAGATATAGTGCGAGCTATGTGCCGGCACTATCTGTTTTCATATAAACTTGATAGTTGGCCTTTTTTCAAAGAAATTTCATTTAAATATAAATAACACCTACGTAGTGTTATCTTTTGAAATTTATACAATCAATGGCCAATCTACCGATTTGCTTTGATTAAAACCAATAAAATTCCTTAATTCGGGAAAATTCCTTAAATCATGCATTTCATGCATGTCATGCTTTCACCATCCTTAGGTGAACTTCCCTCAATAGGGGTAAAATAGCCTTTTTACCTATTTCGATCCTTAAAATCATTTAAACCACTTTTAGGATCATTATACAATAACCTTGTATACATACATAATCAGTGTATACAAAAACTATTAAAATAAGCGTTGCTACCTCTAGCGACTCATACAATTCCCTTACCTCATTTTTCTGTACAGTCTGACCTTTCCACTGATGACTCATCACGCAGTCTGATTTGCTTCCAATCTAATCTCTGAAACTGCGGATACATATTCATCAGGTCAAATACAATACAATTAATTGAATTTTATAATTTTCTGGGCTTAATTTAAATCATTGGGCCCGTTTACCCATATTGGGCCCGATTGCACCATAATGGGCCTTAATCGGCCTTAAGCCCGTTTACCACACTTTATCGAGGCCTATTGGGCTTATTAGGCCCATCAGTATTTATTGAGCCTCGTTCTAACTCTCGAATAGCTTAATTTAGTATTTACGACAATTTATCCATTTTCCATAATTTAATTCATATATGCGAAATTTAAATCCGTAATTCATCAACACGTATAACGATGCAAATTATCATAAATAAGGGTTATTTACTCAATATTCCATGATAGTACGCAAATCGAGGCTATCTCAAGCTCTCGGTTGATGCTAATTATCGAGCTACGCAATTAAATACTTTTTCGGGTAAATTTTTAGTCGGATGTTAATCAAATAAAATATTTCAAAATTTAAATCGGTCAATTCGACTGCTTACTGACTTACCCGTAGCTCGATTGCATCACTGGAATTTTCCCCAATTTTTCCTCTTTTTCTTTTTCCCTTTTTCTTCCTTCTTTTTTTCTTTTTCTTTTTGGCTGAACCGGTTCGGTCTGGTTCAACCCGGTTCAGTCCGATTCGACCGGTTCAGTGGCTCACTGACCGGTTCTCCGCCGGTTTCCACCTCCAGTGGCTCCGCGGGGTCGGCCACAGCTCAGATCTGGTCTCGATTTCTCCCAAGGTCGACGAAAAGTGGTCGGTTCGGCCCTTCTCCTTTTTCGTTGTCAGCAACTTCTCTCTTTCTCGTCGTTTTCGGCGCTGACCGCCGTTCTACTGGCTAAGGCTGCCACCAATCGAACCGCCGGTGCCTGGGGAACACTCGGCTGGTGGTGGCCGATCTCGAATCGGTGCCGATCGTCGGGAATCCTTATTTCCTCTTTCGACTTCTCTTTCTCCTCTCGTCGGCGGCCGTTCGTCGATTTTTCTTGATGCCGGTTGCTCACACGGGGTCGACCGGCTCCCTCGGTGGATCCAAGTTTGCCGGTGCCCCCAGCCGGTGCTGTAGAAGGCATCAGCCTTCTTCTTTCCTTCAAAATCGCGATTCTGCGATTTTCCCTTCTTTTTTTTAAATCATTATTATTTTATTTATTTTTATTTTTATTATTATTTTAATCAATTAAAATATATTAAAATTGCCAAAATATCTTTAAAAATTACTATTTTATTCATTTAATCCGTAAATGAATTTCTAAGTCCGATTTTGCCTTTATGGTATATTTTTCGATTATTTTCGGGATTATTTTTTTGATATAAAAATTTCGATTTATTCCAATAAATTCATATCTTGATCAATTTAACCCGAATTTTAATTATTTCTTCGTTATTGATCAAGATTCTCAACTCCATTATTTTTAATAAAATTTTCTTGTCCCGATTAATTTCGAATTTTGGTCTTTTGATCGTTTTACCCTTGCACATTTTCGGGATTACCATTTTAGTCCTTTTGCATTTTTAAATGCACTCAAAAAATTTTATTCATTCCCTTTTGCTCTTACGATAAAATCGGGTCTTACATCAGGATCCCATCATCAAGCATTCAGAAATCATACCATATCCATTTCTCAACTCAGTATTAATTAATCCTAATACATCCCATACGTCATTGTACATCAAGTGTCTATAAATACACATTAGTCTGGGTATATGAAATGTAAATTATACCTCTAATACAAGTATATGACTTGGAGCTCAAGTCCTCCACTTGCCGCTACTCCGTACGTCACAGGAAAACTTCTCTTCACTTGAAGAAATCTGGGGGGAAAAGAAAACAGGGTGAGCTTCTAAATCGTTCAGTAAGGGGGTAAGGGACTCATTGTCAAATTAATAATTTACACACACAATCATTTATTTAACAGTTGAAAACTCAATAGAAAATGTAGCATGAATTCATTAAAACATCATATAAAACATGGAAGTACATACTCAGTACAAATCACAGTCACAAGCATGTGGAAATCAGGACGTGATATGGCTTTTCTCTTTAAAACGTGATAAAAATCACGACAATAAGGATGCACGTGGCATTTCCACCAAATACAATCGGCACGTGGCACAACCACTAATTAAAATCCGCACGTGGCACAACCACCAAATACACGTGACACAGTCACTGATTAAGATTCAAACGTGGCACAGCCACTAAGTACATATGGCACAACCACTAATTTAGATTCGCACGTGGCGCAGCCACCAAATACATGTGGCACAGCCACTGATTAAGATTCGTACGTGGCACAACCACCAACTACATGTGGCAGAGCCACTGATTAAGATCACACGAGGTAGGTAACCAACGCTACTAGAGTAGGGGTCGTCTCACGTTACCAAAGCAGAGGAATATCGAACTTACATGCTACCAGAGCAATGCCCGTGTGTATTCAGAATGACACACCTAAGTCTCAATCAATAGCCATTATCATAAAAATCGTTTTGCCTTCACATAAAGCTCATAATGGTTTTCTCTCATAAAACTCATTTCAAACTATTTTGTACTTAACACAAAACATGTTAAAACCGAGCTTCAACCGACAAAACCACGCACACATTTCTCAAATCTCAGTACGCCTTAATGTAGGGCCCAAAACACTTTTCACATTTTAAACACAAAAATGGTTATAAAATGTTTTCAAATATACTTTACAACTCATAAAAGATGGGCCCCAACCTGCTAGAAAATCGTGTGCAATTCTCATTCACAACACATAAACATGCTTGTTTTCTCAATCGAAAATCATGCTACAATATTATCACAAAACACATACACAAATGAGTTTAGTTTTCCCTTACCTCTTTGCACCTCGTATAGTACAATTGTTCCCCCGTATCACGGACTAGTCTCGCATTCCTCTCTGGAACTCCCGAACTGTCTAAACGATGTAAAAACATCAATAACTCAACTCAATTGTATTATTAAGCACACATTTTCTCATATTCTCATTAACACATCAAATTACTCAATTCTCATAACTCTATCACAATTCACATACTCATCCACTACACCTCACAATCCTACATTTCTCATACCATATCCTATGCTAAATTCACCACATTGTCTCAGTTCCAATTTATAGTCATAATTCCCAAAATTACCACAATTGCATAATAACATCTGTACTCCAACAAAATCATAGTTTCATCAATCCCTAATCATTTTCCAACTATTTCATCACAATGCCCATGCTCACAATCACCAAATATTACTTCAAAATCAAAGATTGAGATTTAGAAAATTACCCAAAACTTGTGGAGTGCTTAACTCTTGCCTCGATTCAATTCGTCCTTCTATTTCCAAGTATGTGTTCTCCTTTTGATTAGGAACAACTTTCCTTCTTGCCACAACCCTTGATTTGGACGAAAATGGGTGTTTTAAAGGGGAGAGAAAGCTAGGGTTAAAAAATGGCGATTTGGGAGAGAGAGAGATTGATTTCTAGGAAAATAAAGGGGTCTTTAAATAGGCCGAGGGTAGGAGATCGATCTAGCTCTTGATGAGATAGATCTGCATTTGAATTTAAGGACGATTTGGGGTAATTTTATGCCTAGGAGATCGATCTGTCGTGGGGTGAGATTGATCTCTTAATGGCTTTATGAGATCAATATGCTCCAATTATGAGATCAATCTCTAGTTTACAGAATGCTTCATGAGATCTATTTGCTCCTTGAGGAGATCGATCTTCTCCTTAACAAAAACATTTTGAGATCAATTCCTTCCTCATGAGATCAATCTCTTCATTACATAATCATAAGGAGATCGATCCTCTTCCATTGGAGATCGATCTGCTCGCTTAAATTCCTCATTCCTTGTCATTTTTGACCTACCAGATCGATCCTTTCTTTTCTAAGATCGATCTGGCCCCATAGTTTCACACTTTAACATAAAATCTCATTTATAACTCATTCATCACTTAAAATTTCATTCCATACCACCTCAATATATGAGTACATCATATTTAGTTCAATCAATTACACTTCATGTTCTTATTACATAAGTTGATATGTGTAAAATTCTCAGATCTCACATCTTCCCTACCTTAAAAAGAATTTGGTCCTCCAAATTCAACTGAACTCGTCAAATAGATAGGGATACTTCTCTTTCATGAGACTCTCCAATTCCCACGTTGCCTCTTCCATTGAGTGATGCTTCCACAAAACTTTCACTAATGGGATGCTCTTAGTTCTATGTACATTCTCCTTTTTATCGAGAATCCGGACGGGTTCTTCAGTGTAGTTCATGTCCTCTTGTATGTCCATCTCTTTGTACTCTATGACATGAGAAGGGTTCGGGTGGTACTTCCTCAACATAGACACATGGAAGACGTTGTGTATTTCGAAGATCTATGGGGGTAACACCAATCTGTAGGCTACTTCTCCCACTCTCTTAATAATCTCGAAGGGTCCTATGTATTGAGGACTCAACTTCCCTTTCTTCCCAAACCTCATGGTACCCTTACTCGGTGATATCTTCAGAAATACTGCATCACCAACATCAAACTCGAGTGGACGTTTATGCACATCCGTGTAGCTTTTCTGTCTACTCTGTGCATCCCGTAATCTCACATATAAGCTTCACACTCTGTACAGCCTGTTCAACAAGTTTAAGAGCATTTATTTTTCTGTCACCCACTTCTTCCCAAGCTACAGAGGATCTACACCTCTTACCATATAGAGCCTCAAAAGGTGCTATTCCAATACTCGTATGATAGCTGTTATTGTACGCAAATTCTGCTAGAGGCAGGTGATCATCCCATGATCCCTTAAAATCCATCGTACACACCCTCAACATATCCTTCAGGGTCTGAATAGTCCTCTCTAACTAACCATCTGTGTGAGGATGATAGGCGGTACTGAAACTCAATCGAGATCCCATGGACTCCTGAAACTGAGTTCAAAATCTGAAAGTAAATCAAGAATCTCTGTCAGAAGTAATACTCACTGGAGCCTCATGTAATCTAGCTCTCTCATTAACATATAACTCAGCTAAGGTATCCACAGTATCTCTGCTCTTGATGGAGAGGAAGTGGGCACTCTTGGTCAGTCTGTTGAGTTAATGTATTTTGAAATGACAAAACAAGTTAATTCAATAATGTTAAGATGATATACAAACATGTTTAGAGGTTATTAGTACCAGAACTTAGAGTTCTGCTGATGAGAGATCGATCTGGGGTATGAGAGATCGATCTCCTGGGTTTTTACTTGATGAGAGATCGATCTCATAATGGAAGAGATCGATCTGGCAAGCCTTAAATCTGTACAAAGGTATTTAGGAAGAATGAGATCGATCTGCAAGGGTTAAGAGATCGATCTGGCTAATGCTAGAGTTGAGAGATCGATCTGGTCGATGAAGAGATCGATCTCCCTTAAGAGCTTAAGACTATAGATCGATCTGAGAGATCGATCCACATTCAAACAGAGAACTTATGAGATCGATCTGGTAAGGAAGAGATCGATCTCCTCAAAGTCAGATAACTAAAGAGATCGATCTGTGTTGTTGAGAGATCGATCTCCTCTCTACGAGAGTGCATGGCAGATCGATCTGGAGATCGATCTTGCTTCAAACAGAGAGACTAGGAGATCGATCTGCCTATTCGACAGATCGATCTGCCTCATTATTTTCAAACTAACAGATCGATCTGCTAACCTATGAGATCGATCTCCTTGTGTATTTGTGCTTCAATCTTGCAGGATTTATAACTAAGAGATCGATCTGGCCAATAAGGCAGATCGATCTGGCACTCTACTGGAGGTACCCAACGGCTAGTTTCTGCAAATCACAACGGGAAGAATAGCATTTAATGCTCCAACTACCAATCCTTCAGTATTTAACCAAGCATTGAAGACAAAGAGAATAGAGACACTATTGCTGAACATTCCAAACATTCTCAAGCTTTAATTCATTCATTCTTTGTGTCCCTATTGCTCATTAATTGAAATTCATTGTACAAGCTTAAGAGCAACAAGCTTTGTTAGCACTACCCATTGTAAAGCCTTATTCTGTATTCATCCATACCCAAAAAGAAAAGAGGATTGTTCCTCAGTGAGAGACATTGTAAAAGAGTGAGTACATTTCTGTATTGCTAAGGGTAGAGAGGTTTTTCCTTAACCTGTAAAAGGAACATTGTAAGCTCTATTGAAAGAGAGAAAGAAAGCACTTGACAAGAAGGTCAAGGAGAGAGGACGTAGGCAAGAGTTTGGCCGAACCTCTATAAACGATTGTGTTTGTTTCTCTCTTCCCTACTTTGCATTAAATTGTTATATTGCACTATATTGGTCATTATCATTTGTGATTAAATTGTGATTAATTTTTAATTTGCCATAATTGTTAGAAAACCGATTCACCCCCCCTCTCGGTAGAGCCAACAATTGGTATCAGAGCTAGGACTCTTTAATCACATAGGAACAACTTCCTAAGAGTTAAAAACGATCAAATGGCTCTTAACAATGTAGCAACTAGTTTGGTAGGAGAGGGGCACTCTACAGTTAGACCTCCCATGTTCAATGGTGAACATTATTCATATTGGAGGACTAGGATGATGCTATTTATTCAAGCAAATGATTATGAAGTATGGAGAATTATAGTTAAGGGACCTCAAATCCCTACAAAGAGAATAGAGGGAAGAGACATTCCCAAAGAAGAAGATGAATGGGATTCTAATGACATTAAATGTGTACAACTAAATGCTAAAGCTATGCACACATTATTTTGTGCTTTAGGTCCTAATGAATACAATAGAGTCTCCGGGTGTGATAATGCCAAGCAAATATGGGATAAATTGGCAATAACTCATGAGGGTACAACCCAAGTGAAGGAGACAAAAGTAGGTATGCTCACACATGACTATGAGCTCTTTAGGATGAAGGAAGGAGAATCAATTAGTGATATGTTCACTAGATTCACAGACGTAATTAATGGATTAAAATCTTTAGGAAAAATATATTCTAATATTGAAATGAAATGGTAAAGAAAATTCTAAATAGCTTACCTAAATCATGGGAAGCTAAAGTGACGGCAATTGAGGAATCTAAGGATCCTCACACATTGTGCCTAGATGAATTGATAGGATCTTTGCTCACTTATGAGATGAAACTTAAAAGAAATGAAAAGCCACCCAAGAAAGTGGGTGTTGCTCTAAAATCCACTGCTCAAGAGGAGATTAAAAATGAGAGTGGCAGTGAGGAGGATATTGAGATGGCAATGTTTGCGAAAAGATTTAATAAGTTCATGAGGATGAAAGCTAGTAGTAGTAATAGGAGAAACAATAGGAGAGAACAAGAGGAAGTAGGTAGAAAAGACTCTATTGTATGTTATGAATGTAAAAAACCGAGACACATAAAATTTAACTGCCTTCTTCTTAAAAGGTCAAATGATAGGTTCCATAAAAAGAAGGCAATGGTGGCAACATGGAGTGACAGTGATTGCTCCGATGATGAATCAAATGAGGACATTGCCAACTTATGCTTCATGGCTATTGATGATGATCAAAAGGTAACCTCTAATCTCAATGAATACTCATTTGATGAATTGCAAGATGCATTTGATGATCTTGCATTAGAGTATGAATGTATGAGCATGAAGTATAAAAAGTTAATATCTAAATTAAAAAAGGAAAATGAGATAATGTTAAAAGATAAATTGGAATGTGAGAAGAAACTAGAGATTTCAAATCTAGAAATTTGTGACCTTAAGGAGAAAAATAGCAATCTACATAACTACTTTAATAGATTTCACATGGGGCAACAAAAGCTAGATAGCATGCTAGAAACCCAAAGGGCATTTTTTGACAAAAATGGCTTAGGATATAATGCACAAAGTAGGGAGACCCATCTTAAGAGTTTTATTGCTAGGAAGAGCATGAATAAACCTGCAATTACTTGTTCATATTGTAATAGAAAGGGACATAAGTCACATTATTGCAATATAAAGATGAGGAATCTTAAAGGAAAAAGAGTAAAAAGGATATGGATTCCAAAAGAGGTAATTCATTCCAAGGACTGTAATGCATTAGCAAAATGGATCCCAATAGGATCAACAATTGCATTTACTAACCTCCAAGGACCCAAGAAAATTTGGGTACCTAAGACTTGAGTTTAATTTTTTGTAGGTGATTGAGCATAGCCACAAAGCTAAAACAAAAGATGCTTGGTACTTAGATAGTGGATGCTCAAGGCACATGACGGGTGATAAAAGCCATTTCAATTCCTTCAAATCGAAAATTGGTGGAGAAGTCACTTTTGGGGACAACTCCAAAGGCCAAGTGGAAGGAAGTGGCTCAATAGGTAATGATCATTTCTCTTTAGAAAAAGTATTACTTGTTAGGGGTCTAAAGCATAACTTACTAAGCATTAGTCAACTTTGTGACAAAGGTTACAAAGTAATTTTTGATTGCATGAAGTGTAATGTTATAGATCCTAAGTCAAATAAAATTCTTTTTCTAGGTCATAGGCAAGGTAACATATACATTGTCTATCTTAATGAACTCAAAAATGAAAACATATGCTTAATGGTAGACAACAAAAAGGAATCTTGGTTATGGCATAGAAGACTAGGTCATGCTAGCATGAGTGTGCTATCCAAGTTAGCTAGAAAGGATCTAGTAATAGGCTTACCCAAAATACCTTTTGATCATGAAGAAATATGTGAAGCTTGTGTTAAAGGAAAACACAAGAGGACAACTTTTAAGCCTAAGAATAGTGTATCCACCACTAGGCCTCTTCAATTACTGCATTTAGACTTATTAGGACCAACTAGAACCACTAGCCTAGGTGGGAAACACTATGGATTTGTAATAGTTGATGATTACACTAGGTACACTTGGGTGTTCTTTTTTAGAGTAAAAAATGAAGCCTTAGAGAAATTCATAACTTACTCAAAGGTGACCCAAAATGAAAAAGGATATACAATAACAAGCATTATGAGTGATCATGGCAAAGAATTTGAAAACATAGGATTTGATGAGTATTGCAATGATCAAGGAATTAGCCATAATTTTTCAGCCCCTAGGACACCACAACAAAATGGTGTAGTTGAGAGAAGAAATAGAACTTTGGAAGAGATGGCTAGAACTATGTTATGTGAGAATAACTTACCAAAGTATTTTTGGGCTGAAGCTATAAACACATCATGTTATATAATTAATAGAGCTATGATTAGACCCATGCTAAAGAAAACTCCTTATGAGCTCTACAAAGGTAAAAAGCCTAACATTAGCTATTTCCATCCTTTTGGCTGCAAATGTTTTGTTCTAAATAATGGGAAAGATAATTTGGGAAAATTTGATGCCAAGAGTGATGAGGGAATATTCCTAGGATACTCATTGAATTCAAAGGCCTATAGAATATATAACAAAAGAACATTAATGGTTGAAGAGTCTATTCATGTTGTATTTGATGAATCAAATAATATATCTAAAGATTCAACCAATGATGAAAATGTTGGAATATTTGATGAAGGCCTAGAAGATGACTTTCTAGAAAAGCTTGACTTGAATAAAGAAGATGAAGAAGAAATAGAGGTTTTAGAAAAAGAACCTAGAGCACCAAGAGAGTTAGGATATGTAAAAGATTGTGAAATAGTAGGAGATCCAACTCTTGGAGTTAGAACTAGATCATCCCTAAGGAATATGTGCCAATATATAGCCTTTGTATCTCAAATTGAGCCTAGGAATGTCAATGAAGCTTTAGAAGACAATAATTGGTTCCTAGCAATGCAAGAAGAATTAAATCAATTTGAGAGAAGCAAAGTATGGAAACTAGTTCCTAGGCCTAGTGATCACTCAATAATTGGAACTAAATGGATATTCAAGAACAAAATGGATAAAAATAGTGTGATCACAAGGAATAAGGCTAGGCTAGTTGCTGAAGGCTATAGACAAGAGGAAGGCATAGACTATGATGAAACATATGCTCCGGTAGCTAGATTAGAGGCAATAAGAATGTTACTTGCCTTTGCATGTTATAAAAACTTCAAGTTATATCAAATGGATGTAAAGAGTGCATTCTTAAATGGTTTTATTAATGAAGAAGTATATGTTGAGCAACCTCCCGGATTTGAAAATCATGAATTTCCTGAACATGTTTTTAAATTATCAAAGGCACTTTATGGGTTAAAACAAGCTCCTAGAGCTTGGTATGAAAGGTTGTCAAAATTCTTAATAGAAAAGGGATTTTCAAGAGGAAAAGTGGATACCACCTTATTCATTAAGAATAAAAATAAGGATTTATTAGTTGTACAAGTGTATGTAGATGATATTATTTTTGGTTCAACTAATGAGTCTTTATGCCAAGAGTTTGCTAAGATCATGCAAGGAGAATTTGAGATGAGCATGATGGGAGAACTCACATTCTTCTTGGGACTTCAAGTGAAGCAAACAAAGGATGGAACTTTCATCAATCAAGCAAAGTATACAAAGGATTTGCTCAAGCGATTTGGAATGGACAATTGCAAACCTCAAGCCACTCCAATGGGCACCAACATCAAGCTTGATAAAGATGAAAGTGGTAAGTGTGTAGACACTAAACTTTATAGGTCTATGATTGGCTCATTGCTTTATTTAACTGCAAGTAGACCAGATATTTTGTTTAGTGTATGCCTTTGTGCTAGATTTCAATCCTGTCCTAAGGAATCACATCTATTGGCAACTAAGAGAATCTTTAGATACCTCAAAGACACTCCCTCACTAGGACTTTGGTACCCCAAGGACTCTACTTTTGCCCTTCATGCATTTTCAGATGCTGATTTTGGAGGCTGCAAAATAGATAGGAAAAGTACTTCAGGTACTTGCCAATTCTTAGGAAATAGGTTAATTTCTTGGTTCTCCAAGAAACAAAACAGTGTGGCTCAGTCCACAACTGAAGCTGAGTATATAGCAGCTAGTAATTGTAGTGCTCAAGTGTTGTGGATTAAACAACAAATGAGAGATTATGGTATTGACATGAAGCAAGTCACTATTAAATGTGATAATACCAGTGCCATTAATCTGTCTAAGAATCCTATTCAACACTCCAGAACCAAGCACATAGAAATTAGACATCATTTCCTTAGAGACCATGTACAAAAAGGGGATATAATTTTAGAGTACATTGACACTCTACATCAAATAGCTGATATATTCACCAAACCCCTTGATAGAGATAGGTTCTGTATCCTTAGAGGTGAATTAGGACTCATGAATATCTCTTAAGACTTTTGTGTTTCAAAAATCTTGGTTTCAAATTGATTTTAAAAGAGTTTTTGCAAAGATTTTCTGGCAATGAGGATGAGAGATCGATCTCCTTGCAATATAGATCGATCTCTATACTTCCAACAAGCCTAAATCATCAAGGTTAAGCTAAGCAGATCGATCTTCTAACCATAAGATCGATCTCCTTACGTCTCTGTTTAAAGGAAGATCGATCTGTCAACACGACAGATCGATCTCTTCAAGCTTCTGCATTCTGCAGATCGATCTTTGCATTGGGCAGATCGATCTGCCTAAGCCTCTGTTAAACGACAGATCGATCTGTGTGTAACAGATCGATCTCCTTAAGCCTCTGTTTGTGACCAGATCGATCTGGCCTTACGACAGATCGATCTCTATTGGATTCTGGAAATGACAGATCGATCTGTCGCATCGACAGATCGATCTCCTGTGCCCTGGAGTATAAATACCCGCGTAAAATTCCCAAATTTCAGAAACCCAATTTTCAAATTCCCAAATTTCCCTTGCATCTTTTCCTCCGATTCCTCCTCAGATCGATCTCCGTACGGTCTTCCTTGCGTCTCGGTGTCAAATTCCGGTATAATAACCAACATTCCTTACTGATTTTCTCAAAATTTTTCTTCAATTTGTGTTCATTTTAATTCTAGGGCTAACCTAGGTACTGTTTCATTGCTTTTCTCATTGTTGAATCTGTTTAGCGCAAATCTAGAGTCTAGAATAATGCCTAGGCTTAAGAAAGTAGGACACAAACCCCGTAGGACCACTGTAGAGGCCGGTTCCTCATCACAACCCGTTCCTCCACCTCCTATCGCTTCCTTCAATCGGTGTTTTAAAACACCAACAAAAAGAAAGCGATATGAGGAATACTTCTCAACCATGCCAATCAAGCATTGGCGTACTATCGATTTTTCCTTCCTCAATCGTATAGATTTTCCTTACGTGTCAAAGTTTGAGGAATTTGGTTGGATGAATTTCTTAAAAATCAACACTCCCGTCCCTCCAAATCTAGTTCGTGCATTCTTTTCCAATGCCGAATTACTTTTTGACCCAAATGACACTTGCAAAATTGTCGGTTTCAAAACTTATGTCATGGGTAAACCCATTATAATAGACACTGAAGTTCTAGCCAAAGCGTTTGATATATGCGATGAAGGCTTAACAAATGAGGATGAGGAAGTCTCCTTGGAGTTTGATCTCCCTGGGGACAAGGCGAGTGACCTGCCGATGCATCCTCGGTTACTCCACCTCATAATTTCGTGGAACCTCCGCCCTTTCGGTACTCGTCATTCTACCGTTAGGCGCTTAGATCGCTTTTGGCTCCATCACATTCACACCACAAGCCAAAAACCTAACCTCCCTCACTTTATATACGAAGATTGGCTGAAGATTGTGCGTGGACAAGCTACCACGATCGTTTTTCCACAACCAGTAGCTTATCTTCTCCATCGCCTTGGTATCGATTGCAGCGGCGAGACTGGCGAACTCCCTTCTCCCAAGAGTGTTCTTAACATTGGGACCCTCCATCATATGGGGTACTACAAAGACTTCCGGGGAGAGTGGACAAAAAAGAGGGACCAACAACCTGCTGAGGCTATGGGGGAGGACCCCTCCAATGAGCCAGTGGCCCCATCTGCTGCCCCAGCTACGGAACCATAGTCCTCAATGGCTCCGCCCACTGCACCGGCAGCCCCACCGGGAGAAAGGGAGATCTTTATGAAGATGATGAGTGATCTCACTCATAAAATCGATGAAGGATTTGCATATTTAAACCAAAGAGTGGATAAGATTCAAGAAGCTCAAGAGGCGATGTTCGATGAGGTCCAAGTCACACGCACGCACGTTGAGCATCTATTGGATCGTGCTCCTTCCTCATCTTAGGCCATAGGTGTTTGTTGTAGTTTAGTTTCATCATGTTTGATCTTTAATGTTACTTGTACTAAATTTGCTTGAATGAAATGTGATTTGACTGGATATTGGGTGAGTTAATGAAAATGTTGATTTTGAAATGCCATGAATCTTCTATTTTGTGTGTGATTGATATGACAAAAAGGGGGAGAAGAAACATGTGTTGTGGTTATGTTAAATGTTTAAAAGAATGATTTAATTGAGGGGGAGTTATGATTTAATTGAGGGGGAGTTAAGATTTAACTGAGGGGGAGGTAAGTCATTAACAAAGTCAAAAGCTCACAAAAAGGGGGAGTTTTGCAAATTCACTAAACATGTTTATTTGATGAGTTTTGTCATATCAAAAAGAGGGAGATTGTTGAGTTAATGTATTTTGAAATGACAAAACAAGTTAATTCAATAATGTTAAGATGATATACAAACATGTTTAGAGGTTATTAGTACCAGAACTTAGAGTTCTGCTGATGAGAGATCGATCTGGGGTATGAGAGATCGATCTCCTGGGTTTTTACTTGATGAGAGATCGATCTCATAATGGAAGAGATCGATCTGGCAAGCCTTAAATCTGTACAAAGGTATTTAGGAAGAATGAGATCGATCTGCAAGGGTTAAGAGATCGATCTGGCTAATGCTAGAGTTGAGAGATCGATCTGGTCGATGAAGAGATCGATCTCCCTTAAGAGCTTAAGACTATAGATCGATCTGAGAGATCGATCCACATTCAAACAGAGAACTTATGAGATCGATCTGGTAAGGAAGAGATCGATCTCCTCAAAGTCAGAGAGCTAAAGAGATCGATCTGTGTTGTTGAGAGATCGATCTCCTCTCTACGAGAGTGCATGGCAGATCGATCTGGAGATCGATCTTGCCTCAAACAGAGAGACTAGGAGATCGATCTGCCTATTCGACAGATCGATCTGCCTCATTATTTTCAAACTAACAGATCGATCTGCTAACCTATGAGATCGATCTCCTTGTGTATTTGTGCTTCAATCTTGTAGGATTTATAACTAATAGATCGATCTGGCCAATAAGGCAGATCGATCTGGCACTCTACTGGAGGTACCCAACGGCTAGTTTCTGCAAATCACAACGGGAAGAATAGCATTTAATGCTCCAACTACCAATCCTTCAGTATTTAACCAAGCATTGAAGACAAAGAGAATAGAGACACTATTGCTGAACATTCCAAACATTCCCAAGCTTTAATTCATTCATTCTTTGTGTCCCTATTGCTCATTAATTGAAATTCATTGTACAAGCTTAAGAACAACAAGCTTTGTTAGCACTACCCATTGTAAAGCCTTATTCTGTATTCATCCATACCCAAAAAGAAAAGAGGATTGTTCCTCAGTGAGAGACATTGTAAAAGGGTGAGTACATTTCTGTATTGCTAAGGGTAGAGAGGTTTTTCCTTAACCTGTAAAAGGAACATTGTAAGCTCTATTGAAAGAGAGAAAGAAAGCACTTGACAAGAAGGTCAAGGAGAGAGGACGTAGGCAAGAGTTTGGCCGAACCTCTATAAACGATTGTGTTTGTTTCTCTCTTCCCTACTTTGCATTAAATTGTTATATTGCACTATATTGCTCATTATCATTTGTGATTAAATTGTGATTAATTTTTAATTTGCCATAATTGTTAGAAAACCGATTCACCCCCCCTCTCGGTAGAGCCAACACAGTCTATCCACTATGACCCATATCACATCACGACCCTTTTGGGTCCTTAGTAAACCCATAATAAAGTCCATGGTGACATGCTCCCATTTCCATGTAGGCACAGGTAAAGGCTGCAATAATCCTCAGGGCTTTCGATGCTCAGCTTTCACTTACTGGCACACTAAACATCTGGCCACATAATCTGCCATGTCTCGTTTCATACCACTTCATCAATACATTTTTCTCAAATCTTGGTACATTTTAGTACTCCCTGGGTGCATGGTGTATCGCTAGCAGTGGGATTCTCTCAGTATCTGTCTCTTTAGAGTATCATCGTTCGGTACACAAATTCACCTTTTGAATCTCAACAATTCATCATCACTGATTGTGAGATCCGACTGCAAAGTCTGTACAGCTTGGCTAACCATATCTATCAATCTCTGATCACTGCGTTGCCCAGTTCTAATCTAATCCATGATCCTAGGCTCTATTCACAAGCTAGCCAAAAATCCAATCTCTACCACTTTAACTCTGATCTGAAGTTCTACAAACTGCTCCAGTAAATCCCATTCTCTGATCATCATACCATATATCATACTCTTCTTGCTCAGGGCATCAACAACTACGTTCGCCTTACTCGGATGGTACAGAATCTCGCAGTCATAATCCTTAAGGAGTTCCATCCATCTCCTTTGTCTCATATTTAACTCTTTCTATGTCAGACCCTGATTTTTTGTAGCTTGTACCTTATGATTCCTGTGTGTATGAACACTCTGTTATTATAGTTGAATCATAAGAAGAGTAATTATTAGACTTAAAGTGTTAGTGAAATGATTTAACACGCAAAAGCTACATAAAATGCCTAATGTGAGCTATAAGTGTCACAGGCTAAACCGAGTGAATCTAAATCATTCTGAATGAAAAAAGAACTTAAAATGAGAAAACATAGAGAGCTCATAAAGGAAAGTCAGCTTGATTTAGTCTCGAACACAGAAAACGAGAGTAAAAGCTAAAAAGGGTAAAATGGACCTTTTTGGCAAGATAAGGTGTTTCAGGTATAATTATCCACCAGGAACGGTTGAAACATAAAGACGAGAGTGTAAGACATAAGATATGACACTTTCAAAATTTTGAGAAAAAGTCAACTTGGTCAATGGTTAAGGAAAAAATCAACTATAGTTAAGAAAGTGGACTTTTACCATAGTTGACTAATCATGGTTAAAAATTAACCTAAGTGCGGAGAAAAAAATTGGGGAAAAATATTCTTGGCCAGAATACTAGATAATCATCCCCGAAAGTAAGGAAAATTTATTTGAAAGGATTCCAGATTAAATTTAATGGTTAAAAACGTAATGGGCCTAAGGTGAAAATTTTAAAGCCCATTAAGGTATACTAAACTTATATCGAAATTCTTAGGTCCCTTAGACTGAATGGTTGGACCAATTGATTGGCTAAATATTGAGACAATTAAATGCCCGAGGTATAGTAAAAATTTCAGCCCGAAAGCCCATTAAGAAAGCCCAAATGGAAAGCCCATGAGATAAATATCTAACCATAGTTAAAGCTAACCATGACTCATAAGGTGACTCATTAGGTGACTCATGGCTAAGGCTTAGAAAGTCAAGCTTAATGGCTGGAAAGTAAAGCTTAATGGCTAAGTAAGTGGCTTATAAAATCAGCCACACCATTGTCATCTTCATCACACCAAATTCGGTTAGAAGAAGAAACCATTGCAACAAATTATCCAAGCTTTCTCTTACTAGAAATCACTAGGAATTAGGCATAATTGGAACTTGCATCCTTCATAGAAGTTGTTCCAAATTGAAAGGAGAGTGACATATGTTGGAATTGACTATCAAGGAGCCATAGAGTGCAAACCATGAGCCTCCAAAGTTTCGACCAAGGGTAAACACAACAATTGGTATATTTTCAAGTTTTCAACTTCATATATGTTAATGTATGAATGATTTTAAGTATATTGGTATATATTTTAAGCATTGAAACATATTAAATCTCTATGATGTTGGTTAGGCCGAGAGTGAGTAGTGAGACATTGGTTTATGTCCATATGATTTTAAGGCATAAATGGATTAATGTACATGTGTTAACGATTATGGTGTAATTAGAATTAATCAATTTGATTAATTAATACATGTAATTAGTTGGCAATCAAGGTGTTTGATAAAATGCCTAAATGAACTATACGATGTTTAAGAAAGTTGCCAACCAAGTGTTTGTGAAAATACCTAAGTGAATTGGCTAAGAAAGAGACATGGCCGGCATGCCATCGTGTAACCGATGGCATGGGTAGCTCTCGGCCATGGCATGTGGCCGAGAGGCCTAATGGGCAACCCACATATTTTAGGACCAATAAGATGTAATGGGTCTAGGACAAGCCCAATAAGAGTTGGTGGGCCCTACAAGCCCAATAGGCCCAACGAAAATAAATAGTAAAATAAAAATGGGCTTAAGGCCTAGTTAGGCCCATTAAGGATTTTAAAAGCCCATTAAGGAAAATAAATTGTATTTAATGTAAAATACAGTAGGAAAAGTGTAATTAACCTGTTAAATGGTTATATGCAGCTCCAGAGAGTATTGGAGGAGAAATCGGACTGCTGAAACGAGCAGGGCAGAGAAAGTGAAATTTCTCGAGTGATTGCAGGTAAGGGACTTTTGTCAGTAGTTAGAGATACCTACACGTATTTTCGTCTACTTTTACATTCACTTAAAAACTCTGAGGGTAAGAGAAAGTGAATAATAATTATTGCGACTCGATGGTGGTAAATTATGATTTTGCCCCTAGTTAGTCAAAAAGTCAACTTTTGTGAAAGTTTTAAAAAGCATGGAAACCACTATTTTGAGTGTTTAACTGCTATTTAGCAGGAGAATAAATAGATGGGCTAATGATTTTAAGGTTGATGCGAATTAAGCACACTTTATAGTGCTGATTTTAATGTTTTATAAATCATCCCTTTTTAAAGAGCCATCTATCATATTATGTGAGAATGAATCGTGTTGGAGCACAGCTCGCACTGGATTTCATATATTTTCCACATATATTAGTGCTGAATTTTTTATTCGCACTAGATTTTCATCACATGCATGATAGAGTACTGGAGTTCTTACTCGTACTCAGGTTTTTATGATATATGCATGTACTCGAGTGCTGGAGCGATTAGCTCGTACTCGAGTTTTTCATGAGATGCATGAAAGAGTACTGGAGCGTTGCTCGTACTCGATTCTTCATGATTTATACATGACATAGTACTGGAGCTATTGCTCGTACTTGATTTAATACATGAACTATGCATTGACCTAGTTGTTAGAGGTTTACTTGCACTAGAGTTGAGTTTTGTGATGTGAAACAGTGTTTGAGCAGAGCGTCGACTGTGAGTCGCGCTCAAAGGCGCGCACTGTATGTGATATATAATACATGTTAAAACCCATGCCCGAGTCCTTGTGTGACTGAGTGTCACATTATGTGAGAGGATATCCGCATGAGGGTACTAGAGACGTGGTATGATATTCTATGGTTTGAGGGCTAAGACCAATGGCAGTCACCCCGACTGTGATGTAGGGTCCACGGAGTACGTTGTACCATGCATGTGGCATGGGAGTACACTGTACCGTTTGGTGTTGTGGAGTTGAGGAGGATATAGCTGGCGGTTGTGATGGACTGACCCCCCTCTTGTTGCTGCAGTGATACCCCGCACATTAGGATTCCGTGTAGCTTGGGATCACATGTCAGATGTGATCATAGTCCAGGATACTAGTTACATTTCACCATAGAGTCTCACATGATATATCACTTGATTGACTGATTTAAATTATGGACAGACCTGAGGGATAGGTCGGACTCCGATTTTGTGATGTGAATGATTTAAATGCCATATTTATTGTGATTTAAATATACATGGCATGATTTATCTAAAGGCATGATTTATATAAAGATGCATTGTTTTGCACTACATGCCTACATTTGAGAAAAAAACATGATTTCTGTACATGGGATTTAATATGTACAAGTATACATATATATATATATATATATTTAAAGACATGCTTTTAAAGTGAGTTAAGGAAATAATATTTTCAAGGCATAGCATTATTTTAAGTAGGTAGTGTAGATATCTACTTGCTTGCCTGATTTCCTTACTGAGCGCGTTGTATGCTCACCCCCTTTCTTTACATCTCTCTACAGAGCATCAGCAGTAGAGCGAGAGCTATTGAGGGATAGTATTCCTGAGTCCACAGTTAGTTCCTATCGACCGCCAGGTATATAGATTTTGTACGGTTATATATCTAAACATAGAAACAGCATAGTGATGTATACGATATATATTATGGGGAATGTATTTGTGTTAGATTTTATATAATCTTACATGTATTATAAAAGCAGTTACAGTCAGTAACAGTATATTGACATGTATGTATGATAATGGATAATGTGGTAAGCGAGGATTCTGACATCGAATCACAACCCAACCATTAAAGAGAGGAATGGTAAGTTAAAAATGCGAAAACTTTGTAGTGGTTTTTGGTTAAGTCATGGATTGAGAAACGGGTCCTGACAGAATGGTATCAGAGCAGAGGTTGGTCTGATGTGAGTCGGTGTTAGAAATAAGAAAGTGTACATCCCCATAATACTGTGTTGTGTTTAGATATAACTGTGTATACCAGATAGGAAACGGACTAATTCATGATTATGAATACTGGAACTTTGCCTATATGGTAAATATGTGTAGTGGTAGAGGTATGAGAGGTAGGGCTCGAGGTCGGGGAGATAGACCCGAGGGACGAGCTGCTACCGAACCATTACCTACGCTTGAGACTCCAGGTGCTACTGAGGCACCCGAGTGTGCTGAGACACACTTTACAAGATTAGAGCGTAGTCTTGAGACGATTGTAGAGATGTTGGCACAGACGATGCTAGGTAGGCAGAGACAGGAGGCAGGAGCTGCGACAGGAGAGGCAGTTGCCCCTGATACACCTACACAGACAGCTCATGCATCGAGGACAGTAGAGACTCCTACACCCCCACCAGCTTCGGGTGGTAGTGGATTAGGGTACAGATGTGATCTGCATCGGTTGTGAGAATTCCAGAAGTTTAGACCTCCATCTTTTAGTGGGGTTAAGGACCCTATAGCTGCTGAGGAGTGGGTGGCGGAGATGGAGAAGCTTTATGGATTCTTCGAGTGTACGACCTCGGAGATGGTCGCATTTGCTGTGTTCCTACTGAAGGGAGCTGTAGAGCATTGGTGGAAGTCCACCCTACCTATATTGAGAGCCCGACACACAGACATTAGTTGGGAGATAATTCGGGAGGCCTTTAGTGGTAGTTTGTACCAGATACCGCACAGTGGAAACAACAGGCAGAGTTTTTGGGACTGAACCAGGGGAGTTTGTCAGTGGATGAGTATGAGACTCGATTCCTATCCCTAGGGAGATATGACCCAGATACCATGTATAGTGAGGCCAGAAAGGTCCATAGGTTTATCAATGGGTTGAGACCGGTTCTGCGGTTTAGGTTGGTTCCATTAGACATAGTGACATATGAGGAAACAGTGCGCATGGCACAACTGTGTGAGCAAGATTACGAGAGGAATGCTTTCGAGTTCGAGAAGTTTAGCCGTAGTCGAGATATACAGAAGAAGAGGCCGGCTAGAGATTTCAGTTATCGACGAGGGAAGAAACTCTTCGGTAAGAGATCACGGGTGGAGGAGGCACGAGAGAGATATGCTAGACCTCCTGTTTATCTGACTGTAGCCCCAGCAAAGGGCATTGTCATAGGAGGACAGAGACCTGCTGTCAATCAGTGCAGAAGATGCGGTAAACAACATGGAAGTAGACCGTGTCCGCTGACTCCTATTGTGTGTTTTTGATGTGGGAAATAGGGGCATATGGCTAGAACTTGCCCAGAGATGGATAGTACTGCACCACTGAGGTGCAGGGAGCCTGATAGAACTCCAATTGGAACATCTGCTCAGAGAGGTAGAGCGACGGCAGAAGAAAAGGAGAAACAAGTGATGGGTCGAGGGTGAGTACATGCTTTTGACCAGGGGACAGCTGATGCTTCATCGGATGTGAGTCGAGGTAACATCCTAATTTATGATATTGAAGCATATGTTTTAATTGATCCAGGTGCCATGCATTCTTTTGTATCGCCTTCATTTGCATGTAAATTAGCAAGACATGTAGAGCGTACACCACTATGTATGATGATGTTGATTAGTACGCCTATGAATAGTAGTCAAGTGGTAGAATATGTATTTAATGACCGCAAGTTGAGAGTAGGGGATAAGGAGATGATAGCCAATCTAATATTACTAAGTATGAGTGACTTTGATATAATATTAGGAATGGATTGGCTATCTGAAAACCATGCTGTTTCAGATTGTTATGATAAGACAGTTATGTTTCCTAACCCTACTAGATATGTTGTAAAGTTTCATAAGAATAAATGAAAGGAGTAGTTATGATTATTACATGATTACTGATTTAGAAAACCTTCAACATATCAAGGTTTCATTGCGTATGTGGTAGATATGGATAAGGCACATCCGGAGTTGTCAGATATTAATGTGGTCAGTGAGTACCCAAATGTCTTTTTGGATGAATTGCCAGGGTTACCACCAGACAGAGAGATGGAGTTCTGTATAGATTTGGTACCTGGTACGGAGCCTATTTCGAGACCACCATATCACATGGCCTTGGTTGAGCTGGAGGAGCTCAAGAGACAGTTACAAGAGCTGTTGGATAGGGGTTTTGTACGATCGAGTGTTTCACCTTGGGGAGCACCGGTGTTGTTTGTAAGGAAGAAGGATGGGAGCCTCCGATTGTGTATAGATTATCGATTATTGAATAAGCCACCATCAAGAATAGGTATCCCCTTCCACGCATTGACTACTTGTTAGATCAGCTTTAGGGAGCACAGGTCTTTTTCAAGATTGACTTGAGGTCTGGGTATCATCAGCTGAAGGTTCGGAGTGGAGATGTACCCAAGACAGCATTTCGTACCCGATATGGTCATTATGAGTTCTTGGTCATGCCATTCGGATTGAAGAATGCTCCAGCTGCTTTCATGGCTTTGATGAACGATGTGTTCAAGCCATATTTGGACCAGTTTGTTATCGTCTTTATCGATGACATATTGATTTATTTGAGATCTAAGGAGGAGCATGAGGAGTACCTCGGGATCATATTGCAGACTCTACGAGAGCAGGAGTTATATGCTAAGCTCAGTAAGTGTGACTTTTGGTTGTCATAGATCTCATTTTTGGGACATGTTGTATCGAGAGATGGTGTATCAGTTGATCCATCTAAGATAGAGGCTGTAGTTCAGTGGGAACAGCCGAGGACAGTCACCGAGATCAAGAGTTTTCTGGGTTTAGCTGGTTACTATCGGAGATTCGTTGAGGGATTTTTGAAGTTGGCTGCTTCGTTGACGTGTCTTACTCGAAAGAGTGTACCGTTCGTATGGAATGAGGATTGTGAGAAGAGTTTTGAGGAGTTGAAACGTTGATTGACCACCGCTCCAATTCTCACTATCCCTACTAGCTCAAGAGGATTTGTAGTGTATACCGATGCTTTGCATCAGGGACTGGGCTGTGTATTGATGCAGGATGGGAAGGTAGTTGCCTATGGATCCAGGAAGCTAAAGGATCATGAGAAGAACTATCCGACCCATGATTTGGAGCTAGCAGCAGTAGTGTTTGCGTTGAAGGTATGGCGCCACTACTTGTATGGCGAGAAGTTCCAGATATTTACCGACCACAAGAGCCTCAAGTATCTATTCTCACAGAAAGAGCTGAACGTGAGACAGAGAAGATGGCTAGAGCTTCTGAAGGACTACGATTGTGAGATACTTTATCATCCGGGTAAGGCTAACGTTGTAGCCGATGCCTTGAGTAGGAAGAGCCTAGGGATGGTATCGTACATGATGGTTAGGGAACAAGATTTGCTAGAGCAGTTTGCTAGCCTCAGTTTGGGAGTCGTGCCTTCTGACATGGATACAGGTTATGTGATAGCTAGTCTACGTTTGGAGCCGAATCTGTTGGACAGGATCAGAGTGGCTCAGCAGACGGATCCATTTTGTATGGATGTGAGTAGTCAGGTGCAGAAGGGCACAGTGACTGACTTTGAGTTGAGTTCTGACGGACTACTGAGGTTCAGAGGTAGATTGTGTGTTCCCGAGGATCCAGGACTAAGGAGATTGATATTGGCGGAAGCTCATTCGTCGAGGTATACGTTACATCCTAGGAGTAACAAAATGTATCAGAACCTCCATAAGGTATACTGGTGGTCAGGTATGAAGAGAGATGTAGCAGACTTTGTGGCAAAGTGTCTCGTATGTCAGCAGGTGAAGGTAGAGCATCAAAAACCTGCAGGGTTATTGCAGCCTCTACCTATACCGACATGGAAATGGGAGCATATCACCAAGGATTTCGTGATGGGTTTACCAAGAACTCGCAGGAATCACGATGCTATATGGGTGATCGTCGACAGACTGATGAAGTCAGCCCACTTCCTAGCTATGAGAGCGACCGATAATCTGAGTTCATTAGCAGAACTGTATGTACGCGAGGCAGTGAGGTTACATGGTGTACCAGTGAGCAGAGTCTTTGATAGGGATTCCCGCTTCACTTCCCACTGTTGGGAACATTTTTAGGAAGCCATGGGAACCCAGTTGAGTTTGAGCACCGCTTTCCATCCTCTGACAGATGGTCAGTCAGAGAGGACTATACAGACTCTGGAGGATATGTTGAGAGCATGTGTGCTAGATTTTAGAGGCTCCTAGGATGACCACCTGCCACTAGCCGAGTTCGCCTACAACAACAGTTATCATTCGAGTATCGGGATGGCACCGTATGAGGCTTTGTATGGTCGTAGATGTCGTTCCCCTATTGGATGGGAAGAAGTGGGTGACCGTAAGATTTTCACTCCTGACATGGTCACACAAACATCTGAGGGCGTCCACTTGATAGTAGAGAAACTGAGGACAGCTCAGAGCAGACAGAAGAGTTACGCTGACAGGAGACGTAGGCCACTAGAGTTTGCAGTTGGTGAATCCGTGTTTTTGAGAGTTTCTCCTTCCAAGGGCATAGCGAGATTTGGGAAGAGAGGGAAACTAAATCCCCGCTATATTGGACCTTTTGAGATACTTGATCGAGTGGGAGATAAGGCTTATAGGTTGGCATTGCCACCGAACTTATCAGGTGTCCATAACGTCTTCCACATATTGATGCTTCGGAAGTATCACTCGGATCCGGCACATGTGTTTAGTTACGAGCCTTTGGAGCTCCGAGAGGACTTGTCATATGTTGAGAGACCAATTCGGATATTGGATAGGAAGGAGAAGGTATTGAGATCGAAGACCATCGGGTTAGTGAAGATTCTCTGGCAGCATCATACTTCAGAGGAAGCTACTTGGGAGCTAGAGAGTCTGATGCGAGAGAAGTACCCTCACCTATTTGATGACTGACTTGGTTCTAATTTGGAGGACCAAATTTTTTAAGTGGTGGAGGATTGTCAGACCCGGATTTTTTGTAGCTTGTACCTTATGATTCCTATGTGTATGAACACTCTGTTTTTAGAGTTGAATCATAAGAAGAGTAATTACTAGACTTAAAGTGTTAGTGAAATGATTTAACACGCAAAAGCTACATAAAATGCCTAATGTGAGCTATAAGTGTCACAGGCTAAACCGAGTGAATCTAAATCATTCTGACTAAAAATAAGAACTTATAATGAGAAAGCATAGAGAGCTCATGAAGGAAAGTCAGCTTGATTTAGTCCCGAACACAGAAAACGAGAGTAAAAGCTAAAAAGGGTAAAATGGACCTTTTTGGCAAGATAAGGTGTTTCGGGTATAATTATCCACCAAGAACGGTTGAAACATAAAGACAAGAGTGTAAGACATAAGATATGACACTTTCGAAATTTTGAGAAAAAGTCAACTTGGTCAATGGTTAAGGAAAAAGTCAACTATATTTAAGAAAGTGGACTTTTACCATAGTTGACTAATCATAGTTAAAAATTAACCTAAGTGTGGAGAAAAAAATTGGGGAAAAATATTCTTGGCCATAATGCTAGATAATCATCCTCGAAAGTAAGGAAAATTTATTCGAAAGGATTCCGGATTAAATTTAATGGTTAAAAACATAATGGGCTTAAGGTGAAAATTTTAAAGCCCATTAAGGTATGCTAAACGTATATCGAAATCTTAGGTCCCTTAGACCGAATGGTTGGACCAATTGATTGGCCAAATATTGAGATAATTAAAGGCCCGAGGTATAGTAAAAATTTCAGCCCAAAAGCCCATCAAGAAAGCCCAAACCGAGAAGCCCAAATGGAAAACCCATGAGATAAATATCTAACCATAGTTAAAGCTAACCATGACTCATAAGGTGACTCATTAGGTGACTCATGGCTAAGGCTTAGAAAGTCAAGCTTAATGGCTGGAAAGTAAAGCTTAATGGCTAAGTCAGTGGCTTATAAAATCAGCCACACCATTGTCATCTTCATCACACCAAATTCGGCTAGAAGAAAAAACCATTGAAACAAATTATCCAAGCTTTCTCTCACTAGAAATCACTAGGAATTAGGCATAATTGGAACTTGCATCCTGCATAGAAGTTGTTCCAAATTGAAAGGAGAGTGACATATGTTGGAATTGGCTATCAAGGAGCCATAGAGTGCAAACCGTGAGCCTCCAAATTTTCGGCCAAGGGTGAACACAACAATTGGTATATTTTCAAGTTTTCAATTTCATATATGTTAATGTATGAATGATTTTAAGTATATTGGTCTATGTTTTAAGCATTGAAACATATTAAATCTCTATGATGTTGGCTAGGCCGAGAGTGAGTAGTGAGATATTGGTTTATGTCCATATGATTTTAAGGCATAAATGGATTAATGTACATGTGTTAATGATTATGGTGTAATTAGAATTAATCAATTTGATTAATTAATGCATGTAATTAGTTGGCAATCAAGGTGTTTGATAAAATGCCTAAATGAACTATAGGATGTTTAAGAAAGTTGCCAACCAAGTGTTTGTGAAAATGCCTAAGTGAATTGGCTAAGAAAGAGACATGGCCGACATGCCATGATGTAACCGAAGGCATGGGTAGCTCTCGGCCATAGCATGTGGCCGAGAGGCCCAATGGGCCAACCCAAAATTTTAGGCCCAATAAGATGTAATAGGTCTAGGACAAGCCCAATAAGAATTGGTGGGCCCTACAAGCCCAATAGGCCCAACGAAAATGAATAGTAAAATGAAAATGGGCTTAAGGCTTAGTTAGGCCCATTAAGGGTTTTAAAAGCCCATTAAGGGAAATAAACTGTATTTAATGTGAAATACAGTAAGAAAAGTGTAATTAACCTCATAAATGGTTATATGCAGCTCCAAAGAGTATTGGAGGAGCAAATCGGACTGCTAAAACGAGCAGCGCAGAGAAAGTGAAATTTCTCGAGTGATTGTAGGTAAGGGACTTTTGTGAGTAGTTAGAGATACCTACATGTATTTTCGTCTGCTTTTACATTCACTTAAAAACTCTGAGGGTAAGAGAAAGTGAATAATAATTATTGCGACCCAATAGTGGCAATTTACGATTTTACCCCTAGTTAGTCAAAAAGTCAACTTTTGTGAAAAGCTGTAAAAAACATGGAAACCACTATTTTGAGTGTTTAACTGCTGTTTAGCAGGAGAATAAATAGATAGGCTAATGATTTTAAGGTTGATGTGAATTAAGCACACTTTATAGTGCTGATTTTGATGTTTTATAAATCATCCCTTTTTAAAGAGCCATCTATCATATTATGTGAGAATGAATCGTACTGAAGCACAGCTCGCACTGGATTTCATATATTTTCCACATATATTAGTCTGAATTTTTTATTCGCACTAGATTTTCATGACATGCATGATAGAGTACTGGAGTGCTCACTCGTACTCAGGTTTTTATGATATATGCATGAGAGAGTGCTGGAGCGATTAGCTCGTACTCGAGTTTTTCATGAGATGCATGACAGAGTGCTGGAGCGTTGCTCGTACTCGATTCTTCATGATTTATACATGACATAGTACTGGAGTTATTGCTCGTACTTGATTTGATGATATTGTTCATAGCATGGTACTGGAGCTATTGCTCGTACTTGATTTAATACATGAACTATGCATTGACCTAGTTGCTAGAGGTTTACTCGCACTAGAGTTGAGTTTTGTGATGTGAAACAGTGTTTGAGCGGAGTGTCGACTGTAAGTCGCGCTCAAAAGCGCGCACTGTATGTGATATATAATACATGTTAAATTCCATGCTCGAGTCCTTGTGTGACTGAGTGTCACATTATGTGAGAGGATATCTGCATGAGGGTACTAGAGACGTGGTATGATATTCCATGGTTTGAGGGCTAAGACCTATGGCAGGCACCCCGATTGTGATGTAGGGTCCACAGAGTATGTTGTACCGTGCATGTGGCATGGGAGTACACTGTACCATGTGGTGTTGTGGAGTTGTGGAGGATATTGTTGGCGGTTGTGATGGATTGACCCCCCTCCCGTTGCAGCAGTGATGCCCCGCACACTAGGATTCCGTGTAGCTTGGGATCACATGTCGGATATGATCATAGTCCAGGATACTATTTACATTTCACCATGGAGTCTCACATGATATATCACTTGATTGACTGATTTAAATTGCTTACAGACCTGAGGGATGGGTCGGACTCTGATTTTGTGATGTGAATGATTTAAATGCCATATTTATTGTGATTTAAATATACATGGCATGATTTATCTAAAGGCATGATTTATATAAAGATGCATTTTTTTGCACTACATGCCTACATTTGAGAAAGAAAGCATGATTTCTGTACATGGGATTTAATCTGTACAAGTATACATATATATATATATATTTAAAGACATGCTTTTAAAGTGAGTTAAGGAAATAATGTTTTCAAGGCATAGCATTATTTTAAGTAGATAGTGTAGATATCTACTTGCTTGCCTGATTTCCTTACTGAGGGCGTTGTATGCTCACTCCCTTTCTTTACATCTCTCTATAGAGCATCAGCAGTAGAGCGAGAGCTATTGAGGGATAGTATTCTTGAGTCCACTGTTAGTTCCTATCGACCGCCAGGTATACAGATTTTGTACGGTTATATATCTAAACATAGAAACAGCACAGTGATGTATACGATATATATTATGGGGAATGTATTTGTGTTAGATTTTATATAATCTCACATGTATTATAAAAGCAGTTACAGTCAGTAACAGTAAATTGACATGTATGTATGATAATGGATAATGTGGTAAGCGAGGATTCTGACATTGAATCACAGCCAAACCATTGGAGAGAGGAAAGGTAAGTTAAAAATGCGAAAAATTTGTAGTGGTTTTTAGTTAAGTCATGGATTGAGAAACAGGTCCTGACATTCTAATCAAAGAGATATCTCAAACTCTTATGATCAGTGAAGATCTGGAATCTTTCCCCATATAAGTAGTGTCTCCAGATCTTCAAGGCAAATACAACAGCGGCTAACTCCAAATCATGCGTAGGGTCATTTCGCTGATGGTCTTTCAACTGTCGCGATCCATATACGACCACTCTTCCATGCTGCAAGAGCACACACCCCAATCCTTGATGCGAGGCATCACTATAAATTGAAAATCCTCGTGATCCCTCAGGAATAGTCAACACAGGTGCCGCTGTCAATCTCTTCTTCAATTCCTGAAAGTTGAGCTCACACGGATCAGTCCATATGAACGGAGTCTCCTTGCGCGTGAGTGTCACGACCCTCAACTTACCAGTATACGTACAAATTTTTCGCATTTTCATGCATCAATCTTTAATCATCCTTCCTCGATCGTGAACAACCACACTCTTAACAGTTGGGCTGTGTGTCGACGTCTAACTCACTCCACCATACCAATTCAATTTGAAACATTATTTATGAGTAAACACTTGTATATATATATATATATATATATATATATATCAGTGTTGTTACATGTGTTTACATTGTTTTACATCCCCAGTAGTTACATACAAAATGCTACTGTGCTATGTCTAGTTTAGATACAAAATAATCCAAGTGTGTATACCTTTAACGATGGGATGCAGCGGATTACAAAAAGGGAAACGCCTCCAGTCACGCTCACTCTATACTTAAATCTCTGTAGAGAGGGGGAAAATAAGGGGGGTGAGCAAACCACACGCTCAGTAAGACAATCATGCGAACAGGTAGATACTGCACTATCTACGTGATCGTGATGCCATGCTCAAAAGCATTTAATTCATTATTTATCTCAAAACATGAGTGTATGATTGTGTTAATGGTATGTAAAGCATTCATGCTATTAAAATCAAGTGCACATTTTAACTCAAAGCATGGTATAAATCATCATGCATAATTCACAATAAAAGCATGGCATTACCCATCATGCATTTTCACAATAAAGCATGGCATTAAACATCATGCATCTGTGCACTTTAAAAACCATTAACAAATCAATTTCAACATTGGTCAGGTCTCGGCCCATCCCTCGGGCTTTCCTGACCCACAAATCATTTCAAACATGGATTTATTCTCAAATAGCAGTAGACATGTGAGATAGGCAGTTCAACAATAGGTAATAACCTCAAGGCCTATGTACATAACCTGTGATATCGGCTACACGGATCAGGTGTGCGGGATATCAACACTATCTGCTTCCACACGGGAGGTGGGTCAAATCCTACCCGCCGGTCCATAGCAGATCTCGTCCAAAGACGGCACATCACAACTCAACATGGTACAATGTACTCCATGCTACATGCACGGTACAACGTACTCCGTGGACCCAATCAACACATCATATCACGCCACATCTCAAACGCACGTGTGAGACTATTTAATCGGTGCGACCTCTTGTCTACCCGAAGCTCCTAACACGGCTAATTAATCATGTCAAAACAATGCACGTGTGAGCCTATTTAATCGATGTGACACCCAGTCTACTCGAAGCTCCAAACACGGCAACATGCAAGGTGGGCTTCCAGTGCGAGACAAACTCGAAGCACAATGCCAAAATAATTATGAAATCCATGTGAAAACTAGTGCCTCTTGCACTCATGTGTATAAAACACGTCAATCTCGTGCGAGTCATATTCTAACACGCTTTCATACTCACGAAATCATGTAGGTGGCTCAAAACATTGCAAAGTATGGTTAACAAAACCAAAACACACTCATTTCTTTTGCAAATCATTTCAATGTCAGCCAACCTATCAATCATTTGCTAAAAAGCAATAAAACATGATTTTCAAAGCAATATGCTTTTGTTTTCATGCACATTTCTCAAACTCCCAACTCTTACCCTTCAATCACCCAACATCATTTCCTAATCTCATGCATTCTAGCAAAACATTTAAGCGCCCAAATTGCGCACAGATATCTCTAAGAGTCCACACAATTCCCTTACCTCGATTTACTTGGTGTGACTCCTTTCCTTTTAGCTTCTCACGCTCTTGGCTCAACTCACCTCGGCGTATCCTCGGAAGCTGTGATTCATTCATTAAATCAATTGAGTTAATGTATTTAACCCATAATTGACCTCACTAGTCAATATTACTCACTTATGCATTTTACCAATGCCTTATTCCACATTTTACCTCTTTTAGGTAAATCTCACAATTTATCCACTAACCACCTCTTAAAATCATACCACAACACTATTAATAACTTCTACATATCTCATTCATCATTAATCTCCATACAATTCCACTTTCTCACTCTAGACCATTTCTAGGTCATAATCATTCCAATGTATTTAAATAGTTTCTAACCATCCATACTCATGCCAAACAACTCCAAAATCAATTATATAAACAATGTACCATAGTTGGAGTGTTAGAATCTTACCCAATTTGATTTCTCTTCTTGCTCCAAATGGCAATGCCCTTAACTCCTTCAATACCAACAATGGGAAAATGCTTTCCAACTATGTTCTTCTTCTCTTTGATAGGAACAACTTTGCTTCTAATGGTCTCTCTTCAAACCTCACTGAAAATGGCTGATTTTAGAGAGAGAAAGTTAGGTTTTTGGGTTAAAAGTGGAAGGTTTGTGTTTTTCTCGAAATTTTCTGATTTTCAGCACTCCTTATATAGAAATAGCTTAAGGAGATCGATCTGGTCCAAGAGGAGATCGATCTGGTCCCCTTAAATCCCTCTTTTTTCATGGCATTTTAAGCATGAGATCGATCTGTCGTAGCATGAGATCGATCTGCTCCCAAACAGAGAGCTAAGGAGATCGATCTGGGTGCTTGGGGATCGATCTTTTCACTACAGAATGCTTAGGAGATCGATCTGGCTCCATTGGAGATCGATCTGCTCTATTCCTTTGCCCAAATAAGAGCATTCTGGCTCTTCCAGATCGATCTCTCATCCCATGCGATCGATCTGCCCTTCACAATTTCCAGATTTTCTGCAGTTCTTCTGCAGCAACACTTACCAAACATCCTTAATTTGCTACCATGATCCTTTTCTCATCCATTCATCTTTGAGACTTGAAAATGGCATCCATCCTCACTTCATACACATTAAAACTTGTGTAGAATCTTTGTATGACCAATGGTACTTAATATAAACAAAAATGGAAGTGCACGTCTTATGCAATTCTACTTCCATTTTACCAAACTACTCATAATCCATTCTACTCACATTCTCCACATGTTTAAGTCCATTTCTTTACATTCACACATAATGTAACTTGTATGTACAATCACAACTCTTATTACAAGTGTGTACATTAACTTATGGACTTACATCACATATACTTCACTTATGAATTCATAGTACAACTCTATTTACATTTCTATGTACATATATACCATTATACATATACGGGGTCTCAGATTCTCCCCCACTTAGAAAATTTGGTCCTCCAAATTAGAACCAATTATTCCGTGAACAACTCGGGATACCTCTCCCGCATCAAACTCTCCAATTCCCATGTGGCTTCTTCCACAGTGTGATGTTACCAAAGTATTTTCACCAAGGGAATTGTCTTTGTCCTCAGCACTTTCTCTTTTCTGTCCAATACCCAAACTGGCTTCTCAACATATGTTATACCCTCGTTGAGCTCCAATGGCTCATACCTTATTACATGCATAGGATCCGGGTGATACTTCCTTAACATGGATACATGGAAGACGTTATGCACACTTGCCAACTCTGGTGGCAATGCCAATCTATAAGCCTTATCTCCCACTCTATCAAGTATCTCAAATGGCCCCATATATCGAGGGCTCAACTTTCCCTTCTTCCCGAATCTCATAATTCCCTTCGAAGGGGAAACTTTCAAAAACACTGACTCACCCACATCAAACTCTAGTGGTCTCCGTCTCTTGTCAGCATAACTCTTTTGCCTGCTCTGAGCTGTCTGTAACCTCTCACATATCAATTGGATGTCCTCAGAGGCTTGTCTAACCAAGTCGGGAGCAAAGATCTGTCTGTCACCAACCTCTTCCCATCCAATAGGGGAACGGCATCTACGCCCATACAATGCCTCATATGGTGCCATCCTGATACTTGCATGAAAACTGTTATTATACGCGAACTCTGCGAGTGGAAAATGGTCATCCCAGGAGCCTCCAAAATCCAATGCACACGCTCTTAACATATCCTCCAAGGTCTGTATAGTCCTCTCTGACTGACCATCTGTCTGAGGATGAAACGCGGTGCTAAAACTCAACTGGGTCTCCATCGCTTCCTGAAAACATTCCCAGAAGTGGGAAGTGAAGCGGGCATCCCTATCAGAAACAACGCTCACTGGAATTCCATGTAGCCTCACTATCTCGCACACATATAGGTTCGCTAACTGGCTCAGAGTATCGGTAGCTCTCATAGCTAGAAAATGGGCTGATTTCGTCAACCGATCCACAATCATCCATATGGCATCATGACCTCTCCGGGTCCTCGATAATCCCATCACAAAATCCATGGTGACATGCTCCCACTTCCATGTCGGTATCGGTAGAGGCTGCAATAACCCTGCAGGCTTCTGATGCTCTACCTTTACTTGCTGACAAATGAGACACTTAGCAATATATTCAGCAATGTGCTTTTTCATTCCAGACCACCAATAAACTTTTCGAAGGTTTTGATACATCTTAGTACCCCCCGAATGTATCGTATACTTAGATGAGTGAGCCTCTGTTAAGATCAACCTTCTGATCTCTGCATCATCAGGAACACATATCCTACATCTGAACCTCAACAATCCATTCGAACTCAATCCAAAGTCCGTGTCTGTACCTCTCTGTATCTACCCGACAATATCACTACACTGTTGATCAACTCGCCTGTCGGATTCGATCTACTAGATCCGGTTCCAACTGCAGGCTAGCTATCATAAATCCACTATCAGCGTCAGGCGGGGTCATATCCAAACTGAGGTTCGTGAACTGTTCCAACAACTCGTGTTCCCTGACCATCATAAATGATACCATCCCGAGATACTTCCTACTCAAAGCATCAGCAACCACATTTGCTTTACCCGGGTGGTATAGGATTTCACAATCATAATCCTTTAACAGCTCGAGCCATCTCCTTTGTCTCATGTTCAGCTCTTTTTGTGAGAACAGGTACTTAAGGCTCTTATGATCTGTATAAATCTGAAATCTCTCACCATAGAGGTAGTGGCGCCATATCTTCAGCGCAAACACCACCGCTGCCAACTCCAAATCATGGGTCGGGTAGTTCCTCTCATGATCCTTTAATTGTCTTGATCCATAGGCTACTACCTTCCCATCCTGCATCAACACGTAGCCCAATCCTAGGTGTGAAGCATCCGTATACACCGAGAAACCTCCTGAGCCGGTAGGAATGGTGAGTATTGGAGCTGTTGTTAATCTCCTTTTCAATTCCTCAAAGCTTTCCTCACACTTATCGTCCCACACAAACTCTACATTTTTCCTCGTGAGACATGTCAAAGGAGCAGCTAACCTCGAAAATCCCTCTATAAACCTTTGATAATACCCAGCTAAACCCAGGAAACTTCTGATCTCTGTCACTGTCTGGGGTCTCTGCCACTGAACTACGACCTCAATCTTAGATGGATCCACTGATACTCCATCCTTTGATACAATATGACCCAGAAAAGAGATATGTTCCAACCAAAAGTCACACTTACTGAGTTTAGCGTACAACTTCTTCTCTCGAAGGGTCTGTAGCACTATCCTTAGATGCCTTTCATGCTCCTCACTAGACCTTGAGTACACCAGTATATCATCAATAAACACGATCACAAACCGATCCAAATACTGGTGAAATACCTCATTCATCAACGACATAAAAGCTGCGGGAGCATTTGTCAACCCGAATGGCATAACCATAAACTCATAATGTCCATACCGGGTACGAAGAGCTGTCTTGGGTACATCTCCATCTCGTATCTTCAACTGATGGTACCCTGATCTCAGATCTATCTTGGAAAAGACCTGCGCTCCCTTAAGCTGATCCAACAAATCATCGATGCGTGGGAGGGGATACTTATTCTTGATAGTGGCCTTATTCAACAACCGGTAATCTATACACAGTCGGAGGCTTCCATCCTTCTTCCTTACAAACAGAACCGGTGCTCCCCAATGTGAGACGCTCGGCCTGATGAATCCCTTCTCCAGCAACTCTTGTAATTGTTTCCTTAACTCCTCTAACTCAACTTGAGCCATTCTGTATGGTGGCTTGGACATCGGCACTGTACCAGGTGCCAAGTCTATACCAAACTCCATCTCCCTATCTGGAGGTAACCCTGGTAACTCATCCGAAAAGACATCTGGAAATTCCCTAACCACTGGTATGTCTTCCAATTTCAGACGTGCCTTATCCGTCTCAATCACAAAAGCGATGAACCCTTCACATTATTCTTTCCACCATTAGTATCATAAATCATCACATCATATACATAAATGAAATCAAATTTATCTTTCATACATCATGTATCAAGATTGTACTCATCACACTTATAATAATCATGTTCTTTAATTTCATTTCACAAAATTAACTACAAGATTGTCTATCTTTGGAAACATCAAAGTTTTTGCATGACAATCCATAATAACATGATTGGCAGCCAACCAATCCATTCCTAGGATCACATCAAAATCACTCATATTTAATAAAATCAAATCGGCTGCCATTTCTTTACCTCCTATCCTCATCTTACAATCTCTATATACATGCTCAGTCAACTGACTATCATTCATAGGGGTAGATATTAATAACATCTTATCGAGCAGTGTGGGTTTTAGATGCTTCAACAATTTACATGCAAAGGATGGTGATACAAAAGAATGCATGGCACCAGGATCAAACAGTACATAAGCTTCTAAATCAAAGATTTGGATGGTACCTTTTACCACATCCGATGACTGATCTGCAGTGTCCTGGTCCAGTGCGTGCACTCGTCCTCTGCTTACACCCACTGCTGGCTTCCCCTTTTCCTCGATTGTAGCCCTCCTCCTCGGAGCAGCTGTACCAACTGGAGCTCTCTCTGGCTCCTTGCCCTTCTGTGGGGCTCTCTCTATCATCTATGGGCAATCTCTGATTATGTGCCCTGGCTTCCCACATCTGAAGCATACTACAGAAGATCCACAGCATGGTCGAGTACCATGGTACCTACCACACTTGCCACACTGTTCCGTAGTAGGCCGTGTCCTCCATTCAGGATTCCCTTAGCTGGAGCAATGGCCGGATACATGGGAGTATCAACTGTCCTCTCTCGGATCTCATTAATTCTTGGCCTCTTTCCAGAGAATCTCTTGCTTCATTTATAACTGAAGCCTCTATCCATCACTGGTCTTTTCTTATCTCTATCCCTCATCTTACCAACCTTTCCAAACTCTGAGGCAATCCTATCAACATCTTGTTCACATAGTTGCGCCCTGCGTACTGCCTCTTCATAGGTCGGTATATCCAGAGGAACCAATCTAGACCTGATGGTCGGTCTCAATCCATCCACAAACTTTTGGATCTTCTCGACCTCATTACCCATCGTGTGGGGATCATATCTGCCCAGGGATATAAAAGCAGTCTCATACTCATCCACAGTCCTGCTCCCTTGGGTCAGTCTCAAAAATGCCATCTTTAGCTTCCGCTGTGCGGTATCCGGGACATACTGTCTCTGGAAGGCCTCTAGAAACACATCCCAGCTGATCTCAGTATGTCGGGCTCTCAAAATAGGCCTGGTGGACTTCCACCAATGTTCTGCTGATCCCTTCAGCATAAAAGCAGCAAATGCTACCATCTCGGTAGTAGTGCACTCAAAGAACCCATATAATTTCTCGATTTCATTGATCCAATCCTTAGCCGCTACTGGGTCCTTTATTCCACTGAAAGACGACGGTCTAAACTTCTGAAACTGCCACAATCTATCCAAATCACATCCATATCCCCAACCTCTACTGCCTGGCATAGCAACCGGCGTAGGCACATCTTGTGTGGGTGGGGTATCTGTCGTCTGTGGCCTCTGGGTTTCCCTTGTCCGTGCCTCAGGAGCTGCCGCCTGCTCGGCATCACCATGTGTAGCGGGACTCTGTCTACCGCCAACTCCAGATAAGGATTGGGTGACCAACTCCACAATCATCTTAATGCTCCGCTTAATCCTCGCGAAGCGAGCCTCAGAACTCTCGGGCCTCTCCTCTGGACCCTGTGGAGCATGCTCAACATCGGCCTTCACCTCAACATCCTCCTAAGCCTCGTGCGTTTCTGGCTCAACACGACCCCCAGGCCTACCTCTACGGCCTCGAGCCTATGCTCTCATCCCTCTACCATGACTGGTATTAGGCATACTTACTCAATTCCCTACATTCACAACCAATTACTTAGTCAACCCATCGACACACACAATTTGTATCTAAACAAGCACAGTAACTTGGGGATGTAATTTTCCAACTTATTAAGCATTTTAGACACGACACATGTCAAACCAACTCGGGCTCTGATATCAACTTCTGTCACGACCCTCAACTTACCAGTATACGTACAAATTTTTCGCATTTTCATGCATCAATCTTTAATCATCCTTCCTCGATCGTGAATAACCACACTCTTAACAGTTGGGCTGTGTGTCGACGTCTAACTCACTCTACCATACCAATTCAATTTAAAACATTATTTTTGAGTAAACACTTGTATAAATATATATATATATATATCAGAGTTGTTACATGTGTTTACATTGTTTTACATCCCCAGTAGTTACATACAAAATGCTACTGTGCTATGTCTAGTTTAGATACAAAATAATCCAAGTGTGTATACCTTTAACGATGGGATGCAGCGGATTACAAAAAAGGAAACACCTCCAATCACGCTCACTCTATACTCAAATCTCTGTAGAGAGGGGGAAAATAAGGGGGGTGAGCAAACCACACGCTCAGTAAGGCAATCATGCGAGCAGGTAGATACTGCACTATCTACGTGATCGTGATGCCATGCTCAAAAGCATTTAATTCATTATTTATCTCAAAACATGAGTGTATGATTGTGTTAATGGTAGGTAAAGCATTCATGCTATTAAAATCAAGTGCACATTTCAACTCAAAGCATGGTATAAATCATCATGCGTAATTCACAATAAAAGCATGGCATTACCCATCATGCATTTTCACAATAAAGCATGGCATTAAACATCATGCATCCGTGCACTTTAAAAACCATTAACAAATCAATTTCAACATTGGTCAGGTCTCGGCCCATCCCTCGGGCTTTCCTGACCCACAAATCATTTCAAACATGGATTTATTCTCAAATAGCAGTAGACATGTGAGATAGGCAGTTCAACAATAGGTAATAACCTCAAGGCCTATGTACATAACCTGTGATACCGGCTACACGGATCAGGTGTGCGGGATATCACCACTATCTGCTTCCACACGGGAGGTGGATCAAATCCTACCCGTCGGTCCATAGCAGATCTCGTCCAAAGATGACACATCACAACTCAACATGGTACAATGTACTCCATGCTACATGCACGGTACAACGTACTCCGTGGACCCAATCAACACATCATATCATGCCACATCTCAAACGCACGTGTGAGCCTATTTAATCTGTGCGACCTCTTGTCTACCCGAAGCTCCTAACACGGCTAATTAATCATGTCAAAACAATGCACGTGTGAGCCTATTTAATCGATGTGACACCCAGTCTACTCGAAGCTCCAAACACGGCAACATGTAAGGTGGGCATC
This sequence comes from Firmiana major, assembly GCA_033439115.1. Lineage (NCBI taxonomy): Eukaryota > Viridiplantae > Streptophyta > Magnoliopsida > Malvales > Malvaceae > Firmiana > Firmiana major. The sequence goes on from CM065899.1 coordinate 43,214,323, forward strand.
CAGTGCGAGACAAACTAGAAGCACAATGCCAAAACAATTATGAAATCCTTGTGAAAACTAGTGCCTCTTGCACTCATGTGTATAAAACACGTCAATCTCGTGCGAGTCATATTCTAACACGCTTTCATACTCACGAAATCATGTAGGTGGCTCAAAACTTTGCAAAGTATGGTTAACAAAACCAAAACACACTCATTTCTTTTGCAAATCATTTCAATGTCAGCCAACCTACCAATCATTTGCTAAAAAGCAATAAAACATGATTTTCAAAGCAATATGCTTTTGTTTTCATGCACATTTCTCAAACTCCGAACTCTTACCCTTCAATCACCCAACATCATTTCCTAATCTCATGCATTCTAGCAAAACATTTAAGCGCCCAAATTGTGCACAGATATCTCTAAGAGTCCACACAATTCCCTTACCTCGATTTACTTGGTGTGACTCCTTTCCTTTTAGCTTCTCACGCTCTTGGCTCAACTCACCTCGGCGTATCCTTGGAAGCTGCGATTCATTCAGTAAATTAATTGAGTTAATGTATTTAACCCATAATTGACCTCACTAGTCAATATTACTCACTTATGCATTTTACCAATGCCTTATTCCACATTTTACCTCTTTTAGGTAAATCTCACAATTTATCCACTAACCACCTCTTAAAATCATACCACAACACTATTAATAACTTCTACATATCTCATTCATCATTAATCTCCATACAATTCCACTTTCTCACTCTAGACCATTTCTAGGTCATAATCATTCCAATGTATTTAGATAGTTTCTAACCATCCATACTCATGCCAAACAACTCCAAAATCAATTATATAAACAATGTACCATAGTTGGAGTGTTAGAATCTTACCCAATTTGATTTCTCTTCTTGCTCCAAATGGCAATGCCCTTAACTCCTTCAATACCAACAATGGGAAAATGCTTTCCAACTATGTTGTTCTTCTCTTTGATAGGAACAACTTTACCTCTAATGGTCTCTCTTCAAACCTCACTGAAAATGGCTGATTTTAGAGAGAGAAAGTTAGGTTTTTGGGTTGAAAGTCGAATGTTTGTGTTTTTCTCGAAATTTTTTGATTTTCAGCACTCCTTATATAGAAATAGCTTGAGGAGATCGATCTGGTCCAAGAGGAGACCGATCTGGTCCCCTTAAATGCCTCTTTTTTTCACGGCATTTTAAGCATGAGATCAATCTGTCGAAGCATGAGATCGATCTGCTCCCAAACAGTGAGCTAAGGAGATCGATCTGGGTGCTTGGGGATCGATCTTTTCACTACAGAATGCTTAGGAGATCGATCTGGCTCCATTAGAGATCGATCTGCTCTATTCCTTTGCCCAAATAAGAGCATTCTGGCTCTTCCAGATCGATCTCTCATCCCATGAGATCGATCTGCCCTTCACAATTTCCAGATTTTCTGCAGTTCTTCTGCAGCAACACTTACCAAACATCCTTAATTTGCTACCATGATCCTTTTCTCATCTATTCATCTTTGAGACTTGAAAATGGCATCCATCCTCACTTCATACACATTAAAACTTGTGTAGAATCTTTGTATGACCAATGGTACTTAATATAAACAAAAATGGAAGTGCACATCTTATGCAATTCTACTTCCATTTTACCAAACTACTCATAATCCATTCTACTCACATTCTCCACATGTTTAAGTCCATTTCTTTACATTCACACATAATGTAACTTGTATGTACAATCACAACTCTTATTACAAGTGTGTACATTAACTTATGGACTTACATCACATATCTTCACTTATGAATTGATAGTACAACTCTATTTACATTTCTATGTACATATATACCATTATACATATACGGGGTCTCACAGTGAGCTTAATCAAAGGAGCGGCAATCCTGGAAAATCCTTCCGTAAATCTTCTGTAATACCCTGCCAAGCTGTAAACCCCACAAAATTCCTATATTTAATTAGACTATATAAGAATAAAAATAATATGTTTTAATGGAAGTACGAATATTCGTTGTAGGGCTCGAGGATTATGGGAGCCGAGAAGCCCGTGCATGACAGGGAAAATTAAAGCTACAAGAAGTGATGAAACAAATACAAGCATGGAGGGATCGAAAATAAATTTGATGTAAAAAACTTATATCGAGGATTCATGAGGAATGATGAAATCCCGATAATATTTCATTTACGAAATAATAAAAATTTCATGGAAGGCATAAATATTGTCATTAGGTGATTTTATAAAAGAAAGAAAGAAAATGAATATATATATATATACATAGGTATAATATATATATATATATATACTAGACAAATTTAAATGGACAAATAATGATATATATCTAATGAATATATATATATATATTGTAATGTATAACATACAATATATAAGAATTAATAAATGAACACAAAACAATGAAACAAAAAAATAATACAAACATTAAACAAAAACAAACAAATAAATATCTATCTACATATTAATATAACATATATATATATATATATATATATATATTAATATAATATATATATATATTATGTTGTACGTAATTGGCTTTCAAAGAAAGCCAATTTCGTTTCCTGCATTTTTGAAATGCAGAGGCAGTAGCAGGGAGCGGGAAAAGGAAAAGAAAAGAGAAAGGAGAAGTGAAGGAAGAAGGAAAGGGGAACGAAAGACTGATCGGTCGGGAGAGGGAGAAAAGAAAGGAAAGAAGAAAGAAAGGAAGGAGAGAAAGAAGGCTGGCCGGTCCGAGATTGAGGCAAACCGAGAGGGACCGTTGGGTAGGAAGCAGAAACCGAGGAAGACCTGGGTGAAGGCTGGAACAGAACAAAAGCAGATCAAAGCTGAAGCTGAAGCCAGAAACGAGACCCCGAGGCAGGGGAGGAGAAGAAGAAAACGAGGAAGAAGGAGAGCGAAGCAGAACAAAAGAAATTGAAGCAGACTGAGGCAAAAACATGGCTAAAAAATTGAAGCTGGAACTGAGAGTAAACAGGAGCTAACCGAGGGAGAAAGAGAGGGAGATTGAAGAAAGAAGAAAATCGAGACTTAGCTGGAAGCAAAGGAAGTCTCGACCAGAACAAAAAAGGCTGAAACCGATAGGCAGGGGAGAGGAAGGAAAGGAAGACCGAGGCTGGAAAATGGGAGCAGGACCGAAGGAGAAGAAGACTGAAGGAAGGCTGGAAATCAAGAGTGGAATTTAAGTAGAACCGAAAAGCTGAAAACCAAATCGAGGAAGAAGAAGAGCAAGCCGAGACTACGCTCACCGAGAGAGGAGAAAAGAAGACTAGAAAAAAAAGAGAAAAAAAGAAGGAGAAAAGAAAAGCTGGAAATTTGGAAAAGAGACAAGGTAAATTTATATATGTATATTTAATGTACATGTATATATTTATATGTTTGAGATATAGGCTTGTTAGTGTGAATTAAGTTATATGTGAAATAAAAATGGAAAAATGGGAGAGATGAGAAATAGACAATATATATATATATTTATGTGATGATGAATAAGGAAATTAAATGATAAAATGAAGGTGTGTATATACTTAGGTGTATATACAAATAGGTGCATAAGATAAATGTGGGTGTTAGTATATGTACATACAAAGAATATATACATGTGATAAGGAAAAATGAAAACAAATAATAATATATATAGGAGTATATATATATATATATATATTTATGTGTATATACTTGTAGATGTATATAATGAATGTGTATGTTAATATTTGAATGTACAAAATATATAAATAGTAAAGAAAATATATAAACGTGCGTGTTGGCCTAGGTATGTTGTGAGATCTGAGAATTTCAGACATATTTCAATTATGTAATATGAACTTGAAGTATAATTTATTGAGCTTAGTGAATTGTGGGAATGATAATTGGAGATTTATATGTTAAGTGTTTAAAATAAGTATGAAGCTATGAGGACAGATCAATCTGGGAGAAGGAGAGATCGATCTGGTGAGTTAAAAATGACAAGGAAGGAGGAATTTAAGGAGAAGATCGATCTCCAATGGAAGAGGATCGATCTCCTTATGATTCTGTTTGAGAGAAGATCGATCTCATGAGGAAGAGATCGATCTCCAAATGTTTTTGTTTGGGAGAAGATCGATCTCCTCAAGGAGCAGATCGATCTCATAAAGCCATAAAGAGATCGATCTCACCCCTCGACAGATCGATCTCCTAGGCATAAATTGCCCCAAATCGTCCCTAAATTCAAATGCAGATCGATCTCATCAAGAGCCAGATCGATCTCCTACCCTCAGTCTATATAAGGAATCCCTACTTTCTCCTGCAATTTCACTTTCTCTCTCTTCCAACCCCCATTTTCACCGAACCCTAGCTTTCTCACTCATCCAAAGCACCCATTTCTGTCCAAATCAGAAGTTGTGGCAAGAAGGAAAGTTGTTCCTCATCAAAGGGAGAACAACATACTTGGAAATCAAAAGACGGATCTAATCGAGGTAAGAGATAAGCTCTCCACAAGTTTTGGGTAATTTCTAAACCTCGATCCTTATATTTGAGATGATTTTGGTGATGATAGTTGTTGGCATTGTGTTGAAATAGCTGAAAAATGATTAGGGATTGATGAAATTACAATGTAGTTGGAGTGATGATGATATTTGGCAACTTTGGTAAATTTAGGAATTTTGAGCTATAAATGGAGATTTAGAAAATGTGGTGTATTAGCATAGATATTGTGGCATAGGAAATATAGAATGTTGAGGTGTCGTGAGCGAGATTATGGTTTGTGATGGAGTTATGAGAGTTGAGAAATTTGAGGAGTTATAAGCAATTATGCTCGATTTTGAGAATTGAGGTTGATGTGATACTGAGTATTGATGTTTTAACATCGTTTGGACAGCTCGGGAGTTCCAGAGTGGAATGCGAGGCTAGTCCGTGATACGGGGGAAACGATTGCACTATACGAGGTGCAAAGAGGTAAGGGAAAACTAAACCATTTGTGTATGTGTTTTGATGAATTATTGTAGCATGAACCATGATTTGAGAATACAAGCATGCTTGGTGTTGTGTTGTGATATAATTGCACACGATTTTTATAGCCGGTTGGAGCCCATTGTTTTATAAGTTTATAAGCTGAGTGTGAAATTGCTTTATAAACTTTTGAGTTTGCGTGAAAAGTAAATTGGGCTCTACGTTAAGGCGATATTGAGATTTGAGAAAATGTGTGCGTGTTTTGCCAGTTGGAACTCGATTTTAATATGTTTTGTGTTGAGTACACAAATGTTTTAAATGAGTTTTATGAGAGAAAACCATTATGAGTACTACGTGAAGGCATAATGTTTTATAAGATAATGGCTAATGATTGAGACTTAGGCGTGTCATGTTGAATACACATCGGGCCTTGCTCTGGTAGCATGTAAGACCGATATAGTGGGACGCCTGGGAACCGACCCAGGGACCACAGGCCTTGTTCTGGTAACATGTAAGTTCGATAATTCCTCCGCCTTGGTAGCGTTGGGAGGCCTTGCTCTGGCAGCATGTAAGTCCGATATTCCTCCGTTTTGGTAACGAGAGATGCCTCCGTTTTGGTAACGAGAGATGCTTCCATTTTGGTAACGTGAGATGACCCCCGTTCTAGTAACGCTGGGTGGCCTTGCTTTGGTAGCATGTAAGACCGAGAGAGTGGGCCTCCTGGGAACCGACCCAGGGACCACGTGATTGTGTGCATGAGGCGAGGCATTGCTCTGGTAGCATGTAAGGCCAGGCCTTGTTCTGGTAACATATAAGTCCAATATACCATGCATACGACCATATTGTCGACGTTCCCTCTATACGAGGATGCCTGGGGTGCGCACCCAGAGGAGATTATATATTTGATGTGCCATGACGAGTTTTAATTGAGTTTTATTTCCTAGTCTCGTTTTACACATGAGTTGTGTTTTGTGACCTTGTCACGTGCTATTTACTGATGTGATTTTTATCACGTATTTTGAGAACAGCCATTATTGCATATATTTACACATGCTTGTGAGTGCTCGATATTGAGCCTTTTTATCTTCATGTTTTCACATGATTTATGAGTTATGAGATGATGATGTTTTGAGAACTTTCATGGTACGATTTCAAATGAGCTTCATAAACAAATACATATTTGTGATATGTGATATGGTTTATATAACTGAATTCCCTTACCCCCTTTACTGAGTGATTTGGAAGCTCACCCTGTTTTCTCTCCCCCCCAGATCGCTTCAAGTGAAGTGAGTTCCCTGCGGCGTACGGGTTAGAGGCTAGTGGAGGACTTGAGCTCCAGGCCGTATTTTGTGTATTGAGGTAGATATTTAATATTCATGTACCCAGACTAGAGTTATATTTACAGTACTTATTGTACAATGATGTACGGGATGTATTAGGATTAATTAACTTGGAATTGAGTAATGTATATGATACAATATATAATATATTATGATGAGATCCTGAGGCATGTTTCTGAATTTGTTTTCTGAACAAGAGTATGCTCTCTGAAACTATCTTTTGAATAAGTTGATTTTATTTCGATAGTTTTATATATGAAAACAATAGTATGTTTTGAGACTAAGGGTCATTTATGTTGTATGCTAATGCATGTCAAGTTCGCCTTCGTGGCGTCTGAACCTCGCTTGTCTGGCGTCTGAACTTTGCCCTGTGTGGCGTCTGAACTTCACCTTTTTGGCGTCTGAACTTCGCCATGTGTGGCATATGAACTTTGCCTTCGTGGCGTCTGAACTTTGCCCTGTGTGGTGTCTGAACTTTGCTCGTGTGGCGTCTGAACTTCGTCCTTGTGGCGTTTGAACTTCACCTTCGGGTGTCTGAACGTTGTATGACCTGGATCCCGTCTACAGCCTTACCATGGCTATAGGTTTTTAGTTCCCTCTCCGGAGGATGATTTTGTTATTGCCGCATGATAATTATATGGGCCTATGTAGTCTCTATTTGAATTAAACTCTGTTTTCAAAATTTGAGTTGTGATATATGATTTTTCATGTAATCATGTTTTGGAATTCTGAAAATACGAAAAGGTTATGTGATACTGTTAAATACAAGCGCGTAAAGAATTACATTTTGAATCATGATGTTTACGACCTTCTTATTTTCGAAAGTCTTTCATACTAGTTTTCAGAGAGTAGGTATTATACGTATATTTATGTCTTTCTACATATTTGAATCACTAAGACCGTTTTAAATGCATTCTTCTTACTGGGCTTTTTCCAGAAAGCTCACCCCTCTACCTCTCAAACTATTTGCAGTGATCCGTAGGCGTTACCTGCCACGTACACGATGTAGGATATGGGAAAGAGCTACCCTAGGCTACTTTTTGTACACGCAGCAAAGGTATACAATTACATTCCTTTACCAGACATATTTGTATGCACAGACATATATTGTGAATATTTTATTGGGATGCAATTTGTAAGAAAAACAATGTAAAGAATATTATTTTTGGGATTAGGTTCTAAGATGATTGGTATTGAATCGAAATGGATGTATTGAGTTGTAAATGTGAATTTGGAAAGTATGCTTGGTAGTTGTAGATATCTAGGATTGTTGGAAAGCAGCTTGGTAATTGTGGATATCTAGGATTGTCAAACAATTGAATTGCAGGTGCGTAGGCTCATATATAAGTCGTTATGCTGCCGAAATTTCTATCGGCCATATATGTCAAAATAAGAGAAATAAATATAATTACGGATAAGGAATTAGGAAAGGTGATTTGACACTGAACAGGAATACAACCTAAGTGAATAAGGAAATAAGTGGGTAAATTAAATATATATAGTTCAAAAAAAAATTCCCCCGATTTTCAAGGGTCAAGGGTCATTACAGTTTAAGTGGTATCAGAGCGATGGTTGTCTAGTACTGTCAGTGTCGAAAATAAGGATTAAATTACATCCCAATGTCTGTGCTTGTCGCTTTGTAGGTAATGTATACCTAATGAATTTAAGATTTGATCTTTGGTTTACGCGCAGGAATTAGATCACGGGTTAGAGGCCATAGAGATAGGCTTGAGAATCATGCAGAGTCATCATATGAGACTCATGAATGATACCGAGATTGAAATTGATGTTGAGTGTGCTCCATCAGGTCTTGTGGAAAGGACAGATGGTATTGAGATACACTCTGCTAAGGTTGAATGGAGTATTGAACATATTATGGAAAATTAGGACACATGCTATGTTAGGTGATGGGGTAAACGAAAGAATAGACAGATAGATTACTCCTGATACGCCCGCACAGCCTATAGAGATGTGAAACAGAGAAAAAATCCAGTAAACTCATAGGAGGTACTGAGATCCTCAATCGAGCTAAGTTAGCTCAACGTGATGTTATTTAAGAGAACAGTGCGTAAGGCGCAACTATAAGAATATGAGATATATACTCTCAAGATTACTAAGAAAATGACAAGGTATAGAGAATGACAGAAAAGTGATGTACTAAGGAAGTAGTGAGAGTGATAAAGTAAAGTCAGTGTGACTGAAATATGAATCACATAACTAAAAGTATGCTTACAAGATTGAATTAAAATGCTGAGAAAACAATTATAAGGATTACATGAAAAGGAGATTATCGGATCAGGTGATTCACATTGGAGTGTACTAGTGTTAAATTTTAAGGAGACTCGGAGTCTCTTGGGTCACAGTGTATTAAGAATGGGTGTAAGTAGGATTTTCCAAACAGAGGTTACATGTTAATGGGAAAGATCCAAACTATTATGAAGATTTAGAGTTTGAGATATAAGGAACTTTAGAATATGGATTACGTATTGAATCTAAGGATTGTAATTTCTATATTCTTATGTTTTGAATGTGAGACTTAATTCGAATAAGGAAAGAATTTTGCTATAGTTGATGTACGAAATGAGACAAGCTTTGAAATGAGATAAATCTTGAATATACGAGTCATATTGGAATAAGAGATGTATGCAAGGTATGAATATCTCTGGTATGTGAAGTGATTTGGATCAAGTGATATAAATTAAGAATAAGTTCTCATTAAGGATAAATGGGAAATTGTGATAAGTTTGGTGTCTCAAACGATGATGCCCTACGACAAAGGATCTTAAAGGAGTCTCATTGTTCTCGGTACACCATGCACCCGGGAAGCACTAAGATGTACCATGATTTACGTAGGGTGTATTGGTGGGTCAGTATGAAAAGAGATGTAGCTGAGTTGTGGCCAAGTGTCTGATTTGCCAACAGATTAAGATTGAACACCAAAGACCATCGGGATTACTTAAGTCTCTTCCAGTGCCTACTTGGAAATGGGAGGACTTTACTATGGATTTCATTATGGGTTTACCAAGGACCCGAAAGGGGCATGATGCAATCTGGGTGATTGTAGACAGATTGACTAAGAGTGTCTACTTCCTAGCCATCAAAAGTACAAACTCCTTGAGTACTTTAGCAGAGTTGTATGTGAGAGAGATAGCTCGGTTGCATGGGGCTCCCGTGAGCATTACATCAGATAGAGATTCCCGATTCACTTCTAGATTTTAGGCTCATTTTTAAGAAGCCATGGGATCTCAACTTAATTTGAGCACAGCCTATCATCCTCAAACCGATGGTTAGTCCGAGAGGACCATTCAGACCTTAGAGGATATGCTGAGGGCGTGCGTTTTGGAGTTTAAGGGCTCATGGGATGATCATCTACCTCTCGCAGAGTTTACTTACAACAACAACTATCATGCTAGCATCGGGATTGCACCGTATGAGGCCTTGTATGGAAGAAGATGTAGGTCTCTAGTGGCTTGGGACGAAGTGGGTGACAGAAGGATCTTGGCTCTCGAGTTGGTGGAACAGGCAGCAGAAGGTGTTCGGATAATCTGTGATAGACTTAAGACCACACAAAGTAGGCAGAAGAGTTATGCGGATAAGCATAGGCAGCCACTTGAGTTTCAAATTGGGGACTCCGTGTTTCTTAAAGTATCTTCGAGCAAGGGTATCATGCGGTTCAGGAAGAAGAGGAAGTTGAGTCCTCGCTTTATTGGTCCTTTTGAGATCCTAGAGAGAGTGGGAGACGTAGCCTACAAACTTGCCTTACCACCGTAGCTTTCTAGGGTACACAATGTCTTCCATGTCTCGATGTTAAGGAAATATAATCCGAATCCCTCACACATCATTGAGTACGAGCCTTTGAGCATTCAAGAGGATATGAGCTACGTTGAGCGACCAATCCGAATTTTGGACAGAAAGGAAAAGGTACTTCGATCAAAGACGATACCTCTGGTAAAGGTTCTCTGGCAACACCATTCGATTGAAGAAGCTACATGGGAGCTAGAGAGCCTCATGAAGGAGAAGTACCCACATCTATTCCGATGGACCCGAATGAATTTGGAGGACCAAATTCTTTTAAGGTGGGGAGAATGTAAACCCCACAAAATTCCTATATTTAATTAGACTATATAAGAATAAAAATAATATGCTTTAATGGAAGTACGAATATTCGTTGTATGGCTCGAGGAGTATGGGAGCCGAGAGCTCGTGCATGACAGGGAAAACCGAAGCTACAAGAAGTGATGAAGCAAATGCAAGCATGGAGGGATCGAAAATAAATTTGATGTAAAAAACTTATATCGAGGATTCATGAGGAATGATGAAATCTTGATAATATTTCATTTACGAAATAATAAAAATTTCATGGAAGGGATGAATATTGTCATTAGGTGATTTTATAAAAAAAAAGAAAGAAAATGTATATATATATATACATAGGTATAATATATATATACTAGACAAATTTAAATAGACAAATAATGATATATATATATATAACGAATATATATATATATTGTAATGTATAACATACAATATATAAGAATTAATAAATGAACACAAAACAGTAAAACAAAAAAATAATACAAACATTAAACAAAAACAAACAAATAAATATCTATCTATCTATATTAATATAATATATATATATATATATTATGTTGTACGGAATTGGCTTTCAAAGAAAGCCAATTCCGTTTCCTGCATTTTCAAAATGCAGAGGTAGTAACGGGGAGCGGGAAAGGGAAAAGAAAAGAGAAAGGAGAAGAGAAGGAAGAAGGAAAGGGGAAAGAAAGACTGATCAGCCGGGAGAGGGAGAAAAGAAAGGAAAGAAGAAAGAAAGGGATGAGAGAAAGAAGGCTAGCCGGTCGGAGATTGAGGCAAATCGAGAGGGACCATCGGGTAGGAAGCAGAAACCGAGGAAGCCCTACGTGAAGGTTGGAACAGAACTGAAGCAGATCGAAGCTGAAGTTGAAGCTAGAAACGAGACCCTGAGGCAGGGGAGGAGAAGAAGAAAACGAGGAAGAAGGAGAGCGAAGCAGAACAAAAGAAATTGAACCAGACTGAGGCAGAAACGAGGCTGAAAAATTGAAGCTGGAATCGAGAGTAAACAGGAGCTAACCAAGGGATAAAGAGAGGGAGACTGAAGGAAGAAGAAAACCGAGACTCAGCTGGAAGCAAAGGAAGTCTCGACCAGAACAGAAAAGGTTGAAACTGAGAGGCAGGGGAGAGGAAGGAAAGGAAGACCGAGGCTGGAAAACGGGAGTAGGACCGAAGGAGAAGAAGACTAAAGGAAGGTTGGAAATCAAGAGTGGAATTTAAGCAGAATCGAGAAGCTGAAAACCAAACCGAGGAAGAAGAAGAGCAAGGCGAGACTGGGCTGACCGAGAGAGGAGAAAAGAAAAGGAGAAAAAAGAAAGAGAGAAAAAAAGAAGGAGAAAAGAAAAGCTGGAAATTCGGAAAAGAGACAAGGAAAATTTATATATGTATATTTATTGTACATGTATATATTTATATGTTTGAGATATAGGCTTGTTAGTGTGAATTAAGTTATATGTGAAATAAAAATGGAAAAATGGGAGAGATGAGAAATAGACAATATATATATATTTATGTGATGATGAATAAGGAAATTAAATGATAAAATGAATGTGTGTATATACTTAGGTGCATATACAAATAGGTGTATAAGATAAATGTGGGTGTTAGTAAATGTACATACGAAAAATATATACATGTGATAAGGAAAAATGAAAACAAATAATAATATATATAGGAGTATATATATATATTTATGTGTATATACATGTAGATGTATATAATAAATGTGTATGTTAATATTTAAATGTTCAAAATATATAAATAGTAAAGAAAGTATATAAACGTGCGTGTTGTCCTAGGTATGTACAATAATATGTACACACGAAGTAGTAACGAATATGTTACGATTTTAACGTAATTCGGACAATTCGCATGAATAGGGTGCTAAGTATACAATTTCGGTATAGGTGATTGTAGAAGGATTTAAATGAGGTACTAGGAGGCGTCACCACTCGAATTCGAGATTTTTGATAGATCGAGGTAAGGGGGTATAATTTAAAATGGTAATAGTTTACTTTCTGTACCATGATTAAGGAAAGTTTTACAAAGATTTGAATTATGATTTTCGAGCATTTTTTCTGTTTTTGTTTTCTGAGAAAGAATGTGATTTCCTAAAATTGGTCTTTCTAAATGAAAGCATGTTTCTGAATTTGTTTTCTGAACAAGAGTATGCTATCTGAAACTATCTTTTGAATAAGTTGATTTTATTTCGATAGTTTTATATATGAAAACTATAGTATGTTTTGAGACTAAGGGTCATTTATGTTGTATGCTAACGTTTGTCAACTTCGCCTTCGTGGCGTCTGAACCTCGCCTGTGTGGCGTTTGAACTTTGCCCTGTGTGGCATCTGAACTTCGCCTTCGTGGTGTCTGAACTTTGCCCTGTGTGGCGTCTGAACTTCACCTTTGTGGCGTCTGAACTTTGCCCTGTGTGGCGTCTGAACTTCGCCCGTGTGGCGTCTGAACTTCGCCCTTGTGGTGTCTGAACTTGACCTTCGGGTGTCTGAACGCTGTATGACCTGGATCACGTCTACAGCCTTACCATGGCCATAGGTTCTGAAGTCCCTCTCCGGAGGATGATTTTGTTATTGCCGCATGATAATTATATGGGCCTATGTAGTCTCTATTTGAATTAAACTCTGTTTTCAGAATTTGAGTTGTGATATATGATTTTGCATGTAATCATGTTTTGGAATTCTGAAAATACGAAAAGGTTATGTGATACTGTTAAATACAAGCGCGTAAAGAATTACGTTTTGAATCATGATGTTTACGACCTTCTTATTTTCGAAAGTCTTTCATACTAGTTTTCAGAGAGTAGGTATTATACGTATATTTATGTCTTTCTACATATTTGAATGACTAAGACCATTTTAAATGCATTCTTCTTTCTGGGCTTTTTTCCAAAAGCTCACCCCTCTACCTCTCAGACTATTTGCAGTGATCTCTAGGCGTTACTTGCCGCGTACACGACGTAGGCTGTGGGAAAGAGCTACCCTAGGTTACTTTTTGTACACGCAGCAAAGGTATACAATTACATTCCTTTACCAGACATATTTGTATGCACAGACATATATTGAGAATATTTTATTGGGATGTAATTTGTAAGGAAAACAATGTAAATAATATTATTTTTTGGATTAGGTTCTAAGATGATTGGTATTGAATCGAAATGGACGTATTGAGTTGTAAATGTGGATTTGGAAAGTATGCTTAGTAGTTGTGGATATCTAGGATTGTTGGAAAGCATGCTTGGTAGTTGTGGATATCTAGGATTGTCAAACAATTGAATTACAGGTGGGTAGGCTCATATATAAGCCGTTATGCTGCCGAAATTTCTATCGGCCATATATGTCAAAATAGGGGAAATAAATATAATTACGGATAAGGAATTAGGAAAGGTGATTTGACACTGAACAAGAATACAACCTAAGTGAATAAGGGAATAAGTGGGTAAATTAAATATATATAGTTAAAAAAAAAATTTCTCCCGATTTTCAAGGGTTAAGGGTCGTTACACAAAACAAGGAAGCCTCGTACTTCTGTAACTGTCCTCGGTCTTTCCTAATTAAGCATAGCCTCTACTTTACTTGGATCCACTGATACTCCTTCCTCTGAGACTATATGACCAAGGAAAGCTATCTGATCCATCCAAAACTCACACTTACTAAGCATTCCATATAATTGTTTGTCTCGGAGCATCTGAAGTACTAACCACAAATGTTGTGCATGTTCCTCATATGACTGAGAGTATACCAGGATATCATCAATAAAGACTATCACAAATTTATCTAGATAGTCTCTAAACGCCTCGTTCATTAATCTCATAAAGACTGCAGGGGCGTTTGTCAATCCAAAGGACATCACTAGAAATTCATAATGGCCATACCTTGTCCTGAAGGCTGTCTTCGTAATATCTTCTTCCTTAATCCTCAATTGGTGATAGCCCTACCTCAAATCAATCTTAGAAAAGATTGAGGCCCCTTTCAGCTGATCAAGTAGATCATCAATCCTGGGCATTGAGTATTTATTCTTCTCTGTGGCTTTATTCAATAATCGGTCATTTACGCATAATCGGAGACTACCATCCTTCTTCTTAACAAATAAAACTGGTGCTCCCCACAGTGAAACACTGGGTCCAATAAACCCTTGATCCAATAACTCCTATAGTTATTTCTTCAATTTCTCAAGTTCCATTAATGCCATCCTGTATGGAGGTCTAGAGATCGACTGAGTATCTGGTACCAAATCAATGGTAAACTCCAACTCTCTCTCTGGTGGTAAACCTGGTAACTCATCTGGGAAAACATCTGAAAATTCACACACTACAGGTATATCCTCAATTCTCGAATGTTCCCGATCATTATTTGAGATGAATGTTTCGTAACCTTCACATGAATGATCAAATTTAGTACTCTCAAAAGCAACACTAAGATTTCAAATTACTTATAAAAATTGTACACATTCATTTCCTCAATATTTCAAATGTACACTGTAAGGTTCAGGTAGGGAGAAAGTTATATTCTTAGTGTAGCAGTCTATACTCACTCAATTGGTTACCAGCCAATCCATTCCCAAAATTACATCAAACCCATGTATATTTAACATTATTAGATCTGCTAACATTACTCTATCTCCCACCTTTATTTCACATCCTCTACAAATCAACTCGGTTCTCTGGGACTCATGCATAGGGGTATTTACATGTAGTATATACTCTAAAGGTTCAAACTTCAAATTTAACCTACATACAAAATGTTCAGAAATAAACGAATGCGTGGACCCTGAATCAATCAATACATGAGCCCTATGATCACGGACAGAGAGTATACCTCTTATAGTTTCTGCAGAAGTGTCTGCTGTCTCTTTGTCCAGAGCAAACACACGTCCCACTATAATGGGCTTCTTCCCTTTCTCTACAGTAGTGGCCCGTCTTGGGGGATTCACCCTCTAAGGTTGCTATCTAGTAGGCTCCAGAGCATGTAGTTTCTAAGGTTAAGGACAGTCTCTCACTCTGTGACCCATGTCTCCATATCTAAAGCATCTATGGATTAACCCAGTACAACTCCCCTCATGCGATCGACCACAATCTCTGCAAACCCATATCTCAGGCCTGACATCTCGAGGGGTATCTCTGATGATAGGATAAGCTCTGGGTCTCTCAAATCTACCCTTCTGTACCTCAATCCTTCCTCTTCTGAAGGAACCTTTCTGAACCTCTACCTGGGAAATCGCTAGCCTCTTGCCTTTATCCCGAATCACTGCACTAAACTCATTTTGGGATTGTACAATTTCGATTCCCCTTTCAATTTCTTATGCTCGTCTCAGAGCATCTCCAAACTCAGTAATACATAGCCCTATCAATCGATCTCTAATGATGGGCTTCAATCTATACATAAATCTCTCTATGCGGAGCTCTTCATTCTTGAAGGTCTCTGGATCATATCTCAATAGAGCGGTAAATTGGCTCTCATAATCATTCCCAGACATATCGCCCTGTACCAGATTCAAAAACTCTGCCTGCTTCTTTCTTTGAGCGGCTCGTGGTACATATTGGGCTATAAATGCCGTCTAAAACTTATCCCAGCTAATCACATCCTGGCTAGACATCAGAATACCTTGGGTAGTACCCCACCAATCTTGAGCTCTCCCTTTCAACAAATAGGCACCTATATTGACCCTCTCAGTATCGATGCATCCCAAATAATCAAATATAACTCTCAACTCAGTCAGCCACTCCTTAGCCTCTCCAGGATTCTTTTTCCCTCTGAACACGGGTGGATTCATTTTTAAGTAGTCCTTTAGTCGAGCCATACTTTTGTCATCAGGCTGAGTGACGGGAGGCACTGGGTCCATCTGTACTGGGGGCACGAGAGGTCCTTGTGGTGGTGTAGGAGTAGTACCCGAGGCATTAACTCCAAAATGTTACGCAAATAGCACTGCCATTTGCTCAAATCCCTGCCCCACATCGATCTTAATCCGATTAAATCGAGAGTTATGACTCTCAAGTTATGGGGCAGGTGGCGGAGGTGGCTCTACTTGCCTCCTCGAACGACCACGTCGTCCACTCATTCTCAATCTCAACATGTTTCCTGCGCGTACATATCAAAATCGATTGAAATCTCAATCCTCAATTTCAGTTCATGACTAGGCTTATACAGACACTTGGGATGTATTCTATTTCACTTGACCGACACTGATAGTACTAAACACCCTAAGCTCTAATACCAAGAAAACTCTATGATGCCCCAGAAGCGTGGAAAACAGGGTAAATTTAAACTTTTATTTACATCAATATACATTTATTGGTGCATTCCTGTGCAGTGTCATGCATCATCATATATATAAGTTATAAAACTTAAACCTCAGGATCCCATCATCAAGCATTCAGAAATCATATCATATCCATTTATCAACTCAGTATTAATTAATCCTAATACATCCCACACGTCATTGTACATCAAGTGTCTGTAAATACACATTAGTCTGGGTACATGAAATGTAAATTATACCTCTAATACAAATATATGGCTTGGAGCTCAAGTCCTTCACTAGCCACTATTCTGTACGTGTCAGGAAAACTTCTCTTCACTAGAAGAAATCTGGGGGGAAGAGAAAACAAGGTGAGCTTCTAAATCGCTCAGTAAGGGGGTAAGGGACTGATTGTTAAATTAATGATTTACACATAGAATCATTTATTTCACAGTTGAAAACTCAATAGAAAATGTAGCATGAATTCATTAAAACATCATGCAAAACATGGAAGTACATACTCAGTACAAATCACAGCCACAAGCATGTGAAAATCAGGACGTGATAATGGATTTTCTCTTTAAAACGTGATAACAATCACTGTAATAAGGATGCACGTAGCACTGCCACCAAATACAATCGACACATGGCACAGCCACTAATTAAAATCCACACATGGCACAACCACCAAATACACGTGGCACAGCCACCAAGTACACGTGGTATAACCACCAAATACACCTGGCACAGCCACTGATTAAGATTCATACGTTGCACAGCCACCAACTACATGTGGCACAGCCACTGATTAAGATTCACACAAGGTAGGTAACCAATGCTACCAGAGTAGGGGTCATCTCACGTTACCAGAGCGGAGGAATATCGGACTTACTTGCTACCAGAGCAATGCCCGTGTGTATTCAGAATGACACACCTAAGTCTCAGCCAATAGCCGTTATCATAAAAATAGTTTTTCCTTCACGTAATGCTCATAATGGTTTTCTCTCATAAAACTCATTTCAAACCGTTTTGTACTCAATACAAAACATGTTAAAATCGAGCTTCAACTAGTAAAACCACGTACACATTTCTCAATTCTCAATACGCCTTAACGTAGGGCCCAAAACACTTTTCACATTTTAAATACAAAATGGTTATAAAACATTTTCACATATAGTTTACAACTCATAAAAGTTGGGCCCCAACCGGCTATAAAATCGTGTGCAATTCTCATTCACAACACGTAAAACATGCTTGTTTTCTCAATCGAAAATCATGCTACAATATTATCACAAAACACATAAACAAATGAGTTTAGTTTTCCCTTACCTCTTTACACCTCATATAGTGCAATTGTTCCCCCGTATCACGGACTAGTCTCGCATTCCTCTCCGGAACTCCCGAGCTGTCCAAACGATGTAAAAAATCAATAACTCAACTCAATCGCATTATTCAGCACACATTTTCTCATATTCTCACTAACACCTCAAATTACTCAATTCTCATAACTCTATCACAATTCACATACTCATCCACTACACCTCACAATCCTACATTTCTCATACCATATCCTATGCTAAATTCACCACATTGTCTCAATTCCAATTTATAGTCATAATTCCCAAAATTACCACAATGGCATAATAACATCTCTACTCCAACAAAATCATAGTTTCATCAATCACTAATGATTTCCCAACTATTTCATCACAATGCCCATGCTCACAATCACCAAAGATTACTTCAAAATCAAAGATTGAGGTTTAGAAAATTACCCAAAACTTGTGGAGTGCGTAACTTTTACCTCGATTCAATCTGTCCTTCGATTTCCAAGTATGTTGTTCTCCTTTTGATGAGGAACAACTTTCCTTCTTGCCACAACGCTTGATTTGGACGAAAATGAGTGTTTTGGAGGGAAGAGAAAGCTAGGGTTCAAAAATAGCAATTTAGGAGAGAGAGAGAGATTGATTTCTAGGAAAACAAAGGGGTCTTTATATAGGCTGAGGGTAGGAGATCCATCTGGCTCTTGATGAGATCGATCTGCATTTGAATTTGGGGATGATTTTGGGCAATTTTATGGCTAGGAGATCGATCTGTCGTGTCTCTTAATGGCTTTATGTGATCGATCTGCTCCTATTATGAGATCGATCTCTAGTTTACAGAATGCTTCATGAGATCGATTTGCTCCTTGAGGAGATCGATCTTCTCCTTAACAGAAACATTTTGAGATCGATTCCTTCCTCTTGAGATCGATCTCTTCATTACAAAATCATAAGGAGATCGATCCTCTTCCATTGGAGATCGATCTGCTCACTTAAATTCCTCCTCCCTTATCATTTTTGACCTACCAGATCGATCCTCTCTTTTCCAAGATTGATCTGGCCCCATAGTTTCACACTTTAACATAAAATCTCATTTATAACTCATTCATCACTTAAAAATTCATTCCATACCACCTCAATATATGAGTACATCATATTTAGTTTAATCAATTACACTTCATGTTCTCATTACATAAGTTGATATGTGTAAAATTCTCAGATCTCACATATAGAGCTTCATAAGGAGCCATACCAATGCTAAAATGATAACTGTTATTATAAGCAAATTCATCGAGAGGCAAATTATCATCCCATGAGCCCATAAAATCTAGTGCACATGCCCTTAACATATCCTCTAAGGTCTGAATAGTCTTTTTGGACTGACCGTCTGTCTGAGGATGATAGGCGATGCTCAAATTCTGTCGAGATCCCACAACTTCTTGGAAATGAGTCTAAAACCTCGAAGTGAACCGAGAATCTCTATCAGAGGTAATACTCATAGAGGCTCCATGTAATCATGCCACCTTTCGGACATACAGTTCTGCTAGCTTATCCAGAGAATCAATGCTCTTAATAGTAAGAAAATGGGCACTCTTTGTCAGTTTGTCCACAATCACCCAGACTGCATCATGACCTCTCTGGGTCCTAGGTAACCCCATAATAAAATCCATAGTAATATGCTCTCATTTTCAAGTAGGTACTGGTAAAGACTTAAGTAGTCCTACTGGCTTCTGGTCCTCAGTCTTAATCTGTTGCCAGACTAAACATTTATCCACAAAATTTGCCACATCTTTCTTCATTCCTGTCCACCAATACATTTTTTAGAGATCATGGTACATTTTAGTACTACCTAGGTGCATGGTGAATCGAGAACAGTGTGACTCTTTCAAAATACTCTGTCTCAAGGTGTCATCATGAGGTACACAAATACGACCCCGAAATCTCAACAACTCATCATCATTGACTAAGAATTTTGACTACGATCTCTCCTCAGCCTAACTAACCATATCCAGTAATTCTTGATCATTCCTTTGTCCTGCTCTGATTTGATCCAATATACTGGGCTCTATCTATAGGCTAGCCATAAATCCATTTTTAACCTTATTAACACTAAGTTCGAGCTCAGCGAACTGTTCTAAAAAGTCCCATTCTCTAATCATCATATAGGACACCATACCTTTTCTACTGAGGGCATTTGCTACCACATTCGCCTTGCCCGGATGGTATAAAATCTCGCAGTCATAATCCTTTAGGAGCTCTATCCATCTCCGCTGTCTCATATTCAGCTCTTTCTGATCAAATATATAATTGAGACTCTTATGGTCGGTGAAAATCTAAAATGTTTCACCATACAAGTAATGCAGCTATATCTTCAGTGCAAAAATTACTGCAGCTAACTCCAAGTCATGAGTGGGATAGTTACGCTCATGGTCCTCTAGCTGGCAAGACCCATAAGAAACCACTCTACCATTCTGCATTAGCACGCAGCCTAAACCCTAGTAGGAGGCATCACTGTAAACTGCAAATCCTCCTGAACCACTCAAAATGGTCAAGACTGGTGCTGTGGTCAACCGACGTTTGAGCTCTTGGAAGCTCTGCTCACATTGATAAGACCACTCAAATGGGACATTCTTACAAGTCAATTTAGACAGTGGAGCTGCAATCCGAGAAAATCCTTCGACAAACCTTCTGTAGTATCCTGCCAATCCCACGAAACTCCGAACCTTTGTCACTGTCCTCGGTCTCTCCCATTTTAATACTGCATCCACTTTGGATGGATCCACAGACACCCCATCCTTAGATACTATGTGTCCGAGGAAGGCAATCTGTTCCAACCAGAATGCACATTTACTAAATTTTCCATACAGTCTCTTCTCACGAAGAGTCTGGAGCACAATTCTCAAATGCTGCTTGTACTCCTCCCAAGACTTAGAATAAATCAGTATGTCATCAATGAACAGAATCACAAATTTTTCTAAATATTCTCGAAAAACATCATTCATCAAATTCATAAAGGTAGTAGGGGCGTTAGTCAATCCAAAGGGCATCACCAAACATTCATAGTGCCCATATCAGGTCCGAAAAGCTATCTTCGGTACATCAGCCTCCTTAATCCTTAACTAATGATAACTCGATCTCAAATCTATTTTGGAGAACACTGAGGCCTCTTTTAATTGATCGAATAAGTCATCTATCCTTGGTAGAGGATACTTATTCTTTATCGTTGCATTATTCAACAGTCTATAATAAATACACAAGCGAAGACTGCCGTCTTTCTTTCTGACAACAGTACTAGAGCACCCCATGGAGACACACTCAGCCTAATAAATCCCTTATTGAGTAATTCTTGTAACTATTTTTTCAATTCCTCTAATTCGACCAATGCCATTCGATAAGGTGGCTTGAAACTAGGCTGAGTGTCGGGCACCAGATCAATTGCAAATTCAACTTTTCTCTCTAGTGGTAGCCCTGATAAATCTTCTGGAAAGACATCGAGAAACTCACATACAATCGAAACATCTTGAATACTTGGTGGTTCCCAACTGTTGTCAGAAATAAAGGCAATATAGCCTTCATATGAATCATATAGTTAGCAACTTTTTAATTTATTAATCAATAACTTCATAAAATTTAACACCATGCATTTTATTTATTCTTAACAAAACATACATCAAACTTTTCGAGTAAGGAGAAAGTCAGGGTCTTAGTGTAGCAGTCTAAACTTACACGATTAGCAGCTAGCCAATCCATACCCAAAATTACATCAAAACTTGACATATTCAATAAAATTAGATCTGCTAACAGCTTTCTACCTTCTACCACGATTTCACAATTTTTACGTATCATATCCATCAATTAAGAGTCATGCATAGGTGTACTGATACGTAACATGGGATTTAAGGATTCAGGTTCTAAATGCAATTTACATGCAAATTATGGGGAAATAAAAGAGTGTGTAGCACCTGAAGCAAATAAAACATGTGCGTAGTAATTACAGACCACAAGCGTACCTAGGATAGTATCGGAGGAGATGTCAGCTGTCTCTCCGTCTATCGCTCGTACATGTCCCTGTGCAATGGGCCTCTTACCCTTCTCTGCAACTGTTGCTCTCCATTGTGGGACTTGTATCTGGGGAATCTATACTTGTCTCATAGGCTATTTTGGTTGTTCACGAGATTCAATTGGTCTGATTAATGGGTAATCCTTAATCATGTGCCCTGCCTCTCCACACCTAAAACAAACATTAGTATTCTAACGAAATTCACCAACATGTATCTTACCACAGTTCTTGCATCGCAACACTACTGTCTCAGGGCTTCGAGCAGTGGCAGCACTACCCATGTGGATCTTGGGCTTCCCAACCTATGTCTGAGGCTCATCTGTTCTTTGCCTCTTCAGTTGGCTCTTTCTCATATCATATCGAGAAGCCTGTATCCCTTTTCCTTTATCTCGATCCTTGGCTTTGTACCCATGCTTAGCTCGGGTCACATCTAATCCCCTTTCAACTTCTTGAGCCTGACCTAGAGCATCATTAAAATCCTCAAATCGAAATCCCAATAATTTATCCCGGATCCCTGATCTCTGACCTGCTAAGAATCTCTCAATTCGACACGCTAGATCCTAAAGGTGTCAGGATCATATCTCAAAAGGGTAGTGAATCGACTTTTATACTGATCAACAGTTGAATTGCCCTAAGTCATTCAAAAATTTTGCCTGCATCTTCTTTTGTGCTATAAGCAGAATATACTGGACCCTGAATGCATCTAAAAATGCCTCCCATGTAATATCTGTTGGATTATCAGCTAAGATTTTCTATGTGGTCCTCGACCAAAATTTGGCCTCTTCCTTAAGCTTATAGCTGGACATAGTCACTTTTTCTTCATCTGTGCAATCTAAATACTGAAACATCGAATCAAGGTTTATTAACCATCCCTCATCCTTAATCGGATCCTTTACCCCTGTAAATTATGGGGGACTCATTTTCAAAAATTCTCGTAGTCTCTGGGTGTCTCTAACATCTATAGGCTGTGGAGCTACATGCTAAGGTGCTGGGGTTGCCGGAGGATTCTGTGTTTGGGGACGAGGAACCTGTGCTGGTGCAGGAGTGGCATCAGTACCTGGGGTGTTTGTCCCAAATTGCTGGGCAATGATAGCAGTCAATGCATGTACTATTTCCTCGAGCCTCCTTATTCTCTCAGTGCGGCTCTCAGGTTGAGGGGGAGGTGCTAGAACAGGTTGTGCCTGTTTCCTTGGACAGCCTCTCCTACCACTCATAATTTCAGTAATTGTTTATCTACACGTACACCCAAAATTTTAGTCATGACTTAACAGATATACTTACTTTACAACCAGACAAGCATAGACAATTTGGGATGTAATTTGACTTTTCAATTTGACACTAATAGTACTAGACAACTTTTGCTCCGATACCAAATAAACTATGACGCCCCAGAAACGCGAAAAACAGGCTATATATATATATTTTTTTATTTTATATCCTTTACTTAAGTTGTATTCCTATCAGTGTCAATTTCTTAATCTTTCGTTAATATATCAAAACGCAGTTTATAATCGCAACCAGTTGATTTCAATTTCTGTCCTCTACTTATCAGTACGTCTATTCTCATTCCCACACTTTACATATCTAGAATATACAGTAAGGTTTAAACTGCGTTACTACAACTTTAGTTACATTCATATTTCTTATTTTACATCCCAAAACATTATTACAACATTGTTTATGCTTTATAGGAAGTCTTGTAGATAAAGTAAAATATACCTTACTAGTACTGAGGATAGCCTGGAAGGGTTGAGTCCACCTGTCCATGATTATTGTACGGCAGGTAGGGGTGACAATTTACTTAAGATAATCTGTGAGGTAAAAATAAAGGGGTGAGTTCTTCAAGCCCAGTAAGACATGCGTTTAAGGCAGTCTAAGCATTAAAACATGTAAATGAAAAATATTGTGATATAAGCTTTATAAAATATCATGTACGTGAATATTAATCGAAACATATTTAGTTTCGAAAGACAAGTCAAAGTACTTGTGAATCATAATGGTAGAATGTAATTTATAAATCATGCATCTTATAAATCATGTAGCATGTAAATCATGTAACAAATATCCCGTAGGAAATCATTCACATAGCATATATCATATAGCTCATTTAAAGAGCAAATCAAGTCAGAGTACATAATATTTAAATCATAAAATTTAGTACTCTTTCTTTCAAATAATACTAATTCTTTTCATAGAGACTAGGCAGCATTTTCATTACCACAAGAGTTGTATTCATGTATGCATTTCACATAGGAAATTTGCATAAGTCCTTCACTTATACTTAGTACCGATGGCCATGGTAAGGGACTGTAGACTGGATTAAGTTCTTACTGAGCCTCTCGCCATTAAACATATATTTCCTTTAACGGAGAGTGGCGCAAACATCGCACCGAGTGGTATAAATACCCAACGCAGTTCAACATGCACCACAAAGGGACTAAAACTAAACGTACACCAAGTAGTATAAGGCATGTTACACGACGTTCTAGACCCCACACGACAATTTAAGATAGCTCTCATAGCTTACATATAGCCTCTGTCTCAAAACATTTCTTTGAAATCATTTCTCGGGTCCGTTCAGCCGTAAACTTGTAGAAAATTATATATCGGGTCCGTACACCTGTAAATTCTTAAAAAATCATATCTCGGGTCTGTTCACCCATAAATTCATAGAAATCATATTTTTAATCATTTCTCGGGTCCGTTCACCCGTAAACTCGTAGAAATAAAGATTTAATCATATTTCGGGTCCGTTCACCCGTAAATTCATAGAAATCATATTTTTAATCAAAATTTGGGCCCTTTCACCTGTAAACTTGTAGAAATAATGATTTAATCATATTTAGGGTCCATTCACCAGTAAATTCGTCGAAATCATATTTTTAATCAAAATTTAGGTCCTTTCACCCGTAAACTTGTAGAAATAATGATTTAATCATATTTCGAGTCTGTTCACCCGTGAATTCATAGAAATTATATTTTTCACTTTCACGTAACAAATTTCATTTAAAACATGTCACAAATATCAAAAGTACATTTTTGAAGAGCTCGAAAAATAGGGCTTTTCTTTCAGTTTTCTCGATTTTTGAGTGTATAGTTAGTTTTCTAGGTTCGAAAGTATTATTCGTAAAAACTAATATGCTTAACACATTTTTAAGCTGAAGTAAGGTAATTGAATACCAATACTACTTTAAATCACATCCCTTACCTAGTAGATCGTAGGACAGCGTAAACTTGTTGGGTCTCGAGATTACCTCGATTTACGTGCTAAATTCTCGAACTGCCCAAAATGATATTCATTCATCATATATTGATCAATTTCATCTTAACATACTCAATTTTAATTTATCTTCTCGAAGTTTGACCAATTTTGACTTTTCAGTCAACTTTTTCGATTTTCTCGATTTTACCGATTTAGTGTCGTTTTTGAAAATTTTCATTGTCCTAATTTCTCATTTCATTACTTCATTAATCTTATGACTCATTCAAGTTCAGAAATCAAGCTAGTCACTTTGTAAAATTTTCAATTCTTTTGTTTTTTGGTTTTACACTAAGTTAAACTATAAATCGGACTTTCTCAATATAAATTTAACCGTTAATAACCTTAGATCCATCAAATTTTTCACATAAACACATCAAAACCTTTCTGTACAGACCTCAAATAATTCTTAGAAGTTAAATCATCCAAGTCCACTTAACTAAAAATCTTTCAATAACACTAAATAACAACATATATGAACTTCATCATCATCCATCAACTTTACCTCGGGTTTGACCAAGGTTGACCACGTTTTTCTTCCTCAAAATTTATCCTCAACTGTTATTTAACATGTATAGAGCTTAGAATCATCAAAAACTACAAGAAAACTCATCCAAAGAATATAAAATTCCAACTTCTTCACTTACCAAAAAACAGGGCAGATTTGTCCACTGTTTTGCTTTTGCATTTTTCACCTATAAAATGAACTTTTTGTGGCTGAATTTTTTATATATTATATAGGACTGGATGAGGAATATTTTATCCTTCCTGACCAACACCTGAATCTAGTCGAAAGGTGGCCGAAAAAATCACGAATTGAGGGGAAAGGGAGGACGCCTGCGGGAATGAAGGGAGGGGGATATCTCTCTGTCTAGAAGTCCTTTAGGGTTGATTTTTATGCCCTCTGAAAACTCTATAAGTATAATTTCAGACTTGAAAAATTGGGCTCGAATTGATTGTCTTAAGGTCTTTAAATTTGACAAAGATGAGGGCTTGGTCGGCAGGCTGAAGGGGATAGATTTCTGTCCACTTCTAGAAGAATTCAAGAAAAATTATTCTAGTCCAATTTTCTCCAAATTTCCAATTCTAAAGTGTTATGCTATGTCTCTAGTATGTTTAATAAAACTTGGGGTCACTTGTTTAAGAAAACTTACCCGATTGAGCCCATTTTGCGCGATTTGGTCAATACCGAGCAAAATGACTTAAAGTTTTCAATTTACCTTACCAATTAATTCGAACACCGAAACCTCCATATTTCCTCTTGATTTTGATTTCTCAGGTAAATTTCATCTTATATTAATTTTCTATGGCCTCATAATAATTTTTGAGAATTTCTAGAATTTATTTCGGATTTATTCTATTTTCCTAGCCCATTTGCTCGATTTAGTGCAAAACCCGAACCTTACTAACTTTTTCACTTTCAACCCCTTAGTTTTCATTTCTCAACATCAATTCATACTCAAACATGTAATTCTTAAGAAATTCTTGAGCTTAGAGCCTTACCTCGATTTATGTACGAGCGGGCCCCAAGTCAATAACCCGAGTGTTTCGGTGGTTTCGGGCCTGCATAATATTATTTCGAGTTCTCAATTACTTATTAGTTTTCCAAATAAGAAAATACAGAAATAAAATTAACTAGAATAAAACTAGACAATCCTAAGATAAAAATAAAATGTGCATGTAATTAATCTAATTAATTTAAAAATAAAAATGCAAATTAATCTAACCTAAGGTCTAATTCTATTAACCTAAGGAAATTCCTAATTATAACTCTAAATCTAAATGTCTAAAATAGTGGTTTTAAATTAATTATAACTCTAGCTAATTACTAACTTAATAAAATAAATAATAAAAGCTAAATAATGCATGAAAAATAAATATTTTTGGATTTTTAAATTTAAAATGAAAACTAACTTAAAAATGCATAAAATAATTTTACCCCTAATTTAATTCTAAATGCACTACCTAAACACTAGAATTAAGTCTTAAATCCTATTACATAAAATTAACTATTAACATAATTAAGACTAAGTTTTAAAGTAACAAGCAAAGAAAATATAACTAACATGCAAATTCAAGACTCTAACTATACCTAAGCTAACAAACTATAGTAAAAGAAATAACATTAAGCAAATAATAGAAATGCATGAAAATTAAATTGTGAAGTTTAAGTGTTGCCAAACATGGCCTTGTACTATTCTCGGCAGTGAGCTATCCCGTGCACTTGTTCTGTAACGACCCGTGACCTATAAAAATTCGGGGGAAATTTTTTTTTTGAAACTTCAGCTTACAACTTAATCCCTTTATTCACTTAGGTTGTATTCCTGTTCAGAGTCAATTCATTTTCTTACTTATTTATCCGTAATTATAATATAGTTTCACGTTTGGATTTATATGGCCGATAGAAATTTAAATAGCATAACAGCTTATATATAAACCTACGCACCTGCAAACCCACTGTTTTTAACAAATCCTAGATATCCACAACTACCAACCATGCTTTCTAAGTCATGTCATCAATTCGTTCTACATATTCCTAACCATGTCTAGTTATCCCCCAAAATCAATCCTTAAAGATATCTCATTTCATTTATCCTTATACAGATTACATCTCGACACATTACTTTTAATAAATGTCTGTGCATACAAATAGTCTGGTAAAGAGATAGAAACATATACCTCACGCATGTACAAAGGGTAGTCTGGGGAAACTCGTATCCACCAATCTACATCATCTACGCAGCAATTACCATATGTAGTTCACTGCAAAAACAATCTGGGAGGTAGAGGGGTGAGCTTTCGGGGAAAAGCCCAGTAAGAAATGCATTTAAGATTATCATAGTGTTTAAAACATTTATACATAATAATACCAAAAGGTTGCATTTCTTTACAAATATTACATCACTTTCAAATCGCATATCACGGAAAACACACTTAACAGAAACATGGTTTCAAAATAAGAAAACCTTAGCAGATCGGTCGAAATCTTTCATGATATACATAATTTCAAAAACATAGTTGAGCATGAAACATATTTCGGAACATCAACATCTTAAAATAGAGATCAGGTCAGATGGAAGTTAGAATCTTTCAAATCATACAGAACTTCCAAAAGCATTGTTGAGTAAATCAAATATCAAAGAATCAAATCTTAAAACAGAGTTCGTTTCGGATGGAGACTAGGCTAGCTCATGTAATCGTCATGCGGAAATAACCTATTCATCATCCGTAGAGGGAAAATCATAACATGGCCATTTTCACTACCTCACCCCACTTAAGAGGTCTTTCTGGTTAGCTGGCTACCTCACCCCACTTAAGAGGTCTTTCTGGTTAGCTGACCTTTTTCACTACCTAACCCCACTTAAGAGGTCTTTCTGGTTAGCTTGACATTTTCGCTACCTCACCCCACTTAAGAGGTTTTTCTGGTTAGCTGAGCTTTTTCGCTACCTCACCCCACTTAAGAGGTCTTTCTGGTTAGCTTGACCTTTTGGCTACCTCACCCCACTTAAGAGGTCTTTCTGGTTAGCTTGGCCTTTTGGCTACCTCACCCCACTTAAGAGGTCTTTCTGGCTAGCCTCATCCCAGGTACCAAACATATACACCACGAAGGCGTGCATAACAAAATGCTTTGACCTTGTGGCACTTTGCATCTGTTGGACCCAAGAGGTGGTCCCCATAGTCACGTAGATTCTGTGGTACTTTGTTCCCATAAAACCCAAGAGGTGGCCCCCACGATCGCGTATCATTAAACATTGCCTTTGTCTCAAATAGAGTTTTCAAAATCTTTCTTGGGCTTCATAAGCCTTGTGAGGGTTTGGTCCTTTTGACTATCTCACCCCACTTAAGAGGTCTTTCTGGCTAGTCTCATCCTAAGTGGGCCTCACTCACATATTTAAAATTCATAATCGAATTTCAAATTAACTCTCTTTTACGGTTGAAAACTCTTTTAGAATACAGAGAAACTGTGTTCATATAACAGATTCCATATCTCGCAAAACATGTAACAATTTCATGCATAAGTCAAAATCACATCATTTCGTTTAAGAAACAAAATTAGAAAACATGCTCACAGATTTGAAGACATGCTAAAAAACTCATGCCTTTAAATTCATAAACCTTTCTTTCAGTTTAAGAAACATGGCAAGATAAGGCTGGGGCTAAAAAAAGTTGGGTTTGGTTTTGTTTAAACGTTAACTTGGACTAAAGAACGAACGCTTGGTATAAATTCTAATCATTTACTAAAATATTGCGTAACTCCAATATTTTCATAAATTCAAGTTGAGGGAAAGAGGATACTATTACCATTTTAAATTACACCTCTTACCTCAATATATGTCGGTAGAGCTATTAACCCGGTACCTCTGATCAGTCATTCCTCTAAGTCCCAATTCAATCATCTAGAGCTGTAATTAATCACAAATCGCTTATTATTATTCCTTATAAACACATACGCAATGTAATTTCACTCAAATAACATTTTGGACCCAATTATTTTTATTGGGCCTTATATTCCCAAGATGTACCTACCTCTATCCTAAGCCCGTTTCAACTCCCCTATTCAATCCTTAAAATCCATTTAACTATTTAGGCTCAATTACAATTTATGGGCCGTCCATTAGGTCAATAACGAGTTTAGCCCGATTGTTACACAAGCCGGGCCCATTATAGACGTTTAGTTGACTATATGGCCTACTATCACCAACACGTCATTTTAAACCTTTTCTAATTTCTTTGGATAGTTCATAATATCGTTTGCGATAGTCGATTTTCCCATTTCAATTATAACGCAATTCATACGAAATTAATCCAAAAATTATGTGATTAATTTCTAAATCGTATATTTATACAAGTGATAGCAAGTAGGATTCAATTACCCAAGATTTCATGATACCCATAAATCGAGGCTGATTTGACCTCCCATTTGTCGCCAATTATCGAGCTACAGATTCATATATTTTTCAGGTCAAATTCGGTCAAATACATATTTAAATAATTATTTTGAAAATTAAATCGGTCCATTAGACCGCTTACCGGCTTACCCATATCTCGACAGCATCTCCAGATTTTTTTTCCAAATTTTCCTTCTTCTTTTTTTCTTTTTTTTTCTGGCTGAACAAATTCGGTCCAGTTCAACCAGGTTCAAACCGATCCGGTTCACCCCGGTTCACTCCGGTTCAACTTTCTCCCTCACCGTTCGGAGCTTTGCAAGCCGATTCTTCGTCAGCTTTCGTCTTCAGCTTGTCTGAGAGGTAGTCCGGTGTATGGATCTGGGGTCGGTTTTGCCAAAGCTCATCGAAAAGTGGCCGGTCCGGCCTCTTCTCTCCTCTAACGTCGATACCCATTTCTTTCTCTCACGATTGGCGTCGTTTCTGGCCGATCTGCGCTTGGATCAGCGCCGCTGTCGCCCCCCTCTGGCCAATAGCGAGACGTTCCCCCCTTCCTCGACCGCCGATCGTCTCTTCCCCTCTCTTTTTTTCTCCTCTTTCCTCTTCGGCTTCACTTTCTTCTTCTATTTTTTTTGTTTTCTCTCTCGCCGACGTCCATCATTTCCCTCATCGGGTTTTGTGGTTGTGCCAGCGTTAGTGGTGGTCACGCTTCTCTCGGCCTTTCGTCGGGGTCCCTCGTCGACGAAGAAAGATTTTTGGAGGATCAGGAAACTCGATCCCCCTTGCCCATTTTTGTCTGTGGCGCGACTTTCGCGCGACAGATATAAAATTTTCTTTCATATATATATATTTTATATTTTATTATTATTATTTTATATATATATATTTATAAATATATATATATTAATTACAATTTCAAAATAACCAAAAAATATATATATTTATTGTATTTATTTTTATTATTTTTAAATACATGTTAAATTTAAAAAAATATATATACATATCTTCTTATAACATATTTTCATTCAATTTTATTGTCTAATTAATACAGAAAATTTGCGGTGTTTACATGTACTGATCTTAGCACCTTAACTCTACTTCATTAACGCTTTCCTCTGCTGCCTCCTACCATACTCCTGCAAATGCTGCCAATAGCAGCCAGCTGCTGCTTCAGTACCAGCAGCAACCACGAACTGCCATCCTCACGTTTGTCTTCCTGCATGTGTTGCTAGCTCATGCTTTGTGCATCTTCTTCAGCTCAGTACAATGCCACCAGCTGCTACTGCTAACCATGCTTTGCCAACAACAAACTTTACCTTCATTCTCTTGCCACCTTGCTTGCAGTGCTGCATCTGCTACACACGCCCCAGGTGCCAACTCCGAAGCTGCCAACCTTGCTGCCAGCTCCTGCTTTAGTCCTGCAGTAAACAAGATACAAAATAACATTAAACAAGTGAATATGTAAAAACAGGATGCAGTGATGAAGCTGCAAGACGTTGCAACAAGAAATTATAACATGTATTCTCAAAGTTGTGAGACCGACAGAGGAACTTAGCTAAATGGAAAATATAAACGGAGCAGAAAACAAAAGAAATTAGTAGAATTAGGTTTTACACAGAATCAAGGCAGACAAATTAAGCATCAAATAATCTAACACTAACTACTATTCTAGAGGAATACATACACAAAATTTAATCGTAAAACTAAACATGAAGAACTGTAGTAATGGAATAGACTGAAGCAAAGAAACTGTTGTAACCGGCCCTCGTTGCTCGCATATCTGGCTTCTGCTTTGATCTCCATCACGCATCAGCTCGGGGTCAACTCGAACCACACAGCTGGGACAATAATAAAAAGAATTATGCAAAACCAAGGCAACTTAAGAATGAACAGTAGGTAAAACCATGGAACAGAGGAGAACAGAGTAAAAGAAAGACTCCTACTACTGCTGCTGCTTTGCAAGCACGACAGTGATCCTGCTTCAGCGTAGCTTCCGCTCAGCACCTCCTAACAGCCCAGTAACTACTTTCGTTAGTTCACAGCTACACACACTCACCGAGCACAGAACACAAGTGGGCTCAACAGTTAGGAGGGAACTGGGAACAACATCTGCCTCCAACTAAACCTTATACTTCTCTAACAAGTGGCTATCAAGTAAACTAACATAAAGCTTAAACCCACAACCGAATCCTTTTTAGCTTCTCTATACCAGCCACCGATTCACCTCCGTAGTATTAGGATATTAAAGCTTAACAAGATGGTGGTAACAAAGTATCGTTTTAAGAGATTGGTAGAACAATAGTTTATTGAACAGTAGAAAAACAAAAAGGAAACTGAATACCAAGAACCCGAATGAACTACCGAAGAAAAGAAAATAACAATAGATGCAGTAAAAGATATATTCAGCAACTAGATTTAAACTTTTCCATTTAAAGAAAATAACATGGAAGCTTGAAAAATTCTATAACATTGGTGGCTACAAGTTAACGTGAAATACAAAAGAAATAGAAAAAATGAAACTTTTCATAAAATAAAAATTAAAGGTGCCATGAACAGTAGCTAAGCAAAATAAACTAAATGGTGGCTTGACAACTACTAACGGGAAAGCTTGGAAAGACTAGAAAAATAAGCCTAAAACTTAGCAATAAAACTATTCTAAAAACCAACCTAAAACTACTTTCTATCCTTTCTACTTCTATTCTCCCAACTTTATTTCCAATTGCTCATCATATTCTATTTATACACAAAATTACTGGTACAATGGTAATTTTAAATCCTAGATGAGTTGGCATTGTTTGGCCACTTGTCTTCATTCCATTCGCTGTAGAGAAGATATTTCCACGTCATTTGTCTTCTAGTCCACTTGGATGTGCGATGTGGCCTGGCGTGTGTCTTCCAGAAGGTGGGCATGGTGCCCATCGATCTTATCCTCCGGAGGCGAATAAAATACGGACATTGGGCATCGCACGTGTCCAGACGACTGATGACTCATGTTGCGAAATGGTAGTGGTCCAGTCTCCTTTCAGCCCATTTTCAATCCGTTTTTTACTAAAATGACTGAGTTTCATCCGGATTTAATTTACTTGCACACAAGAGAATTTTAATTAAATTGAGGGGATAATTAATAAAATAAAATAGGGATTAAAATAATTAATTATGAGATTAAGCACAAATAATTTTATTTTAATAGAATTATCACCTATCTCTTCCTTGCTATCGGTGAACAACATTTTTGACCATACAACATTTCATACGATATCATCTCGATACTTGAGTGTTATCTGATATTGCATACAACTTCGCTAATTGGCAATTTTTCATTCTAGGAGCCTTTAAAATCTTGACACATGCATTCAATTCCATATAGGCATGGGTAAAAATCTCAAAGGCTTTTGGTGCTCTACCTTAACCTGCTGACATATGAGACATTTAATCCCAATTTCAGTTATTTCTCTTATCGTACTTGATCGCCAATATACTTTCAGGAGATTTTAATAAATTTTTACTATTCTACGGATGCGAAGAATATTTCTATGAATGAGTCTCTGACAACATCAATTCCTTTAACTATAGATCATTTGGTACACAATTCTGTTTTTAAATCTCAATTAATTATCTGTACCAATACTCAAGCTAGTTACAGCACCCATCTGGGTCTGACCAGCCACATCAAACTGTGTTTATCATTATGCCGAGTCTGTCTGATTCAATCAAATCAAGTCTAGTTCCTTTTTCAACTCTCAAGCTAGCTACCACAAAATAATATCAGTGTCAGAAGGGAACCTCCTCCAGTTGAGGTTCACTAAAATTTCAATAACTCATGTTCCCTAACCAATACATATGCACATATAATATCGTCTTAAGGATACTTCCGCTCGAGACACTAACTCTAGTCATTTCTTTTTTCTTATATTAGACGACCTTTGTGAAATCTAATGTTTAAACCTTGATGATCAGTAGAATTTCACAATTCTTCACTGCACAAGTAATGGTATCCTGACTTCAAACGCGAATATTACGACTGTCAATTTCAATTTATGGGTTATGGGGACTTCTAGATGCTGTCAAGTCTCTTAGGTAGGGAGATATTTTGAAATAACTTTATTAGCCATCAGACTTCACCACATAACTAGTCATGGATATAAAGGTTCAAGGCTCAGTCTCAATAAGAAGTAGGATACCAGAATTTATCGATATTCTCGTTTATCCTTGGTCACAATTCATTTTCAGTTCATATCACTTAATCCAAATTCATTTCACATACCAGAGATATTCTTACCTTGATACACTTCTTATTCCAATATCACTTGCATTCAGAATTTATCACACTTCAACGCTTGCCTCATTTCGTTTATCAATTACAATGAAATTATTTTCTTACTCAAATTGAGTCTTACATTCAAAACGTAAACATAAACAATTTACAATCCTTAAACTCAATACGTAATTGATATATTCCAAAGTCTCCATATATCTCAAACTCTGAATCATCTTTAAGAGTTTTTAGTTTTTTTCCCTGATTTATAATCCTTGTTTGGGGAATCTAATTAACACTTATTCTTAATACAACGTGACCCAGAAGTCTTCGGGTCTCTTTAAAAATTAACACTAGTACACTCCAAAGTGGGTCACTCAGTTTGATAATCCCCTTTTCATATAATCCTGGTAATTGCTTTTTCAGCATTTCTAATTCAATCAAAGCTATTCAGTACAGTTGGTCTGAATAATTAATTCGATACCACTGCTAAATCAATTTCAAACTTCATCTTTCAATTTAGTGGTAATTTTGATAGATCATCCGAATATGTGTCGAAAAACTCTTTATCTACTAGGGTGTCTTTTTACTCCGAACACGCCCTATCTTTATCAATCATGTAAGCAATGTGAACTTCAAGTCCCATTTATACAGTTCGATCCGTAGTTCTTTCTTCCAGTTACAAAGACTCTACTCTTTAGTAGATCTCTCTTCTGTCACTCTCTTTATCCTTTCCTTTTCTTAGTGACCTCGAAATATACATTTCATATCATCACAGTTGCACCTTGCGCACTGCTTCCTCAAAATAACCTCAAATGAAACTAATTTAGTTCGATTGAGGATCTTCGTACCTCCTACGAGTTTCTTGGACTTCCTCCATTTCACATCTCTACTTATCCGGATTATACTTCTTCCAAATCCATAAATTTAGTTTCGTATTCATTCTCAGACTTGTTACCTTATGTCCGATTGCAATCATTTCATCTATAATTGCCACTTTATTTTATCTGGAATGTGCTGCCGCCTAAGGGCCTTCAGAAACATATCCCATGTAATTTTCTGATGTCAGCTCTCGGATTAAATCAAGGAACTTCCCTCCGAGATTAACATTCCATTTCGATACTGATGCTATAAAGGCTACTTTCTTTATAGGAACGCGTTTTGAAAATCTGTGTAGCTTCTCCAATTCTTTAACACAAGAGTTGCAAAAGCCAATTTCTCGGTAGAGTAACTTCTAAAATCATCAAGTTTTTCTATCTCATTCATCTAACCCTTCGAATCACTGAATTCTTAACCTTAATGAAAAATAGAGGTTTAAACTCCTGAAACTGCCCCCAGTTTATTAAGTTCACAGTCATACTCTAAGAATCCATGCAATTTTTTCAATTTAATTTTCTAGTTTTTCATTACAATTGGATTATTAACTCCAGTATGTAATACCATATTGTCTTCCGAAATTAGGCTGGTCTTTCTCTCAATCACACCTTAATCATTATTATTATCATGGGGCCACTATGACTTGACCCGACATCATCATCATTGTTTCCATGTCCTGCTCAAATCCCATGAAGCAGACTTCAAAATTTTTTAGTGAAACTATAAGTTGTATAATAAGACGAGGGTTCACTACACCTCTTGGGCCTATCTCTACGGCCTCGAGGAACAGTTCATTTCCATCAGCCAATATGACTATAATACTAATTAGTCATATCGATCAGTTTTCCTTTATTCAAAGACACAATTTTTAATAAAGCATAGCCAAGTATACCCATTTGTACCTAAACAATGTATAGTAATGCTGGGGATGTGAACTTTTAAATTTTTCTCACTTTTAATATCGACTCGTATAAGGCCAACCTGGCTCTGATACCAACTCTGTAACGACCCGAATTTACAGACATTTCGATTGAGCTACAAGTCGATATTAGATCAAAATCAATAAATCAGTCTGATTAATTTTATTTTCTAGTGGCAATTTAAACAAAATATTTTCACATTTCCCCAAGCATATCTCATCTACATTACTATACTTACCAAAAGTTTTAGATACAACATGTAACGCCCCAAAAGCGCGAAAAACATGGCAAATTTTAAACTTATTTACATCAATACACAATTCTGGGTGCATTCCTGTGTAGTGTCATGCATCTTGATATACATAAATATATATTATAAAACTTTCACCTCAAGATCTTATCATCTAATATTTATATATCATACCATACACATTCCTCAATTCAAAGTTAATTAATCCTAATACATCCCATACATCATTGTTTATCAAGTGTCTGTAAATACAACTTTAGTCTGGGTACATGAAGTGTTAAAGTATACCTCAATATACAATATACGGCCTAGAGCTCAAGTCCTCCACTAGCCACTACTCCGTGCATCTCAGGAAACTCTCGTTACTTGAAGAAATCTGGGGGATATTAAAAATAGGGTGAGCTTCTAAATCGCTCAGTAAGGGGGTAAGGGACTTATTACAGAAATCATCAATTACACAACACAATCATTTTGTTTTGTAGGTGAAGCCCAATAAACTCAATAGAAAACGTAGAATGAAATCATTAAAACATCATCATCATTTCACTTCTCTCAGATTATGCAGAAACATGAGAGTAAATGGCTCAATATAAAAACCATAGTTACAAGCATATGGAAATTAGGATGTGATAATGGCTTTTCTCGTAAAAACGTGATGAAAATCACCTCAGTAGTGTAGTAATACACAGGGCAAAGCCACAAAACACAATATCATGTATATAAAAGATGGAGACTAGGCAATTAAAACTCAGATAAAAACATCTGTCATAGCACATCAAAATAATCTCCTCTGGGTGTGCATCCCAAATATCCTCAAAAGAGGGAACGTCGACAATATGGTCGTGTACATGGTATATTGGTCTTACGTGTTACCAGAATAAGGCCCAGACTTACATGCTACCAGAGCAAGGCCTCTCCTCATGCGCACTATCGGTCTTACATGCTACCAAAGCAAGGCCCGGACTTACATGATACCAAAGCAAGGCCACCCAGCGCTATCAAAGCGGGGGTTATCTCACGTTACCAGAACGGAGGCATCTCTCGCTACCAAAGCGGAGGAATATCAAACTTACATGCTACTAGAGCAAGGCCCGGACTTACATGCTACCAGAGCAAGGCTCGATATGTTATCACATGACATGCCTAAGTCTCAATAACAGCCATTATCATATAAAACCGTTTTGCCTTCACGTAGAGCTCATAATGATTTCTCTCATAAAACTCATCTGAAATAAGTCAAAATCGAGCTCAAACCAACAAAATCACGCACACATTTCTCAAATCTCAGTACGCCTTAATGTAGAGCCCAAATCCCTTTTCACTTTTAAACTTAAACAGTTTGTAAAACAATTTCACACTTTGTTTACAACTCATAAGAATTGAGCCCTATCCGGCTATAAAACCAGGTACAATAAACCAATCATAACTTGTTAAAACATGCTTGTTTCTAAAAAATGTCTCATGCTACAAATATCGTCACAAATCACATATAGAAACGAGTTTAAGTTTTCCCTTACCTCGTTGCACCTCGTATAGTGCGATCGTTCCCCCGAATGACGAACTAGCCTCGCATTACTCTCAAGAACTCCCGGGCTGTCCCAACGATGTAAAAACATCATCAACACGTTATCACATTGTCTCAAATCTCAACATCGAGCATAATTGCTCAGATTCTCATAATTTCTCAATACCTCAATAATTCTAACAACCCTAATCATTTTCAGCTAACTCATCACAACATTTTATAGCCACAATCGTAGAAATCTACTTCAAAATCAAGAATTAAAGCTTAGAAATTTACCTAAAACCTGTGGAGTGCTCAATTCTCGCATCAGCTCAAACTGTCATTCGATTTCCAAGTATGTTATTCCCTTTTTGTTGAGGAACAACTTTCCCTCTTGCGACAACCTTTGATTCGAATGGAAATGGGTATCTTAGATGAGAGAGAAAGCTAGGGATTTCGGCCAAAATGGGGGTTTTTGATTTTTTGGATAGAGAGAAAATGAATTCCAGTAAAAACACAGGGGTCCTTATATAGGCAGAAGGCGGGAGATCGATATTCTCTTGGGTAGAGATCAATTTGCCTTTGAATTTTGAGCGTTTTAGGCTACTTTTATTCTTACCAGATCGATCTGTCGTGGGGGCAAGATCGATCTCATAATCTTGAGGAGATCGATCTGCTCCTTGTGAGGAGATCGATCTGATTTTTATTGAAACATTTGGAGATCAATCTGCTATTGTAGGAGATCGATCCCTTTAAGGCAGAATCACAAGGAGATCGATTTGCCTTGACTAGAGATCGATTTGCTCGTTTAGATTTTTCATTCCTTGTCACTTTGGCCTACCAGATCGATCCCCTATTCTCCAAGATCGATCTGGCCTCATAGTTTCATACTATGGTTGCACACTTGACATAAAATCTCTACATATAATTGCCATAATTTACTTCGTTGACTATTTCTCATTCAATACTCATTCATCATTTAGAAATTTCATTCCTTACCACCTCAATATATGAGTACAACACATTTATCTCAATTAATTACACTTCATGTCCACATTACATAATTAGATGTGTACAGAATTCTCAAGCCTCACATCCTCCCCACCTTTAAAGAATTTGGTCCTCTAAATTTACATCGACTCGTCAAACAGATGGGGGTACTTCTCCTTCATAAGGTTTTCCAATTCCCAAGTTGCCTCTTCCATTGAGTGATGCTTCCATAAAATTTTCACTAATGGGATGTTTTTAGTCCGAAGTACCTTCTCTTTCCTATTGAGGATTTGGATGGGTTCTTCGGTGCAGTTCATATCCTCTTGTATGTTCATCTCTTCATACTCTATGACATGAGAAGGGTCCAAGTGGTACTTCCTCAACATAGATACATGGAAGACGTTGTGTATCCCAGACATCTGTGGGGGTAAGGCTAACCTGTAGGCTACTTCTCCCACTCTCTCAAGAATCTCGAATTGTCCAATGTATCGAGGACTCAATTTCCCTTTCTTTCCAAATCACATGATACCCTTAGTCAGTGATATCTCCAGAAACATTGCATCACCAACATTAAACTCGAGTAGCCGTCTACGCACATCTGCGTAGCTTCTCTGTCTAGTCTGTGCAACCCGTAATCTCTCACATATGAGTTTCACACAGTGTACAGCCTGTTCAACAATCTCGAGAGCATTTATCTTTCTGTCACCCATTTCTTCCCAAGTTATAAGGGATCTACACCTCCTACCATATAGAGTCTCAAAAGGTGCCATTCCAATACTCGTATGATAGCTATTATTGTACGCAAACTCTGCTAGGGAGAGGTGATCATCCCACAATCCCTTAAACTCCATCGTACACGTCTTCAACATATCCTCCAGGGTCTGAATAGTCCTTTCTGACTGACCATCTGTCTGAGGATGATAGGTGGTACTAAAACTCAATCGAGATCCCATGGACTCTTGAAAATGGGTCTAAAATCTGGAGGTAAATCG
The DNA here is from genome assembly GCA_033439115.1 of Firmiana major. Taxonomy (NCBI): domain Eukaryota; kingdom Viridiplantae; phylum Streptophyta; class Magnoliopsida; order Malvales; family Malvaceae; genus Firmiana; species Firmiana major. The sequence goes on from CM065899.1 coordinate 43,254,258, forward strand.
AGAATCTCTATCAGAAGTAATACTCACTAGAGCCCCATGTAATCTAGCTATCTTGCTCACATATAACTCCGCTAAGGTATCCACAGTATCTGTGCTCTTGATGGTAAGGAAGTGGGCACTTTTTGTCAGTCTATCCACTATGGCACATATAGCGTCACGACCCCTTCGGGTCCTTGGTAAACCCATAATAAAGTCCATGGTGACATTCTCCCATTTCCATGTAGGCACAGGTAAAGGCTGTAATAATCCTCCAAGTTTTTGATGCTCAGCTTTCACTTGCTGGCGTACTAAACATATGGCCACATAATTTGCCAGTCTCGCTTCATACCACTCCACCAATATACCTTTCTCAAATCTTAATATATCTTAGTACTCCCTGGGTACATGGTGTATCGCGAGCAGTGAGATTCTCTCAGTATCTATCTCTTCATGGTATCATCATCTGGTACACAAATTCATCCTCTGAATCTCAATAATCCATCCTCACTGACTATGAGATTTGACTGCGAAGTCTGCTCAGCTTGGCTAACCATATCCATCAACCTCTATCGTCACGCTGCATAGTTCTAATCTGATCCATGATCCTAGGCTCTTTTCGTAGGCTAGCTAGAAATCCAGTCTCTACCTCTTTAACTCTGATCTGGAGTTCGGTGACATACTCTAATAAATCCCATTCCTTGATCATCATAGCAGATATCATACTTTTCTTGCTCTGGGCATCAGCAACTACGTTCGCCTTCCCCGGATGGTACAGAATCTCGCAGTCATAATCCTTAAGGAGTTCCATCCATCTCCTTTGTCTCATATTTAACTCTTTCTGATCAAATAGATACCTCAAACTCTTGTGGTCGGTGAAGATCTGGAATCTTTCCCTATATAAGTAGTGCCACCAGATCTTCAAGGCAAATACCACAACGGCTAACTCTAAATCATGCGTGGGGTAATTTCGCTCATGATCTTTCATCTGTCGTGATCCATAGGCGACCACTCTTCCATGCTGCATGAGCACACACCCTAATCCTTGATGGGAAGCATCACTATACACTGAAAATCCTCCTGATCCCTTAGGGATAGTTAAAATAGGTGTCGTTGTTAATCTCCTCTTTAATTCCTAAAAATTAAGCTCGCATTGATCAATCCATATGAACGGAGTCTCCTTGTGCGTGAGCTTGGTCAAAGGAGCGGCAATCCTGGAAAATCCCTCAACAAATCTTCTGTAATACCCTGCCAAACCAAGAAAACTTCATACCTCTATAGTTGTCCTCGATCATTCCCAATTAAGCACAGCCTCTGCTTTAATTAGATCAACTGATACTCGTTCCTCTGAAACTATATGACCAAGGAAAGCTATCTGGTCCAGCCAAAACTCACACTTACTAAGCTTTCCATATAATTGCTTATCTCGAAGTATCTAAAGTACTAACTACAATTACTGTGCTTGCTCCTCATAAGACCGAGAGTACACCAAGATATCATTAATAAAGACTATCACAAATTTATCTAGATAGTCTCTGAACACCTCATTCATTAACCTCATAAAGGCTGCAGGGGCGTTTGTCAATCCAAAGGGTATCACTAAAAATTCAAAATGGCCATACCTTATCCTGAAGGCCGTCTTTGGAATATCTTCCTCCTTAATCCTCAATTGGTGATAGCCTGATCTTAAATCAATCTTAAAGAAGACTGATGCCCCTCTCAGCTGATCAAGTGTTCGTCGATCCTTGGAAATGGGTATTTATTCTTCACCGTGGCTTTATTCAATAGTCGATAGTCTAAACATAATCTGAAACTACCATCCTTCTTCCTAACAAATAACATTGGTGCTCCCCACGGTGAGACACTGGGTCTAATAAATCCCCGATTTAATAACTCCTGTAGTTGTTTCTTCAATTCCTCTAATTCCACTAATGCCATCCTGTACGGAGGTTTAGAGATAGGCTGAGTATTTGGTACCAAATCAATGGTAAACTCTAGCTGTCTCTCTGGTGGTAAATCGGGCAACTCATCTGGGAAAACATCCAGAAATTCACACACCATGAGTATATCCTCAAGCCTCGGATGTTTCTAATTATCATCTGAGATGAGTGCTTCATAACCTTCACATAAATAATTATATTTAGTACCCTCAAAGGTAACATCATAATTTTCAAATTTCTTACAAAATTTCCACACATTTATTTCCTAAATATCTCAAACGTACACTGTAAGGTTCAGGTAGGGAGAAAGTTATAATCTTAGTATAGCAGTCTAAACTCACTTGATTGGCTGCCAGTCAATCCATTCCCAAAATTACATCAAACCCATGTATATTTAACATCATTAGATCTGCTAACATTACTCTATCTCCCACCTTTATTTCACATCCTCTACATATCATATCCGTTCTCTGGGACTCACGTATAGGGGTATTTACATGTAGGATATACTCTAAAGTTTCAAACCTCAAATTTAACTTACATGCAAAATACTCAGAAATAAACGAATGCGTGGACCCCGGGTCAATCAACACATGAGCCTTATGATTACAGACAAAGAGTGTACCTCTTATAGTTTTTGTAAAAGCGTATGTTATTTCCTTATCCAAAGCAAACATATGTCCCATTGTGACTGGCTTCTTTCCTTTTTCTGCAGCAGTGGCTCATCTCGAGGGATTCACTTTTTGAGGCTGCTACCCGGTAGGCTCCGGAGCATGTGGTCTCTGAGGTTGAGGATAATATTTTACTCTGTGACCCACGTCTCCACATCTAAAACATCTACAGATCAACCCAATATAACTTCCCTCATGCGGTCAGCCACAGTCTCTACAAACCCTTATCTCAAGCTG